>LR989993.1:10000000-11200000 GCA_905147175.2 Nymphalis urticae
CTAACAATTAACTAGTCCACATACAAAAAAGTGTTAGTCGATAATTATTTACAAATAAAATTATTACATATAAAAAAAAAACTACAACGATGACATTTATTTCAAGCACCTCAACAAGCAAGAGAACCAAGTCCTCAAAATACTAAAACTTGTACTCAAAGTACAGACAACAAAAAAACGTTCTATTTGTAAATGCATTCAAAATGAGACCTTAGTACACTAACTTAAGGTTCAGTTTGCCTATAAAAATACGGAAGACATTTTTATTAAAGTTAAGGTATTTTGTTCCTTATTTTAATAGTCATATGATAGAGTTCTATGTATATATTCGTCAATCTTTTGTCCGGTCCGTCATTCAATATTGATCATTGTATCAGTATGATAAAGTCGATATTCTCTAAACATTTATTTGTTCTATGCATGTCATTGTTCATTTAGTCTGGATAGCTAGATAAGAGATAAGTTCCTGGAAGCTTGTAACATACCACGCAGCTCTCTTCTTAACTTCTTCTCTTACTACGTTACCGCCAAAACCTTCAACAATAATTTATATTTTATATAAGAATTTATTATCTGTTACATTTAAACTAATACAAAAAACTCAAATTCAAAATAAAAAATTGTTTTATCGGTTATTATACACAAGAATTGTTTACGAAACGCGATTCAAAAGCGTCCCAATAAAAAAACGCTTCGTATATTTCGAAGTCGCGAGATGCTCGTTAGTCGTAACTCAAAAACGTTCGGTAATTACTTACTGATGTACAATAAGGATTCGTTAAATACAGAAACTAGGCATTAGTCAGGCATCATCATTTGAACTGTACATATATACATACACACGTTCGGAAATATATTTAAAAACGGAATGACGTTTATTAAAATTAAACTGTCAACAATCATACAAACAGCAATGCAAACGGTAAGTTATTCATTATCAGCATTATTAGTTTACGTTGTTTCTCTCTTTCTGTCATCATTGTTATGACATTAGAAAGAAGAAGACACACAATTAGTATAGACTACTCACATTTAAGTTTTAATACGTTATAATCAATTACCTATAAATGCATCGGCGGGTGGACATGCTTCAGCGTCAGTGGCACCGTCGCCGACCATGATCAGACGCTGGTAGCCGTGCTGTTCCTTTAGCCGTCTGATCACCATACCCTTACCACCAGACCTTGATGTTGGTTCATTCTCATCGAAGCCAGCATATTCGCCTGCAGACAAAAATAGATCGAATTTAGAATATATAACAATAATTTGAATCATAAATATAACATTTAATCTCATAAGATTTCCAATAAATTGATACAAAAATTAACATTACATTCTACAAAGGGCACACACCGCTATCAATAAAATAAAATTGATAAAAATCAATATTTTTTCCTTACGGTTTTTAAAACACATATTCAATGTTTTAATAAACAATTAATTTTCATATAAATATGATTCTATTTTTAAAATAATGCATGTCAAACAAGACGCAATCTGTGGCCCACTTCCCATTTGCGTAAAGAACGTCTCATTGAGCACGCATTGATTGCGTGCGCGATAACGAACTATTGTTTTTCTGTCAAACTGATTTATAAACTTAATCATCAAACAAACGAAAATCAACTCTATCGCTAAATATATACGGTTAATTTCTCTAAATACTCATTCAAATAAAACATTACTGGAATTTACATCTTATTACGTACAAATAAAGACAATTTTTAGTTGAACGTAGTTTGAGCTTATCTCTCTAGGTGACAGTAAACACGTCGTCAAGAAATGGTCTTAGTGTATTGCATTAGTCAGGTCAAATGTCAATCCAGTGGGGTCTGTTACGTATAAAATTATCAATAACTTTAATTAAACATGTTATAAATAAAATGTCCAGCCCACCGAGGAGATCGAAAATAAACAATATTAATGATTAATTATCTGTAATATTTGCATACTAATTTTTTAAGGATTTTTTTACTTTAATACGCTATCAAAGAGTTTTGTTAACATAATTTGTATTCATAGTATTACTTATTTCTTCAACATCCTAATCGTTTCATTATTAAAACATTGTCAAATTAAACCCTCTAAGTGAGAATATTTTGCTTATTTGTTTATTTAGGCAAGTTTTGAATGAATTGCGATTTTTTTCTCTAATCGGAAATATAATTGCGTTAAATGAAATATACTTGTCATAAATTTAGCGCGAAACCGCCACAGATTATTAATAAGCAAATTATTCATAGTTACACATGTATACTATAGACGGGTCAAATGCTACATAAGGTCGATTATATAAATGAATGATATCATTTGAACTGTATATGTCAGATTATACGGTAGAGTTAGCTGTTGAATAAGGATCTATGTTTTTAGAATGTTTTAAGCGGGAAAATATTTTTTAAAAATCGAAATATAAATATACTTATAAATAAGGTATAATATAAGCATATGTATTTAACTTCTTATCCACCAATTATAATAGAATAATAATAGTAATAAAACCATTTAAATGAAAAAATTGCTGTAAGTTTAAACAATTTCAGTAAAAATCTTTGATTTTAGAACGAAAAAATATTATCTTAAAAATATTACAATACACATTTAGTATCAAAGATTAATAATAATTAATAAAAATTGACAGAAAAACAATAACTTCTATCCCGAAATTAGACAACAGAGTCTACAGCCTTATACAGTCGTAACTAATGAAGTTAAACTGTACAAATGATCATTTGACAGTGTTGCCAACCTATGAACCTAGCACCACCTCGAAATCCCCCCGTTTTCTCCTATTGAATTCGATTGAAATAAATATTAGGTAAAATAAAAGCAAAACAAGTACAGCAAGCAGCAGTAAACTTGAAATTAACCCGATTATTAACTGAACTAAAGAGTTAATGCCACGAGAGAATTCCTCTAAAATTTCATCTGAGTTAACCACTAATAGGGGGAAAGCCCTCAAGTTGAAAACACTGCATTTTGAATTACTCAAAGTAATTCAATTCAGCGCATATATTGCTTCAAGGTCACGAGATGATAAGTTTCCATCAAGTAACTAATATCAATAATTTTCTTAACATTGGACAAACACTTAAACCGTATGCACTTGTAAAGTCATTAAAGTTTATTCACCTTGCATTCATTATCACCACATGTATTCCTTATCAGATAAATAGTTCATGTTATTTTCATGACAATCAAAACTAAACTAAATTGATAAATTAACTAACAAAAAATGGTAATACCGACCTAGATACTAGATAACGGAATGATAATTACAATCTTCATTAAGTTTTTAAAATAAAAAAATATAAAAGGAAAAACAACTTTAAAAAAAACACAATCTTAATCTGTATATCGTAAAATCGTTATCAATACATATGAGTGCGCATATTTGCTTCAAATAATATAAGGATAAATAACATGTTTTGATACTTGAATGTTACAACAACAAATTTTGCAATCAACTAAATGTTGGTTTTAAAATATTACGTGATAAGATAGTTATGCGAACAAAACAAAAAGATTAGCATAAAATAATATCCTTTAACATTTATAAAGAAAAAAATATTATAAATATTTATATGAATTCTATAACTCTCAAGGTCAAGGAATAAATTGCTAGTAAATTTGGCACTGCGGATTAGTAGATTGAGAATAGCAGATATTCAATCGACAAATCCTTCATAATAATGATTTCTTTCACCGAGCACGAAATGAATTATAAACATAAATTAACCACATGAAAATTCAGTGGTGCCCGGGTTTGAACTCTGAATCATCAAGTTAAGATACTTTTCTTCTCCACTGGGTCACCGCGTCATTTTCAGATATATGTATATCCTAATAGCTATTAGAAGAAAATATATCTCTACTAATTTAAAGTCTAAATTAATTATAATTATTCAAACAAATTTCGTCAAAAAAATTTTAATTGGGATATACCTCGAGACGAAGCCCAACATCTGACTTGTACAGTTGTTATACGCCGAAAACTTTAATGAATTTTGCGCCTTATTTATATATGATGTAAGGGTCAACGTTTTGAAACACGCTCTAGCTCAATGCTACTTAGTACTTCACCTATACCGAATGATAACACAACGACCTCATTCTCTGGAGGCGTGCCCCGCTGTTTATCAACATGGAAATTATGCTTTTGTTTATGATATCATATAAAACATTTATAAATAATCCATTGTTATTCGTTGCTAATATTTCATCATGGCTAATTTTATCTGTATAACTACCGCGGTACACAACGTTCAACTAATTTATTATTTACTAATTTTGTTAAGAGAAAATATTTGATCTTTTGTTTTTTGTTTGTAATGGACATACTCAAAATGAACGTAACCGATTTTAAAAAATCCTTTACATATAGAAAGCTACATTATCTTCGAGTAACACAGACTATATATTATTTTCAAAAAATTAGAATAGCCTTACAAAAAATTCATAATAATTTTTCCCTATAAAAGTCATTATAGGCGTATAAAAAGGTAACTGTTGAATTGTCGGATGGCAACAAAAAGACAAGGAAGACGTACCCTAGTCTTAGTGTACTCCAGTCGAAGAATGTGTAAAGATAAACAAACCTTAGATTTACATATATATTCTACGTTCTCAATTATTTACTTCATATAAGACTTCTGCTATATTACGCATATCATACTAGACACATATCATGAGTATATCTATATTTACACTTAACTACTTCTAATCCACTTTAATTTTATTTTAAAAGTTATGATATCAACTTCATCGACATTCAAAACGCCATTTTTTACAATATTATTATTCAAGATCTCGACCAACTATATCACGTCAATTTAATGTACAATTTGTTTATTTGTCTTTACTGCTCCTGTGGTTGGAATAAGCTATACTAATGTGAATCTACACTCTAAAGAAATTGAAGATGATTGTTTACAAGAATATTATATTAAAAAATGTGTTTTAGTCATCATTTTAACAGTGCTTTTTAGCGCGGTTTTACCAGCGTTAAACGTTACTACTCCTCCCATGTATACACCAGCTCGAAGTAATATAACCTTCCTTAATAAATGGTTTATCTCACGCAGAATAATTTATACAAATGAGACTGCAAAATCCTAAGATCAGCGAGTTCAAATAAACCAAAATATCCATAAATTATACCATTAGTATGAATGATAAAGGTAAAAAGATATTTGTATCTCTTTCTTATGCGTTTAAAATAGCAATTATAACTTAATAAGACGAGTTGTCTGTCGTCTGCAGCCTGTCAAGTTCGTTTAGTTCATGGATCAAAAAAAAATATTACCATTGTCTATGGAAACGCATAATTCATGCATTTTACTAAAACGCCTATTCATTTATTCCGTTAATCTGTTGCCTTTACAAATTTTTAGACGCTTAATATTTTTTTCCTTATATTCGTAATGAAATAAGTTCCTTAGCTGTATTACACTAAGAGTTTAATAAATAATTTTATGTTAAAACAATTATAACAGATATATAATTAAAATAATCTTTTATTAAAATGATATCTAAGTACGTGTCTATCGATACTATCATAGTGTCTCTTAAAAGATACGTTTAATATTTGAAATTTATGTTATTCTAATCAAATTTAACTCACCATTAAAGAAGAATTTGAGTCTATTCGCGTAGACATTGGATATAGGGATGCCTAGTTTTACAGCCACGGGTTCTATTAAGCTCCTGAAACCCCCAGAGACCAGGTACACGTCAACTCCACGCTCGTGTAAGGTTTTCACTAATTCGCTGGAAATAATATAATAGTCATATTATAGATTAGCTTAATACATAATTAGCCGCAAGAATTAATAAGAAATCAAAACGTAACATTTGACCAACCTTAAATTAAATTAAAAAAGCTATAGAAATATTCATTATGCCATATGTATCTCATCTTATATAATTGTAAAAAATGTCATTTTGACAAAACTTCTATACAAAATTTGGCAAAGGTTTAACTTTAGAGCTTAATCCACCACGCTTTTTCAATTTCTGTTTGGTGAATGAACATGTGTCTGAACTTAACACACATGCATGTTTCCTATGAGATAAATCATGAACACACAAATTAAGCATATGAGCTGTGTTGATTTGAATCTGCAGTGTTCGGTTTAGATTCACGTGTCCTGGCTTTGCTATCTCGTCGCCTATTATACTGATATTAATTTTAATTGTATAGCTCACTGTTACATAGAAAACAATTAAATTTAGCTATATATCTCTTATTAGGATTCATTTATAATTGTGCATATATCTTAATGAGGTCGATTGCAAAAATGACCTCCTTTTTCGAAGCCTTCTTTTTATAAATTGATACAAAGACACATTTATCTGGAATTTCTATCGCTCAATATTTACACTTTGAATCGGTCGGGTCACCGAATGATAGCCAGCCAGCGAGGCGGTAATAACCGGTTAAATTGCATATTATTTACATGAGCGTGCTCAATATTTGGTAATTATGTTTGTTGTTGACATATTGCGGTCGATCTTTGCGCAACTTTGTTATTGTATAGTTGGAAGTCCTAAGAGCACACACGGAATGCAATTAGATAGAAATTTGTGAGATTTATTTCTTTTCTTTAGGGAATACAAAAAAAAAAAAAAAACTTACGCGATACCAGGAGTCAGATGGATGGGAAATGTCTCTATGAATTCCTTAATCTGGTTGACATTCGGTCTAATTATATCCAACCTCTTTTTGAGTGCTTCCTGGAACGTCATATTACCACCCATAGCCTCAGCAGTTCTAAAATATAAAAAATATATATAATGAAAATCATCAATAACATAATGGTGGTAGGGCTTTGTGCAAGCTCGTCTGGGTAGGTACCACCCACACATCGGATATTCTACCGCAAAATAGTAGTATTGTTGTGTTCCGGTTTGCAGGGTGAGTGAGCCAGTGTAATTACAGGCACAAGGGACATAAAATCTTAGGTCCAAGGTTGGTGGCGCATTGGCGATGTAAGCGATGGTTAACATTTCTTACAGTGCCAATGTCTAAGGGCGTTTGGTGACCACTTACCATAAGGTGGCCCATATGCTCGTCCGCCTTCTATTCTATAAAAAAAAATATTCCTACATATCAAGGTAAATGTTAAAAGGAAATGTCATGACTAATTTATTATTTGCTAGCTATCGAACCTAGTTGTCACAGATAAGCATCTTGAATATTTATGAACTATAAAACATTAAAATAGTCTAAATCACCTGTTATCTGTGACTCATATCACGAAACTACAAATTCGATAAGAGTTATTTAACGCTGCTGAGGCGTGTCAATGTTTTGACGAAAAACTTTCCATGAAACATATATTACTTATACCTACATAAGGATGCTTAAAAACAGGACCGGATTTCGATGGAAATATATACTATATCTTATAAATATTACACTATTATATACAATTCTTTAATAAAATCACAAGTTGAATAATTAGTCGAAATACGGATATCACCTAAAATAAACTTATAAAAGTAATATTCCAACTCGAATACCGAACACTATAAATATAAAAAAAAAAACTAAAACATCAAATATTACACAACATGAAATGTGTATTTAATATTTTTTGTGATATACCAAACTTTAAATAATAAATATAAAGGAATAAAGAGACTTACTAGATCACAAACGAATTGTGAAAAGAAATATTTAATTTCATTTCGATCTTACAAATTCGACCCTGCTTAACAATAATATGACCAGCGCAAAATAAAAACCTGTTCTTTACAACCGGTTCGAATCCAAAAAAAAACACTATAATTTGGCGGCATCATTTTTTTTTAATAACGTCGCGGAAATATACTTATAGTGTTAGTTTCATAACAGATAATCTTTACTAATGTCATATATACGAAAGTATGTCTATTTGGTTGACCTGCTATCCTCGCAATTGGCATCGGATTTTTGCAGAGTTATATCTTATGGACCGTAAAGTTATACGAGCTAGCTAATATTATAAATGCAAAAAATGTGTTGTTTCTTAGGTTTAAGTCTTAACTACTCAACTACATTATTAAATTTCGCAAACACGTTGTCGGTACAGAAAGGACATAATATTATCTAACTATCTATATATGACGAGCGGTTACCGATTACATTTATTATACAATATTAATAATCAAAAGATACGATTAGATACTGTTGTTAAGCTATAAGCATTGTTTTAATTTAATGTTGATTGCGTAATCTTTATTATAGATATCCTTTCACTGTTACTAGGTCACCTACATATATTGATATGCCTCTAGGCTTCATCTGTACTGTTATTTATAAACTTTTTGGTAATTATTAACTGAAAAAACTACTAAATCACTATACAAAACCTTATACCAGAAGGTGTAGCGCATTTTGAAGAAGTTTCGGAGAAGGTTTTAGTATATAATATTATTATAAAAGTATCTGTGGTTCGCATGTGGTTTTAAATTATTAATAATATAGCACTGGCCCTGTAAGTATGTCTTGTGGTGTATTTAATAAGGTTTTCAGTAACAACCCATAAATGACTCAATGCTGTTCAAAGACCTTTCCTCTTAAGGACAAGATTTCACTTGGAGCTTATTCCACCACGCTGCCACGGTTTCATCTGACATATTACGCAGGTATGTCTCATGATAAGCATGAAGTGACCACACGTAAACTCAGTAGCGCATGCCTGTATTTGTACACGCAAACTTCATTTAAGATTCACGTATTCTATCCACTGAACCGTTATTTGTGCCAACTGGCAGATTATTTTGCCAATCATGTGCGTTAGACATGACAATACTAGCCTTACAAGAGAATAGACTGGGTATTGCAAGCAATGTGCCTACCATATACCGTCCACAGATAATGTACAAACGATTAACAGATAATCTAAAAAATTACAAGAAAAACAAACGAACTATTTAGACCTGGTTACTGGAACAACATTAACAATATTCTGAATCCCCACACTATTTAATTAATATTCGATCAAAAATATTTAATAATATAATAATTATTTATTTGATATCTATAATAAATAAATAATTAAAAAACGTAAACGTAAAAAAGGCTTACATTAACAATTAAATTAAAAAGTCTATCATGTTGAAGCGTTACCGATAAGTATTGCGTTTCGAAGTCTCTAGAAACGGTAACAGCGAATTGAATAAGGAAAGCTGTACTCACAATCTCTTCACCTCCTCTCCCTTTCCACAGAACCTGGCGAGCTCGTCAATGCCTTCATCCTGGATGACAGTGGAGTCAACGTCGAAACAAATACAATCGGTTGTTCGGAACAACTCCTGGACACTCTGCTGTGGTGACATTACGCTTATGGAGACCAGCGAGAGAGTTTTCAACGTTGCCAATTGGAGATTGTTTTTTAAACTGCAAATACATATATAAATTTATATTTAGTATAACGCCCCCTGTATAAGTAAATAGTCAGTAAGTTTGGAAGGTAATTTTAATATTTAAATTAAACACCTACTTCTTATGTTCTAAATTAAACTGTTCATGCAGCAAGCATTGTTACTTCTAATCATAATTGAGCTATGTATTAACGTTATAGACCCTATTTATATATATTTCATTAAAACTGCCTATTATTTTCCTTGTAAATTACAACTTATAATAGCATGCATATTATTCACAATTAGTATTACCGAAGGTGTCGAGCGTCATCAGCATTAACCATGAACTAAATAAACACCAATCACAAGGAATAAGGAAAAAAAACATGTTACGGTTATACACTTCACGTAAAAATATAAACGAACAATAAAACGATCATTAATATACCATGCATAGCGTGCAGTAAATATATTTCTTTACTAAATAATAAAATTTAAACCTGTATAAAGCCATTTTCGTTGTCTTCTCAAAAATATATATAACAAAACGATATAACTGTTTAACTTGTTCTAAGTGAATAAAATTATTTATCTTTCGATTAAGGTTAAGATACAATTAAATGAAACCCACTTAACCGGAAACTATCGCGAACACGCCTCCGTCGAGTTAGATATCATATAGTACAGTGTACTCGGACCATTTTTATCGCCTTATATCCACCAGCTTCCCTCAGATAAGACTATGATGCGAGCTACAACACTTCTATCTGAGAGCTACGTACTATGAATGACGTCACAACGTCATATTCGCTTAAAGACATGCGGCCAGACAAGAGAAATATTTAAAGTAAGGGCGTCGAAACGACAGCTATCTCTCTCACTCGCGATATAAGAGTATGGAATGTTTGTGGAAACACTTGTTTTGCGAATTGCGTCGAGCGCAAAACCACCTTATCAACCGTCAGCGACGTAAAATGGTATTGATAATAGTCTTGTTTTTATTTAAAAGATGCAAAAAAACTAAAATATTTCTAAGTAAACATTCAATATGAAAACATAATATATTTATTTATATTACATTGTAATAATGCTGTTATATATATCCTATAAAAAGCTTTGGATTACTTATTTTTCATGTGTAGGTGCATATATAGAACAAACACACATGCAACAGAAGCAAAATACAAAAATGAAACGTCATTAAGTAGGTAAATAAATAAAGATGTTATGAAACTTGTAACACTAAGTTACTGACTCTGCTAAATCAATAAATCTTTACTGGGACAAAATATTCGTTGCTATTATAAAATGCTGCAGATGTTTTCAATTTGATCATTAGATTATATATTGAAATTAATGCAAGAATATATTCATAATTGATAAAACAGCATAGAGTTAGTATTTTGTTGATTTAATGCAGGATACTGTAAACATAAATTTAATTGTAATTAAACAATATACCTATGTAATATAATTAATGTAGAGAAATAAATACTGAGTTTCTTGCTAGTTTTTCTTAGTAGACTACATTGCCAACCAGTGGTTGTTTTATATTTAAAATTGTCAAATGCTCGTAAAAGTACTTGAACAAAGTATATTTTAATTAATTTATTTGTAATCTATTTTGCTTTGTAAGAGTTACATAGGACGAAAAATAGATAGATCAATATTATGAAAGTAATTAATTGTTTTTTTAGTTTCTATATTATAATGGTTCACATCTGTCAGGTGATAAAATATTTAAGATTTTCTATATATACCTATTATTATCATGAATACATGCAATACAAAAGTTAATTACATCACAAGGTATTGTTTAATAATAACAACAAAGCTCATATCAATGTAGATACTGGTATAATTTTTAATTTGTATCTTTTTATAACCAAATAAATTACAATTCTTTTATTGATATTTCGGATTATTTTAATAACTTTTTAAATGAAAAAAATTACATTGAATTCTGCATACATATATTTATAATTAATTTTAACAACAATAACAAAATTTATCTTATTTTTTGTTATAATTTCACATGTCATTTTATTAAAAAGATTATTAAAATCAGGTTATCAAATAAATATTGATTAATAGTTAGTCATTTTCAACGTGCCATTGAGAACAGTTAATTCTTAATATTATCAGTACATATGTTGCAAGGTTATCATTTGTATTTGTCATGCAAACATTGCGTGTCAATTTGAGCATAATTTATTCCATACATTTTTCGAGCATAATTTGAAATTAGCTAGGGCCTTTCGTAAAATGCATTCAGGGCAAGATATGTCATTCAAGGGACTATTAGCTTCATAAAATTTTTTATTATCATATGAGTAGCAAGTTTACGAAACTAAAATAAATAGAAAATAGATTGTATTTAATTTAATTCCATATTGAAAAACTCTCACACTGGTTATTTATAAAAACAATATTTTATTCCTCTGTGTCATAGTTTTAGATAAACAAGAGAATTGTAACAGAAATGTCTCAGTTATATTTAACAAATAAATTTATATTCAATGACTTCGAATAAAGTTATAATAACTAGTTTAAACCAGATTTATTTGAATTACGATATTTCTACATTCATACATCTCTATTTACAGTGGAAACTAGTTCATAATAGATCTTTGTTTATTAATGCATATTTTTCCATACATTTTAGGACTTTTATTGATTACACAGTTTTATTTTAATTATGGTAAATATTTATAGATTCCTATAGAAAATATATTCTCCTCTTTTATTTTAAATTTAATATATTAAAACATAATTTATTTGTTATAATTGTAAGCTCTATAAATTACATGACATAACAAATTATTTAACAAGGTCAATACAAAACTGAAATTAGTAGTTTGAAGTATTTGTTAAGCAATTTATTGTTTCATAATTAGTAAATATGCGATTACAAATAACGAAGTAATAGTAAATAACGTACTTACAGCCTCTCCCATAAGAAAGAAGATTAAAATGTGTAATAGTGCTACTTACAACTAATCGCTATTTTAGTATCAATATTGATCAACAATTAAAACCAACTTAAAGTTAAATTGTAGTGAAAATAAATAAATAATTTTAATACAACAAATCACAGCTATTTTTATTTTTATTTACATTTTACAGCCACATTGTCATTATGCAGGTTTTGACTTTTGGTTTTGACATTGAAACTTTTAAGTTAAGAGAAGACACAAACTCAGTTCGTTTTACACCTGTCAGTGCCACTATTTAGTCCTGATTCGTTTCTTAAATATATGCTAAACTTACACATTGTGTAATGCGATTACACATCAATCTATATAGTAATTAGATAATACTATTTAACATTATTGCTTGGAATAGGGATTTATAATTTAATGAATTGTTGTGCTTATTTAAATCGATACTTTTAGGGTCACTTTCTTACACATTTTATTAAATTACGTTTTTTATTTTATTTCATGACTTACTGTTGAAAAAATTATTGAATTAGTCCTTGTAATTGTTACCCTTAATGGAGTTGTATTAATTAAAAAAATAAAACGTTGGCGGGAACACGAAAACAATTTGAGTAGGTAAGTGCCTAATATTATACTAAATACTTCTTATTTTTTTAATTTAACGTGCATATTAATTATTATATTTTTTAAAGATATCAATCGCGTATGTTACACTTAATTCATACATTTATATAATAAAAGAAGAAATGAATGTTATTCAAAATAAAGTACTTTCATTCAAAGAAACAGCAAGATCTAAATCTAAAACTGAATTAGTTCGAAGAGATGCTGCGCGGGGTAAGTTGAGAGAAAATAACAAATGTGATCAAATTAAACGATAAGGTTATCACATATTACAATTATACAAAGATAATGTAAGTTATGACTTTGATACCTACTACTTTTTGGGCAAATTTGGAGTTCGGAAAACCCACATAATTGTTTTATGAAAAACAGTAACATATCCATGCGTAAGGTCATGGTCACCTTCTCGTTAAGTAATCACTTTGATTACGCAAGTTCGTAATCGTTCATCGGTAGCTAGCAACAAATTTTCATTCGATAATATAAACGTAAAAAAAAAAACAAAACTTTTGTTCTAACGATAACATTGAACAATATATTTAAAAAAAAAAAGTCTTCTACTCCACTTCTTTTAATAAGGGGGGATTTGATAACTTCGTTGCCCTAGGCTTATGGTAGATAGCCATTCTCCTTGATACTTTAATTAACCGGAATCTTCTTATGGGTAACTCTTTGGCAAAGTGGACACGTTTTAAGTTTTTAACTCTTAACCTTCGGGTACAAAATGGGCGCAACTACTAAACAGATATATCGTAAAATTCTGCCGCCCCAGCCCCGGACCCACTTACAAAGTGAAATCCTCTGGTTTTAATTAAGATAAATAAATAGACTACTTACGACTTTGGCGATACGGCCCGCGATTTACTCGAAGGCTGGTTCCTTATCCTGATTATAGGTACATCTCTGGTTTGAACCGATAAACCTATTAATCTTAGGACACTTGTATTTGTTGTTTTCTTTAACCTACATTAATAAACGTAAGGAGAACGAGGCCTCGCTATAAGAAAAGACTACCAAGCTGACCTTGTTCTCGTATTTATTAAACAATAAATAGGTATTAAAAAAGGGAAAAAGTTTTCAAATTTCTTTTTTTGTTTTTTTTTTAATATTAAGTATATACATATAGTTAAATAAACTTTGTTATTCTCATACGAATTAAATTATTTTACTGAAAGCACGAAATTAATAACAGTTTAACTAGGTACGCACAAGTACAATAATAGAATTATATAGTAAAAAGTAAAAAAAACATATATATCGTGGGTAGTGCAAAAACAAATTTAGAGACGCCAGGCGACAGTCAACACTCGAATGAGTGTTGACTCGCGACATAGATGTACAGAGCGAGAATCATAACACATAGACACAGCGATTAAATAAATAACGCTACTAATATTTCAATTTGGGTTTACGTCTCAGTATTCTATTTATTTTATATCTTTAGGTATACGCGGTTCGATATCACTGTTTCCCCCGAAACCACAGAAAGCTATGAGTACAATTCGAAAATTAGGCAAAACCTCAGCGCCCCGGTATCAATTCAATATGGAAAAGCTTACTTCATCTGTAAGGTCATCAATGGGACCGCCTTCAGGACCACCCCCGAGTTTCAGAAGGAAGTAAGTGCTCAAGTGTATCAGAAATTATAAAAGTGGCTTTATGCAAGTCCACCTGGGTAGGTACCATCCATTCATCACTTATTCTACTGCCAAACAACAATGAGCATGGTTTAATGAGCCAGAGTAATAACAGGCGCAAGGGACATAACATCTCAGTTCCCAAGGTTGGTTGCGCATTGGCCAAGTAAAAATGGTTAATATTTCTTTCAGCGCCAACGTATAACGCCAAGTACGAAATGAATGATAATATAAGCACAAATATATTAATATATGCACAAATTAAGCTCATGAAAATTGAGCCCACTGTTCTCGCGTCCGTTTGGCGGTTTTATCTCATACATGCTAAGGTCAAAGCGAGCGATGAATATTAAATCTTAAGAACATTACAGGATTGTATCGAACTCAAATTCGACTAAGCCTGAATCGTCTTCAAGTGGTCAGGTCCAAACTCGGATTCTAGCCAATGATTCGGCTGTTGTTGACACCTCAGATTTCTGTACACCGAAAAATCGGCCCTCAACGTTGAGATACATTAGCAGCAGCAGTAGAGGTACCGTTTTGAGAAATTTAATATCAATATATTGTATACCAAAAGGTAAATAAGTACATATAATGTGGTATCTGCTCGACACTATTTGGTTTATCAAGTCTTTCATTAGCAGTCAGTATATTATGTTGTGAAAATAAAAAAATAAACCGGCGCTGTTTCATATTAGTAATGGAAGTAATAATATTATTTCATTACATAACCATGCTAAACGTAACTTCTAAGAATTTTATAAGCCTAGTTATCATTACAAATCACAATCACTACATATTATAACATAAAGTCCCCCACCGAGTCTGTCTGTCTGTCAACGCGATAAACGGGTAAAAACTACCTAACGGGTTTTCATACGGTTTTCACCAATTTACGGACTGACTTATGAGGAAAGTTTACGTGTATAATTCATCAAGGTTTTGTGATGATGTGAAGATGTCAGAAAAAGTCATGCCGAATTGGGGCTTTAGTGACGTATGCCACGTATACCATGAATTACTAGCTGACCATACGTTTTGCGGTAAACATTTTCACTTGTGACGAAATTATGAGTGTGGTTCGGTTAGTACTGACTGCCAAAAGTCGCGATGGCCGAACATTAATTAAATTGTCTCACGTATTTGATATTATCTCTTAAACTATGCAACTTCTCCGACTTATTTTGCAAATCTGACTACCACGAAAAAGTCTTTTCATTTTTCGAATAAATATATAGCCTATGACACTCACAAATAATGTGGCTTTCTATTGGTAAAAGAATTTTCGAAATCGGTTCAGTAGATCCAGAGATTACCCCGTACAACCTCACAAACTTTACCTCTTTATAATATTAGTATAGATACATATTACGATATAAACATTTTATCTTGACCCTTATTCCACCAGTGCGAAACCGGGCGGGTAGCTAGTTAGTTTATATAATCATATCATTAAAGTAATTATCACCCTAAGGTATCAATAATAATCACTGTCTTTCCTTCCTTGTAACAATTTTCTGCATCGTTAACTTTTATCGTAATGTGATGTAATTTAAGCACATGTTTATTCCCGTTTCTACCGTGTGTCACGATCTTTATGAAATGGGAAATCCCTTTTAAAATAATTATTTACGTTTTAACAAAATATTTAAAAACGTTACTTACATAATCATTTCGTTAAGCAACACCGTTTAAAGTAAATAATAAATTAATAATGATGTAAAGTATACTTTAAAAGTGTTAACCTGTAAATGTTCTCCTGTCATTTTAAGAAGATTCGGGTTTATTTATATGAATATTTACTATTTAAATATTCATTATGTTAGAGGTATCCGGCATAGATGCCACTTACCTACACTTAGCCTTGTAGCGTACTGTCTCTAATCAAAGATATTAACAAACCATAGACATAAACTTAGTAGATAATTTATATATCACGGTAACAGCCTGTAAACATCCCACTGCTGGGCTAAGGCCTCTTCTCCCTTTTTGAGGAGAAGGTTTTGGAGCTTATTCCAGCACGCTGCTCCAATGTGGATTGGTGGAATACATATGTGGCAGAATTTAAGTGAAATTAGACACATGCAGGTTTCCTCGCGATATTTTCCTTCACCGAAAAGCAAGAGATGAATTATAATCACAAATTAAGCACATGAAAAACTTCAGTGGTGCTTGCCCGAGTTAAGATCGGCCACGATCATCGGTTAAGATTCACGCGGTCTTACCACTGGGCCATCTCAGCTTCATTCATTTATATATATATGTATATATATTTACCATTTGTATTTGTATTTACCAACCTGCATTGGAGTAGCGTTGTGGAATTGTTAGAAATATGTAAATATATATATATATATATATATATATATATATATATATATATATATATATATATATATATATATATGTAGCAGATATATATAAGCAGTGCTATTCAGTAAGAAATCGCTACATTACTAACCCGTGAAATGTTGACAACCGACTCATCGCCATACTATTTCGATATAATTGGAATTGGAATTTTGCCTGTTTTATCAAAGGTTTTGGAAAAGGCAGTAAATGAACAAATTGTTTCCTATTTTGAAAAACATTGCATTATTCCGAAATGTCAATCCGGTTTTAGAAAGTCACACAGTTCCACTACAGCGTTATTACATATTGTTGATGAAATTCTTTCTGCATCTAATAATAATATGGCTTCAATTTTGATACTATTAGACTACAGTAGAGCATTTGACTGTCTTAATATAGATTTACTTCTGGCCAAATTGAAATTTTATGGTTGTTCTGATCTCGTATGCAAGTGGTTTTCTAGTTATTTTAAAGATAGATTACAAATAGTAGAAGTCTCTGGCATGAATGGAAGGCCTACAAGGTCTAGCGCTATAAAAGTTAATAGAGGTGTTATCCAAGGTTCTATACTTGGACCAATTTTGTACTCAATTTATACGGCAGATCTTCACGAATGTGTCAAAACTAGTTTAGTCCACATGTACGCAGATGATACACAGTTATTAATGAACATCAATCCATATATAAATAATGATAAAACTATCCAAAATGTTAATGATGATCTTTCTCAAATTTTTAGTTGGTCGAAGAACCATGACCTGTCATTAAATCCACAAAAATGTACTTACATAATTTTTGGTACTAGGCAACAAATGGTATCGATTGGTCAAATATGTCATAGGATTTATATAGATGGTCATTCCTTAGTTGAGTCAAAGCTAGCGAGGAATCTTGGGGTGAAGTTGGATGGGTCATTACGCTTTGAAGAACACATATCATCTGTTACTACGAAGTGTTACGCTTTACTCAAAATGATTTATAAGTTTAGACCATTTTTGAGTGAATCAGCGCGATCTAAACTTGTGGAGTCCTTGGTTCTGTCTCAGTTGGATTACTGTGATATCCTTTATGGCCCCTGCCTTTATAAAAAGACTGAAAGGAAAATACAGAGGATACAAAATTCTTGTCTAAGATTTTGTTACAATATACCTCGATATTCACATATTACACCTTATTTAAATTCCAATAATATATTAAATATGAAAAATCGCCGTACACTTAAATTAAATAATATCACTTTCAACTTAAAATATCGTAAAATTCCTAATTATTTGGCGGATAAACTTAAATGGTCCGAAACAAATGAATCCAATTGTAGATTGAGCCGAGTTCCGCGACTAATACTGCCTAGACCACATTTGCAAGCATTTAGAGGTAGCTTTCGCTTTGCAGCTTCAAAGTGTTGGAACGATATCCCACCTCCGATTAAGAACAGTACGTCTCAAAATAAGTTTAAGGCACAATGCAAGCAATGGCTTCTATCTATGCAAAAGACGCAATGTGTCTGGACAAATGTGTGTAAATAAACTTAATATAATTATTATTTTGATTGTAATTTATTAAAATATATATCGCTATATACTTATAAATTTTAAATATTATTATTTTTATTCAATATGAAATATTTTCCTTTTACTAGAATAAAAAAAAACAAATGTCGGTTTTAATAATGCTTGCATGTTTTTTATTTTAGCCTATTGGGCGTGTAAATTGTATTCACTTTTATTATTTGGTAATTATATCTTAGTTTACCTTTTACTGCAATGACTGTAACGTTTGTGTTGGCAGCATATGTACAAGGCGTAGACTGAAAAGCAGCCTAGCTGAGACTACGACCTTTTCACCAAATCATCAAATATCATATTGTTAACTCTTTTTTTATGGTTTTGTACCTTAATTTTGTCTTTGTTTCTTTTTGGTGAATAAAGTTACTTATTATTATTATTATTATTATAATTATGATGGTCAATATCGCATATCACTTTCTGACACTTCACCAACGATTTCAGCGATGAGTTTTGAGTTTATTCTTACAGAATAGCCCTAATGACATCAAGTCAAGCAAATAATAATTTATCCCAATTGATTTATAATGTCGTAGGTGGTTACAGCGGCACTAGATCTGCGAGATCTACAAGCATGTCCGTTGTAGACCCTAGTGTGATTTTAGGTAAGAAATATATATTTTCTTTTGTATTCATATTTCAACTTGCTTGGTAATAATTTTCTGTAGTACTAAAAACATTTTTTAAGTAACAGATGAGATTTTTTTAAAATAGAAAGCTTAGCAAAAACGAATAATACTTGTAGAAAACTTGTAAACTTGTAAAGTTAGAGCGATAAAGGTATATATGTAAGTATATTTAAACTGGACTTTATCTCTATATATATTTTATTTGTGGTGGTGAATTTCAGCGATATCTGAGGGACGTGGAATGGCTCGTGGAGAAATAGGTATAGCAGCTATAGATTTACGCCATCCTCACATGGTGTTATGTCAGTTTAGTGACACTCTTCTATACACGCATACACTAACGAAAATTAACTTTTTTAATCCTATTGAGGTAGATAAGAAACATGTTATTTATTTGGTGTAGCTTTATTTTCTAAATTTTCTTCTTACATATAGCAGCACATTATTTTTTAAGGTAATAGTGCCCCATACTTTCTGCGAAGGTCCACAAGTGAATCAACTTTATAAATTGATAAAAGATCATTTCCCTCTATTAAATCTAACTGCTGTACAAAGGCGGCACTTTAACGACGCAGCCGGTCGACAGAATATACAAACCCTTTGTGCTCCACAATATAGCGCCGTTTATCTGCAAGTTATGCATAAGTACGACGAAATTCTCTATGACTTGTTATCGTCAAAGAAATACGTATGAATATAGTGAGTCTATTTGTAGGTTTTACGCATTAACAGCTGCAGCTGCCGTTTTAAAGTACGTAGAATATATTCAATGCATAGTATTCGCTAGAGAATCATTGAAGATCGAGTATCACTCATCTGAAAATACTATGATTATTGGTAAATTATTTCATAATCCAACAGATATAGTCTTTTAAAGTTCTGATTTTATTGGCTGGATTATTCGTAGATGTTGGTACAGCAACGCAGCTAGAACTAGTTCAACCATTAGTGCCATCAGCTGGACCTACATGTTGCTTGCTAGGTGTATTAGGGCCAACGTATACCGTTGGAGGCATTCGAGCCCTAAGAGCGGCTATACTTCAGCCATCTTGTAAAAAAGAATTTATCGAAGCAAGATTAGATGCGGTGCAAGAATTAATAGAAAGTGAATCAGGTTTAATGGTTGATTTACAGGTATGGATTATTTACTATTCGTGAGAATATAAAGACTTGTGTCGCATGTGCTTGAAGATATTCTTTAGAAAAAAAATATCATTATTTTCTTGTACAATAAATCCTAATTATTGTGTTATGTAGAGTTATATTTTTCACCTTACATTATAATTAAATAACTGGCCTTAGCAATAAATGTTATTTAGATCATTTAGTTAAATATTGCAATTTTTTATTGGAATGCCAAATCAATGATAACAGAAAAAGAGAAATCAGTGTTAAACTAAACAACCGCTACGCAAATGTAAGGTCGTATTCATCTAAATCTAGGACGTAATAAAGAAATTGTCAGAAATAGACAAGATTTTATTATTATGCATCGAAACACCAAACCAGAACATGGACAAGTTTGGAGAAGCTCAATTAAACCAGACACTACTTTTGAAAACTACAATGGAAATGGTTCCGAAATTGCTGGAAGCTTTAAAAAATGTCGAAAGTGGAAGACTAAGAAAAATAAAAATGGTAAACTAACTGCATTAGACTGAATAATAGAATAGTCTTCTATTTCTTTCTTTCTTTTATTTTCTCTCTTTATCTTTAGTGATCCGCCTAAATAATAAATAAGAATTGCCCCTGTGGTTGCATATTAACATTTATAAGTTTATAGTCATGGCTTTTTTTCGAACTGTTAGCTATTTCACTTATATCATTTCAACATCCAACAACAGCTCTTCATTCTCCGGCTTCGAACGCCGTAATTTGGTAACGGTCGTCGAAAATTAATAAATTCATATAATGAAAGAGTTTTATCATAAACACTTAATACTTATTTACTATAGCAATATAGAATTTATTCTTTAATTTTTTGCTCCCTGTAAAGGATTTCGAAAATCCACATTATGAAGAAATAGCAAATCGAATTCGCAATGTTATACAAGACGATGCACATTTAGAGAAAGGCGCTATGGGCAGTCTGCAACGTTGCTTTGCAGTTAAACCAGAAATAAATGGTCTTCTAGATGTAGCGAGAAGAACTTATTCCGAACTAATAGAAGATATTCAAAAAATTGTTGAACAATTAAGTGAAACGTATGATCTGCCAATACGACTTAATCAAAATGTTATGAAAGGTTTCCATATCGTTCTTCCTATTGCCCCAAAGAATAGGAGACAGTTCAATGTGGAAGATCTACCTTCTATATTTATTCAGGTAGCTTTTGTTGGATAAAATTAAGCAGTGATTTTTTTTTTCAATAATATAAATTAAAAATCGCAATAAGATTAAGTGCTTACTACCCATATGTTTGATTACGTTAAAGAAATCCTTTAGAAACCTTTAGTAATTTAACTAATATGATAAACAGTTTTAATATAAATGATGCCTTTGTGTTAAAACTTGCTTAAATTTAGATTTGTTTTCACGAACATAAATATTAACATATTGCAAAAGGTCACTCGAACACAACCAAAATTACAATATCTAATAAATAATGCTTTATTAATCAAATGTAAATACATAGTAATTTATACAAATAAATAAATTTTACGTATTTGCCTGTGATTTTAAAATGGTAAACTTAATGTGTGTATTAACTATTATGGTTCTTTGTAAGTTACCACAACAATCATTATTATTTTTGGTTGTATCAGGTAACATTATATTTGTAAGTAGGTTATTGTTTATTTAAGTAGTATTTATTTCGTCAAAATTTCTATTCACCGTTTACCGCTATTTCAGATACGTAATCAATTATTTACCTTTTTTGAAATTCGCTCGAAATTTAATAAGGAGCGTTTTTTTTTGTAGTATTATTTGAATTAAGGATTATTTATTGTTCCATGTTTAATACTTTAACACAGATATAATCGTAAAACAGCTAGTTTTAAATAGAATAATCTGCTTATTTTAAATTTGACCACAAATAGTCAATTAATCCATAAAAATAGCACGTGTCTCCAATATGTATCTGAAACTTTGAAAGGAAAGTATTATACTATAGTAAATTTATTATAGGTAATATTCAATGGGGCGAGTGTAACAATGACCACAGAGGAACTAGTTGTACTCGACCAACAATCTAAAGAATCGCTGAACGAAATACAGAAGATGAGCAATATGTGATTTATTTTTTATACTTAAAATGCCGCTAGCATTTTTGCCACTATTTCACGTGGTCGTGATTTCTACAGTAGCAATTTTTTTATTGTTATATATTATTATGAAAATCATATTTATATTATTTCAGTGTTATTTCTACACTGCTAAAAGAACTTCGTCCATTCATGTCCAGTCTTTACACGCTCTGCGAGGACGTTGCTGAATTAGATATTTTGCTAGCTTTAGCTCATGTAAAGATAACTTTAATTATTATTATTATTTTTATATTTGACAAAAATAATAATTGTTTTCTATTGTTTTAAAGGCGAGCACAATCGGTTCATACATTCGACCAGATTTTAATGATTATTTAGAAATACGTAACAGCGTACATCCACTCTTAGACTATAATAGTCAAGTTATGCCGATTCCTAACGATATCGTACGTATTTAATAAATATAACATTTTATCGATTGAGTTAAAATATCATCAATCTATTTAACTTTAATTTCAGTTTGCAAGCCCAGAGAAAAATCTTACGATTATAACCGGGCCGAATATGGGAGGCAAAAGTATTTATATAAAACAAATTGCTATTATGCAAATTATGGCGCAAGTAAGTTAATGTTATTAAAAACATATTTCTATTAGTATAAGTTTCCAACCGCGGCTTCGCCCTCGCGTGCGGGGCAGGAGGTGTAACTTACGTCCTTTTTGCACCTCCGACATGTATGCAAAATTTCATGATTATCAGTTGAACGATACGTGAAAAATTCAAAATATTTAACTTTATATATTGTATAGTTTTCAAATATTTAAGCAAAATAATTAAAAATAAAACTTACTCAGTATCAATTAACAAACACCTACAACAACGAAAGTCTGATGTACTATGAGCCAAATAAGAATAGTTACAGGAAGGATGGAATAATAACTAATTTTCATCATATTGTGTCATCATAGCTATATATACAAACTGGTTAGGTATGGTAAGCATAACAAATGTTATTTACAATTTACAAAAAATACATTAACTGCTCATATTTTATGCATCAGTCTCTGAAAAATAATTATTTTTATTTTTTTATTATTCCTGTTTCTATCCCTATGTATATATTTTCTACATTTTTTTAAATAGATATAGAAAATAAGAAAAAGCAATTGACATTATTTTAATACTGATTTAGACATAAAAATATTATTGATTTTAAATGTTACTACAGTAACTACAATAGACATAATGTCTTAGTTACCAAGGTCGGTGGCGCATTGGCCATGTAAGGAGTGGTTAACACAGCGAACATGTCTATAGGCGGTGGTGACCACTTACCATCAGGCAGTCTTCTTGCCAACCTACCTTATACAATTTTAAAAAATGCAATATTTAGTCAATTAATTACTTTATATTTTTAAATATTTTCAAATTTGCTTATATCGTCCAGTACAGTATTAAGAGCCGATTAAAATATAAAAATAAATTCGTCATAATTAACTAGTAAGGTAAATAAACAATAAAGAAAAACACGTTATATATGACAAATGTATAATATACATTTAAACAATTTTGCAAACTGTACTTTTCAAGTGCCAGTTGACATATCGAGGTCATTGACGTTCCTATTCCCATTAGGAATTTGGATCGCATATTATTTACATGGTTCCATCAATAGGTACTAAGCTAATAAATATAATATCGCAGCGGGTTGCTTTATCCACATAACAATTATTTTACATAAAATCTTAAGGTTTAAAGTCAATTTAGATGCGTAATTTAAAACAAAAAAGCATTAATTTTTTTGTATACTGTTTTGGCAAATTTATTTATATGTGAAGTACCTTAACCAATGGACTTCTAAATGCATGAAGAACAAATCCTGCAGGTAAATGTATAAGTCGCGAAATAAATGATACCTACCTTCTCGCAAAAACGTCTCTATAGACAGGCAAACGCATCCTTCCAAAATAAAGTTTCGCTCGAAATTTTACAACAAAAGTAAAATTCAATTGTTTAAACGTTGAATATAAAACAAAAGGTTTTAGTCTGCAGCTTCAACTGCGAGTAGTAGTTAATTTAGTTTGACCAGTTGTCCCCGAGCGTCAAAGATGTCGGTATTCTTTTCAGTTGGGTTGTTTCTTGCCGGCGACGAACGCTGTCCTCAGGTTGTGCGATCGAATATTTTCCAGGATTGGTTTCAATGACAGCGTCGAATTTAATGCTTCGTCTTACGTGATTGAGGTAACAATAGAAACATATAGATAGGAAAAATAAATTAATTTGGATCAAGTAAGGAATTTTTGTGTAAAATCAAGTGGAAGATTTAAAAAAACTAGTTTTTGGTATTCAATTTTTAATCAGATACATGATCCGCATAAGAAGTTTGGATTGCTATATTTCTATTTCCTGCCATAGAAAACAGATATCATTACATCCTAGTATCCTATATACTACTACTACGTATATTAGGGGAGTCACCACAAAATTTAGAATTGAAAGATGACGATTTTTCTGTTATGTTTGTTATCTATACCTCACACCTCACAGACAGCCTCAATGTAGTTTTTAAGTTTTTCTTACTGTTTATGATCTCCTGGTACATGAGACACGCGCTCCATAACCAAGATTGGAGCTAGTTATCCGAGTCATCCACGTTTAGTGAGACCTTCTCACTGTGTATGATCTCCTGGTACATGAGAGACTCGCTCCGTAACCAACCAAGATTAGAGTTATCTGCGTTCACCGTACCTTCTTACTTTAAAAACAGACTTCCATACAACATTTGTACCTATTCATTTATATTCTCTGTGTCTGTGTGATGATTAAAAAAAATATAATAGAACTACATTAGGCAATTCTTTATTCCGACTTCAAAAGAGGAGATAACCGACTTAGCTGAATTTATGTTTTAAATGCCTACACTGAAAATAAAACACCTTTCAGGATGTAAAACTAGAGGATTCGTAACATGTTTGCATAAACGGTACTATTTATTTTGATCGTGTGTATTGATAGACCTGCCCATTACTTAAAGTACAATAATATTATAGAAATTTTATAGTTATGGACAAGGTTTGTAGTTAATTTTTGCACCACCCTGTTTGAGTTACTGTAAAATATTTTGCTTTATAAAATTTATCACTATTTATACACCATTTTATTTTAGATGAAAGAGACTCAGCATATTTTAAAGGGTCTAACTTCGACAAGCTTAGTTATTATAGACGAACTGTGCAGGTGAGTCAAATAATTGAAAATGCGAGTATATTTGTATCATTTTATATTTTAATACACAAGCTTCCAATTTTTTTTTTTTTTTTTAATATTTTTAGAGGGACAAACATTGAAGAAGGAACTAGCATAGCATGGGCTATTTGCGAAGAACTCCTATTGAGTGAAGCATTTACTTTCTTCACGACACACTTTATCTATCTCACGAGGCTACAAGACTTATATTATAACGTTATTAAGTAAAGTGACATTAAAATAATTCTAATTGTACTTTTTACTATATTTCCAATTCAAAATTTTAGTTTTAATTTTATTTTTACCAATTACCGAAATGATTGAAACCAACTTGAATTATAATTACCCAAGATGCTTAATCAAATCCAGTAATATAATCAAAATTGTTTATTTATTCTGTCTGCCAGCGGTGAAGGACAAATTTATAAGAAAAAATGCAATTTTTTTTTTTGACAGGAGGGGAGATTGCATAGCACTAAAAAAATTACTAGTTGTTTATTTTTATCAGATAAATTTTTCAGTTGTCATACAGTCGTGAAAGAAGAGGTGACAAAATCTGATCCTTTCGAAAGGAAATTAGTGTACCAACACAAGATTGAAAGTGGCGTCACAAAAATTGAACATTATGGTTTAGCTTTAGCAGCTAGAACAAATTTACCAATCGAAACTGTTAATTTGGCCAAAGAACTAGCCGAACTCATCAGTAGAAATAATAAGGTATCACTTAAATACACTTTAAACTTTCGCGATTAATTAAGGATTGGATATTCAACGGCGAAATGCTGTTAAAATCTAGGTATTACCTTTCCACGTGGTCATTTTGTACAGTAGTCAGGTATGTTAAATTAAAAAAAAACATGGCATTTTTTTTAGCCACAGGTATACACGTCACGTTGTAAAACTGATGATGAATTAATATACGATTTAAATGCTAAAATTCGATATGAGTCTCGTAAAACTCACAAACCTGATGAAATAATAAGAAACATGATACGTCAGTTCAAAATTGAAAATCCTCAAATTATGGCTAAAATATCTGCAGAAAGAAGATCACAAAGTAATAAAACATCAGACCCTAGATCTAATGTTGAAAATACAAATAGTTTAATTACATCTAATGATTTGAGCAATAATCAAAGTACGATACAAAGATCACATGATTTGCCAAATTTTAATTCAGATTCGGATAAACCATTAACTTCCAATGATTCACATGAAAATTACTTTGAGAGTAATAATAAAAATATTTGCACTTCTGTTAAATCGTCCAATGAATTACTTAACGCATTTATCGATAATACCATTCAAAAATCGAATGAAAATGCTACTGATAAAATAGAAACATTTATTGAAGTAAACGATAGCGTGAGCACTGTAAGTAAACACAATAACGCAGACTCCAATACGGACGTGATACCTAATCCTTATTGTGATTATAATGTAACGAATGAAGTTGAAAAGTCTACACATGATGATAACGATTTATCAGTTGAGAGTGAATCAGATCTAGCAAGTGCAATTACTCAAATCATTGAAGAAAATTCAGAAGAAAGTATAAATTCAGATCATGACAGCGATATGTCAATCGATGAAGAGTTAATGAGGGAAACCCTCGACGAAATAAACGAAGATCTTAATAAAATGACTTGTGACCGAATACTGGATACAATTGTTCTTACTCCACCACCAGAATTCCGAGATTCTAACTAAAAAAATCGTTTAAAATGTTATTATAAATTACCTATTGTCGTCTCTTGTTGAGAAGTTAAAACTATTTTAGAGCTAATACATTAAATTTTAAAACAACAAAATAAATAATACTTTATATAAAAAAAATGTATTAATTTTTTCTTATTATGGCCTATATTTTTGCTTTTCGTACCATATTTTAATAAAGGTGGATTTCAAATATGATATTAGCAACACTGACACCATACTTTTATTTAATTTTTATATTTTGCTAAATCGTAACATTTATCGATTTTCTAAAGTAAATCTGTTTAGATTTTAAGAAAACTCGTTATATTCCATTACTAGTTTTACATAATTATATAGAATGCTATTACTCTAAATCTAAAATATTAGGTAAAAGGCAGAACAGGTAAATATATAAGAATAACTTAATAGACATTAAGCTTAATGTTAATGTACATAGAAATAAAAGGGTAATTATTTAAATATTAATTTATTTGATTAATCATAATCAGAACCTAAGAATTCAATTTTAAGGAGATATACTCATCATAAAGGCGCATTTTCATTGGTCGATAAGTCGGTAGTTAGCCCGATTGCGGGGAGTACCCGCATGCGAGCTAACAACCAATGAAATCCACTGGTCGATAACTCGGTCGATTAAACGTGTGCGGGTGATATCCGCATTCGGGATAACGACCAATGAAACTAGTCAGTCGATAAGGGCGCATTTTCATTGGTCGATAAGGCCCGCATTCGGGGTGCGGGAGATTTCTGTAACGCATGCCATAGGGCCCGCAAAGAGTTTATCGTTTTCACTGGTCGTCAGAGCCCGCATACGGGGTGCGGGTGATTTCTATAACGCATGCGATAAGGCCCGCATGCGGGGAGTCATTTTCACTGGTCGTTAGAGCCCGCATTTGAAGTGCGAGAGAATTAGGTACCTACAGTTTGGCAGTGGGTTTTGAGATAAGCAGACGTAGTCGCCATGGATCAACAATTATTGCTTTGTGGAGCAATTTTGACTGTTTGCGGTGTATTAAAAAAGAAATTAATAACTTCTTTGAAGAAAAAGAAAAAGAGATTTTGGATGCGAAATTTACTTAAAAGTAGAAAGATGCACGGTGCTTCTAATACATTGTGTGCGAACTTGAATCCGGCATTGGAATGTGATGTAGAAGATCATGATATTTTTTTCAGAATACCTAAAAACTTATTTGACGATTTATTGAGAAAGGTAGAAAAAAGAATTGAAAAAAAAGACACATTATTTCGTGAGGCTCTTCCTGCAAGATTAAAACTTGAGGTCACCTTACGTTATTTAGCTACTGGAGATTCTTACAAAAGTTTATATTACTTATTTCGTGTGTCCCCTTCTATTATGAGCAGTTTTATACCAGAAGTGTGTGACGCTCTCTATGATGCACTGGCAGATTATATAAAAGTAAGTACATATAAATATAAAAATAGTAAATAATATTAAGATTATAAAGTAAATGTTTATTTAAATTTTGCAATATTCTTACAATTTGTACGTTTCGAAGTTTTAATTACGTTACGTACGTACGTACGTTAAGAAGTTTTAATTGAGCAGAATACACTTCCGGTCACCTAAAGCGTACCACCCTTTTTTATGGACACCAATTTATTGAACTATATTGAAATGCCGTTTTCGGAGTGTTATGGGCAGAAACAACAAATTAGGTTACAAAATATTGTTTTCAAATGTACGTTCTTAGAAATAGTTTTATTTGAAAGAAAGAAAGAAAGAAATTTTCTTCTCTTCTTTCGAAAAATCTTTAGAAAAATCTTTCTTTCTTTCTTTCAAATAGTTTTATTTAATTTTTTTTCATTTTTTCATTTGATAACCAAAAATGTATCGTTTTTCTCCGATGTACGGATATTGTGTACAACCATCTCTAAATATTGACTAACAAAATATTTCTTTATTGTTATTAGTTTCAAATTTCAATGTCTGGTGGATTACAAAGTGGTTCGATTTTGGTGTCCGCGAGTGTAGTAATCATTTAATCAATATCAAATAATTAAATGAAATAAAAATGCCTTACCAGGCAAATAGATGTTGCATAATTATAAATAATATATAAAATTGCTTCATATGTTTGTGAAACTGATGTTGTTGAAATCGTCTTCATAGTTAGATAAATTAGACACAGATGCGGAACTTTAATATCCTGGATTTTCTGGATCATAGGTATTGGACGTCGAGGTACCATAGGACAACAACGAAGATTTGGTTTGCTGTCTCAATGCTTTTAATTGAATTTCCGATAAAGCCTTTTGAATATCTGTTTTTGCAATAATTGAAAACTCGCGTGGCAATGTACGTAAAGTCGAGGCTATATATCTCCCAAAAATGTCATCTTCTTTATTTTGTAGTAACGATGTTGTATTTTTAGTAACATTCTCGGCAATTTTATTTATTTTGTCAATGGCTTCATGTACCTCGTCCTGTCTTTTATTTGATTTGCCCCTTTTCTTCGTTGCTAGTTCTTGAACTCGATTTTCAATAATTTCATCCGCAGCATTTGAGTTTTTTTCTCTATCATTCTCTTCTAATACCGTATTATTATTTTCGAAGTCAACAGTATCAGTAGCTATTTCCGAATTTTCATCGATCTGTAAATAAAAAATATTCATGATTATATGTACTTTTTTCAGGTCCCAAACACAGAACAAAAATGGATGGATATAAAAACTGGATTTCAGTTAAAGTGGAATTTTCCTGGATGTATTGGGGCAATTGATGGTAAACATATAAACTTGCGAGCTCCAGCCTGTAGTGGATCCGAGTTCTATAATTATAAAAAAACTTTTAGCATTGTTTTACTAGCTTGTGTCGATGATGATTATTCATTCACTTATATTGATATTGGAGCAAAGGGCAGATATTCTGACGGCGGAGTTTTTAGTAATTGTTCTTTAAAACGAGCAATTGATGACGGTAGTCTGAATATTCCAGCAGAAAGTGTTATTGTTGCGGATGCTGCATTCCCGCTTCAAAATAATATAATGAAACCATACCCGGGAAATAATCTAACGACACGGCAAAAAAATTTTAATTACCGTCTTTCAAGGGCTCGGCGAATTGTAGAAAATGCGTTCGGTATATTGGCAAGCCGATTTCGAATTTTTGAAAAACCAATAGCTAACAACGTCAAGAATACCATAAAAATAACAAGGACATCTTGCGCGCTTCATAATTGGCTAAGAAAAAATGATTCTAATTATCTTGAACCTGGACTTGCGGATTACGAAGATATCTCTACTGGTATAACAATTAATGGCTCCTGGAGACAAGTACCTCTTCGAAACTTCGAGAACATGGGAGAAGATAATACCTTAACTGAAAATGGGACAACAATTCGGGATAGATTCGCTGATTACTTCAGTAGTGAAGGTGCAGTGCCGTGGCAAACAAGATTTATTCACTAACATTCCGGAACAATTTGAGGGTAGACTGCACTAGGGACAGCGCCGCGGCAGAACCCACTATGCCCCGCGGCACTTGTTTCTTTAATAATACACTTCTCATGAAAAAAACGAAACGTTTCGATTTTTATTTAACTTATGATAATAAAACATGAAGTACCTATATAAAAAAAAATATTTGAATTGGATCATCAATTCATTAACATTTTTAATTGAACACCTCATAGGTATCACTACTAACCTAAAAACACATTTTTTCAGTAATCTTTAAAAAACAAACTCGCGAGGTGTTTTTTTTTATGAGAAGTGTTTTAGATTGTCTCGTGTTACTCCAAAAAATGTCTAAATAATAAAATATAAAAAAAAATAGTGATATTTTATATAATATTATATTTCTTAAAAATATATATTAAATAACCTACTTAATTAGGATTGTCTTTGGTAACATAAATAAAGTTTGTATACTTACATTTGAAAATGTCTTCTCTTTATTTTTAAATGCTCTTAAAAATCCATCGGCAATTGAAAACCATGACACCTTCGGTTTATAAACAGAATCTCGGTCGCTTCCGGATCGAGTGCTTTTTTCAATTTTTTTTAATTCTTGATAGTACGATGACCTTAAATTTTTAATTTTTTTTGGTATATCTTTGTCTGAGATGCCACTAATGTTTAACTTTTCCGCAATTTGTTTGTACGCACTTTGTCTTGCGTCATGATTTTTATACAAAGCACTCGTTACGTTCCACAAACATTCGTAGTCTCGATAGATCTCTACGAGTTTTAGCATTTGTGAATCCGAAAACCGTTCAGCCATTTTGCTCCCACGCTGCGTAAATAAACAGAGTTAATAATATAAATAATGCGCGTAGTATTGATGACGTCTAATGAATGGCTGAACGGAGGCGAGTCACCGCATGCTTTGTATCGACCGAGTTATCGACTGACTAGTTTCATTGGTCGTTATCCCGAATGCGGATATCACCCGCACACGTTTAATCGACCGAGTTATCGACCAGTGGATTTCATTGGTTGTTAGCTCGCATGCGGGTACTCCCCGCAATCGGGCTAACTACCGACTTATCGACCAATGAAAATGCGCCTTTATAGAAATCACCCGCACCCCATATGCGGGCTCTGACGACCAGTGAAAACGATAAACTCTTTGCGGGCCCTATGGCATGCGTTACAGAAATCTCCCGCACCCCGAATGCGGGCCTTATCGATCAATGAAAATGCGCCCTAATGTACACCATACGTATACATTATGATGAGTATATCACGTCACTTTTTATCGTTTTATTTACTTTTTAATGATCAATCAAAACCACATCAAAACCGTTAACACTTTATGCCGCGGACAAAATGACAATGTGACATTAATAGAATGTTGCCATCGATTAAAGCTCAGGCTCATCTTTTGTGAGCCAGACTCTAATTGACCGGTCTGTGCTTTGTATGATATTAATGATATTAATTACTTTTGTATGTAATAATATAATTTACCTGCTATTTTTATTTTATAATAAATCTGAACACCAGTGTCAACCAAGAGGAAAGTGTGTTTGGTGAGGAAAGGTTTACATAAATAATGAAAATACTATTATTATATTCAATAATTATTGAAAACCACCTGTGTTGTTGAAATTTATAGCCTTCGATCACTTATAAGAACTAGATACACACTCCCGTACAAAAATCATTTTAAAACTGTCCCCTAATGTGTTTATGTAGTTGTAGTTGAAACAAAACCACATTAATACAAATTCAATCTTAAGATAATCGCTTAAAGTTGTATTCACAACTCATACTCATATTTACACACACACATATTTAGATCGACAATAGCTGGTCTACACATACATTACAAATTCAACCTTACGCTGTTAACTTAAAGTAGAATTTAAAAACGATAACAAAAGCAATATAATAATAGTAATAAAATTTTACGAGGTAGGCTCGCCGCTAGCACAAGGCATGAATGGAGCCGAACTGTACAATATATTTATTTTCATACTTAAATTTGAAATGGATTTTTTTTTGTAATTAAGTCAAAGGTGAAAATAATTACTTGAATGTAGGTAATATGTTTTTGTATAGGGAAGGACATTAATAAAAACGATTGATTAACTTTTTTAAGACGGAAGCTTGGAATGATTATAAATTTATTTATTTATTGATTTTATTTTTATTTCTATATAATACATTTATATATTATTTTAAATTAAATTACTAGTATTAAGTTTATATCAAACATAAACATATCGAAACGCTTTTACGTGCAACGAAATATTTTTTTCAATTACCTTGAAATAAATTAAGTTTATTATACAATCTTCTTTTTGATGGATTTTTATTTTTTTCTGTTTCTTTTTTTGCTATGTAATGGAATCTTACTTTAAGGTATCGTTCAATAATATATTTTATTTTAATAGTCCTATGATTATTATCATGACACTTAGATGAAAAAATGTCGACTCCTAAAAAAGACGACAATACCTTGGTGCAAATTTGAGAAACTGAATTCGTTTTAGAACATGTATTCTGCCTTATTGCAAATTCTGTTTTTTTGCAAACAAGAAATACATCTAGGTATGAATAAAACAGTCCACCTAGGTTTTTCACATCTATAAGTTTATGAAAAAAAAGTCTATCTTTAGCTAATAAACTATTTATACATGCGTCGCACTTCATAGTTTTTATTAAATGGCGTACCAAATAAATTTGAATGATTCAAAACTGTCCATTAATCACGGAATAATCGGTATACATATATAAAATAAAAATCGATTCAATTTGAGAACCTTCTTCTACTTAGTCAGTTAAAATTTAAATCAATAATATTTTACTACAATAGTTATAGACACAGTAAAGAAGTTAATTTAACAATAGAATGCATAATCATATTTTTCATAAAAACAAAAAAACAAAAACTAACACCAGCGTCTCCACCAACTATGTTCCATTGTTGTTGACACAACCCATGTAACCCGAACAATTTAAGTGGGTACGCGATAGTATGAATAACACGTTTATCAAGAGTCTTTATAATTGTCATGCTTTATATCACGTGGTGTTTATTACGATTTAGTTTTTAAAAATGTTTTCCTAAAGAAATACCAGTTTTTACAATACAGTAATAACAATTATATAATGGTAATATTAATACTTACCGAAAATATGACACCCCATCCTTTTTCAGCGTCCTAGACGAATGATTTTTGCAATTTTTGAACGAGCACTGAGGCATGTTTACTGTCGGCGCGTCCGAACGGTACTAAGTTAAAAGAGCACCCAAATGTTCAAATGGGTGCTCATTCGGTGAGGACGTTTTTTGAAGCCGATTGTGTATCTAGTTTTTATAAGTGATCGAGGTTTATAGCAGACTATTTCAAAAACTTATATTTAGCCTTTTTTATCTATGGTACAAATATCAATCCATACTTCCTAGTCCAAATGCAGAAACATTTATGTAGTTGGCAACATTGATACGTATTAGGAAGTTTTTATACTCTTTAGCGTTTTCGAAAGCAAATGGCCGCCGGCTGAAAAATTCGCTTTCTGAATAATTGCGTTTTATGTTTGTTAATTTTAATCAATGTTTTTTTGTGACTTAGATAAATTAAACATTTCGATAGGAAGTTAAAAGTGAGTAATCGTTGATAAATTTATTACATTTAGTGGCTACCGGTAAATATTGTTTATAGTTGTGTTAAGTTCGTGAATTTATGTAGCGTCCACGTGTATTTTTTAGAAAAAAGGCGCAGCGATGTCGCTGCCGCCCTATCTTTTGGGGCCCAACCCCTGGGCCACCATGATGGCCCAGCAGCAGTTAGCGGCGGCGCAGCAAGCAGCATTGCAGGCTCACGCCGCCGCTGCTGCAGCTGCGCCACCGGTGCCTCCAGCACAACCTCCTAAACCGCATCACATACCGGAGGAAAAGATCAAAGAAAAAGGTAAAGTTAATAAATACTGTACAAAGTATTTTTTATCATTTTTAACCGTTATAGCAATACATAATTACATATACCTATATAAAACAACTTTGTATGTGTATAAGGCATAACAATAACTCAATGCTTGAAACAGTTTTAGAAGAATTGTGTCTTTTGAGGTTTATCAGATGTGTATGGAATATGCAGGCATTCTGGTATTTTTATTTTAACAATTTTACAATGTCATTATGATGCTGCCAACAAAATATACAACAAGCAAAGTGCTTATTAACTATACATTCTTCTGTGTATAATTTAAAAGCGTTTATTTTTATAACTACATATATTATTTTTGTAGTAGTACAAACACACAGTTAAACATTATTGACAAATAGATAGATACAATCAAAATATTAAAATATGGAAGTACTTCAACTACACTTTTATAATCAATATTTAAAAAGGATCACTATCTTCTCTTTTCTTTTATCTGATCTTTTTTTTTATAATATCAATCATAAAATATACTTGCCAGTTTTATGGGGGCCACAAAAAAATAACCCACATTCTTTATTTGATTTCTGTTAAGTCACTTTTATATAATGTCCTGGCTTCTCAGACCCTCTCACCCTGTCCTGAAAGTATATGCCTACTTCATATTTTATTTGCAAATGTTGGCAATTACATTGGTTTTGTCATTCCATTAATTATTTTAGTTAGTGAAAAACAATTTAAGGTTAAGTGTCTGGTTCTATATCCAAGGCTGTAATAATAAAATGCCTGCTTAAATTTGTTCCATCAAAATAATGTAACTTTAACTTAACTTCTCGATCTCATACCAATATATTTTAGAATATTTTATAGTATAAAATCATGTATCCTGATTATTGTGCAACATAAGAGAATTTATGATTGTTAGGATAATTAAAATAAAATTATAGCTATACTTAATTAGTGGAAGTGCCTTGTCTAGTAGTAGCCTGCTTTAGTAGTTACCACCTGCTCATGACATATTCTACTGACAAAAAGCAATACTTACTATTGTTATGGTCTGGTTTGAAATGTGAGAGAGCCAGTATAATTACAAGTGACATAATACACATATATGTAATATTATGTTATTTAAATTAAATTGTTTCTTATGCATCCCCATGGCCCAAAGTTTCACCATTGGAAGCTCTATGACTGAAATATTTTTCTATGGGGTAAATTAACACTTGCAATTGATATAAATTTCCATTTAAGTGTTAGTGGAAATTGCTGTTATTGCACACAATCAGATTAGATAAAATATATAAATAATAACAAAAATCTATTTTATATTTACTGTATGCTATATTTAATTCTGAGTTATGAAAGAGTGAAAATACACAACTGAGCAATACCTAGTGGTATTTTGTAACAGTTGATGATAAGTACATATTAATTTAACTTTATAAAATAGCCATGCATTGAGTATCTAGATATACAGTTGTCCATATCCAAAGCCATAAATTAAAAATTGTGTTGAAAGTTTGTCAAAATAAATTTTATAAAAAAAACCACTTACCACCAGTGGGAAACCTCTGAAACCACTTTTGATAATATTTAGTAATTGTTAATAATCTATAAATTTAAAGTAGGTGTGTAACTACAAATAAATTAGGGATTACTGTCATAGGATATTCTGGTTTGTTTATATTTCAAATAAATTGAATGACCGACCCTCAAATTAAAAATAAATACACTTATTTGGATTTACAAAATATTACATAATAGTTTTGTACTTTGAAATAATGGTAGCTACCAAAATTTAATACATGTTTTATGTTATATTTATATGAAAAATTATTTTCTGTAGCTCAAAAATGGCACCAATAAATTAGGGATTACTGTCATAGGATATTCTGGTTTGTTTATATTTCAAATAAATTGAATGACCGACCCTCAAATTAAAAATAAATACACTTATTTGGATTTACAAAATATTACATAATAGTTTTGTACTTTGAAATAATGGTAGCTACCAAAATTTAATACATGTTTTATGTTATATTTATATGAAAAATTATTTTCTGTAGCTCAAAAATGGCACCAACTTCAAACCAAGCGTTTTGCGGACAAACGGAAATTTGGATTCGTGGATGCCCAAAAAGAAGACATGCCACCTGAACACATACGTAAAATTATTCGAGATCATGGTGATATGACTAGTCGCAAATATCGACACGATAAACGGGTGTACCTCGGGGCTTTGAAATATATGCCACATGCTGTCATGAAACTTTTAGAAAATATGCCAATGCCCTGGGAACAAATCAGAGATGTAAAAGTTCTGTACCACATAACTGGTGCAATTACATTTGTCAATGAAATTCCATGGGTTGTTGAGCCAGTTTATATAGCACAATGGGGAACGATGTGGATCATGATGCGTAGAGAAAAACGTGACCGTCGTCATTTCAAGCGCATGAGATTTCCGCCGTTCGATGATGAGGAACCTCCCTTGGATTATGCTGATAACATTTTAGATGTTGAGCCCTTAGAGCCCATTCAGATTGAATTAGATCCCGAAGAAGACGCAGCTGTTGCTAACTGGTTTTATGATCATAAACCTCTCTTAGGTACAAGGCATGTAAATGGATCCACTTACAGAAAATGGAATTTATCATTACCACAAATGGCAACTCTATACAGACTTGCTAATCAACTGCTTACTGACTTGGTTGATGATAATTATTTCTATCTATTTGATTCTAAGAGTTTCTTTACGGCAAAAGCCTTAAATATGGCAATACCTGGTGGGCCAAAATTTGAGCCACTTGTAAAGGATAACTCAGCTGGTGATGAAGATTGGAATGAGTTTAACGACATAAACAAGATTATTATTCGTCAGCCAATAAGAACAGAGTACAGAATTGCATTCCCATATTTGTATAACAACTTGCCACATTTTGTACAACTCTCTTGGTAAGTTATTAAGGAATATTTTGCTACAATTTGATTTCGATTTACAATAAATGTTATAATTTTAATCTTTTCTATCTATTAGGTATCATACTCCAAATGTGGTATACATTAAGACTGAAGATCCAGATTTACCAGCTTTTTACTTTGATCCATTGATCAATCCAATCTCTCATCGCCACACAGTGAAGTCTTTAGATCCTGTGCCTGAAGAAGAAGATTTCTTGTTACCAGAAGATGTTACCCCATTCTTACAAGAAACTGCTTTGTACACTGACAATACTGCAAACGGCATTGCACTTTTGTGGGCTCCCAGACCTTTTAACATGAGATCAGGTAAATTTTATGTGATATTGAACAATTAATACACATTATTTTTGTTTCGTAATTGTCTGTCTGTATTAATATACCTTGATTTTATATTAGATTATAATATCATACATGTATTATTAGGACGTAGTCGCCGAGCTATCGACGTTCCTCTGGTAAAGACTTGGTACAAAGAGCACTGTCCTCCCGGCCAACCCGTAAAAGTGCGCGTGTCTTATCAGAAACTGCTGAAATACTATGTGCTAAATGCGCTCAAGCATCGACCACCGAAACCACAAAAGAAGAGGTAAATGTACAATTATTTTTTATGCATAGGAATAGTCTAGCAAATTAGGGTGCTCTTAATTCGACCTCACCTTTAGCTTTTCAAATTATTTCAAGCCTCACACTAAAAATGTATTATAAATGGAATCAATGGTCATATCTATATTGCTATTCGACACAGACTCTTGACGGTTGTTCTTTTAATATATATTTTTTAAATACTGCCACAGTAATTTGTAAAATAAATTAATGTGATTCAGACTTACTTTTTTTAAATAATTGGTTTAAATGTATAATATTTTCACCTTATTATAATTATAGATTCGAAGTTACGTCTATACTAAGAACTACTACTATTTTCGGAAGTATTCAGATACGGTTTGTTTTTTATATTTATTGTATTTTTTTTGTCTAGGTATCTATTCCGTTCATTCAAATCGACGAAGTTTTTCCAAACAACCACCCTTGACTGGGTGGAGGCTGGTCTCCAGGTGTGCAGACAAGGCTATAACATGCTAAACCTGCTTATCCACCGAAAGAATCTTAATTACTTACATCTCGACTACAACTTCAATCTGAAGCCAGTTAAAACTCTCACAACAAAAGAGAGAAAGAAGTCGCGATTCGGAAATGGTAAATAATAGCAATTTAGTGATATATGTTTTTTATGAAATGACACAAAAGGTTATTTGTTTTATACTATTTACTAACAATATAGTTAAGTAACAATTTTTTAATACTTTAACTTTTTTTTTAGCATTCCATTTGTGTCGAGAAATTCTTCGCCTCACTAAATTAATAGTGGACTCCCATGTGCAATACCGACTTAACAATGTTGACTCCTTCCAACTGGCTGACGGTTTGCAATACATTTTCGCCCATGTCGGTCAACTAACGGGCATGTACAGATACAAGTATAAATTAATGAGACAAATACGAATGTGCAAAGACTTGAAACATCTTGTCTATTATAGATTTAATACCGTAAGTGATTCGTGTTTTAAAAGTAAATTCTCCATTTTTTATATAATAAAATATAATTTTTCATATCTGTAATAATAGTATATAAAGTTTATAGTACGAGTGAGGAAGACAACAAAAAAATTGTTCGGCACCAATGTACAAAAAATTATGGCTTTAATACTTTTAATAAGTTATATATTTATATGGTTTTAGATATATTTTTATCTTTATAGGGCCCCGTATCAAAAGGTCCTGGTTGTGGATTCTGGGCCCCAGGCTGGCGTGTATGGCTGTTCTTCATGCGCGGTATTACCCCGCTTCTAGAGCGATGGCTCGGAAACTTGCTATCCAGGCAGTTCGAGGGACGACATTCCAAAGGTCCATAAATTATTCATATTTCTTATTCAAAATAATTCTTTTAAATAATAATACTAAAATAAATATATTTGTAAACTAGGCGTCGCTAAAACTGTGACGAAACAGCGCGTAGAATCCCACTTCGACTTGGAGCTGCGTGCGTCTGTAATGCACGATATCGTTGATATGATGCCTGAAGGTATCAAACAAAACAAAGCTAGAACTATCTTGCAACATTTGTCAGAGGCCTGGAGGTGCTGGAAAGCTAATATACCCTGGAAGGCAAGTCAATATTGAAATTTTGTCTATATTTTTCCAGTAACAGTGATAAAATTGAAATTATTATTATTAGGTGCCTGGACTCCCAACACCAATAGAAAACATGATTCTGCGTTACGTGAAGATGAAAGCTGATTGGTGGACAAACACTGCGCACTACAATCGTGAACGTATTCGACGTGGTGCTACAGTTGATAAGACTGTGTGTAAGAAGAATCTGGGTCGTCTTACGAGACTGTATCTTAAGGCAGAACAAGAAAGGCAGCACAACTATCTGAAGGTAAATTATTGTTAACATTGTGTAAGTAATCAAATTCTTCAATAAGTTATTTGCTTTCAGTGTAAAGATAATGTTCAATTAGTTTTGTTGCAAAACTCATTATTTAGTCGTAATTTTATCGTTTGTCATTCCAAAATTTATACAGGATGGTCCCTATATCTCGCCTGAAGAAGCAGTAGCGATCTACACAACAACTGTCCACTGGCTCGAGTCCCGACGTTTCGCACCAATTCCTTTCCCACCGCTATCATACAAGCACGACACAAAGCTGCTTATCCTTGCTTTGGAGCGGCTAAAGGAGGCCTACAGTGTCAAGTCTAGGCTTAATCAGAGTCAGAGAGAAGAACTGGGTCTTATCGAACAAGCCTATGATAACCCCCACGAAGCTCTCTCCCGAATCAAACGTCACTTGCTTACACAAAGAACTTTTAGAGAAGTAAGTTTTATTCATTTTTATTTTAATATAATTTCAATAAGTATAATTACTATGAACATTATAATGAATGGGTACATCAAGGTTAATTTCTGATTCTTAGGTAGGTATAGAATTCATGGACTTATACTCACACCTGGTGCCAGTTTACGACGTGGAGCCTCTGGAGAAGATAACGGATGCATACCTTGACCAGTATTTGTGGTATGAAGCGGACAAGCGTCGTTTGCTGCCGCCTTGGGTAAAACCGGCCGACACCGAGCCCTCGCCGCTTCTCGTCTACAAATGGTGCCAGGGTATGTATGCCGTAATATTTTTTGTCTTTCAATCTTTTTTCCGTTATTCATATATCGATCGATTTTTGTTGTTGCATGTTATTATTATTTTGTATCGATGAACATGAATTTATAAGAAGATATGTGAAAAAAGAAGACTAACTCAATTGCCCAAAGTGTGCGTTGTAGCAAAGGAGATCAAAGTGGTTGTACCATCCCCTTGTTACAAACCTCACTTTGGTTGATTGTACGTGACTACCAAGGAAAATTGAAGATTCACAGCAAATCTTAAGGAGTAATGAAACAATGGTTTGAATATACATAATAAATAGATTTCATTTTAATATCTTTGATCTTTCTTACCACCAGACATTCAATGTATTATTTCACAAACCCAACCAAAATTAAGCTAAAATTATTTTGCTTTTGGGTTAATATATAAATATAATATTCCATTACACCTTGCTTAATGCTGAATGTTTCTTCAGGTATCAATAACTTGCAAGACGTATGGGAAGTCGGTGAAGGCGAGTGTAACGTACTGCTAGAATCCCGCTTCGAAAAGCTGTATGAGAAAATTGATTTGACGCTTCTTAATCGTCTCTTGCGTTTGATCGTGGACCACAATATTGCTGACTACATGACGGCTAAAAATAACGTTGTTATTAATTACAAGGTATTTTCCTATCATTTTAGTCTTTTACGAATAATAATCAATTATTTAATAATTACTTTTACTGGTTTAGTAAGGAAACAAGATTTATGGTATATTGAAATAATAAAATGACATGGGTATAAACACATGTAAAGATTTTATAGTATGTGATGAATCGCGTAGGGGTCCTGAAACCAGAGAATCCCTGTGCTCTGGGGGCGGTTGATGACTGTAGGCTTTGCTGATCGCATCGCTCTACAGCGTCTATCGTCTGAGATTACGCTTCTGATAATCAGCCGAATTTACAACAAAGAACAAAAAAAAAGCAGAATATTAATTTTTTCTCATTTTGCAGGATATGAACCACACAAATTCTTACGGTATAATTCGTGGACTTCAATTTGCATCATTCATAGTCCAATACTATGGCTTAGTCCTTGACCTGCTCGTACTGGGTCTCCAGAGGGCCAGTGAGATGGCTGGTCCCCCACAACTACCCAATGACTTTCTCTCTTACCAAGATAGAGCAGCAGAAGGGGCTCATCCGATTCGCCTGTATTGTAGATACATAGATCGGATTCATATATTCTTCAGGTAATATAACACAAGGTGTATTTCATACTTGTTTTCACATTACATTATGTGTTGGGAATATTAAAAATAATTAACAATGATATTTTAATTGTGGTTAAAGTATATAGTATAGCCAGTAAGATGTATATAAATATTAAATATATATTATGGCATATTTAGATTCACTGCGGAAGAGGCTCGTGATCTTATTCAACGCTATCTCACTGAGCACCCAGACCCAAACAACGAAAACATAGTTGGCTACAATAACAAGAAATGCTGGCCCCGAGATGCTAGGATGCGTTTGATGAAACATGATGTTAACTTGTAAGTACTAATATGACAAATATTGAATAAAATTTGAATTCAAAATAATGTTACATTGTGAATTTTTTCAAGGAAACATTTTATTTATAATATAATATATTAAAATTTAATTATTAGGTTATTGTGTAACTAAATTCAATAAATTTTGTAACAGAGGTCGTGCAGTTTTCTGGGATATCAAGAACCGCTTGCCAAGATCTGTGACCACTATACAGTGGGAGAACAGCTTTGTGTCAGTCTACTCGAAGGATAATCCTAACTTGTTGTTTAACATGGCTGGATTTGAATGCAGAATATTGCCTAAAGTGAGTTAACTTATATATAATTAAAGGACTTTAAAAATTAGCTTTTATTAATTGTTTTATTGTAAACAATATCACCGCATCTTAAGTCATTTTTCATGTAAATATATATAATATACATTATAATATTGTTATGTATTATAATATTGTTATATATAAATAAGTATTATATACTTACACAAATATTCATTTATTTCATGTGAATGTGTTGTCTTTCATTAATAAAATTTATATCCTCATGTTTTAACATTAAATTTACTATCTGTAGTGCCGCAGTCAACACGAGGAGCTGTCACACCGCGATGGTGTATGGAACCTGCAGAATGAAGTGACCAAGGAGCGAACTGCTCAATGTTACCTGCGTGTTGACGACGAGTCGCTTGCTAGGTTCCACAACCGCGTGCGACAGATATTAATGGCGTCTGGTTCCACGACATTTACAAAGATTGTTAACAAATGGAATACTGCCCTTATTGGTTAGTCTTTATATTATTATTTTTTGACTTAAACCTTACTTTTGTAACATGAATTTTGTTGTAATAAATATATTGCATTATTTTCTGCACCCGTACATATTTATATATATATGTATATCAATGAAGATGTTACAAAACTACATACATTTATAAATACATTTAATATTTATTGTATTTGAATATATTTGTATAACAAAAAAATATTGCATTTAACACTAAAGTGCTGTACTGAATGTCCCTTTAATAATAATTAGTTTCTATAAAATATAATGTTTTCAGGTTTAATGACATACTTCCGTGAAGCTGTCGTCAACACACAAGAGCTACTAGATCTGCTCGTAAAATGCGAAAATAAAATTCAGACTCGTATAAAAATCGGTCTTAATTCGAAAATGCCTTCCCGTTTCCCGCCTGTTGTGTTTTACACTCCAAAAGAATTAGGTGGACTTGGGATGTTATCCATGGGACATGTTCTAATTCCACAGGTAAGAAATAGTTACTAAACATTTAATTAAACTTGTTAATTAATTTATAATAATCTACTATTAATATTCTAAAATTATGAATACTACATTTATAGATATTATTATTATTTTCCATATTACTTTAAAATGACAATATGTTCTTCGTTTTTAACAGTTGTGACTGAAATTCTAATTCTATATTTGATTTCCAACATTAAACATCATATTTGAACTTTTATTTCTTTACAGTCTGATCTTCGTTGGTCAAAACAAACAGATGTAGGTATCACTCACTTTAGATCAGGAATGTCACATGATGAAGATCAACTTATTCCCAACTTGTATCGCTACATCCAGCCTTGGGAGGCTGAATTTGTTGACTCACAGAGAGTGTGGGCAGAGTATGCTTTGAAGAGGCAAGAGGCTAATGCACAAAACAGGTTCGTTATATAAAAGTTAGTAAGTAGGTAGTACAAATTTACCTAAATGATATAAGTAAATATATAAAAAAAACCTTTACAAATGTTTATTTTATCGTAAATATTTTTGACGTGATGAATCGCGTAGGGGTCCTGAAACCAGAGAATCCGTGTGCTCTGGGGGCGGTTGATGACTGTAGGCCTTGCCGATCGCATCGCACTACAGCGTCTATCGTCTGAGACTACGCTTCTGATCAAATTGACAATCATTCTTGCAAATTAATTTGTTTTATTTTCTGTTTTGTAATAATGGTTAAAATGTTATTGTAGGCGATTGACATTAGAAGATTTAGAAGACTCTTGGGATCGCGGTATTCCAAGAATTAATACGTTGTTCCAAAAGGACCGACACACACTAGCTTATGATAAAGGATGGCGCATAAGGACAGAGTTCAAACAATATCAGGTAATATTGTGTTGCATATTTTATGGCACTTTCATAAATAGATTGTTTTAAATCGTATAATTTTTTGATAAAAATTGCATTACAGGTCCTAAAACAGAATCCGTTCTGGTGGACGCATCAACGACACGACGGCAAACTGTGGAACTTGAACAACTACCGTACAGACATGATCCAGGCCCTCGGAGGTGTTGAAGGCATACTGGAACATACATTATTCAAGGGAACCTACTTCCCGACGTGGGAGGGTTTGTTCTGGTAAGAATGAAATACATATTAAACTACCGTAACAGCCTGTGAATGTCCCACTGCTGGGCTAAAGGCCTCCTCTCCTCTTTTTGAGGAGAAGGTTTGGAGCTTATTCCACCACGCTGCTCCAATGCGGGTTGGTGGAATACACATGTGGCCGAATTTCAGTGAAATTAGACACATGCAGGTTTCCTCACGATGTTTTCCTTCACCGTAAAGCACGAGATGAATTATAATCACAAATTAAGCACATGAAAATTCAGTGGTGCTTGCCCGGGTTTGAACCCACGATCATCGGTTAAGATTCACGTGGTCTTACCACTGGGCCATCTCGGCTTTAACACACACTACACAGTTTAAAAATAAAATTGAGACAAATAATATATTTTCCTAAAACATTTATTTCGTTTTTTTTAAGAAGCTTTTTCGATTATTAATCTTTTTTTTTAAATTCATGATAATTGTTTTTTTTAGGGAGAAGGCTTCCGGTTTCGAAGAGTCGATGAAATATAAGAAGTTGACTAATGCACAGAGATCTGGTTTAAATCAAATTCCTAATCGGCGTTTCACGCTATGGTGGTCGCCCACGATAAACAGAGCCAATGTATATGTTGGCTTCCAGGTACAATAAAATAATTTTATTATGTAATGTTAAACTCTTGACAAAAGTAAATTTGTTATAGAATATTCATTGATTGTAGCAGTTGTTACCATTTATCGGACACACAATGATTATATTTGATTGTAGTTTTCTCAGTTATATAGGACTTGTTGTTTAATATTTAAAGAATTTATTCCATAGAAAATCAGCATTAATTTCAAACAATAATGTCTATATCATAGACATTATTGTTTGAAATCGTTTATTTCAAATATTTTGAACTCTTTTTAGGTGCAACTGGATTTAACAGGTATATTCATGCACGGTAAGATCCCAACATTGAAGATTTCTCTCATCCAAATCTTCAGAGCTCACTTGTGGCAGAAAGTCCATGAGTCGATTGTTATGGACTTGTGTCAGGTAAGCAATTTTATTGGAAAACATAAAACTAGAAAAGATGCTACTACAAATCCTATTTATTGTTATTGTAACACAATTATCACAGTAAAATAATTATTTATTTTAACACAGGTATTTGATCAAGAACTTGATGCTCTGGAGATAGAAACAGTGCAAAAAGAGACCATTCACCCTCGAAAATCTTACAAAATGAACTCATCATGCGCTGATATCCTTTTGTTCTCGGCCTATAAGTGGAATGTATCTCGTCCATCACTACTTGCTGATACAAAGTATGTATAACTTTATGTATTGTTTGTATATATTTAGGTTCTAATTTATAACAAAATAGCAAAGAAGCAGCCTATTTAACATTCATCATTTTATCACTAAAATAATAATTAAAAATATTTTAACATTATGACTATTTTTAACTGAACCAAGTTGCTAAAACGATTCACATATAAGAAAGGTTTTTATTTTCATTTTAGGGACACAATGGACAATACAACAACTCAGAAATATTGGTTGGATATACAACTTCGTTGGGGAGATTACGACTCACACGATGTCGAGCGATATGCTCGGGCTAAGTTCCTGGATTACACAACAGACAATATGTCCATCTATCCGTCACCTACCGGTCTCCTCATTGCAATTGATCTCGCCTACAATTTGCACAGGTAAGATGGTAAAACATAGACTACATGACAGTATAAGAAAATAATACCAATAAAGATGCTATAATCAAAGGAAATCTCTTCATCATTGGGTACGAAATATTTAACCTATATTTTTTCTAACAAAATAAACTTTTCTCCAATAGTGCGTATGGTAACTGGTTCCCTGGTTGCAAGCCACTCATCCAGCAAGCAATGGCTAAAATAATGAAGGCTAATCCCGCTTTATACGTACTGCGTGAGCGTATCCGTAAAGCGTTGCAGCTGTACTCGTCCGAACCCACAGAACCATACCTCTCCAGTCAGAACTATGGAGAACTATTTTCTAATCAAATTATTTGGTATGTTATATCATGTTATTTTATGTGTATGTTAAACTTTATACCAGTAAAGACACAGAAATACTTTACAAAACACAGTTTAAAAAAATGGCACTATAGAAGTTTTTATTCCATTCTTATTTCTCTCCTTCATTATCTCTTAAATGTTATATGAAAGGAATGTCTTCGAATTTTTCTAGGTTTGTTGATGACACTAATGTATACCGTGTGACGATACACAAAACTTTCGAGGGTAACTTGACTACAAAACCTATTAATGGTGCAATCTTCATCTTCAACCCACGTACCGGTCAGCTTTTCCTGAAGATCATTCACACCAGTGTGTGGGCTGGTCAGAAACGTCTTGGACAGGTAAAATAACAACTTATCTCCTCTTTTATATGGTTTAATCTATATTCTAGTTAAGTAATTTAAATTATGGAATGTGCAATGTGTCAAGGCATTATGGAATTAAAAGATATCACACATGGCAATTTTTTTTTTAATTCCATAATGCCTTGACTTTGATCACTATTAATATTTTTTTGTCGTATATAGCTCGCGAAATGGAAGACTGCTGAGGAAGTAGCGGCTTTAATTCGTTCATTGCCAGTAGAAGAGCAGCCTAAGCAAATTATTGTCACAAGAAAAGGAATGTTGGATCCTCTTGAGGTAAACTTACTGATCTATTTGTTATTATCTATCTCATAAGATTGGCATAGAAATAATAACAAGTTACTTAATTCAGTTTGTAAAAGATCCAATACAAATAAACAACTATTTCGTAATAAACAAATACTTAAAATCTTAAAATCACAGGGCTAAATTATTTTATATGTATATCTAAGTTAAAGAACAAATGCTGCCAATTGAATTAAATCTCAATATAATAAAAAGTGTTTGATGAAATACATTGGAATGAATAAAATATTTATTACTATGTATCCATTAAAGTTGTACCACTTTTTAAAACTGAAAACAAAAGAGATGCTAGTAATTTTATGCCTTCTTATACACTCCAACTTGGAGTAAAATATTTGACAAATAAAAGTGATTGACGACAATTTACTCAAAAAATCTTTTTAGGTGCACTTGCTTGACTTCCCGAACATCGTTATTAAGGGCTCTGAACTGCAACTGCCATTCCAAGCTTGTCTCAAAGTGGAGAAGTTTGGAGACCTTATCCTAAAGGCTACTGAACCACAGATGGTGCTGTTCAATTTGTATGATGACTGGCTCAAGACAATCTCATCTTACACTGTAAGTATTGTATAATTGGTTTCTATTATAATCTGATTTTATATGTCTTTATTTGTTGATCACTTTACTTTTTTGTTTAAATAAATGCAAACATTATTTTAAACAATTGGACAATCATAACATAGTTCCAAAACTTTCTTCTAAAATTGTGTATCAAAATAACTGTATCCTATGGTTACAAAACTAATAAATTATTGATTACAATGACAAATATAATCTGATTATTAAAATATTGCTTAACTATTAGTAATTAGAACTTTCTTTCTAGGCCTTCAGTAGATTGATTTTAATATTACGTGCGCTACACGTGAACACAGAAAGAACCAAAGTTCTCCTAAAGCCAGACAAAACAACACTAACGGAACAACATCATATTTGGCCTACTTTATCTGATGATGACTGGATTAAGGTGGAAGTTCAGCTCAAGGATCTCATTCTGGCCGATTATGGCAAAAAGAACAAGTAGGTTCTATTTTTATTAAAATGCTATTACTACAACTAGGTACTAGACTTTATTAATTTGTAATCATTATTATTTGTGAAACATTATCTTGTATCTACAAGGTATTAAAATGTTAGAGTTGTCCCTTACAGTTGTAATTGTTTCAGTTTTTTAAGGTATTGTTATATGTTGTGATAAATATCCTAAAACTGATGGCAAAAATCAATTTATAAATATTGTAGTAATCCAGTTGTAAATTTACTTGGTTAAACAAAATATTTACATAATATTCCTAAAATTTACTATTTGTTTTGTTACATTCCTTAAGTAAACATGCAAAATATAAGAATATGAAATAATAAAAATAAACTACTATGCAATGAGCACTATTATAATATTATGATTTTCCTATATAGCGTCAATGTGGCTTCACTAACTCAGTCTGAAATTCGAGATATAATCCTCGGAATGGAGATTTCGGCACCATCAGCCCAAAGACAACAGATAGCTGAGATCGAAAAACAAAGCAAAGAGCAGAGTCAACTTACAGCCACAACCACACGTACCGTCAACAAACATGGCGACGAAATTATCACTTCTACCACCAGCAACTACGAATCACAGACATTCAGGTAATTAGTGTTAAACGGTAATAATATACACATTGAAGAATATAGAAAATATAAATGTTAAATTTTAACGTCAATTAAATTGTGTGAACATGTGGTGACACATTTTATTTATGCATCAACATCAACCTCCAAACCAATATCTATACTCTATATATTAAGAGTTGTGTAGTGACGACGATATAAAATTATATTTTCAATTTATATTCTTTCTAGAGCTCTAATTTTTAATATGTAATTGATAATAATATACGTTTTTATTTATATACAGTTCGAAGACCGAATGGCGTGTTCGTGCGATTTCCGCAACGAATCTCCATCTGCGTACGAATCACATCTACGTCAGTTCCGATGATATCAAGGAGAGTGGTTACACGTATATATTGCCAAAGAATTTGCTCAAGAAGTTTGTCACCATTTCAGACTTGAGAGCCCAGGTACAATAACAAGACCACATAATATTTATACACTTTCTAATTTTCATAATATCAGAAGAATATAATAATAATTTATAAACGAAAGTAATCTAATAATGAAATATGTTTTCTAGATCGCTTGCTATCTGTACGGTACATCGCCAAGTGACAATCCTCAAGTGCGCGAAGTGCACTGCGCGGTGTTACCACCGCAGTGGGGAACGCATCAAGCAGTGCATCTCCCGCGACAATTGCCGAAACACCCGGCGCTGGCACACCTTCAACCCCTCGGTTGGATGCACACACAACCCAATGAATTGCCGCAACTATCGCCTCAGGTGAGCTTATATATTAAATATATGATATAAAAAAAAGTTCTACAATAATATGTGTTAAATTTTATATTATTGTCGAACGTTTTAAATAAGTTTAATTAATTAAACCTTTTTGTAGGACATAACAACACATGCTAAAGTTATGGCAGAAAATCCATCATGGGATGGTGAAAAAACAATTATCATAACTTGTTCTTTTACCCCCGGGTCTTGTTCTCTTACTGCTTATAAACTTACTCCGAGTGGATACGAGTGGGGAGCTAAGAATACGGACAGAGGGAACAACCCGAAAGGTTATCTGCCTAGCCATTATGAGCGAGTCCAAATGTTACTCTCGGACCGTTTCCTTGGATACTTTATGGTCCCATCCCAAGGCAGTTGGAATTATAACTTCATGGGTGAGTTTCATTATCTTATATTATTGGATTGAAAGCATAATAATATTTACATGTACTTAAATTAATAATTTTTGTTTTTTTTAGGTGTTCGACATGATCCAAACATGAAATATGGAGTCCAACTCGGCAATCCACGTGAATTCTACCATGAAGTACATCGACCGGCTCATTTCATGAACTTTGCAGCAATGGAGGATGCTACTGCTCCAATGCTGGCTGCAGATAGAGAAGACCACTTCGCTTAAATATTTTAAAGATAACATTACATTAATAATTCCTTTTTATTTTAAAACAGTGACAGATAACAAATCAGTTTTTATATTTAAGAAAATGGATGCTAGTTTAGTTTGCTAAATATAAGTCCTACAACTGTGTATGAAAACTGTAAATAAATGAAAAAATACATATTTTATGTTTTATTTTATCATTGGCAATATAAAGTTCTACAGTCAACAACCTGTTTTTTAATCCAGGTAGAAGGCAAGTTCATCCCTACAATTTGAACTATGTTATTAAATGTCATTTCTGAATCGACAGTCGTCTCGGTATCGTAATAATTTATATAATTAGATTTTAAATAACCTAATTTGAAATAATTTTATCTAATGCTCTCTTTCATTGCTGTCTACCCAAACACGTACGTATTTCGTCAGTATGAGTTCAACTATAAATAGTTGCGACAAGCTAATTATACAGGATGACTGGTGAATTAATATCAATATTTTAGGAGCATAATCGGTACATGATTCTCATTCGAATTATGTAAAAAAAATAGGTACTTAATTTTTGACCAAATTTACAAAAAATTTACTTTAAATAAATAAAGTGTGGACATATTTCCGCGGCGCGTGCGGCGTGGTGTTTGCCACCCGCAACCCCTGCCCCGCGGCTAATTAGTATTATATTAGTAGGTTAGTCGGGCGAGCGCCGCCGTAAGGTTCGTCCATCTTTTCGCGCGCGCGCCCCTAGCGATCGATCTTACGCGTATACCTAATGTTTCGTGTGTGAGTGTGACCCGTCATTAGTAATTAGGTATGGCTTATCAATACACAAATGCAGAATAATGTGAGTACTGTGAGTAGTAAAGTGACCCATTCGTGTTAAAGCGTGTGAAAGACAATATGCGTAAACGTGCCGAACTGTGTATCACACGAGCAGGAGCTCACTTTGAACATTTGTTAAGGTTAGTGTAGTTATGTAGGTAAATAGGTAGTTAAATGATTGACAATCGTTGTAAATAAGTATGATTCCATTTTTAAATATTAAACAGTAAACAGTTAATTTTTGTCCCAAGTTCATATCATTTACCTAGTCAACAAATTTGTTGCTTAAACGAGTGAAATATTTTGGTATTTTTGCCTGTTCTAAGCCAGGTTTAAAGTATGAAGGGGGATTGGATCATGCTTGTTTATCAAAGGTGGCTACCTTTGATAAACAAGCAACCCTGTTAACACGCGGCGGCGTTTGGACGTAGGTAAAGTACCGCGCGATAACTAAATGTACCTAACTGTGTTGTGTCGTCAGCGCAGCTGGGGTGTCCACATGACGCGTAATTAATAACATAACTTTTGGTTAACTTTACTTAGAAGTTTATTAATATTTATGTTATATGTATTTTTTTTTGGTCATATATGGTCGTCAAATATCACGTCCTTAAGTATTGATACTAATTCACCAGTCACCCTGTAGAGTAACTTATATAAAGCAAATTGTGGTAGCGGGTTGAGAAACTTTTTTAAATTATTTCGTTCGAAAATCTGAATACAATTAGGTGGTACTTACACACAAACACGATAAATATTAATAAAATAATTAATTGTAACCGAGTAGATGCAAATAAGGCATATAAAAATAACTGTCAAATGTATTTGTTTGCGCTTCTTGCCGAACCTCTATCAAAAATTAAATAATTTGTTGATTTTTTATTTAAAAAAATAAGGCGTATAATATTTTATTGTTGTCTAAGTATAGCATTGCGAATTAAATAGTCGAATAAAAGAACAATGTAGTTACTATGGTATCAGAAAGCTGATATTGTGTAACAAAATAAACACGGCTCACAGAAGCAGTGGCATCGAGCGATTATACGAGCGAGAATATATTAACCAAGTAAGTCAGTTACTTAATAACTTTTAGTTTTTTTTGGCTTGTATCTTGTTTTTATCTTTTAAAGTTCAAATGACAGAAACAAATACGGCCATAAAATTTAAAGAGGGTTTTATATGTTTCTCCGGAATAAATTTGAAGTTTTAGCGAATACTATGTAAAGATTTTTAATAGTTTGTTCCACACTTTAAAAAAGTTATTTTCAAATAAATTATTGTAATAATTAAACGATTTGACGGTTAAATTTAAATGTCTAAAGTTTTTCAACTGGTAAACCTTTACTAACTGTTTATGTGCTCTTTGGATTGGTTGAAATAGCTTTTTTTGTGAATTGTCAATGTCAAAATTGTCGAGTGACAAAAATATAAATTAATATTACTCATTACGGATACCGATTAGAATGTTACAAACGTAAAAATAACTTCAAATTAACTTCAATTACTACTGTTATCAACATAAAATAACTATTATTTCGTGGTTTTAATATTCTAATTTGTTAATATGGGAGATCGAGACGATTTTGAAGACCAACAATACCCAGATAACGACGAATTCATCCCGTACGTGACAGCCGGTAACTTAACTCATCGAAATGGCGCCAAAGTTAGCCTTTGGGGAAAAGTTACAAAAGTTTCAGCCAGCGAAGGTTTTTATGTAAAAACAGTTGATGACCAGGAAATACTAATAAAATTGAAAAAACCATTGAATGAACCTTTAGAAGGCTGGTACGAAATACATGGTGTATCGCAAGGTAAAAGTGTTGTTTGCGAAGAATATGTGCCATTCTCAGAAGAAATGACGAAGAATATTGATATTGAAGGTCACAAAAACTTGGCTAAATTGTTATCAGCACTCGACGATCCGTGGAACTTGGGTAGCGAAGAATCGGGTGCTATGCTCGGCATCACACCAATGGAATAACCACTGTTAAAGTTGAACCCACATTTGTTAAAGTTGAAGTAATTGTTAAATGTAATTAATAAAACAATATTTTGTTAAAATTGTTTATTGCTCATTTGTTGTCATAGCACATAATTTAATTATTAAGTTTATAATATAATTATGAAAATACAGATATATTCTTATAAAAATATCTATTTCTTATACTTATATCAGAAAGACTGTTTTAATTGAAACAAGATTCAAACTTCTTTTAAATATTAATTTAAAGTTTTCAAAAATACACAGTACAAGCTTTATGACAAACTGCTATGAAAAAATTATCATTTAAATTAAAATAACAATGATCGATGAATTAGTTCAATATAACTTTATGAAATACTTGGTAATATGATTTATAATACCATCTACAAATATGACAGCTATTAACAGTTCTACCAGCAATGAACCCGAGGGTAAGCTCGCACATTTCCCAATTCTTTTTTCTTCTTTTCTTGCAACTTAATTCGTTGTTCATGCATTACTGCATTCGACAGTGCTCCCTCTATGCAGGTCACTGGACGATTCCTGTTATAAATATTTTAAAATACATGCAGAGTATGAACTAAAAATGAGTTATGAAAACTTTAAAACAAATATTATACTATTGACGCTAATTTAGCTGCATTAATTAATATATGGTATAATTCTATTGGATAAAAATGTGTATCTTCCATAAGTACAAACTATGAAGTGTTGATCGTTATAAATATAATTTAACATCTATGTAAACTAAAATAGTATGTATGTTTAATGAATGATTATAATTTACTAGAAGTCTACTTACAATAGTTTTCCATTGACTTCTATTTTCGGCTCACTTTGACACTTCACACTGAAGGGCCGGTCTTTCTCCCCTTTAAGGGCCAATTCTGTGAGATATCTCTTAATGTATTGTTTTAGTTGAATATTCTCCTTTGCCAATTTGGCTCTCTCTGTTTTAAGGCACATTGTCTGAACCTTAACTCTGTTCATTTTTAGTAGAAATTTGTCCATTTTCTTGAATTCCTTGCATTGTTCCTTTATTTATAAAATGGTTAAATAATTATTTATTAATTAATTATATAAAATTATTGATATATGTATGTATGTGCTACTGGAGTGGCTATAAATATCTTATCCATAATATCAATGACATTTATACTAATTTTGTAATGAGTACTCACTTCGTTTTACACATTTAATTACTGTTGCTGCATTTATAAGAGGTTTTTGGATTTTTTTAATTCACTTAAAACATTCGCAATTATAGATTCTGTGATAAGTAGATGTTCGTACTGAGATATATACACTTATTACTTTTATACAGACAAAAAAGTTTAGAAGTTCACATAAAAAAAAATTTTTAGGTAATACATTTTTTTAAGACAGTACCTAAATAAGGTTCCTTTTTTTTAAAAGTAGCTGTCGGTTAAAACACTCCAATATCTAATGCAAGCAAGTGGCAATAACTAAAGACGCTTTTCCGAAAGCTACAATAACTTACAATCATATCATTGTCTAGTGTTTCGAAATCAGCAGATTTTATGTCGTCTTCTACATCTTCAAGAAACATTTGGTCCTTGTCTGTCTCGTATTTGCTGCAAATATCAGCCATCTGTTTGATTTTATGCAACATAGTCTCAACATTCTCGAGACGCTGAAAGATTGAAAATTGATTGCAATTATTTATTATTAAAAAGCCGAAATGGCCTAGTGGTTAGAACGCGTGAATCTTAACCGATGATCGTGGGTTCAAACCCGGGCCAAGTACCGCTGAATTTTCATGGGCTTAATTTGTGTTTATAATTCTTCTCGAGCTTGACGGTGAAGGAAAACGTCGTGAGGAAACCTGCATGTGTCTAATTTTATTGAAATTCTGCCACATGTGTATTCTACAAACCCGCATTTAAGCAGCGTGATGGAATAAACTTCAAAACCTTCTTCTCAAAAGGGAGCCTGCCCTTAGCCCAGCTGTGGGACATTAACAGGCTGTTACGGTTACGGTATTTTATTTATTTATACGGTATTATAATATACGGTATATATTATTTACGACAGAATTTTGGTATGTCACTGTTATTACAGTATTTTAATGATAATTTCTGACACCGCCACTTATATTGAAAAGGTACATCCTTTCCATCTTTAATCATAAAATAACAAAACTAAAATAAGCCAGATTTTCAATATTGGATCGCATAGTTTGAAAAAACCTAGTAGAGATAAAGGAATATTGAAAATTTCTTATTTATAGTTTTTAAATGATCTTATTTTCTATGGTTGTGGATAAAATAATTGCGAACCAATATGTTACATATTTTTTTCTAAGCATTTCTGTATCGATGTTTTATATTTTGTCAAGTTTTCTACTGTGTAGGTTTCATTTACTATTTATGTTCCGCGCATATTGAAATATATAACTCGAACTCGTCTCGAACAATATTTTTGTTCATGTTCAATTTCCTAGACCTATTTGATTAAAATTCTAATTGCAAAACATGAATTTAATGAATATATAATTAACTATAGTGAAGTTTTTTACTCAATATTACTAGCTAGACCATTAGTTTTCAATTTACGAGTATTTTAAAATATACTTTGTTGCGATTGAAGCTTAATTTTGCATTAAGGAGGCATTAAGGCTATATTGCGAATAATTATAGGAATGAATTTGGTTAGAAGGAAAAAAGAAAACAAAATAACGGTATATTATTATTATAACAATAAGTCTTTTGTCATAATCATGTTTTAATACTCTATATTCATACTTATTTATCACGGTTAGAGAATATGGTATCGTATAGTCACTGATAGCCATCGGGCGTACTGTAAAATCATTATCATTTTCACATAGACAATTAACTACTTTTATTAAACTAGTTACACATATTCCTAACAAATGGGTGGCCTGTAGATGTGCAAAAACGGAAAGTAACTAGAAGTGTAACTGCTTATATGATTATATATATATATATATATATATATAATTTACTGGAAGAAATAAACAGACACTGACCCGAAATCTTATAGACAGGGCACGTGGATGATAAAGTTGAGGACAATTTTACCTTTATAGCGCCCTGACTAGCGTCAACTAATACAGACAGCATCTCGTCTTCTTTAGCCTTCGCTGTCTTAGTTTCCCTTTTCATTTGCCAGTATTTCTTTGCTAGTTCTTCTTTTTGTTTGTTCATACGATTTAGCTTACAGCTCAATGTGGTTGTTGTATTGACCCATTCTTTTTGGAGATTCGATAGAATTTCCTGATTTAATTTTAGTTAGTATAAAAAAATATATTACTTTTATTTTATTATTTAACGGGGGGTAAGGTAAGAGTAATCGCAATAAGAGTAATAGATATATGCTATAAAGGGGCGTCGTTTATGTAATAAGACATTGTAAGACGATTCTATTCTTAAAGTATTTTTTATTACATAGGTATTCAAACATCTTAAAACAACTATATGTTGGCAAATAATAATAAATAAACAGGAGTAATTATCTGAAACTTAAGAGCGTTTCATTATTCCCTTCATCCCAACATTGTAGAAAAACTATCGTCACCATTATTTATAGGAAAATAGGCCACAAATAGCTCACATACCTTGATTCTATATTAATATAATGCTTTAAAACTTACTGTAGCCTGTTGAATTTGTATCTCATTTCTTGCTATATCCCGTTGATAAAAGTCATCCTTCTCACACAATGCGTTGTAGTGACTCATAATGGGATTGTGTTTCTCAAGATAAATGTCGTAAACTTCACGTAGCTTTGACCAGTACATATCTATCTCTAACTTCTTTGGCTTACAAAGCTGACGCATTTCTTCTTCATGCTAAAGTGTTTATAAAATGTAAACATTTTTTATTTGATATAATTTTATAAATACTTAAATCTCCAAAAAATACATTTAAAAATTAATGTTTGCCGCGTCTATGACTATCAAAAAGTTATGTAATCGAGTGTAATTTAAAACAAGTGAATTCATATAAAACAAAAGTGGATAATTAGCAAGTAGAGCTGCGAGGCAAAGCTAAATGAGATGCTAACAATGTATCCTATTACACATTGGCGTCATGTGAAGCTTCGAACAAGGTAATTTGGGATTGGTCACAGCACTCTTCCCGCAATTAACGTCACACAAGTTCCGGCACCCATGAATCACGACGGCCGTGACGGATTTGCGTTAATTCATCTCGTACATAACAGGGTTCCTTTGAATTATTATTATTTAAATCAATTATCCAAATCTGACAAAACCTACATCATTTTCCTAATATATTAGGAAATGGAATTAATTCAATGAACTCAGAATTATTGTATCTTATTTACTCGATTTAACAAATATATCTCAGAGTATTTCAAATAAGCTAAGGATATATCTACTAGTAACGATAATGAAGGTGGTCTTTCGCATATTATTTATTGATTTTACTGAAAAAATACTAAACTGTAAAAAGCAAATAGTTCAGAACTAAAGTTTTATTACATTATTCGAATATATGTAGTTTTGTAGTAAATGTTCGTGTTGATCAAGGATAAAACATTGTTATTTCTCATTCAATTTGATTCGTGAAATAAATATAAATTATTAGTTCACTGAAATTCATCACATTGTTTTGTTGACTTTACGAATTAATAAAGACATTTGAAAAAATAATGTACATCGAGTTAGTGGAGCGTATCTTGTTTATGTGTCCTATTTAACCTCATGTATATACGACGATTCGCGCACGAACTATACCATTATCATGGCTGCAATACGTGGGAAAATGGGTCTTTGGAAGAAACATGTCTTTTTATACTTTCTTTTTATTTCAAACTGCTTTGTAAGTATTGTACTTACATATTTTATATTATGTTCATATTTTGTTGAAATTTACAAATTGCTAAAATTGTACAATTGTTACTATTAAATTTGTTATTATTCTTAACTATTATAAATTTATTATTTATAGTATTTTATAATAATAAGCTGTAACATAATATTATTTATAATTATAACAGGCACTGAATTGCCGCTCAGAGCGTCGTACAAAAGAGGATGAATTCAAAAGGGTTTTCAATAATTGCCTGAAACAAATGGAAATAAATGGTAGTCGCCATTCCTCGGAAGATTGGAACAATCGAGAGAACAATCAAAGAAATCAATGGGACAGAGACAATAATAACCAAAATAGGGATAGCAGAATGGGAAATAGAGATAGAATGGAAGATAGAGATAGAAACTGGAATAATAGAGACGGTGAAACTGAAAGATACGATATAAAGCAACATAGAGAAAATTTGAATGACAATGATAGAATGGATGACAGGTATAATAGAACGAGTGCTAGAAATAACAGAGCAAATGTGAATGGAGGCGATAGTGAGAATGGTAAAGGCATAAACAGAATGATGAACAACCGTGCTCGAACTGAACAAATAAGTGGACGGGATGAGTTTTTACGGGATGAAGATTTTAGCGGAGTAAGTACATTAATATAGTAGTCTTCAATTTGATTGGTTCAACCGTTGAAATATTTATCGTCGCAACAACCTGTCACAGTTTTAAATATAAAAAGTATATTTTTTTTATTGAAAATAAATTTATTTCAGTTTTTATGTATACTATCGGTATTTTTTTAGGATGTAACTATGACACACCATAATTACTATCCATCACAATCGCAGAGAAGATATAAACGTGAAAAGCGAGTAGACATGAACTCTGGGCAGAGAAGTCAATATAATCCACATTCTCAAAAATCTAATAGTCAAAGTAATCACTTTGAAAAAAGAAATTCGTCTCACAATTCAACTAAAGAAATGGAAAGAGCTTGCGTACTTCACTGTTTCTTGGAAAATCTACATATGGTACTTCATAAATTACATATTCAATAATTGTTGAATGAATTGAAACTTTTTATTTCATTTTGGTTTTTAGACTGACGATAACGGAATGCCAGACAGGTATCTAGTGACGCATGCTTTTATTAAAGACGAGAAAAACGAAGATTTACAAGATTTCATGCAAGAATCGGTTGAGGAATGTTTTCAAATACTGGATAACGGTAATTAGAATCTGTTTTCATAAATGCTGTCTTAATAATCTCCTTAGTCTAGTCTCTTTGGAAGAATATAGAGTAATTTTAGTCAATCAAATATATATAGATAGTTGTACTTCAAGATTATAAATATCTAAAATGCGTTAAAACTATAGATCTATTCAACTGATAAGAACAATAAGCATTCAACATTGTCAAAAGATTGATTTTCAGTTGCTCCTTTAAACTGGAATATAGCACTGTGAAAATTGCTCTTTAATAATACAATAGAGTATTTAGTACGTAATAACACTAACTCCCTTATTATCCTTTCAGAAAATACAGACGATAAATGCGAATTTTCGAAAAATTTATTGACTTGTTTATCAGAAAAGGGAAGAGCCAACTGTGACAATTGGAATGAAAAAACGGAGTTCCTCTTTGAATGATTGAAATAAAATCGTATGTACCTTTATAAACTAAATAAATACAATTAAAGACTATACCTACAAATGTTTTATTCTTATGACGTACCTCAAGCCTAGAATCATTTTTCTCCGTAGCGCTTTGTATTTCTTTTTCCTTCTTAAGTCCCTTAAAATCTCGATCTTGTATGTAAGTGATAAGAGTTAACTTGAACTCGGCTCTATCCTGATTATCAGTAATGTCTATATCTTCTTTATCCCAGTTTTCGAGAAAGTCGTTTTTTTGATGTTCGTATTCAACTTGTAGTTTATCAAGTCGTTGAGAGCCTATATCTGAAACGAAGGTATGTCTATGAAAAATAACTAAAATAAGAAACGATCAGAAATAAAAAAAATTAAAGATAGAATACTATACATAATAAACTTAACATAGACTGCTAAGAGCAATCTATCTGATTGCTTCAAATCTTGCCTGAATTATATCGAATGATGAGTGAATATATCTATGTAGGTATATAGTAATACTATTTCCAATACAAATAAACAAAATTGACGTGTCTGTCTCTGATTTTTTTTATTTTAGACAACCGCTGCATCTTATACTCTATATATATGTAATTCAAATCATCAAACATATTCAAACTCAATTCCACGCTGCCGAAACCTTGGCTTTTGCTAATGGTTTAATAGATACATAGTAGTATGCTAAGTGTAATATATCAGATTTTTGACTGCTATTCAATCAGCCTTTAAAAGTGGTGTTTCTAATGAGAACTTATAAGGACGATAAGGACTAATTCTAACTCACTCAGTTTTTGAAGATAATAATTATATTTAATTTTAAATTATATTTATTATATTTACTGAGAAAATAGCTTAATGTTTCCGTATGCGCCTGGAAAGCACGGCGATGTTGTTCATCCGAGTCCTCGATGGCTTCCATCAACGAATTTAAAAGACGATTTTTTCGTTCCACCAAAAAATTGAAGCTTGTGATCAGACCCTAGGAGGTGATAAATCGATATTATTAAATGCTTGATTGATGGTCATTCTCTTGGCCGATTTCTGCCGGCGTTCCCGCTTTTATGGTAGACTAGCCAACTTCCCAGAGCCGAATAAGATAGCGCAGAATAACGGTTTTATTTCCTTTCCGAGGCACGTAAGTGTAAATTGGCAAACTTTTTTTTATTGAGAATTTCTTGATGGAAAAACCTGATAAATTTTTATTTGCCTGGCCTGGGGATTGAACCCAGGACCTCGGGATCGGTAGCTTTATAAGTTACTAGAACAAAGTGATAGCTAAATTAAATGCATCTGTTATAAACAACATTTCGTTTTATTTTATTTTTATAAATCTTGATGTAACTGTTACTTTTAAACATTAATTAGTTTAAGTTTATTTTACTGGTAAATAATTTTATTATATCACCTGTATGTCTGACGCCATTTGCTTGCATTTTACTTTGCGTAAAATATATCGCCATTCTTGATTTATCTTCGCTGTATTTGTTCTTGCGTAGACTTCTTCTTTATCTAATTTATTCTGTAAAAATAATCTTCGTTAAGTATCATCCAAGTTTGACTGAGTTATCGTTTTTATTACCCTACTAATTCGAATAGAGTTGTTTATATTATTGGGAATATATCTAACTAGTTTAAAACTAGTAATTGTCTATGGGATTGTCAGTACGCATATTTGGCTATGTAATAACCTACTCATAGGTTTATAGCTAAGGTAGAGTGGTAAGGTAAGGTTACCTTAATGAATCTAGCGACAAGTTCTCGTTTCCTACGTCTGGCTTCCTCTTCGACGTCCGCCCGATGTTGCAGATAGCGCGCACGCTCTTCGTCCGACATGCGCGCCAACTTGTTGACTTTACCCTTCTTCGGCATTTTGCTAAATAATACCTTTACCTGAGGGGATTTAAATAGAAAATATGTGAAAGTAACATTTTTTATGCTATTATAAGAAGGTACTTTCGTGGTATTGACAGAGGCAGCACAGTTTAGAGTTATTATTTATTAGAAAAAAGGTATTAAGGACCTAATAAAATTAACAAGAAAGCTGTAGTAGGCTAGTCTTAACTAATATTGTGGCGACGTTTTATAAAACTAAACTAAACTTGAAGCTAGTAAGGAAATCAAAATAATAGTATTATAAAAAATCGGACAATTTTATTTTTACTCTGTAACAACATTAAGTCTACTAGCATTGTCAAAGAAATAAAATTACTAAATTGAAAATTTTAAGTGAAAGTGGTATAAAATTTAGTCGCAATAATTGACCCATACGTACCACAAGGTAGTTGTATAAAAGTTTGTCAAATAACAATGACTGCCCTTAAATCACCAACAATTCTATAATAACGAAATAAATTGTATTATTGTAAATAACTATTTGATAAAATACTCATAATTATAACGGTACCTTATAGAGATCAAATCGTCATTGCACATTGAAAGTAAACATAAGGTATTGATCAAGCCAATACGAAGTATCATAGCAACATATTGCCTAGCGCAACACTTTATTTAATTTCTATGAAAGATAGATATATCATATTGATAGTAACTTCCAAAGGATACAAATTATAAGCTTGCTTAATTATTTTTTTAAAAAGAGGTCATGTAACTTTTTTATATACAAATGTCAAAAGAGAATAACGTTTGAAAAAAAATTACGTCTATTGTTATACGTTACGCACGTTTCGGACCAGTTAAGCTGATAGTGAAATATATAAAGCTCTACATTATATATTTAAAAATCAAGTTCAAGTCGTGAAATGGACGCTCAATCGTCAGGCACATTACAGTCGCCATCAACATTCTCCGGCAGTTCAAAAACAGGCAGCACTCGATCTGGTGCGACCTCGACTGAGGACCAAGATTTTACAAAGGACAATGGTAAATACATTTAGATAATTTTCAGTTATTGAAGTATGTAGGAATATTACATTTACGAGGCACAATTACTGTAACAGTGTTTCTTAGTTTGTTTCGATCAAATCTTGCAAGATGACTTAGAATCACTTCATCTTATCCTACGGAGTTTTACATATTGATTCTGATGACAATGTTTTTTTATGGTATACGTGTTTTGTGTTTTCATCAATCATTAGATAAAGACATAGGAACTACTCAAGGGTCAAGAGCATTGAGACCAAATTTTGTATATAAATGCTTATTATTAAAAATAGATTTTTACCGTAAAGATATAAATTCATTAATATGGCATACACATGTATGCCATAAATAAAATAAAGATTACCTACAAGTTACCAACGCTTCAGAGTGCAGGTTATAGAAAAGGACAAGACTTCTATACATATAATGAAAAATCAACAAAAACAAAAAAATATACATAGATAATGTTTTGGGTTGTGGTTCCCTTAAAAGTTTTTTTATGAGGACTTTCGATCTCTATTCTTTTATTAACCGACTTCAAAAATAGGAGCAGGTTCTCAACTCGACTATGTTTTTTTTGTATGTTTGAAACCTCTGTATTCGTTTGTAACCTATTTTGTTAGGGTAGTGACTTATAAAAAAATTGTACATATTAGCTATTATAAACGCCGCTTCGCTGGCGCGTAAATATAGGTGAAAGATAAATGTTGTATGGAAGTGTGTGATTTTGAGTTTTAGTAGTAAAAGTTAGATTTAGAAGGTCTCACCGAGCGCGGATTACTACAATCTTTGTTTGGAGCGAGTGTCTCGGTTACCAGGAGGTCATTCATATACAGTGAGATGGTCTCACCGAACGCGGATTACTATAATCTTGGTTTGGAGGGTGTCTCATGTACCAGGAGATCATTCATATACAGTGAGATGGTCTCACCGAACGCGGATTACTATAATCTTGGTTTGGAGGGTGTCTCGTGTACCAGGAGATCATTCATATACAGTAAGATGGTCTCACCGAACGCGGATTACTATAATCTTGGTTTGGAGGGTGTCTCGTGTACCAGGAGATCATTCATATACAGTAAGATGGTCTTACCGAACGCGGATTACTATAATCTTGGTTTGGAGGGTGTCTCGTGTACCAGGAGATCATTCATATACAGTAAGATGGTCTCACCGAACGCGGATTACTATAATCTTGGTTTGGAGCGAGTGTCTCATGTACCAGGAGATCATTCATATACAGTGAGATGGTCTCACCGAACGCGGATTACTATAATCTTGGTTTGGAGCGAGTGTCTCATGTACCATGAGATCATTCATATACAGTGAGATGGTCTCATCGAACGCGGATTACTATAATCTTGGTTTGGAGGGTGTTTCGTGTACCAGGAGATCATTCATATACAGTAAGATGGTCTCACCGAACGCGGATTACTATAATCTTGGTTTGGAGCGAGTGTCTCATGTACCAGGAGATCATTCATATACAGTGAGATGGTCTCACCGAACGCGGATTACTATAATCTTGGTTTGGAGCGAGTGTCTCATGTACCAGGAGATCATTCATATACAGTGAGATGGTCTCACCGAACGCGGATTACTATAATCTTGGTTTGGAGGGTGTCTCGTGTACCAGGAGATCATTCATATACAGTGAGATGGTCTCACCGAACTCGGATTACTATAATCTTGGTTTGGAGGGTGTCTTGTGTACCAGGAGATCATTCATATACAGTAAGATGGTCTCACCGAACGCGGATTACTATAATCTTGGTTTGGAGCGAGTGTCTCATGTACCAGGAGATCATTCATATACAGTGAGATGGTCTCACCGAACGCGGATTACTATAATCTTGGTTTGGAGCGAGTGTCTCATGTACCAGGAGATCATTCATATACAGTGAGATGGTCTCACCGAACGCGGATTACTATAATCTTGGTTTGGAGCGAGTGTCTCATGTACCATGAGATCATTCATATACAGTGAGATGGTCTCATCGAACGCGGATTACTATAATCTTGGTTTGGAGCGAGTGTCTCATGTACCAGGAGATCATATACAGTGAGTTAGTCTCACCGAATGCGGATTACTACAATCTTTGTTTGGAGCGAGTGTCTCATGTAGCAGGAGATCATTCATATACAGTGAGATGGTCTCACCGAATGCGGATTATTATAATCTTGGTTTGGAGTGAGTGTCTCATGTACCAGGAGGTCATATACAGTGAGTTGGTCTCACCGAACGCGGATGACTCAAATCCTGGTTATGGAGCAGGTGTCTCATGTACTAGGAGATTATAAACAGTAAAAAAAGTTTAAAATGTAACTAATCGCTGTGAGTTCATACAAAATATATGAGTAAAACTATTATTGGGGGGTCCTTATTAACGCAGTAGAACCCATAGCAATGATTTTAAGATATTGTTGTCTGTGTGGATAGTTGAAAATACTCATATACTTAAGTATTTGTTTTCGGTTTGTAAATAACTTTGACGGGTAACGTTTATAGGTTAGATAAGTTAGTTTCGTTGCCGCGTATATATTTCTAATTGTTTTGCTAAATTTATACTTAGTCGGTTAGTTAGTACTTATTTTTTAAATACACAGATTTACCTATCAATTTCAAAAAGACACAATTTTCTGTTGTGAAAGTATCGTTTGCAGTCACGATAAATAAAGCATAGGGAAAGAAATTCAAGTATGTCGGAATAGATATAAAAGAATGCTGATTTTCTCGCGGGCAATTGTATGTTGCCCTATTTAGATCCGGCTGTGGGGAAAATCAATAAATACGAATATATATCCCACGAAAATCAAATTAAAAATGTTGTACATACTGAAATATGGTATTATAAGTCTGTTCTTAATGATTTCCTTAAGTTAAACGCGGGTGAAACCGCGGGCATAGCTAGTAACGTACATAACGTACATATATTTTTATTGAACAAGTAAATGTATAACATGCCCTTTTTAAAATATATTCATCAAGAACTTTTGTTCTTGATGAATATCAAGTTGAATACAAGTGGTCAATCATATTTTTACATGTAATGCATTTAGAAGAGAACTATCCAAAGAAAGTGCAATTTTCGCGCTTAAGCAGACCGTTAAATATTATACGGATAAAAGACGCCAGTATATGCGGCTTTTCTCGACCTCTCCTAGGCTTTTGACCGTGTATGTTTTGAAAAACTGTGGCTTAAATTAAAAAGACTGAACGTGCAATCTGAGGTAGTAACCATGTTCAAACTAATGATTGAGTGATTTTTGTTTTACTAGCAACGTCTCCAATCGATTTGGAGTGTCATATCCAAGCCGAACGCATCACTAAGATTCTGGACGGAGCAGTCTACAAAACAAAATTGGCTCTTTGTCTTCCGAACCTGGTGCAAGAGTATCGTACTCTCAGTTCCATGTTATCATCTCAGCATATGGAAGACCTGATCTTTATATTTGAGCAGTATGATAATCCATTGTTCTCGTCGAGTCTACTAAATATGGCTGCCATGGACGACATAAAGGCGGTTGGTATATCTTATACTTCATTTTAAATAATTCGAAGGTAATTTCATTTCTAAATTAATCCCAGATAGATAGTACCTTATTTGCGTATTATAGTCAGTTATATACTTTTTAAATTATTTTTTAAAATACTATAAAACTCATCTGTAGTTCTCATAGCATGGATAAGGAATTTTTACAGAAACAGCCTGTATCGAAACTCTGGGAATTCATTACTAACAACGGTAGACCAAATGTATTTCGAAAGTAACAGCCTGTGAACGTCCCGCTGCTGGGGTAAGGCCTCCTCTCCTCCTTTTTGAGGAGAAGGTTTGGAACTTATTCCACCACGCTGCTCCAATGCCGGTTGGTGGAATACACATGGCAGAATTTCAGTGAAATTAGACACATGCAGGTTTCCTCACGATGTTGTCCTTCACCGTCAAGCACGAGATGAATTACAATAACTAATTAAGCACATGAAAATTCATAATTCAAATATAATTAAATTCCGTATTCTCTTATTCTTAGGGCGATGTATCATTGAAGAACCGTCTTAATCCTGAGCTTGGTCATTTGATATATATAATGAACAGTTATCCGGCACTTCGTCCAATCGTAGAAGAAATGGTTCAAGAGGTCGAGCAAATACTATTTCTTATAACTTAAGGCTTTCAATTAACAATTGATATTGGTAGTATACATTTGGGCATACAATTTTGTTAGAAGATTATGAAGAATGATTGACGCGGCGTATTCAAGCGACAATTATTTTTCACCGACTTTTTTTTTTCACACTTATAAACGTTTGCTGCACTAAGGTTAGCTAACTGAATACTTTAGTATTAAGCCAGTAGAAAATATATATTGTGTTAAATGAAACAACTAATTTATTTAATTTTTATTTGCAGATGAAGTTAGAATATTCGGAATTTGGTGAGGTGCGTAATATTACTTAAGCTTTTAGTCGTGTTTTATTTTAAATTAAAGCATTGTGAACCCTTCGCATCGTAATTTAGTTAGGTGATGCACCTGATGGTAAGTGGTCATCGTCACTCATAGACATTAGCGATGTAAGTAATATTTACCATTCCTTACATCGCCAATGCGCCACCAACCTTGGGAGCTAAGATGTTAACCAACTCAATCCCGTAATGTGTCACTTGTGCCTGTTGTTACTCTGGGTCACTCACCCTTTAAACCGGAATATAACTGCTGTTTAGTGGTACAATATCTGATGAGTGGATGACCTACATAGAAGGGCTTGCACAAAGCCCTACCATATAGAAAAGTATTTTAGATTTACCGCTATTACAAAACATTTCATATAAAATTGTTAAATATATTTGTGTAGATTTACTACTTAAGTGATATATAATATAATACATATCTGTGTGTATGTATATTTTTGATTATTAATTACCACCTCCACGGATTTCTGCTTAGCCTAAAGATTGACTGGTAGAGAATGCCTTCAGGCATTAAGTCAGCCTTTTGTTCTTACTACACAATGTGGTGGTGGTCAAAAAATTAAATATTTTTAAATAAATAAAAAATAAAAAAATTGGTTCACCCAAACTGTGTTAGTATAGACTAGGCATCGAGTCTCGGGGCTGGAGTACCTTCTTACTCTAGAACATTTCCGTGAGCTGATGGTGCGGCAGATGCAAACTACAGCGGCTGAAGAATTAACCATTAAGTTTAATACCAGGAAACTTGAGGCGTCTAATGAGAATTTGCTGGCGAAAATCAAAGGTAACAAATATAATAAAATATATTTTTTTAGTAAATATATCCCTTGAAATTAAAAATGTATTTTTAATATATAATAACTAATAATATATTGGGACATTATTCTCTGATCCCAAACTAAGCAAAGCTTGTACTAAAGAAACCAGATAACTGATATACTCCATATACTACGTTTCTTTTGTAAATACATAGTTATATAAATAATTACCCAGACTCAGGGCAAACAGACATGTTCATGCACAAAAATGTCTGTCCTGGGTGGAAATCGAACTCACAACCTTCGGCGTGAAACCAACCTCGCCAACCGTCGTCAATTTTAAAATAGGATTCAATAGTTTTAGTGTGTTGCACATATATAATAATCATTAGTTGGTTTTCACTGGTAATGTTTATAATTTTAATACGTAGTATGTATTATCAAATATGCATAGAATACACGGAAACCCTAAAAGATGAGAACGAAAGATTTGAAGAAACAATGAAAATGAAATCAGCCATGATCGCAAAGTTGGAGAAAGAATTGGCTATGCTTAATCAAGAAGCTGATATTAAACTTAAGAAAAAAATGTGAGTAATGTGCCTGTTGTGGGTAGGTATTAACATATTTTTAACAAAATTGATTATTATTATTGCAGTATATTTTGAATTTTGTAGCGACATTTTTTGATATTTACGTATAAAATCTATTGAGTTTAAGAAAAAAAGCATAGGTTGATTGTTTTAGTTTGGATTCAGACCGTCAAATGGTTTTATCTACGCGAGCCCATATAGTAAAGAATGAAATGCTTAAAGAGGAGGAGATGGAATCTAAAGAAAATTATGAGAATTTACTGAAAGCTCATCTTATTGATGAGAAAAATCAGCGTGCTCGAAGGTGGGACCTTAATAAACAAAAAAACATATTTTTATGTGCATTTATTGAATATACATATGCATTTGCGTTTTTAATTAATCAAAATATTGCAGCAAGCCGAATAGTGGCGATGTTTTGCGAAGTTTTATGCAAAAATCATTTGAAAATCACTATCTTGATTCTGTTTTTACGAAATACGTGTACACAGAATCAAGAATATACGGTGCAAATTTTATATTGGGTTAAGAACATACTCCTCTGAATCATATCGAATTGATTGTGTATATTTTTATGAATTCTACCTACACTAGAACTACCTCTGTCTGCCTACATTTTAGATTTAAGGTAGAGACCCAGTTGTTGTCTTGGCTACAGAAATACGACCTTGAAATGGGAGAAAAACAAGTCGATCTCGACGATTATACCGAGAAGTATGAAGATGAAGTGAAAAAATGTGAAGAACTACAGGTTCGATGTTCGCTGCTAATATAGCGTATTGACATTATCTCGTTTAAGCATCTTGTATATTTATATAAAAACAGATGATACAGATGTAATTTCAAAAAATAAGAGTCGCTACGGTTCAACTATTATTTGCTAGCGATTTAAAATCTTAACAATTAAAATTTATAACAAAGCAAAACTAAAATAGAATGTCTAACGATTTCCTATTTACAACTTTAATGCTAAATTTACACTTATGTACGTAAATATTGAACTACTATATATAATATATAGAACTTAAGTGAAATATACTGGTGGTAGGGCTTTGTGCAAGCTCATCTGGGTAAGTACCACCCACTTATCAGATATTCTATCGCAAAACAGCAGTACTTAGTATTGTTGTGTTCCGGTTTGAAGGGTGAGTGAGCCAGTGTAGTTGCAGGCACAAGGGACATAAAATCTTAGATCCCGAGGTTGGTGGCGCATTGGCGATGTAAGCGATGGTTAACATTGCTTACAGTGCCAATGTCTAAGGGCGTTGGTGACCACTTACCATTGGGTAGCCCATATGCTCATCCGCCTTCCTATTCTATAAAAGAAATTGGAATGAAAGTTGTAAGGAAGGCCTTCTCTTTACGTTGATTGATTGCGCATTGACATACACTTCATGTATTGAAAATGCGATTGATACAGGCAGGGTTTCTTCTTAATGTTTTCCTTTATCGCCACATATGTGATGTGATGAGAATTAAGTACTTAGTAAATTGCAATACTTCTGCACGCGGGATTATCTTGGTTCTCAAGTAAATATATAATATGTATATAATAGTTTTTTTTTTATTTAGGAAAAGTTAGCTGAACAAGATAAAGAATACATTCCCCTGATGGCAGAACGTGAAGAGGAGTATCACCAGGAGATGACTGAGAAAATGAATAAGTTCCTCTTAGAGCACGCAGCGAGAGTCATCCAGAACGCTTGGAGAGAAGTGCTGGCTAATAGAGCTGAGAAGAAACGGGTAAGCTAATGAAAATAAAGCGATGTAAAGTTGTATATAAGATTTTATATTTTACACAAACTCCCGAGGCAAGTTTGCCACGCATTGACAACATATACAGGGTGACTGGTGAATTAGGATCAATATTTTAGGAGCATAATCGGTACATGATTCTCATTCGAATTATGTAAAAAAAATAGGTACTTAATTTTTGACCAAATTTACAAAAATTTTACTTTAAATAAATAAAGTGTGGACATATTTCCGCGGCGCGTGCGGCGTAGTGTTTGCCCCCCGCAACCCCTGCCCCGCGGCTTATTAGTATTAGTAGGTTAGTAGGTTAGTCGGGCGAGCGCCGCCGTAAGGTTCGTCCATCTTCCCGCGCGCGCGCCCCTAGCGATCGATCTTACGCGTATACCTAATGTTTCGTGTGTGAGTGTGACCCGTAATTAGTAATTAGGTATGGCATCAATACACAAATGCAGAATAATGTGAGTACTGTGAGTAGTAAAGTGACCCATTCGTGTTAAAGCGTGTGAAAGACAATATGCGTAAACGTGCCGAACTGTGTATCACACGAGCAGGAGCTCACTTTGAACATTTGTTAAGGTTAGTGTAGTTATGTAGGTAAATAGGTAGTTAAATGATTGACAATCGTTGTAAATAAGTATGATTCAATTTTTAAATACGCCGGAAATACCAAGATAGGTAAACAGTTAATTTTTGTCCCAAGTTCATATCATTTACCTAGTCAACAAATTTGTTGCTTAAACGAGTGAAATATTTTGGTATTTTTGCCTGTTCTAAGCCAGGTTTAAAGTATGAAGGGGGATTGGATCATGCTTGTTTATCAAAGGTAGCCTGCTACCCTGTTAACACGCGGCGGCGTTTGGACGTAGGGAAAGTACCGCGCGATAACTAAATGTACATAACGGTGTTGTGTCGTCAGCGCAGCTAGGGCGTCCACATGACGCGTAATTAATTACATAACTTTTGGTTAACTTTACTTAGAAGTTTATTAATATTTATGTTATATGTATTTTTTTTTGGTCATATATGGTCGTCAAATATCACGTCCTTAAGTATTGATACTAATTCACCAGTCACCCTGTATATTTTAAATATAACTTGGATAGAACAGGTTCGGTTTTCCATTACTATGATGAATATATAAAACCTAAAGTATTTTGATATTCAATTAAAATGTATGGCTTTCCATTAAAAAATATTTACTTTTTATGCAGCTTAAAGGAAAAGGTAAAAAGGGGAAGAAAAAAACCTAAATCAGTTCCTTTACCTTAAATCATTACTTTTCTACCATACCTTAGCCGTTTTTCCTATTTCCTATAGTACCTTAATCCACAAACAATCCCATTAGCTCAAGAAGTTGCAGAAGAAAATGCAAGCGGCCGCTGCAGCAGCAGAGAAGAAAGGCGGAAAGAAGTAGAAGTGTTCTTCTTTAATTGTAAAAATTTTAATTATAAAACAATTTCAATGTTTTTTTTTTAATTTAATAAACTATTTTGTACAAAAGCAGTCGTTATTCGAGAATACAATTTTAACAATGCAGAAAGCAAGAAATATTTTTTGTATATGTTTGTATATTCATTTGAATAAGTGAATTTATATTTATATAATATGTGTAATCAAGTTATCAAACAAGCATCTAAATATACATGTCAAATACACATCAAAATTGATAAGATACGATAGTTTTATCAAAATATTATACAAAACTTTTAAAAAGCTGCCTTATTTTTTGGGACTGCTGACTAATTCCAAATAAACTTCATCTTTCGAAATACTTTTTAAATTATTTTCCTAATTTACAAAAATACCACAGATTTTATTCTTATAGCTTTTCTTCATCGTTTAGAGTTTTTAAGTGCCTTAAAGCCCTGAGGTCGATGAGGGTGTCAGATGAGCTCTTTGTTGTCGGCACAAACGATATCGCGCGTCTCGCTCGTTCACCATTACGAAGTACTGGGTTTAGATCCTGGAAATACAAAGAATGTGTTACAATTTCTATTTAAATACTTGAAATTATTAGGTGTTAATTCGTATCTGTAATGCACAATCCTACCACTTTCGTGGTCCTAAGTCATTCGTTGTGTATAAATTAATTCATTAAAATCACAGCAGAAATACTTACTTTGTAAATATCTATATAGCTTAAACAGCATGAACTGATAAATAAATGATATTTAACGATAAATTATAATTACAATTTCTAGTTGGGCGAACTATTCTTATACTTACTATTTTTATATCGTGCAATAAATATTTGCATTATGATATAAAATGTTTAGCTTACATTATATTTAGCTAATGATAAATTTACGTCCAGGGGCTGATGAAAAGTCGGTTTGTACTTCGATCTTATTTGTGCAATGACAACACATGTAAATGTCATTAGTGTAATTAAATAACTATTTGTTTTACTTATAATTATGTATCTTTAGAGTGATAATATATTTTCTCATCTTAAACAATATTTATTATAATGGTATACTATATTCCATCCGCGGTCTCTGCCGCGTGTGATGGGAGTGGGGGGTGTTATATCCCTTTCTGTACCCCTGACAACGTATATGTAATATTATATGATGATTGGTTGATAAGTAAAAGCGTAACAAGCAAATACATTTTCACATTTATAATATTAATAACTAAGGATTATATATATTTACTCGGAGTTGAACGTGCAGCGCATGCGCGTTGTGCTCCGTCTGGGAAATCTTTGATTGTGCTGCTTTAAGTTCCGCGTCCAGGCTCTGTTTCTCTTTCTCCAGCTCTTTGAGACGACGTTCGGCTTCTGTTATAGATGTTAAATAATTATATTAGTGAATAAGAGGTACAATAGCTTTGTCTATTTTTATTTTTATTTATAGCATTATTTTTTTAATTGCATATAACTATAAATAAGATCCGAGATGGCCCAGTGGTTAGATAAAGTGGTTCAAAGACGGGCAAGTATCACTAAATTTTCATGTGCATAATTTGTGTTTATAATTCATCTCGTGCTTGACGGCGAAAGAAAACATCATGGGGAAACCCGCATGTGTCTTATTTCAATGAAATTCTGCCACATGTGTATTCCACCAACCCGTATTGGAGCAGCGTTTTGGAATAAGCTCTAAGCATTCTCCTCAAAAAAGGAGAGGAGACATTAGCCCAGCAGTGGGGCACAGGCACACTTTACTGTATAATTATAAATATTTCATAACCTCGTGAGATTGTAAAAGGAGTAAAACATTTGTTTTTATTTCATTATGTACAGAAGTAAAAATTATCATTGGAATCAATCCTACCCAATGCTTTAAATCTTTGTTTTAACAATCCTAGATGCTTCTTATTGTATCATAGTATTGTATATATTTCTTAATATTTTATATGTAAGTAAATAGACTAAAAAATTCAAACCTCTGTATTGTGCTTCTTTTTCTGCTTGCAGCATTTCGAATTGTTTTCGTTTCAGTCTTTCTTCTTCTAGCATTTTGTTTTGTTCTTCTTGTAATCTCTCTAATTCTTCCCGCCTCTCCCATTCTTCTGCTAATACTCTGAAAATTACAAATTATGTGTTCATTTACGAGTTTATTCAAATATTACTTTTATATTTGTATATCAATATAATATTTATCTCGTATTAAAAAAAAACTAGTTAAAGTTACCAATCTTAATTTTTGAAGTTATTTTAAATACCTGGCTTGTAATGCTCTAACAATTTCTTCGTCTCTCTTGGCTTGTGTTTCTTCTTGGAGAAGCCTTTCTAGTTCTGCTTGGGCGTTTTTCAATTCTTCTAGTTTTTTGTTATCCTGTTGCGCCAATTCTGCTAACTCCTGGAATAAAACGAGGTACTTAGTACTAACTATTTATTTAAGCCTTTAATTTAAAATATTTGAAAGTTCATTAAAATATGTATTTAGCGATATATAAATACTTATAATCTTACCTGAGCTTGTGCTTCAGCTGCCAACCTCGCGCGCACCTCTAATTGTAGTCTTGCTCGCGCTTCTCGAACTTCTTGCTCCCTCCTCGCTCCCGCCCCGCGTCTCCCTGCGCGTGCGCGGCGCTGGTAGCCGTCTGCTCCGCCGGACACTGCTGCCGCTTGGCGTAGCGCTGAGAGCCATTGAAGACGACTCCTTAAATATAAATGTAATAACTAGCTTAATTTTATTAAACTATCACTAAATATCTTCTGTCTGTATCTGTTTTTAAGATGCTGATATGTATTAAATATTCAACACAACAAAATTAACTCACTTGTGATCCTGAGTCCCAAATTCAAAGGTTCTCTCGGGAGTGATGAGCTGAAACCGTTGTATTTTCCCTTCACCAACGGCTGCTTCGACCGAACAGTATTCGTCTATGACGATCCTACCACATTGGTCTTTTTGTGAGGAACTCTTATAATAAGTAAGAGCGCAAGGCTGGAGGACGCACCAATATTCTCTCATTGTGGGTAAAAGATAGCCGCGTTTGAAAAGGTAACCCTAAAATAAAATAATAGCTTATTTTACCAAGACTTATTATCTTTTGGAAGATTAACGAATGAGTTTTTTATGTCTTATTTTGTAATTGTCCTACCTTTTTAATAATATCTTCAATGAATACGTCATAAATTTCAGCTACAGCTTCTAATAAGGCCTCTGAGTGTAGTTGCTGATCACAGCAGTACTTTGCTTCTAGCACGGCTAGGAATGATGTCCATTTGAAGTGCCCTATTGATGACCCTAGTGCTTCCCAGTCCGCTGCGTCCCATCGCAGACCCAGACAGTGGACTAGCTGCTCCGTGATTATACCTGCTTCTGATGGCTGTAGTACTACCTGGATATTAGGGCTAGTTTAGAATTAATTTGAAAAAGACCTATTTATGAATATGCTATTATGATTATATACAACAGAAAATAATATTGATTGAGTTAGGGCGTGGACACATGACAACGGTGTGACACCGGCCACCGTGTAACGGCACGGCGCCGCTACCGGGAGACGGCGCGGCGTCGTGCCGCAGCACGGTGACGTGTACGGCGCACGTTAGTTTATGTTTTGCTGTTGCTTAGTTCGCACGTGTTAATAAAAATGGCTGATAATTTAGATGTCGACTTTTTAATTTGCACTAGTAGGAGCGCGTCCCGTTCTCTTATATAATATACAATTGTAAAAAATATACTAAAACATTTGCATAAACTTATATTTATATATAGTTATACATTTTCATTCGAATCGATCAAGAAATTTTTAAGAAATACCTACAGACAACATTATCAAAAAAAGTGTTAAATGTAAATATAAGAGATGATTCAGTAGAAACAACACGTGGATCTTTATCAAGCTTAAGCTTAGTTTAGAATTTTAGTTTTAGTGGAAGAATTAATAAGGGCATTGACCCTCACACATTTATCATCTAATGAAAGGCATTAAGATGTTTCCATAGATAATTACTATAACAAGTTAGATAATTTCTAACAGTTTCGTCTAGACAAAAATGAAACCTATTTTTTCATGAGGTTAAATTTTTTTTTATTAATTATAATGTCTAACAGACTATCGCAAAGAGATTAATGATTTTGTACAACATGTATAACTATTGATATCAAAGTCCAAACAATGAAATTATTTTGATAAATAATATTCGTAATAAAGTTGGCGTCACTTCGTCAATTGTCTGTCAATCTACTTTTCCTAAATGGACAGACAATTGACGTGTGTTGTATGTAATTAGAATATAGTAAAAGAGTTGACAAAAAAGTTAAATGGTCATTGAACTTTTAAATGTAGCCGTCTTGAACGGTCCCATAAGGCTTACACATGTCGACTCGCGTAAGAGAAACAATAAGTTGAAAAAACGTAATTACGTCAATGATTACATTGTTTGTAATTAAATTAAAAATCAAATTAATTTCTGTTAAAACATAGAATTATTTGTGATAGAGTCACGTAGAATTAGTCATAATAATAAAAAATGGATACATAAGAATTCAATAAAATTTAGGTATATATAAGTTCCCTAATAATAACGACATATTTTAATAAAACAAAAAAAAATATTGAAGTGTAACGTCTCCGCTGGGATACTAAGCCTTTTAATAAATATGATATACCTGAGAAATTATATAATGGAGATAGAATTCGCATGAAGATATATATATATATATATATATATATATATATATATATATATATATATATATATATATATATATATAATTATAATTAAGTAAAATTAAATAAATATATTGTAAAAAAAAAACATTTAAATATTTATTTAAAATTCATGTTAAGTCGTAGTAACGACTTTGGCCATTCCTTTAAGACCCTGGAATATAATAGTAGTATTGGTATTGGATAATTGTTATTTATTTACACAGACGATTGATTGCTGAATCGATTGTGTCTATGAATCATGAATATCTCGAAAATTATACACATTATTTAATACAGTTAATTTGCAAAATTTACGACTTATCAAGGCACCATCGTGTTTTTGCCAATGCCCTTAATAGCAAACATATCTGCGACTAAAAAACATTTAATTAAAATTTATTAATAAAACTTACAACGTAATGACTGGCGTCATCCGCGTCCTGTACCAAGTCGGCTAGGAGACAGAAAATTCTGAATAATTTGAACACAGAATCATCACTGAAGATGGGTTTGTCTCGCGCCAGTAGATTCTTCTTGCAAACGAACCAGCACACCTAAAGTTATAAATAAATATTATTATTTCTAATAAGTAGGCGATCTGGAAAATGTGCTTTCTGATGGTAAGCAGTCACCAACGCCCAAAGACATTGTCGGTGTAAAAAATATAAACCATACCTTACAGTGCCCATGCGCCACTGATTATTAGATCTAAGAGTAAGAATCTAATAGTATTGTTGAGAGGTAGAACAAGTGATGAATGGGTGGTACCTATTTATAAAAGTTCGCACAAAGCCATACCACCAATTAATAGGTTTTAATGACGGAACGGATAATACTGAAATTTAGTACATATATGTATGTTGTCATCGTGATGTCATGAAATAGGACATAGCGATACTATTTTAAAATTTATATTTAATTTAAGAAAACATATATTAATTTACGATTAATCGAAGCGTGGCTAACAGCGTATTAAAATTAATAATAGGGAATCTACTTACTTCACTAATCTTCTTTTCATACTCTCTAGCAACTGGTAGGTTCAAGGTCTTAGGGAGCGAGCTGAACACTTCATGCTGGAGGTAATATCGGAACTCGTCGAAGGTCAACTCCTGGGAAGACCGGTAGTGGTCCAGACCCTTTTCTACGCCGTATAGATCTAGCAATGTGCCTATGTTTGCTGTTAGTACCTGAAATGAAAACAAATTGTTTTTTTTTTAATTTTAAACCCTCAATTAAGGCTTTGAAATTAAACGTATGTGTTAGTTAAAATTTGTATTGTGATTGAATTCAGGTATTCCGTTTGTAATCGCAGTAGTTCAATTAACATTAATGTTAATAAAACGAAAAAGCATTCAAAAGGAAAACTTATCCATAGAAGTTGTTTTAAAATTTGTATTTAAAATTAACGTTTTGTTTATTTATTCCGAAATAATTTATTTCTAATGAAGTTATTCAATCAAAATGTCATAAAAAATTGAAAGGACATTAAAATGTTTGTCTCATTAGTCAATCTTTCCTTGAGCTAGATGAGTCAGTAAGTTTCATTAAGCATACAGACGGATACGGGTACTGCTACAATGACACTACAAACAAAAGACTACAAGCCATTTAAGCTAATGAGTCGTAAGCAAGTCGCGTCAGCTTATGGACGAGACAGTCAACCACTGTTTTCAGAAAGATATTATATTAAAAATAATCGGCCTTACCTATAAACATGAATTAGCTACCTTTTAGTCAAACAATTATTTGTCTCTTTCTATCACTATTAATATGACATTGAAAAGAAGAATACAGCATTCTTTAACTAATCACCGTCTAATATCTACGGTTTGAACAGTTGTTTATTTAGTGTCAAAAGTCTACCACCAGTACGGAGGGGAAGCCCTTCAGAAACTGCCTTCTATTAAGCAGATCATATAAACATAACGCTAAATGCTCTCAGCTCCCGTAATATGAGTCATAGTCTATGCCGCTGTTATGCTTGTAAATTAACATATGCTTGTGATGTTCACTCGAAAATGTTTATTTTTAAGTCTCATCGTTGTATTAACAAGACAAATTATGATGATGCTCGTCAAAAGCGCGCAATCGCGGCCGTGCATCGAGGTCTCTTGTTATTTGCGTACGTGCTGGTTTGTCTGTTGTAGAATTTATTTTGTGGAACTAAAAGAACCTAAAACAGTTTGCGAATCACGGTTTACCGACTCCTAATTTTAGAGTTTCGTTAAAGAGTAACAAAATAATCATATTGTCAGGTCCCAACTTAGAGATCCAAGGTGATATAACCCCTATTGAGGTACCCCCATTCTAAAGAGAACAAAATTGTATTATTTTTGGCTGGGTCTCTCGGCTAGAGGGGCTCCTAGGCTCCTAGTGCTCTGTAGGCCTAGGCATAAATTTGGGGCTACATATTGTTAGACGTCTTTTTAGCAATAGTGTTACCTGCATTATAAAACTTTATAAGATTTTTTGCATGTACTTAGTTCTATATAAATATTCTAACATAAACGAAAAAATAAACGCTCAAAAGATCGAGCCTCACAAAGCATTATTATTAAAGTGTCGTTTCAAACCTGAATAAAACGTACGTCTATATTTCCTTTTGGATCTATGTTGCATTCAAATTAATAAATTAAATATAAAAAATATAATGTAAATTTGTTTTAACACAATCAAATTTATATTTGGATATATAAATAAACTATTGAGTGTTCTAAGCTTTATTGTAAAGAACACCAAAAATGGTTTTATTAATTACAGTGCAATTGTTTAACTTTTACTGGTTTAAAATTAATTTTAAAAATTCATCCATCGCGTCATATTAACAGATGAAATTGAATTAAATCTTGTAAAGAGAAAGACTTGTTTCAAACGATTATTAAGAAGTAAAGTTATATAAAAAATAGGAAGTAACATTAAAATTATATTACAACGGACGCAATACAGTGGAGCACTCTCTATTACCTTACTATAATAATCCGTTGGAACTGTAATTATCACAAGAGAGAGTTCAGGCGAAGGGTGAACGCCTTTACTTGCTTTCCGACATGAGAATGTAAACACCGACGAATCCCACACTACTGAATGCTATACTGTCGAGAATTTCTTGTCACGTAATTCAATAGTTTTTTCAACCCGCGTTTATAGTCCAGGGTCTGATGTGCTGCCTTATAACCTAACCACTAGACCAAGGAGACAGAGAATTAAATAAAAAAACATCAAATGTCTTCGATGGACCACAAACCTTATTAATAAAAAGTATCAAGTCTGTACATCTTTCACTTGTATCGCGTTACTGAGTACCAAGTTAGTCAGTTCGTATTATTTATTGACACAACATGCTATAAATAAGGACAAGTTCTTTTTAATAACAGTATTTTGTTTCAAAACTCAAATACGAATCATTTTGTGTCTGTGACATTAATACTCAACTGATATTAAAAAAATAAAAAACTGAGATTTATAACTAGTTTGCGAAGACGTTAGATACAGGTGCAATACTTCCTTGCTTTTTTATAAATAACAAAAAAAATGTTTTGGATGTCATATTTGCTTACTTAGAAAAATTATATAAATAATAAAAAAATATAATTTTATTTTTACGATTTGTAAAAATTTGAAAAAATTGGAATTGGAAATGAATACACTCCCGTGCCTCGGAAAAGACGTAAAGCCGTTGGTCCTGCGCCTGAACTATTCTCGGTCGTGACAGATCACTTTTCCTTCGGATATTCAAAATGAGGCAATAGAGAGTGCACCTGTGTTTGCGCACACACTTGTGCAATATAATTTCTCCTGCGCAGTTGGCTATTCTCTTTTGAGACTAACTGCCGTGGCCGAAATCGGTCAGGAGGACATCAGCTCCACATATCGTAGGTTAGAAATGAAAAACGCATCACACGCAAAGATGGATACTGTCCATTTGGTTTTTCACTTTCTGACACAAGCAACTCGATCGATTCGATTTTATTGACACTTTAATTGATATTTAGTACAATTATAAATGTTTGCTGTTGAATAAAATAATCTTTTTTCTCTGTTTTTTTCTATAGCTTGTATTTACTATTATTATATGTAAATTTAACTTTGACACTTCACAAGGTCTGTTGCCATTCGCAGTTTGCCAAAGATCCCATAGAAATATTTAACCCCAATTTTTACTCTTAAGGGTTGTAAATAGGACCGGAAATAAGCCATACATATAAACAAATTAAGATTTTTAAAAATCTGCCTATAAATGACGGAGTTCTGAGGTAACTAATGAAACAAACTAACGAAATGGGAACGAACACCTTTTTTTAAAGTCGGTTAATCACAAAATTAAAACATTGACAAAAGACAAAACGTTCGATAAATTATTTATAGGTTCATATTTAAATAGAAAAATGGCCATGTGCGATAATGACTCGAACAATGAGGGTTCCGCACTCTTATTTGTATTATATTGAAATGAAAACGTATTTTAAAGATTTAATTAATATTTATAAATCAACGAGGAATAAGAAAGAGAAAGAGAATGAGAATGAGAGTATTTTAGAATGTAACTTGATAGTACAACTCCATTTAGAGAAAAAAAGATTAAAGTACGTAATCTTAATAATCAATTATTATTATTCTTTATTATTTCGCTAGTTATTATAAAGCCTTAGATACTTCAAACAGCTTATTATTACGTTCTACTGCTTATAAATTGTATAAATTCTATACAAATGAACCGTAATGAGATATGCTACACCACATGACTCACCATCCGGTTACGTTCGCACTGGCGATCTTGACAGAACAATACACTTTTAACATTATTTTATGACAACAGAAATCACTTCATATCTCATTCGCGAAATATTGTAAACCTACTCACGGTGATGTGCTAATTTGAAACATGTATCCTGTTATGTAAAATAGTTAGGGGGACGAGCTAAATGACCGAAATGAAATGGCTACCTGATGGTAAATGGTCATTTTCCATAGACATCGGCAATGTAAGAAATGTTGACCATTCTTTACTTCACCAATGCGCCACCAATATTGGGAAGGTGTTATGTATTTTGTGTCCGCAATTACACTGGCACACTCAAGCTTCATACCGGAACACAACAATACGAAGTATTAAGGCGATTGTGACCTCAGTCCGATATGAATGATAATGAAAAAAATATCAAAACGAATACGTGGCAGAAGTGATGCTCTTTTTGCACCTGAAACGTTTTGCCTAAACGAACTTGCAACTTCACTATAATAGTGAAATTTCAAGTTCTTTAGAACTTTACTTTACTTTAAAAAAATATTTTTACTATGACATTGTTTTAATAATTATGATTAAACTGCCAGGTACATTCTCGATCTGAATGGAGTTTTATACAAAGGTCTCGTAGTAAACATGGAACACGTCGTGTGAATATTAAATCGCAAACTTGTATTACCTATACATATATATGTCGTGACTAAATATGTACCTATGTTAAACGTTTAGTCATTTAAAATATTATTTACTATCAATGTTAATTTTCAACACGATTCATAGACATATACGTTGCTGGGAATATACAATGTTAAATATTGTTTATGAAAAATTGTCTATAATTCGTTGTCTATGTATGTTAAAGTTAATAACTATAAAATAACTCACTGACTGACATATAAACGCACATCCGAAACTACTGGCGCTAACACCATGCAAATTTGCCTATGGGTTTATTTTACACAGACGAGCTTGCACAAAGCCTTACCACCAGTAATAGATTTGTAAGATATGATTTTATCCCCTAAGCTAGTTATCATATTCGACTTAAAGTTCTGTGTAGAGAATATGACTTGCATAATACGCCACGCGATGTACAAATGTGAAGTGTTTCTTAAATGATTTTAATATTTATATATTTTTTATGTAAGAACGAACAAACCAGCAGAAGAATCACTTGATGGAAAGTGACTACCACGTGCGTGGTGCGTTGCCAGTTTGCAACGGTAGCATGCGCAAATGATCCCGTGGCGCTCTTCGTAAAGACGGAAAGGGTATCGCTGGTTTTTTAGTGGGTATTCCAATGTTCGGGGCGCATTCGGCACCTTGGATACCCCCCTACTGTTCCGTGGGGGAAACGCATAATGCGTTTTTCCAGCGCTAAAAAAAAGGTGCGTTGCCGACTCATCAGTTATTTTACAACAAATTTGTAATGGTGTGATCCGGTTTCAAGTGAGTGAACCAGTGTACATGGTGCAAGTGCAGTGGCGTATTAAGATTTCGCGCCCCGGGCACAAAATCCGCCCCGTGAATTTAAGGCAAGACGTATTGTTTATAATTAATTATGAGTTATTGGTTAATTAAGAATAGTTTTGGAGTACTTGTGTTATGTTATTAGACAGGTTTTTCTAGTTCCTTTAGAAAAGTCAAGACCTTCTGCCCCCATGTTCATAAAGGTAGATCCCATAGTTTGCCATCCATCGACGAATCGACGGTGTAAGAAGTGTGTGACAGCATCGTCATTGTGTCAATGTCTATGGGAAAAGACGACGACCAGAAGTAAATAATACGTAAAAACAATATCAATAAGATGACCTTGAATTAAAGATACTTGCATCATATGCAAAACTCATTTTATTTTCTTGTGTATGTTCTTACAAATGCTTAAGCTAGTTGTTAGTATGATAGGTGTAAGATAAGCGTTTAATTCTATTATGCAATTTTCATTCTATATAATACGAACAATAATAGAGTGTCATAAATTACGATAGAATATCATACTATTATATTACTTAAATTTTTGTTATCACTTTATTATTTATAAATAAATGATTATGCTCAAAGACGAACAAACTTCAATTAAAAACTCTAATTTAGTTAGAAATCTTATCCCTTCTGTTATCTTTAATGGCATTCTATTTTTAAATATTTAAATGATTGTTACACATATAACATATATAATAATATAAATATATTTTCAAGGGTTGTGTTTGATCAAAAGTTATTCTTGTTTGAATAAAAAAGAATGATAGAAATTTTTCATGAAATATTCTTTAATCTTTACATTTTTATTAATTTATACTTGTAATTATATAATATATAAGTTATTAAGATAAAAATAAGTTAATTAATTTTATTTACAAATAATCTATCTAGTGCTTCAATTAGGGATTTTTTTTAATATTTCGTTTTATTTTATCAATATTAAAAGCTTTTGGCAGTTCATGAAAAACCACATCTCGCGTGTCGGCCATACTTCATAATTCAAACATAGTATATTTGATTATTTTCTGACGCTGCGGTGCGGTCGAGCCGAGATTATGATATTTATTTTGACAGCGTTTTGTATTAATTATTGGAACGATCTTTAAATATTATAATTAAAATAACTACACAATATTCTTCAGAATACATAAATAAAAACCAAAGAAAAATGAAATGAACAAATGAAATTTGATTGCGTATAGAGAGGGGATTGGGCGACGCGCGGGGGATCTCTGAAATTTTGCTGACTTTAGGAGCGCTCTTAATATGCGATAAATTTGATGTTCGCGAGCAGTTACTTAAATGTCAAATTTTGACAGCCAGTCTTAAAAGTTACTCTGACATTTCGAAAGGGCGCTATGGGTGCTTCTATTAGTATTTTTAAACCTTATTATGCCTTTATCACTGGTTTTATTAAATATAGAATAAAGCGTAAAAGGTGTTTACGTCTGTCACATAAACTGTTTTGTACACGCAATAAGTTATTTAATAATTAATCTTTTTTTGTCTCTGTCTCGGACTTTTTTATTGTATAAAAATTAATATTTTTATAATATCTAATCTGTTAAAATTGTCTAATTTCTAAAGTAGCGTTGAATAATTTCTTATGTATTGTATACATCTTCGAAATATTAAATAGAGGGAAAACAGTTTACATGTAAAGTCTAAAGAAACGCGGAAAATTTGCAAGTCGTTCGCAAGACGTGGTCGCTATATACTGTTGCATAGATATCAGGATTGAGGTCAAATATGGCAAATATTTTTGCGGACTTTGAAAAAGAAGCTTACAATTTGGATATTTTTGAAAATATTCTTATAAATAATGAAGAGGTGGTCGTTTCATACGCTTGAATAGATATCAAGTCAAATATGGTAAATAAATAAATTTGTATTGTATATGTTATTCGATCTTTGCCGATTGTACACAAATATTTAACGCTTTTTTATATTTTTTAATCTTAAAATTTATAAGTAGAATTTTTTTGTTTTTTATGTTTAAGCTATTATATGATTTAATTTTTTGCAAGTTTGTTATTTTACGGACGTGTTATTTATTGTCTGGCAACCCTAAAATTCAATGTCTAAAGAATAATGTTGTCCTGCCATAAATGGTGCGCAAGTGCTGCACGCGAATTAGGCCATGTTATTTTACGTCGTTCACAACTTACAAAATTATTACGTCGATTTACGAAATATTAGCTGATAAATAGAAGGTTCATTTAATAAGTAAAACAGACGCACTTTTCCATAGAAAATGCAGCCTTTATGGTGAAGATATCTTTTAAACACCAGCCGAATTGGCGAGTAAGTCATTTTTGATCGATCTTAGCCACGATCCAGAGAGATTAGCAAACTGCACAGGACATACTATTATAGTGCACAAGTGTTTTTGTAAAGCCAATTTATTTCTCTATTAGCTTACTCACATAATACGATGAGACGTCCAATCTGACAACGTTAAAGAGTTTAGAGGGCAGAAATAATGGATTTACTTGTTATCGAGATAATGTGGAGGACATTTCGACTTTTAACGATAATTTCTCGATAGAAAAATCGTTATTATTTGATCCGATTTTGAGACAATGCGTTTTATTGATCTTTGGATAGGATCAATAAAAAGCATTATCAATAATCACAACTGATTAATAAAAACAAGGTTATCTGTCCATTAGATTTATACTAATCTAATTAAAAGTAAATGAACGAAAAATCTGTTTAAATATTTGAATGTATACTAGTGAAAACAATGGTAGCGTAAAATTGCTTGTTTAAAGCAAGCGTACTTACTCATTTTGAAATATCCGGTTTTTAAAAGAAACGATTGTATAATGAATACAATTAGGTCAATTAGCGAGAAATTTGGGTTGTGTCGGACCGGACGCGGAGATAATTTAATTTGAGGATGCAATAAGAAGCGAACTCATTTTTTATTTAAATAAATAACACGTTGAGTGAAAACGTTTGATTAATGAAGTTTTTATATTATAAATGCGAAAGTCAGTTTGTTTGATTATCTGTTACGCTTACGTCTTAACTACTAAACCGATCATCATAAATATATAAGAAAAGGAGTAAAGCCGCGAACGAAAACTTGTTAAAATATTGTAAGTGAATAGTTGTTTGGATACATTACTCATATTGCCTCAATGACGTCTTTAATAAATGTATTATATGTATTATAAACATAACATAACGTATGCTATAACGAATATATACTATTGTACGGTATATGTATATAACATATTATACCTAACTGTCTCATTGCCTCCATTGGTATCAGGTATGGATCATATTTCGTCCAGAGGATCGGAATTCCGATTCAATGGGAAAATGCTGCTGGCATTCTTGCCACCATTCCATGCGATAATTTTAATATTGATTATAAAAAAATATATTTCTTTTGTAAATAAAGTATAACCATTAATAGCGATAATAGGAATTCAAGTTTTGTTTGAGTGTTTCAATATTTTCATATCAAACAAAATGTAATTCTTTATATATATAAATGAACAGACATTTTGTAACTATGCCAAATCACAAATCAATGACATTAAAAATAACCTTAAAGAAAATATACGTGTTATATCGAGCTATGTATGCGATATATTGCAGAATGTAAAGAGAATCGAAATGATAATTATGGGATAAGCTGGTAGAATTTAAAAGCTCATCAAATAGATTATTATCTCAAAGGTCACCGGGTCAAGGTCGAGTGACGTCATGTCTTGTAACTTCAGTGTAACCTTCGTTTGGGCTGAGGTAAAATTACTAAGACCGCACATTCAACATTTATTTTAATAATATAACAGATTAATACTATAATAAGGTAACGCAGGACTGTCCGACTGTTACATACAGTGGATATTGTCCAGTAAAAATGCTATATGATATATTTTATTGATTTTAATAATATGCATTGAAAGAGATGTGCCTGGGGCACGGTGCTTAAAATTCGTGAATCTTAACCGAAGATTACGGGCTTAGGCTCAATCAAGAACCACTGAATTTTCATGTGCTTAATTTTTTTAAAGTCAAACTCGTAACCGCTTTGAGTCAGAGTGCCAATTCTCTGTACACACTATATGATCTACCTACGTCTCAAAATGAGAGGCCTTAGTTCAACGGTGAGATATATATATTTATATACAGGCTGTTATTTTATTTTAATGTTTAATACAAGAAATGTGTTATGTGGTGGAGGACTAGTAAGCCAGTGCTATAAGCGATACGCTGATAAAACGAATTAAGAGCTTTCAAAATCAAAATATTCTTTTATCTAGTAAGCACTTTCATATAAACCCGTTTGAATCGTCATACTATTGCTTGCTTATTGACTTAATCATCAAATTAATTTAGAGTTAATGTAAGTAATTTACAAATACACGACGGCTGAACATATTTAGATGTACTTTAGCATAGATGTAGATTATAAAATTGAATAAGAACATTATTTTTTTAATATGTACACAATTAATTAAATCTATGTTCATTCAAATTTTATTAACAAATTAAAGCGGCTAGTTATAGCTACCTGTTAAGTCTGATAACTAAATGATTGGACCATAAAAATCTGCAATGTGCGCCTTGTATGTACACTTGGTGTACATTGACATACTTACAAGCATAATTTATTACTTTAGTAATTTTTAAAAGTAATTAACACGTTGATAAGATACTAGATATTAACACTTTCTTATTTTAAATAATTGTAAGTTACAAAAGGTCAATGACATCCAGTGCTTTTTACCTATTATTAACCTAAATATGTTTGTAATATTTATTAAGACTAGTGCTCGCCTAGTGGTCGAAATTTCACGAAAATCATTATTCAAAGTTTGATGAAAACTGTTATATATTTGCAAATTTCTAACATATTCTTTTATCTTATTTCAATTTTTTTATTGATAGGAATAAAACTCTTAAATAGCTAACAAAAATCAGTTGACAAAGTGAGGGGAGAGCTTTCGGATATCTCGTAGTGTTTGCGTTTTTTCGCGCAGACGATTTTATTTACGTAGACAACGCAAGTAGCGATTTAATCATATAGATATGAGTATAAGAGTAAACATATCATTAAGGGCATAAAAGTGCATTATATCTTCCGGCCGCGTCGTCCGTCTGTCTGGCGCCAGTGAGAAGGTTACGGGAAGGCGGAAACACCCCGTAATTCAATAAGAATCAATGATTTCAGACGAAATAATTTTCGATATGAATTCAAGAGATAATATAATAGGCAAGTTGGAGCACAAAATTTTGATATTCCTACAATTTTAGCAATGGTCCATTGAAATAAACGTACGCGTATAATTTAAACATAAGTTTAGCAATACTATCTGTATTGTTATAAAAAAAAAGTTAATTTCGTGCACGCAAAATAAGAATTTGAAATGTGTGGATTTTTGAAATATGAATTTGAATGTTTTTATGAACTTTTATATTATAAAAATAATACATAATACTACAAGGATCTACTCTTAACTGTATGATTATTAGTTAATATGAATTTGCAAAATTAATGTTTTTAAATTGTCAAAGACCGGCAGATGCTATCTTGCCTGTATATATATCGCTATAGCAAATTTCATGGCGATTTGAACGGTAAATTATAGAAGATGAGTCAAATATATAGAACAAAATAATATACTAAATATTAAAATAAAATTTATTAATTGTTGAAATTAAAACAATACTTACTGTTTCTAATGTAAATAATTTTCTAATGAATACGGGCAAGACACCACGTATGGTATCGATATTACTCGTGAAAGCTTATTTGTTGATAAACTATGTCTATCTTTATATGGCAGTTTAGTAGAAATTGGAGCGTCTAATGGTGTCGACAGAGGGCGAGCCCACATTTGCTATAAACGTTGTCAGTCACGCTAGCTTACTAATTTTCAAAATAGCTATATACATATATATAGTCCACGTGAAATGTTATTTTGTTTCATTTAGAGATAATTTGCTTTTCGTCTATTATAAACAATATTAAAAAAGGTACTGGATTTCGGTTTTTTAGAATTGTAGAAAACAAATTAATAACAATAGTCCTCTTTGGAACATGACTATAAGGTCTCTTAAAAAAAACTTACATCTCATATTGTTGATATCTATATTGGGATTTGATAGTAATCATATTATATGGTCTATGAAATAATGGAACGGCTTATAAATAGTACATCTCAGTACAATTCTGGTGAAATAATATAAACGAAACATTAAGTTACCAGTATAGCTACTCTTTAAAAAAACGTTAGAAACTCGTTGATCATCAAAGACGCCAGTTATAATATGTTTTGATTATTGTAGTCAATGTCATATACCATTTTTTTATAGTTCACGATCGATTTCTATGTCTCGCGCTTCGAGCTTGTTTTTGTAGAATATGAGCCTGAAAGCCTGAGATGTCTGTAATTTAAAATTTTGGCACGCGTCAAGTTTAATTGACCAAATCGATAATAATTGATCATATTCATTCATGGTCACAGAGAGCATTAACGAGCAAATTCATATTCTCTCTAAAGGACTAAATTAAGCTATTTGCAAAAAAGGCATATTGTAAATATTCAAGTACTGTCAAATAAATACACTTTGAGACAAGCGTTAAATATCAAAATATCATATCTATATTATAAAACTGGAGTTTCATTATTCGGAGGAATTATTAGTCCAGTTTCTTTTGAATCGACTAATCAAAATGTTTACAATAACTTAACAAATTTTATATAAAAAAGAACTACTTATAATCATAATTTAACGCAAGTAAAACAGCAAGGCACGTGTTGTGTAAAAGTAAAGCTAAAACATAAAATATAAATATAATAAAATGTAGTTTTATTTCGAAACTATAGCGAACCAAAAACATTGAAAGTAAGATATCATACTACAGAACAAGTCTCGTTAGCGAGAATCATGAGTCAGTTTTAAAACAATGGATCAACGTTGTACAAAATTCTAATCGTACACTTTAACGCACAAATGATTTTCCCATACAGTCATTTGTTTTTAAATAACTATAAAATAGTTATTGACATATTCATAAGAATTTACCATCTCATATTGTATATGTCTGAACTCGGACGACTGCTAACTTGCTACAAAGATAGAGATGTAAGATAAAAATCAAATTTGGGTCAATTTTTTTTAAATATATTTCTGAGGATATAATTCCATTTTGACAGCACGGAGTTTGAATAGCACGTAAAGCTGTGGTCTTGCGACTGACGTCTCTATATTCGTATATATATAAATATATTTCTATTATATATATTTATATATATTTTAGAATAGGAAGGCGGACGAGCGTATGGGCCACCTGATGGTAAGTTATGGTGACCACCAACGCCCTTAGACATTGGCACTGTAAGAAATGTTAACCATCGCTTATATCGCCAATGCGCCACTAACCTTGGGAACTAAGATTTTATATTCCTTGTGTCTGTAATTACACTGGCTCACTCACCCTTCAAACCGGAAAACAACAATACCAAGTACTGCTATTTTGCGGTTGAATATCGGATGAGTGAGTGGTACCTACCCAGACGAGCTTGCACAAAGCCCTACCACCAGTATTTAGTCTAAACTCTCTCTCTTCGTATCGAATTGCCGTACTATCGAATAATAAGAGCAAGGGTATAGAGAGTGCACCTGTTTTTGAACATATACTTGAGCTCTTTTATATCGTCTGCGCAGTAGGCTATCGTCTGGCAGTATACGTTTCATTTGACATCCGCGGCCGAAATCAGTCAGTAGAAACTAAATTCATTTGATTGTATTTTTTTTTTTTTTGGTAGATGAATCAGCAAATGGATCAGCTGATGGTAAATGGACACCACCGCCATAGACATTGGCGTCGTATTTGAAGTTCGGATTCCGAACTACTATATTAATTCCTATGTATTTATTTATGTATGATAAACCTACAGATACTTCGGATATGAGCGAGTCCCATGAGATAGTAATTATATGGGGCTTGCAATTATTTGTTTCTTTTCTAAAATAAACTTTATCGACGTTTTATTTTAGACTTCAATTAAATAATGGAACGGCACTAGACCGGTATTGATTCATGATTTATTCATTGTTAATTATTTTATTTAGATAAGCTAGGCTGTATAACTGATGTATATAACGCAAAGTAAATAGATTGATATGATAAAAGGTTACGTTTCTGTGACTGTGTAACAATAGCGGTTTTGTTTATTTAACATCCAAAAACAACACAATCCGAGTTTAAGGATTTTTATGACAGCATGACATCATGTAATAGCTTTTAAGGTCATACAACATCTTTAAATATAATTTTTTATACAGCAGATTAAAAAATACAGAATCTTAACGTTTTTTTTATTGTGCTAAATATTTTTTTTAAATTTTCTACATATTTTTTTATATGGTTGCAGATATTCTTGTTCACAATTATTGTATCAGTAAATATAAACGTTGCATTATTTTCGCAAGGTTAGGGCATTAAAATATACCCTTGAAAATAAAATAGAAAGTATATGCCTTTAAAGTACGTACCTTTAATTTTGATTTATGCACCGCTTGATTGATCTGCAGCGAGTCGAACGCATGCCATATGCAGTTCGTGACATTTTTCAATAGAGCAGACATTATCGAACATTTGCCACTTAAACACGAAAAGAAAAAAAACCTTTTATTAATAACACATTACACGTCTGTCACTCGCGTGTTCGATTTTCAAACTGGCCGTCTGGCTGTATGATATCAGAGGAAGTGAGTGAAGCGGAACGCAGCGATAAAGACGCATGTAAAGTCGGGTGGTTTATAGAGTTATGCCATTTTTATATAAGAAAGTAAAAATTAAGGCCGTACACATAATGCTGCTATAATATAATAATACATAAACATTGATCATGCAATTAAATTACATAGTTTAGCAATAATACGCTTATTTATTTCATTTTATATTTATTAGCTTTTGTTTATTTATAAATGTTTTGTTTTTATACTTCGGAAGATGTATTTACGTAGTTAACATGCGTAATATAATTTTACATTAAAATATTATTGTTTTAAACAGTTTGTATGTTTGTTTTTCTAGTGATTTGTTTGAAAATAATATGTGGAAGTAAAGGCATTATTTGAATGTAATTTTATTTTACTAAGCATAGCTTTTTCTACGTAAGTATTATATATTATTAATAGACATTAAATAGTTGCTTATAACGATAAAAACAATATGTGTGTATTATTGTCTTTATTACTATATGACTATTGTCTTGTTTATTTAGCTATTCACTATTTACATGTTTATCTTGACAGAGATATCCGGCATATACCCTACTCACACCGTTGTATACTGCGTACCAGTAACACTGCTGGGCTAAGGTCTCCTCTGCGTACTGTCAATACTGTTTAATTTTATTAAGAGGATACCTTAGAAAATTTATTACTTTTTAATGATTTGACATATTACTAACAATGTGTAATGTTTATGAAAATGTATAAAATATATGCGCAGATGATTTCGTCTCACTTGGGAAAAATAACTTGATTTTGTGACTGTCCCAAACCAAGTAGCTGGCCCTACATATGTAGGTCGAGAAAAGATAACGTAAATTACAATATATTGTTACAAATCCTAATTAATTAAGTAAAACTACTACTTTCATAATATAATATAAGATGGTTAAGCGCAATAAGCCTCATACGCATATTATAATTAATTATAAACATTAAGTAGTGACGGCACGTTTTCCATATATACGGACTATATTTTATAATTTTATTATATATTTAATATATATATATATATATAAGCGAAATACGATCACGAAATCTAAGCTACCCGATTGACTTGAAATTTGTCACAGTTACTCCTTCCACGAAGAACGGATTTTACGTAAATCCTATCCAAAATACATTTTTCTTCTTATCTACCCGTGCAAAGCCTATTAACTAATATATAATAAACTGAAGATTATAAAACGTCATCTATGTAAAGTTAATTATCGCACGAACCACGACTTATCTTGTTTCTCTAAATAAATAATAATTCAACATGCAGCTGAATATAAGGCTAATTGCTTTTATTAGAACACATATGGCCACGGTTAAATGGACGAGGGACTTAATGACACCCACACTAGAAATATCTGTTTGTTAAGAAGTCATTGTCATATTAAAAAAAAAACTTTGGTCCGTTATTTAGAACTCAATTTTTAAATCAGAAGTATTATAGCAAACGATTTGTTTTGTAACTTCTAAATGTTAATTGAAATAGACACAACACCGTAGAGTTATTCTATAAGAAACAAATCGAAACTCGCTGGGGAAGTCGATTGTGAGATGTCAGAAAAGGGAGTGATATGCAACATTGACTATAATAATTATTACATTTAAAGGACTTTACGAGAAACTGAGAGAGGGATGAATCCGATGATGATGATGAAATAATGGCTCTAATAGCCATTATTGGAATGCCAGCCATGGAATCAAGTTGTACTAGGCATTGAATCACTCACAACATAGAGTAATTAAATAAAAAAAGGCAATGAGGATTACCCTTAATTAATATCATCATCTGAGGAGTTACAGCCGAGGATGGGTCTTAGCCTGGTCCAGTAAAACTCTATGGTCCGGTCTATTCTTGGCTTTCCTTCTTCAACTTGTCACCCCTAAGATCTTGGTGTCCTGTTTGACGCCGTCTAACTATCTGAGCTTGCCTCTACTTCTGCGACCCTCCAGCCGGCCTTCCAGGAGACGTTTGGGTCCTCTGGCCTCGTCCATTCGTACTACGTGCCCTGCCCATCGTAGGCGTCCGATCTTTATGGTCCTAGTTCATACATATTGCTTGCTTATATTAGTTGTTATCAAATGACCAGTTTCCACCCTATAACGTCTTATGTACCTCTTACAATGTTTTTGCAAAAAATCATGATAACCGGTTGAATACGTGTAAGCGTAACATACACTCACTTTCGAATTTATAATATTAGTAAGGATTGTTTGTTCTGGTAGATTCCCAAGGTCATACATCATGGGATTAGACTAGACCCACGAGTCAATAGAAGAGATGGAAATTATGTGATTAATTTTGTTCCCGTTGTTTGAGAGAATATTCTTTACAAATGTGATAAATATTGTTCTCCAACTATGGGTTATAATGGACTCGATGGAGTTTATTTCCCTATATAGGGATATATTTTCCTTCAAATTGTACGTTTTTATTCTTAATCATTAGCATAGATTATTTTAAAAATGTAAATTAACTGGATTACAATTAGCCTTGAAATGTTTCAAGGTGTAAACTGTACAATGATGACAACCTCATCAACATCCTTTTAATATGTCTTAGTATTATATTGTAATATGTATAAAACAAATATTTTATTTTATATTTCTAACACAACAAAAAGGCCGTGAATTTATACTTTAACGGCCTTTCTTATAAACATTACTTAACCTGTTTAGTTAGGCATAGATTTCGCCTTTTCTTGCTCCTTCATTTCATTATTGATTTGACATTCGAAAGAAAAAGACAGAGCATTGTTTAACTAATTACTCAATAAATACCGTTTATGAGTAAGGCCATAAGAAAAAGTTTTGGAACGCATTCCGTTACAATATTGTTAAGCTAACTATATAAATGAAATATAGGCAATATTTAACGTTTTATAAATTCCTACCTAAACACTGTTTACATAAGAGTAAATTTTATATAACAATTTGCTTACATCTCAGTTAGATACTTTAAAATTTATTTATTAGCCGTATAAAATATTAAATATTGTCGAGTAGCATTTTACAAATGACTAGTATTATCTCTTAAGACAATTAGGGCCGTCTTCTAAATGCAAAGGTCCTTGGACTTATCGGACACGTAGCTTACAACTCGATTACACAACCACAAAAACCAAAAAACTTAAACATTCGTTGGTAATGGCTTTTCAGGGTCTATACGTTTTAAGGTAAAACACGGAATTATACATACAAAATTATATTTTTAATCAGCATCAAAGGTCGCAAACATTAAAACGTCTCCGTTTCAACGATAACGAACCTTATTATAATCATATTACTCACCAAACATCCTCGGCTGTTTTATCCATATCCGTCGAATGAGTCACGGATACTCGGCGGCCTATACAATGCAAATAGAAAAGAAATTAATACCTACGCGTTTAACGTATACGGTAGATGACAGATATAGACATGTCGACTCGATAATATTACATTTTAATAACAGAAGTCATGTTCTTATACTTTTTAATTAAGCTTGGTTAAGTCTAGGTCAGTACCGTGATGAGTGGCACTCACAAGAGGTAGCCTAAACAGAAGCAAGGTGGTCTGGTTGTGGCTGATGATAATATCGAACTAATCAACGATAGTATGATACCAGAGGTCGGTAAATTATCTTGTATGGTTTCGGCGGAATTACTATTTATATGTTTCTTTAAACAAGGTTTATTAAAAGACACTGTAACACATAATAAGAATTTTGTATTGATTTTGAGCTTTGAGATTATTACGTTGTCATATTTCTGAGATTAGTGACAAATCGTTAATGCTACAAATGTCACAAAGCTGGTTTCCTCTCTTTGAGGTTTGGAGTTTACGCAACAACGCCGCGCCAATGCAGTTTGGTGACACGTGACAGATTTGCATCCGATTCAGTGAGATTTCTTCATTATGTTTTCCTTCATCACCAAGGTAGAATATAAAAATAAATTAAGCACACGAAAATATAAACTCACATTGAATACATATTCACGCATTCTAACCACTGGGATCTGCTCTTTTTCCATGATTTAATTATTTTTTAAATAAAATATCTTCTTTCTCTCTTGTACTAGTCGTAGTACTATATTTTCTTTCACTGGACAGCAACAAATTATCATACAAGAAACAGCGAAGCTTCGCTTTATGATTAAAATACTAATACTGGGGGCCAATTCTACTAACAAATTGTCACTTTATTGCAATTGAATCGAAGCTTAAGTTTATCCGTTTTCCTATCCTTTAATTTAAGTATTAAGTATTAGTATAAAAGTTAAAATTAAGTTTTGTTTTGATAAAACGGTATATGTTAACATCATATCGGTTCAGTTCCGATCCGAATAAATATAGAATAGTCAAAGTTGGATTGGGATTATCTGGTGAAGTGAGTAATTATATTGAACTTTCCATTAAATAGCCGATGCATCATGCTACCGCGTTACAATTTTCTGAGACGTAGCTTTCGTTTTGTTGGCCTAATAACTCTCGATTTCTTAGTTAGAGGCTTAAATATAAACTAATACATAAAACTGAAGAGTTTATTTAATCTACCAGACCGATTTATTTTATTTTTTATGTACCAAACATGTTCTTATTATATTGAAAAAAAGTGTTACAAAGGAAAGCTTATATTTATGAGAGATTTCTTCCAGCAGACGGTAAAAATTGCATTTATAATATCACGATTCGACCCACAGGGGTGGAGCAGAAACGGGCGTGAAACTGCATGGAGCAGCTTATAATATAATGTGTGTAACAAAATCAATGGAAAATGATTACTATTGCGACAAATGTTATTTAACTATATATGTTCGCAGTTATATTCTATAGTTTTAATAGATATAAATTATTTTTTACAATAAATTGTAACTTACTTTGTAATATAGACAAACTAAAACTCATCAACGATATCTACTGAGGTAACATCTACCAAACTACTATTTAACGAGTTGCATATCGCATGAAATATGTACGTAATTGTCATTTTGTTTAAAACCACTTTTTTGTCTTCTTTGTTAACCTTTGACACAGGTAGCGGAAAATGAGCTCATTGTTATATACTATATTACACTTATTAAAAAAGAAATTTCGCCGCGTAGGTTCGGGCAGTTCGCGCGTCTATTACATACAGACGAAAAAAAAACCGAGATGGCCTAGTGGTTAGAACGCGTGAATCTTAACCGATGATCGTGGGGTCAAACCCGGCAAGCACCACTAAATTTTCATGTGCTTAATTTGTGTTTATAATTCATCTCGTGCTTGACGGTGAAGAAAAACATCTTGAGGAAACCTTTTTTTTTTGAGGAGCAAAGGCATTTACTCCTACCGCCCAGTCTACGACCGGGACGGTTATGTGGGACTCACGGGGCAGAAGGCCACCGTCCTACCCACTAAATCCTCCCCGTACCCTTTCCGTCTTAACGAGGAGCGCCACGGGATCGCTTTCGCATGCTACAGTGGCGATCGTGAGAAAACCTGCATGTGTCTAATTTCATTAAAATTCTGCCACATGTGTATTCTACCAACCACCATTGGAGCAGCGTGGTGGAATAAGCTCCAAAACCTTCTCCTCAAAAGGGAGAGGAGACCTTCGCCCAGCAGTGGGACGTTAAAAAAATGTTACTACTGCTACTCGCTAAGCCCGTCTTCAATAAAACTATAATAGTAATGTTTTAGTTAGGCTTATGACATCCATGGAATTGACTCCATTGACCTTACAAAATATTTCTAGGTAAAGAGACACAAAACATGATTGTAGTAGCCAAGGCTTTAGTTACAGAAATATAATATAGTTTCGGGTGAAATATATCAGATTTAAAGTTACCGTTATAAGAGAAATATGATGTGCACATTATTTATTTATCTAAACATTCGGATATTAAAAATGTAGCTCGCTACTGAAACACGTTTACGAAACATATTCGATTTGCCGTCTTTAAAAGTTAAGTAAAAAAAAACCTATATATTAAGATAAATCATTTAACTGTAATTCATGGAATTAAAAGAATGCGGCTTAAATTGTTACATTATACGAGGTCAATATACCAAACACCGGTTCAGGAACCATTGGCACACGTCCATATTTGTGCAGGTCAGACATGCAAATGACCGTTTCTATCGGAAGCAACTGAAGGTTGGACGCCATATTTGTAACATGGCGGCCGCGTGCTTTCAAACGACCGCAGTCTTCTTAATTTAGGTATTTTTTTATGGCACAATTTTATAAATAACCTATAGTTTTGTTTAGTTTTTCAATTAAGGTTTAAAAATAATATAAAATAATCCAATTAATTATAAATAAGCATAGATAATGTCATTTAAATTTTTTTTATAAAGGATATTTTTAAATAAAACAACATTGTCTTTGGTAAGTTTATTGATCCATCAAATTCTACACACAGATAAAATGACACAAAACTGACAATATACCGATACACGTTTTACGTACAGATGAAGAGAAGCGTTCAGACGCATATAGACATTTAATGTTCTATACTACTTTTTAAACTTGAACATTAAAACACTTATTTCGTTGAGAAAGTCAAATGTTTTACTGTTAAGTATAACTAACTTTTCTACGCGATAATAATTTCAAAATTACATACTAGTTATAAGCGATAGCAGAGATTCAAATGATATTTCTAAAACATGGATAATTATAGAAAACAATACAAGCATTAAGTACATTTCCATCACCCAAAACTCGCCCGCGTCATGATAATAAAAAAGTAATAAATGTATTATTACAAATTTATACAATGGAATGTAATAACAATATTAATACTTCATGTGTGTATGTGCACAATTAATTTATATGGCAAGAAAACAAATTTTATTTATTTAATAGCATTGCAACACTTGTACTTTTTAATTTTTAATATGACATAATAAACTTTTTGGCAACACTTGTTTATTAGCTTCTTCTTGTATTATATTTTTTAAATAAATAGTCATTTAAACACTAAATATCCTAAATTTAAAAAAGTAGCTGCATAGTTCATTAAATAAACATAACTATAAAATCTAAAACATAATATTAAATTCTTAATAATCAATTTGACACAAAACATTAATGTATTTAAAGAAAATAACAGTCAGTGTCTTTTATAATAAATTATAATTCAAAATAGAATTAACAAATTAAATATCTACTATAAATAGAAAATATGTCTAAAAATAATATTACCAAATATTACATCGCCAGTAGTATACCCGTTTTTTGTTAGGAATAATTGAAGAATCGTTCCCAAATTGAGTAAACATTAAACATTTTAAAATCAAAGAAAATTCCATTCATATTTCACCAATTATACTTCACTTACTATCCTTTTTTTTTATTTTAAAATTTGAAAAACACCTACAATTGAATCAAATGTAAATTTTAATATAAAGACAAAAGTTTAAAATGGCGTTCCTCATCTAATGTTTATACTTTATGATATAGACGCTAATGTTAGCAACGTTTGTGTTAGTCATTTTAACATTGTTCAGTTTACGTACGAATTATTAGAAGCAAGATGTCACTCGCAACTTAGTCCAACTTATTCAACGTTTGATAAACACAAAATGAGCAAAAATTGTCGAATACAGTGGTAAATTTTTGTTGGCCGCCAAATGGGCAACTCTTGGTCACCAACGCCTATAAACATTGGCGATATAAGCAATATTAACCATTCCTTACATCGCCATTGCGCATCTTTGGGAGGTAAGAAGCTGTCCCTTCAAACCGAAACAGAACAGAGTAGAATATGTGATGGGTGGGTGATACATACCTATATGGGCATGCAAAAGCCCTCCCCACCAATTAAAATATCTACATAAATTAACGTCTACACATATTATGTATATATATTAAGCGAGGTGCCCTAAATTGAACATAGTCGATAGCTTAATCAGCGAAGGCGCCGAGACGAACATTGAAACATTTAACATTTAGTACGTGAATCTAGGGGTTGACTAGAATCGTCACAGGAGTGTGATATCTAGGAGTACAATGAATGACTATTAATTGAGGGTTTTGTGCCGCCCCACCGTCTTCCGTGGCTGAACCTGTTTTTCAATTATCGATCACCGTTCGTCTGGATTCGTAACGATCTTGTAAGATAAGAGTTTATTTTTTTTTGTGATTTTTTTATAATTTACTTCAAACTCATCTTACAAGAACGAAACGATTTTTTTTTTTGGATATTTTGGGGATTTATTTGTGGTATCGAAATTTTTACATTACATGGGCCTTTTGTATAGGATAACAAACTCGAAAATGTCGTTTAAAATTTCACATTCAACTAAATGCCAAAATTGTTACTTTCGTGATCGGCACGTGAATTGCAAATATATTAAGACATAAGATAAATTTTGGGGATGGGGGGTGAGTACTTAAGTTTTTCAATAGCAATTATATGTTTTATATTATGCTCTATATTATTGTTAGTTTTTATATAGTATTTTGGAAAGCAATATAAAAGTAAAAAGCCTAATATACTAGAGTGGGTCAATACTAGTCTTAATAAATTCATTTTGATCATAAGGCTAACTCTGGTTTACCTGGTCACCTGTAGCCGAAACCAGTTTGTGCCAATTTGATCGTTAGTTACCAGAGTAGTTATAATACATCGAATTTTTATCTTCAATATGATTCCAAACTTCATCAGTCAAATCAAATGGGCTAATATGACCTTTAATACGATACTGTTAGAGCTCATTTCGTATCTCACTCTTAAACTGTCGAAATTGAAAAACGTAATTGTCACACGCTATTTTGAATATCGCATATCATCTTCTAACATCGTGCTTATTGAGTTTCGAATTTGTTGTTTTATTCAATATTTCTTTTTCTAGTTGCTAAGTGTAGTAATTATTCTAAAATATTTTTTCAGAAGTATTGATAATAAAAATCGACGTAATCTGATGCAATTTAAGTTATTTTTTTTTAATAAATACGCAAAAAACCACGATGTATAGTTGTAAATAGCAAATAAATTCGTTGCTTACTTCTGAGGAATATGCAATTTAATCGAACGTAGCTAATATGGCACGGAGTACGTTTAGTAAAAAAACTAGCCGCGTTTAGTGAACTAGGGTAAATCGTCAGTCTCGAATATATAACCCGACTTTGGTCGGTCAACAAAATATAGGACCCTGTATATATAAAAAATTCTGACACATATAAATATATGAATTTCGATGCCACAAATCTTTGATTCGCCATCGGGAAATTATTTATCGATTTTAGGAAATTTGGTTGTTTATTTTTAAAGCTTTTATTCGAGTCTATATAAAATATGAACACTTCCAAATCTTCATTTCGTTCCGATAAAGTTTTCGACTCGTACAAACCGCAGTTGGTTCGGCATCGAGCTACCACACAGACATTAAAAGTAAACACCCAAATCCCGGCACCATTCCAAATACGAATATCTATTAAAGTGCGAATCCGATTTCGATAAACAATAACTCGATATAGAAAATCGATTATCGATTCGGACGCGATTCGATAATTTCCCGGGCGGCCGGGCGCGTCCCGGTCACGTGGTGCCGACTGACTCAGCCGAGGCCGCAGGGCGAGCGTCGTCGGACGTGAGCCGAGAGCGCGGGAGGGAGTGTCGGGGAGGTAGATCGGTGACCGTTGAAAAGCGGATTGAGCCGGTTCGTCAAGGTGCGGAGTGGAGCGCTAGGCGGCGGGCGGGGCTCGTGCGCGGTAGGCGGGTCACCGCGCACCGCCGCGGCCGCGCCGGCCCGGCTTGGGGCGCCGGTTGAACCCGCTGCCGGACAACGCACCGTTATTGCTGGTGTAGTCAGCCGACACGCTCTCGAGTGCGTGCGTGCGTGCGTCAGCGCAAGAGACGTAACAAGATAGCAAAGTACCTTTTACTAGTAAGGTGGTATGATTTTCAGAATACCAATTTATTCCATTTCTTCAAAACTGGCAGCATTGGGATTTGACTACTGAACTCTTTAAATTAATTCGATTCAAAATAAAAATAAAAATTATATCTCACCGGTATGGGCCACGGTAGGGCTGATCCGGTGTATTATCAGTGGAGGTGCTGGGCACGACGCGCTCAACATTCGCCTCTCGCTGAGCGCCGCTGGTGGAGCCCTTTGCCTCCTTTTAAAAAAGTTTAAAGCAAAAAGTTTTGTAGGCTTTCTTTCTTAAAAATTGATAATTTACTGAACCTATAAAATAATTTGACTTGGTAGACTAAGTTATTAATGAAATGTTACCTCCTTGTCCGCGGCAGTGGAGATGGTCAGCAGCGGCGGCCCGTCGTCCCCGGAGCCCACCACCCCGCCGCGCTCCACCTGCCGCGCCAACATCGCCGACATGCGCGCCTGCAGAGCCTGGGAATCACATAATATATTATGAATAAAATCTAATGTACATCATAAAATTTCAAGATTGGATTTATAAACTCTTTATTTTAATTGAATATTTTACCTTCAACTCGGCAGTCAAGCGAAATGGTGGAGCGTTTATAGATTCAATCGGTTGAGGAGCTTCTTCCAGAGTGTTCACATCGAAAGATATGGTGCAGCGGCAAACCGGGCATGTTTGCTTTGAAAAAATAAACTTACATGTACATTATCTGTGTATTATTAAATTCATATGTGAAATAGGTTAAATCAAGCTACATAGTTAAATAATTACACATTTAACTCATGTGTTTCAAAACCAATAATTCTCGGGACCTTTCTGGATTAATCGTCCAAAAACAATTTAATAGCGACAATGCATTTGCTGAAAAGCACATGGAAATCAGACATATTTCAGTAAATATATACTATTTTATTTACATTTCATGTATGGTATTGAATTCAAACAGTTTTTTAATAATACCTGAAACGGTACCGATTGGGACCTCTGCCAGTTAGGCAGCTTCTCAAATTCTTCCATATAATACTTCTCGCTGTTAATCAAGTGCTTGGCCAAGCAGTAGCTGTGGAAATGGTGGTAGCATGGTGTCTTTATAAACACATCACCCTTGACAAAGCCATGGAGGCAAATAACACACTGTCCGCTTGGCAAATTCCATTTAGTCAGATACTCACGGACAATCTGTAATAATTATTTTAAGTAAGTAAATTTAAGTAAAATTAAATTTTTTATTAACTTATTTACAAAGCTGTCGGTACATTTTCGATATTACAATATCTTTGCAGGTCAGCCCTAACTAACAAACAATAAGACAATATGCAAATATATCAACATTACTCTTTTTATAAAAATTACGACAAATAATTAAATCATTATCCAAAAAAAATTATTACATTTTTAATACAGACATTTATTAACAAATTATAAGATTAAATTTAAAACAAATTGGTATCTTATAAAAAAATTACAGCTTAATTTCAAATAAAAAATCTCGCTACTTTTTAATTAATTATTTTTCTAAACAAACATAATATATAAATTGCAACAATCATAGTATATTTATATAAACAAAAATACGAATAAAATCTATGCTATTTATTTCTAAACATATTATTGATTTAATTAAAAATAGCTTTGCGTTTGTTTGATATTAATACTAAAACAATTACATTAAAAAACATTAAGCTCAAAACACTTCGCAGACACAATTTTTAATTTTTAAACATACATTTATTTATATTTTAATATAAATAAATACAGCAATAAAAGTAGAACTATATAATTCATTAAAGTTTATTTTAAAGCATATATGCATTTCTAGAAATGTCTATTGGTAATTAAAAGAAAATCTTTAACTTAGACCAAAGTCTTACTAATTTCATAATATTCTATTTATATTTTTTATAGAGATAGAATATTGTATGAATATATAATATAGTATGAAATTAATTTACAGTTTCTATCTCAGCGATAAAATAATTAAAATTTGAATTATAGGGAAAAATTATAAATATAACTTACCTCAATCAATTCGAAAACAATTGGATTTCCAACATGTCTATCCAACTTCTCCTTTATTTTTAAATCGATATCAGACAGCAGCGTATCGTCAAGTCCTCGAGAGTTCTTAAGGAACACCTCCGGGCTACTTTCAGGGTAGTCTGGGGTTAACTTGACCACCAGCGTCACGCATACATATTGCAGATCGATTTGATCACCAGTCGACGGATGTATCACCGTCTCAATTATCGGCACGCCTTCATCATGCTTAACAGCAAGGTCTTCTATCAGTATAGCTTCAAGAGCTTCAATTTCGTCGTAGACTCTGGAAAATATCCATAATTATAAATTATGGAAACATTAAAACTCAAAGGCACAATATAAAAACTAACGCACCTCATATCGATAGTGGCCATTGTGGCGGCTGAGGGCAGACTGGATAGATTTAAATCCGGGCTAGGTCTTGGGTAGTTTTTTTTACAAGTGCATTCAGTTCAGGCAGGCGCAATGCAGTCGGTGCAGCAAACAGCTGGCCCCCGGGCCGAATCGAGAAAATCAATCATACTAAAAGTCCACAGACAACATAGGCAGCACAGTGGCGCTGTCAACTGTAGTGTCATTTATGTGATAACATTTTTTTTACAGATAATAAATATCAAATTGTCAACTATGACCAAATCTTATATCTATAATCAAATCGTATATATTTAACATAAAAGGAGGCAATTTCCTCTACAAAATTTCAAGTAGTTGTAATTTGGTAGATGAGGTTTTGTTGTCCTTATTAATATTCTGAGATTTTTTACCTTGAGCTATCCTGTATAGCTCAAGGTAAAAAATCTCACAGTACTCACAGTATTCTTCATTTGTGTATTGGTAAGCCATACCTAATTACTAATCCGCACTCACACACGAAAGATTAGGTATACGCGTAAGATCGATCACTAGGCGCGCGCGCACGGGAAGATAGGACATACGAACCTTAACCTTAGGCGGCGCTCGCCCGACTGCCGCCCGACCCCGCCGCGGGGCAGGGGTTGCGGGTGGCAAGCGACACAGTACAACACCGCGCCGCACGCGCCGCGGAAATGTGTCCACACTTTATTTATTTAAAGTAAAATTTATGTAAATTTGGTCAAAAATTAAGTACCTATTTTTTTACATAATTCGAATCAGAATCATGTACCGAGTATGCTCCTAAAATATTAATACTAATTCACCAGTCACCCTGTATAACAGCTGCTCGCTCGGCTTTATGGCAATTTATGTAGGTATAGCTTTTTAAGCCAACAGCCAATAAATAACAAGTAAACCTAGGTCTACAGCAATACTATATAATAAAAATTAAAACGATATGTAATGTGTAGCGAACATGTGCTGAAATGAAATTTATACAGTTTTATTGCAACTTTACCAATATTTGGTAACGTTTTATTCTAAGTAAATGAAGGCAATTTCAACAGTTTAAAATAAGATTTTTATTATTAAATGACTAAAAACTCTGCTTCTAAGTTAGGAACCGGGGCGTAAGTCGTAACTAAACCATCTAAGGCCCGTGGCAAATTTTTGCATTGCACGCGGCCAAGTAATAAATTGCCACATTATATTTTTTAAATCACTTAAGTGTAAAGTCTATTAGTCTATAAATCACCCAACAGTATTACTTATATTGTGTGCATTAAGTGAAATATCTTATAATTTCAAAAGCAAACAAGTTACATAATTTTAATGAAATAAATCTTTAATATTAACAAAATATTTATTAATAAAGCTATCTCAATAAATCATAAAGGTTTAAAGATCGAGCAATAGAATTTTCAAAATCAGAATACATTATTAAACTTAACAAATCCGTTGAAATCTTAATAATTTATTTGTATATGGTCTTCAGTTGTGTCTAACTTTAAGTGAATTGTCACCTCTTAATATTATGATGTCGTGACTAGCCTGTCAATATTACAGTGTAAATGTCAGCTGTCAATTTTAAAACCACTTGACGACCAGTTTGCTGCATTATTATTATTGGATTGGAGTCATTTGCTTTTCCGTTATATATATAATATATATATATATATATATATTTCAAATGTCAGCTTTCAATATTATGATGTCTTCCTGAAGACCAGCATACCTGTATTACTGTGCAAATGTCAGCTGTCAATATTAAGATGTCCTAACGACCAGTATGCCTGTTTTGGCATAATTTTCATTCGTATAATGTTACTAGGCATAATACTAATAGTATTTAGGCAAAAATCAGTAGGAATACCGGATAGGGTAAAGATGTGTGTACAGATATATATGTATATATAAAAAAATTACAGAATTTTATTTCTAAATGCATTTGGCTCATGATTGTGAGTCTGCATATTAGGTTTTTATAATATTTAATGTGATTTTTTTAGGAGTTAATTAGTATGCGTATTTGTTATATCTATAAAAATATATATTTTAATATTATTATGTGTAAATATACTTTAGAAAGGTTTGCTTAAAAAAATATTACGATTAGATAAGTTATTGTAAAAACATTATGCGTTAGCTGTTGTTATGTGTGAATATAATTAGGATAAACAAAAGGATGGCCGTTTGTCCTGCGCTTGAACTTTTTCCGATCGTGTCGGATTACCGACCCATTAGATAATGGGGGTTAGGGAATAGAGAGTGTACCTGTATTTGCGCACACACTTGTGCACTATAATATGTCCTGCGCAGTTGGCTAATCTCTCTTGAGGTTAGCCACCGTGGCCGAAATCGGTCTGGAGTTCAACTATTAATTAATTTTCACTCACAATATATAAGTAATACATGATAAAACCTAAATCAAATAAAACAGTCAACAGTATTTGTAGTACAAACAATTAGGTTAGTTAAAAAGATAATAATAAAAAAATAGAGCTTGTGTTTTTCTGAAACTTATGAGACGAGTGACTAAAAATAAGCCGACGAAAGTCAGCAATCAGAGTTTAATTTTAAATAAATATAATGTTTAAATATCTTTAAATATGTTTATTGTTAAAAAATCTATAAAGAACTCGATGGCATTGTTTTGTGTAACGAGTAGGCAGTGGGCAGTAGGCAGCTCTGAAATCTGAAAAAAAAATTAGATCAGCACTTTTCTAAAATTGGAGCTGTGGCGGACCGATTTATCAATTGACTTTTTTGAGTGACTCTTGATTGACTCTTTTGAGTCAGATGGCTCAGTCAGTTCATCTAATCTGGGCAAGCATTCTTGAGATTTTATACGCTTAATCAGTGTTAACAAGAATCCATCTCGTCGAATCGGCGATAAAATATATCTTTATAGAAAATGGATAGAATTGCACTTGTTGACAGACTTGGACAACCACCAGTGAAGAGCAGCCCTTGACAAGTAAGCGTTTAAAACAGTCCTAGGTATAACAGGTTCCCTATATCTATAATCTATATATAGACGAATAAAAAACATCATTATTTGAAGCTGGTTAAGAACTTACCTTTTAGATAATTGCTTTCGAATGTCCTTCTTACATACGAAAATGAAGAATATTGAAATACCAATGAACATATTATATGCATCGGTTATATACCAGACACTTAAGTTCGGTAAATATGTACTGATTAATTCTGTAACCCAGCTTATTCCCATGATAATAGATAACTTTAAATAAATCAGGAATCTGTGAAATAATAAAAGAATAAAATACACAATTTTACATAAAATTTATATTGTACAGAATTACACATTTTATTAAAGGTTAAGTTGAAAACTTTCATTATAATTTATAAATACACACAAAATTAGTAGAAAAACTGTAATGTTGGCGTACACAGATACGCCGGAAAGATATTGTCGGAAAGGTAGTTTAGGCTTAAGCAAAAATCCTTAACAGGCTACACTTCTTTACTCTCTAACTAAAATCTACACGACCGAAACGAATAGAATATAGGTATTCCTATACATACAACGTTGGTATACATAGTATTATATTTACCTCTGTTTCTGCTTGTCGTGCTTGTTTACGTTATGACAGTTAAGCATCTCGGTATCTCTTCCAATACACCAAAAGTTATATGCCGTCATCAGAAAGAACATCCAATTACTAGAAATAACCACCAGCATGGGAATATGCATGTAAAATAATTTTGGTTTACCTGAAAAAAAAAAATTAAAATATTGAATCTAGATAAATAATTATTGTAAGCTGGTCAGCGTTTTGGTATATCACTCGTTAGTTTTAACTACTTTGTTTTCATTCGTCGCATCAGATCAACTGATTTGACCTTTAACTATTATTGATTCCAGGGTTCAATTCTACTAATTTATAACGTGTCTTAACATTTACGATTCTATTCGTCACAAAAATAATTGAATGGTAAATGGGAGCCAGTTATACCAATTAATCACAGTTGTGATATGTTCCCGATTATATTCTGATCCAACTTCGGCCGAACTGCAACCGAATCGTTGTGTGTAAATAGAATAAGAAAACGGTTTACGTTTCGATTCGATTTGTGATAAAGTGACAATTTGTTAGCAGAATTTCTGTTACCCGTACCCTCATTTCGCCCACACTTAATTTCTGATGGTGAGGAAATCCGCTTACCTCTTCCGTTATATATAATTTGGCATATTTACCTGCTAGAAAGCATCCGTTTAGTATGATATTTGGTTTAATAAGCCCTTCTGGTAATTCACATATGTCTATAGCGATTAAAGCTATGGCCATTGCGAGCGGTATGCCCCAACCGTAGATACAGTAGATCTTAAACTTAGAACATCTCCCATGACGACGTACTGTTACTCTACTAGTCATACTCCTAGATAAATGAAAAAATTTAGATGACTTATAAAATTATTTAAATCATTTGGAATACCTTAATTTTATCAGTGGTCTAATGATACGACAAAAAAAACAGCCAATCACAAGGTCTTATATTATGTCGCACGTATTTGTAAGAAATTTTAATTGCTTGTATTGGAAATAAATAAATTATATCTTTGTATATACAGTATTTGATGATAATATTTTTTTTGATTTCTGATAGATTATAGAAATAATAATTACCTTAACGTCCACCAGATGTCAAAGGACATGATATTCATCCAGCAGAAGGTAGACAAAAAAAAGAAATAAATGGCAGCGGCTGAAAATCACAAGAAATCAATATTTTTTACAACCATTATAATTATGTCACAATTTCTAGTAAAACCGTTTACGTTTTTACGAAAATAAATCACACTATCAGTTATATATTGAGAAGCGACAATCAATATTTATTTCTTTAAGAGATTTTAGGGCTTAGTGTATTTGGCGCGAATAGCTTTGTTCTGTAACACAAAAGTCGTTATAATATCACCTACTTTACTCCAAAGCAGAATAAGAAAACGGTTTTTGCAATATTTTAAATCTCTTTTATATAAATACTTCACTTTTATATTAGGGTTTTATTAATAATGTTGAAAAAAAAAGAATGATAATGATATAATGTTTATTAAAATATGTAAAATTAACTTTTTTAACCGGTTTCATATTTTTAAGTCATTAGTTTGAGAGTAGCCCAGCCCAGTAAGATTTAATTTTTTACCTATCTATCTATATCTATAATCATTATTTTTATCTATCTTTTCGAATTTGTGGTATTATATCATACTTTGACGCAGGTTTATATCAAAATCTTTTAATATCTCTTTGTAATCTTTTTAACAGGTAATGGTTCAAATATATATTTTAATTAATTCGGTGTGACAAATAAATTAAACTAATGTTATCGTTAATTTCAAGATTATTTCAAAAGTATTTCATTAAATATAAACATGATCATTGTGACGAATTTATAAAAGATAGATAGATATGCTACCAATGAAGACAAAGTTGTGCTACTTACTGGATCCGTAACAAAATTCTGTAGAAGCTTCGAAACTGTTATTGTTGTATAAAATTTTCACCGTCGCCAACAGGACAAAGGCACATAGTAAACTGAATACGATGGCCATAAGAATTTTGCCCTTTAAATTCCTTAATTCTTGAATAAGTGCGTAAATTATGAGCACCAACAATAATAACACGCTGGATATTAGTAGAGCTATGAAATAAATAAAAAATTTAGTTTTGATTTACACATTATTAAGTTTTTAATACATTATGTTTCGACGGTCGTTTCCGCCATGTTCATTATGAAATAAATTTTGTTGTTTCAAATAAACTTCTTCACGTAGAGTTAATTTAACTAGATATTCATATTTAACGGTATTTCAGTAAATCTATAGAAAAAAAACAATAAGAAAGGTTTTTTCGCTAATTGTTATTATACGTAGGTGTGCAGCAACAATAAAAAAATTTTGCGTATATAATCTATGAGTTCGTGTTATATGTGTTTACTGCTATACTGCCAACCTCACAGCAGCTTGGTGGAAAAGTTCCTAATCTAATTCTAAAGTGGAAGGGAAGGGAGACCGTTAGGTAGGTTTTTTCTTAGCATTAGAACATTTTTTTTACTACATAGTTATATACCAGAAAAAAATTTACTATTCCATTTTATATATATATATATATATTCTATATATTCTATATATATATATATATATATATATATATATATATATATAATTGAATAGTAAATTTTTAAAACATTGATATTTTCGTGATTTCGTATGTATTCCTACCTTCTATAATATTATTTATAAACGACTATAAATATAAATTTCACCTGTTATTGTAAAAACTAAATTTTTCTGAGGTTCCTCTTCAAATATTACGCCAAATATCGGTGAAAAATTGTCCGATGCTAGGTCATAATCAACGCAGAATTTGTCATTACTTATCTCATTTACCTCAGGCAATGAATTTGGCTGTTGCAGGAGCAAGTTAAGATTTCCACTCTATAAGAAAAATACACAATGTTAGGACCCTCATTAGTACATTCATATTCAATTAGTCTTCGCCCGCGGCTTCACCCACATGTAAGAGGGATAGGAAGTTGAGTGTCATTTTTTGTACCCCTAGCAACGTATACACAAAATTATCTAATGATCGGTGGAGTAGTTATGATGTCAAAACTTAACAAACTCATTTTCACATTTATAATATTATTAGGATATGTGAGCGTGTTTTAAATGTTTCTATTTGTTCAGTATTATAACTACATATATTTTTGAAGGAATAAAAATAATTGTATAAGGAAAAATGTTTGACCTACATAAGCATATATTGATTCATACTAAGAGCAGAGCTATCCGGTCTATTAATAATCTTGGAACTTGATATTTCCTTCGTTCTCAACAAAGTTGGAATCCTAAGTTTCGCCACAATATTTACAAAAATTATTATATTTATTAGTTTGTCTAGTGGCTAGATATAAGGCTAACATACCGAAATCCTGAGTTCAAACCTCATCTCGGGCTATTCAATTTAAATCTTATGTAAAAAACATTAAGAGATAGGACTACTTACAAAGTTATAACCTAATTTTTACAACAAGTTACCACGCTTTACAAGACGATTGAAAATTTAATAAAAGAACCTGCTTTAATCAATTATGAACTATTGTTCTGAATAAAAAATATACTATAGCTAAAGTACTCTTTCGTACTCTACAGTATTTAAAGATTTTTTTTTAAGCCTTTTTAAATTATTTGTGAAACTTATAATATTCAATAAAATCTATATTGAATGTGAAATAGGAGTACTTGTTTTAAATAGAACAATTCCGTAACACCTAAAATATACCATTTTATTCCATTATGATTTCAATGGAAACGAGTGTTGTAAGTGCACAAGTTAGTTTCTGTGCTTTCACTCCTTAACCGATCGTCATGAAATTTTGATATCTGCCCCTTCACACGCGGACGACGCCACGTGCTTAAACTAATAGTAAAAAGGAATACGGTACTACGTCTTACTCTATTTTAATCTATTATCTATGATAATACCAAGATAATTTTGTTCGTTGACTAATCGCAGTTTTGAACAATTATGTACACTACACATACACAACGCTTATCATTATTATCATTAAGCGTGTATGTTTTATTATAAGTTCAACTGACTTGCATTAAGCTAGTTTTGTCGCGCTGTCGTACGCACTAGCGAGGAGTGCGCCTCACAACTCATAATATATTTTTGTTTCAACTATATCAAAGATGTCACATTTTTTTACGATATTGTTAATATCGTTTACATAGATCAGTGCTTGTAACTAATTTAAGTTATTAATAATAATAATTAAATTAAAGTTAATTCAAGTATTAATTACCTCGAGTATGTAGAAACTTAAACTAGGTAAATTAGGAACAAGATCAATGAAATTTCCAGCAATGATTTGAAAACTATCCCTTAAATTTCCGATTCTTTTTCGATCACTACTATATACGTTCACATCTGAAAAATCTTTATTAAATGTATCATTCGATATGCACTCCAAATTATACACAAAAGATTTATCGGGACAACACTTTGAAACACACGGTCTTATCTCATAATTCTGTAATTTTTCACTTGAATCACTTATTAAAAGAAACATAATCACAATATAATGTAACTTATAATTCATTTTGACGTGTGGTTTAAAGCTTAACCGAATGAGTAAGTAATATATAAGGCAATTTATTCGTATAAAATTGTTATGAGTCAACTTTAATCTATTGTTATTAGAATAATGCACACATTTCAGCTCACTTTGACCACATTATTGAATCAAATACAGGGTGACTGTTTGAATACTATCAATACTTAAGGACGTGATATTTGACGACCATATATGACCAAAAAAAATACATATAACATAAATATTAATAAACTTCTAAGTAAAGTTAACCAAAAGTTATGTAATTAATTACGCGTCATGTGGATACCCTAGCTGCGTTGACGACACAACACAGTTAGGTACATTTAGTTATCGCGCGGTACTTTACCTACGTCCAAACGCCGCCGCGCGTTAACAGGGTAGGCTACCTTTGATAAACAAGCATGATCCAATCCCCCTTCATACTTTAAACCTGGCTTAGGACAGGCAAAAATACCAAAATATTTCACTCGTTTAAGCAACAAATTTGTTGACTAGGTAAATGATATGAACTTGGGACAAAAATTAACTGTTTACCTATCTTAGTATTTCCGGCGTATTTAAAAATGGAATCATACTTATTTACAACGATTGTCAATCATTTAACTACCTATTTACCTACATAGCTACACTAACCTTAACAAATGTTCAAAGTGAGCTCCTGCTCGTGTGATACACAGTTCGGCACGTTTACGCATATTGTCTTTCACACGCTTTAACACGAATGGGTCACTTTTAACAGTATTCTGCATTTGTGTATTGATAAGCCATACCTAATTACTAATGACGGGCCACACTCACACACGAAAGATTAGGTATACGCGTAAGATCTATCGCTAGGGGCGCGCGCGCGGGAAGATGGACGAACCTTACGGCGGCGCTCGCCCGACTAATTAGCCGCGGGGCAGGGGTTGCGGGTGGCAAACACCACGCCGCACGCGCCGCGGAAATATGCCCACACTTTATTTATTTAAAGTAAAATTTTTGTAAATTTGGTCAAAAATTAAGTACCTATTTTTTTTACATAATTCGAATGAGAATCATGTACCGATTATGCTCCTAAAATATTGATAGTAATTCACCAGTCACCCTGTATAAACATGTGCAGTGTATTGAGTACTACATCTTATCGGCTGAAGAGTAAATAGAAAACACTTATGATTTTGTTAATCATTTATTTCTATTAGGAAATTGTGTAAGTCAGTCAGTCAGTCAGTCAACAGGTTACATATTTACTTATATGACACTATATACATATTACACTTCTACCCTTGTACACAACGAACCAAACCACACATACAGTCTTCTCTTATACCTTACACTACACAACGTATTTTTATTACATCCCTAACGTACTTACGCCTTATAAATAACCAACTTCATTATAATAACAATAATTATTTTCGAAACCCTACCTACATAATAACTATCATCTATCAAGGTTATCAAAAGTCGCACACATTATCTGTAATTACTATCTTGCATCTAACATTTTGGTACTATTTTCACCACAACAGGCAATAATCCTATAGAGATACTTTACCAAAATGTACGTGATTTGCGCACGAAAACAGGAGAGTTTCGACTAAATATTCTAAACCATGACTATGACCTAATCTTGATTATAGAAGCATGGTTATCAAAGGATATTTATGACCGTGAAATCTGTGATGATAGATGTCTTAAGATGCGATCGAAACCCGGAGACATCAAGAAAAGAGGCGGCGGAGTTCTATTATGCGCATCAAAGGAATTACATATACAACATCAACATGACTTTATTTTTCCCTTCGTCGAATCACTTTGGGTGACTATACCATCTCAATCTCTTAAAGCAAAGGGCAATCGAAGTATCCACATTGAATTAATTTATGCGCCGCCAGATACCCTTTTATCTATTCGTCTCAATTCAATCTCCTCTTGTCTTGCGGAACTCTTATTAAAAAACCCAAACGATTATATTATTCAAGCTAGTGATTTCAACTTACCTAACGTTACATGGTCAGATTCCGGATCAAGCGTTCAAAAAGTTGGAGGAACCGAATTACACGATGCTTTCTTAATTTTTTTAGACATTTCTCAGTCTGAAACAACAGAATACTTTTACAAACTGTAAGCAAAATTTACATTAGATCTTTTGTTTCGTAACAGTGACTTCAGTGTAAGTCAATGCTCCAGTCCTCTTACCTCAGAGGATGTATATCATCCATGTCTTCAATTTAATCTCTCTAGTTTTGAGTTGCTCGAGAGCCATTCTAACCTCGGAAAGACTGACGTCCTGAAAATCTTCGGTGTAATGTCGGGTCAGTCTTGCTCTGGGATCTGCAGCTTGACTACTGATAGGTGATTGCGTTGTCGTGTACAGCTGACCATAGAACTTCTCAACCGCTTTCAACAGCTCAGATCTTGACATGACTATTCTTCCATCCTCAGTCTTCAGCCTCGCCAGTTGAGTAGAGTCTTTATTCCGCACGATGCCCTCATTAATGTGCATTGTATTAAATTGCCGAGTGTCGCGAGTCAGAGACTTTGAAATCTGTCTGTTGAGCTGCCGATAACTGGTAGCATCAGCTGGGGACGTCAGAATCATTTTCCGTCTTTCCTCCATAAGCCGTAAGGTAGAGGCTGAGATCTCTTTGGTTCCTTTTGTACGGCTGGTCTTGAAGGTCTTAAACCCAGCCGTATGGACAGCTTCAACAAACTTGTCGTTGTATGCGTCCACTTCCTCGCAGTCTGCTAGGCAATCAAATCGGTTTTGAAGTTCGAGCTGAAAGGCTTCGGGATTTCGGATTTGGAGAGGTGTTGGTCGGAGCATAGATTTCATTAGTCGGGATCTTTGGAGTTTGACATTGAGATTCAATGAGCCTCTTACTAGTATGTGATCGCTCCCGGTTTTGACTGCATTGATTACAGAGACGTCATTAAATATTTGTCTTCTCGTCGACAAGATGAAGTCTAGCTCATTCTTAGTTTTCCCGTCAGGTCTATTTACGATGACCTGGCTTTTAGAAGAAGGAGTTCATCATAAAGTGTCCCTCCTTCTCCATAAAGTCGGCCAACATCTGGCCCCGAGAGTTGCAGTCTCCAATTCCATGTGGTCCCTCTAACTCTTCACCGGATCGTTTGCCCAGCTTCGCTTTAAAGTCTTCCATTACAACAGTGAAATGAATCTTATCGGTATGTATGGGTCTAGATAAATCCTCATACATGACCTTAACTTCATCGTTGGAGTGTGTCGAGGTCGGCGCGTATACCTGTATGACCTCCAAAGAATACCGTTTGGTAATTCTGAGTATAAGGTACGCCACCCTAGTTGACACGCTCTTGATTTTCATAACGTTGTTAACGAGGGACTTGTGAACTATGAACCCGACACCACCTTGGTAACTGTCCCAAGGTGGTGTCGGGTTCATATTTCCTTTTCTATTTCCGGAGGAAAGGGTTACCGGATTTCAGGATTATCGTATCCTCCCCCTGTCTTCGGACTTCGGATAATCCGATGATATCCCAGTGTAACCTGCTAACTTAGCAGGTTACACTGGGATATCATGGGATCAGAAGTGATTTTATAATTATACTGTCAAAGGTACCTCAAGGCTCAATTATAGGTCCCCTTTTATACAATGCATATCTATTTGACATTGGTAAATGCTTTAAACACGCGCAACATCTGATTTTCGCTGATGACTAGAACATTTTCCTTAAAATGCGTTCTATTGAAAAATGTTTAATAAATTTCGATTATAAAATTAACAATGTAAATATTTCTAGAGTTAACAACGTCATGGACCTGGGAATTAAGATTGATGCTGAGCTATCAATGAACGATCACGTTGAGATCGTGGCAGAAAAGGCATACAAACAGTTAAGCTTTATTAAGCGTATTACACATATCTTCAATAATATTGACTGTAATAAAATCATGTACTTTGTATAATTTCGAGGTATACTTGAGTACGCTTGTAATATTTGGACTCCTTATTATGTTATACATGCTCAGAGACTCTAAATCAAAAGCATTTTGTCAGATACCTTGCTACTAAGGATTACAAAAAATTCAGCAGCTATGAAGAGCTCACTATAATATGGACACACTTCAACACAGAAGACACCAGAGTAATATGCTGCTACTTCAAGCAATATTGATAGGCAGAATTGATTGTCCGGACCTGTTATCAGCCTTTTCGTTAAATGCATCTTCATTTACAATTAAAAATAAATAAATATATCAATTTTTTTTTAAAATTAATATTATTTTTGTACATTAGTATTGTCAGCACACACTAGCGTGATGCTATTTAAGGATGCCTCTAGAATTGTATTAATTACCTATATAAATACATGTATTTAAACAAACAGATTCGAATAGAGTATGGAAATATAAGTATTTATTAATAATTTGTTGTATCATGCGTTTTTCCCCATGTTAAATTTTGCTAACTACTACTCTCGGCCTAAAGTTAAATTCGCTTCTTGTTGCTTGCGTTTATAGTATATTATGAGGTGATCGATTAATTCCTATTGGTGTTATCATTTCGAAAGAATATACACGAGCGTTCATATTTTCTTAAAATCTTATAAATGAATGATTTGAAACCTATTTGGGATGTTTTTGTTAAAGCATCACACACATATTAACGAAAACAGCATCGAAGGTTTTGTAACAAAACTGGCGTCAGTTATAAAGATTATTCGTTGTTTCGTTAATGTTTTTTAATAGACAAGATAGAAAGCTTTGTTTTCATATAAAGTATTTGAATCACTTGTTTGTCCATTAATTCAAAGACACTTTCAACAATATGCTAGTAATCACCAACATGGTTTTGTAAAATCTAAATCCACATGCACTAACCTGGTTACCTTTGTTGAAGGCATTGCAGAAGCTCTTGACAAGCACGATGAAGTAGACGTTATTTACACAGATTTCAGCAAGGCCTTTGACAAGATTCCCCACTTACCTCTCATTGAGAAATTAGCTGTATACGGCTTTACAGGAAACTTTAGCAATTGGATTCGCTCTTATCTGACTAATAGGTTCGTCTTCGTAGTTGTAAAGGGCTATGATTCGGAGCTTTTTAATGTTACCTCGGGAATCCCACAAGGCTCCCATTTGGGGCCAATCCTTTTTAATATTTATATCAATGATTTACCTAATAACTTTGTTTCATCAACGCCTTATTTGTTCGCCGATGATTTAAAAATTGCACGAACTATAAAAACTGAAGCCGATGTCCTCATGATGCAGTACGATTTGGATAGATTATGTAATTGGTGTCAAGTTAATGGAATGGAACTAAATGTAGATAAATGATTCTTTTTAAAATTTACACGCAAAAATCGCTCAATTGCGTCGGAATACTTTATCGATGGTAAGGCACTTCAAGAGGTAGACAAAATTAAAGACCTGGGAATAATAGTGGACAGAAAATTAACTTTTTTACCTCATATAGATAATATTGTTAAGCGTTCATCTAGGATGTTGGGTTTTATCATCAGAAATAGCAAAATATTTAAACGATCACAGACACGTATAACGTTGTATAACGCTTTAGTTCGCAGCCTATTAGAATATTGTCCTGTTGTATGGAGGCCCCACTATGCTACTCACACACTAAGAATAGAAAGAGTCCAAAAACTATTTTTATGGCACTTATCATATTTTGAAAAAATCGGAAAGAAAAAGCTATCTTACAACGAAAAATTAAAGCATTTTAAAATGTCTTCTTTAAGTAAGCGTAGAGTATTATTGGACCTTATATTCATGTATAAAATTTTCAACAATCTCATTGACTGCCCTCAGCTTCTTGAACTTTTTAAATTTAGGATACCATATAAGATTCCCCGACATCCAATTTCTACGTTTCAACCACCCTTTCGTACCTCTGTGTTTGGTAAAGGATCGCCGATACCTCGCATGTGTATCACATTTAATACATGGCTCACAAACGAACCTAGAGATATTTTCTCCCTTGGACTCAGCCAGTTTCGTGCACTTTTGATAGAAAAGATTCCTAATTAGATGTGTAAAATAAGTGTTTTTCCCTATTGTCTATTATATAACTTTCTGTAAAATCCACACTAGATTCAAATTATTAATATAGATCTGTATACAACATAGATTTTTTGCATGTTGTACACGCCTCTAAGTGGCATACATATTAGTATTTAAGACTTAGATGTTTAAGATTTTATTGTGAATGCTGTATATGTTATGCTGTTGGTGTGTCTAAATAAATAAATGAAAAAATAAATAAAAAAATATACAATACTTATGTATTTATAAAAAAATGAAAAAAAATATTATCTATGATTAATTTTGAGAACTTTAGACGTATTTCATTCATCTAACATTGTACATCAATTTCATTTTAGTATCATTCAAATCAATTTAGTTAGCAGTATTTAGTTTTATTATTTTAAGACGATTGTTAAGCGCAATGATCGCGCAATGATGTTATAGGGCACGGGTTATCCCTGAAGAGGATAGCCGGCAGCCGGGATGGACTCGCGCTGCCTTACGCACTAGCGAGTGTGTGTGTGAGAGTGTGGGGGGCGAGACTACCATCGCCCTTCGTGGAGAGCTCCGCCGAGCCACGAGCGGTGCAGAGCACAGGAAGGACCGCGGATGCGTTATATCAACACGATCCCGCAACCTCTCCGATCCGTGCCGAGGACATTACAGTGGTTTTAGTGGGTAAGAATCCCATATAACCCTGTTACCAAAAGGGAACCCCCCAAAAATGCTGGGTACTTCTCTAAAGGTTTCTTGAGCACGGTTTATGACATATTTTTTTTTCATTTTAGGGTTAAAACGCTTATTTTTTTATAACAATTAAATTTCTGTTATAACCTTTATTATTAAACATAACATAATATTTTATAAATCATTTCATTTTATAAAATGTAAAGATCATTTTTGAACTGAAACGAGGGCAGGGAGAGATTAATTCACGTTGTTCATAACACAGTATCCCCGGGCTCAGTTGCATCGCTGTATTGATTTTGAGAGCTCTCGTTCACAAACATATACATTTATTATACATATATACTATGTCGGTGTACGGTTTCTCTGTTGTGCGCATGTATGTTCGTATAAAATGTAAACTTCATCAAGCTTACAATTCATAGAATATTATGTGTTTGTCATTTTTCTTCGAAGTGGCAAATTGTTAACTTATTTGTAAATGAGTTAGAAGGAATTTTTACTTAGTGGTAGGGTTTTGTGCAAGCCCGTCTGGGTTAGTATTGTTGTGTCCCCAGGGACATGTGATGTTACGTAGGAGGCCGTTTTATCGTTTATCTGCGGCCTGGCAGCATAACCGTCTTAGCTGTCACCGGGCCTTTTATCAGCAGCGGCAGATCGAGAGGCAGCTACACTGAGCTCATTTTCTTTTATTTTTGTAAATGTTTTCATTACAACTAAACATTTGTGAATTTATTTTTTCTTTAATATATTCATAAATTGTATTTGATTAACGCGTCTATGTAATTTTAAAAAGAGTAAGTAACTGTATAATAAATAAATTACGTAACGAATAATTTCGAACCGGTGGATATTTTAGTTTTGTTTTGCCTTTGTTGTTTAAAATATTCCTTTGTTATAACAATGTATGTACATATTCTGTGTATTATTTTCCTTAACCAATATCATATAGTCATTTAGGAAATATTTATTGGAGCAAACATACGTTATCATATAATATTTATAGGGAAATACATTTCGATTTTTAAAAACATTTGATTATATTTATTAAGATAAATACGTACCCTAATAGTAATAATTATATTTAACTTACGCTTATTAATAAAACACATTATTATTATTATTAAAATACATTTAATATCTTGTAAGTGACATCTTTGAAATGTTCAATTCTTTAAAGCTAATATATGCGAGTATGTTTCGTATGATAAGAATTCTTACATTTGTAAAGCTTTTATTTATGGATAGTGTGTGGTAGTGTTTTTTTTTTTATAAGAACTCTTGTGTTTTGTGTGAACGTACTTTATTCCAATCGAACGAGGATCCTGTGGCATTATATCCAGAGCCCTGGTCATCCTTCTCAAGACCGCAAGACTCAGTATTTGAATAACTATTATTTATTCTGCATATATAACCAGTTTAATTTATAACTCATAACTTGTGCAATGGAACTATGAGTAAGCGAGTACCACATAATTTGAAAACGACCGCAAGAAAAATGAAAAAAAAAATTATTCCTTTTGAAAATTTTATTTACATATGTACATGGGTTATTACAAAACGATTAGTAAATTATTATATGCCTGGAGTTAGTCATACGTTATTAGTAAGCATTACCGGGTACTCATTATTTCAATGCTTTATTTATAACAATATTTGCCGGGAGGGCAAATGTAGAGGCTTATGCATATAAAAAAAATACTAAGAAGTGTAATTTAAAGTTCTGCTTTGTTAGTCTAGTGGCTAGTTATAAGGTTGCATGTCCAGAGTTCCTAGGTTCAAAACTAAGGTCGGGCCAATTACAAAATAATAGGGTTTTCTTTCGAAGATTCTCGGTAGCAGCCCGGAGTCAAAAAATAGGAAGTGTATGCACTTCCGTGCCTCGGAATGTAAAGGCGTTGGTGCTGCGCCCGAATCATTTCGATCTTGTCGGATTATCGTCCCATCGAATTATGAGAGTGAGGGTTGTCCTAAGCTGTTGGCTAATTTATCTTGACATTGGCAGCCGTTGCCGAAATTGGTCAGAAGGCCGTCAATTTAAAGTTGAAGGATTTAATTAATGATTATGTTGTTATTCTGTTGTAAAAGTCAGTAGGTATGTAGTCGTAGTATTTATTCGACAGGATGAGTAAAAACAAATAATAATCTCATGCATTGAACTGACGCAATATCATTCGGTCTACATCTTGAAATTTGGAAGTAGAATGAAATTTAATGCCAATAGTTAAGAAGACTAGTGTGTGTTATAAATTAAAATATTTTAATCAAGAACTGTTTGTAGTGCGTAATATGACAGAGCTATAAGTAAATCACACGCGATAATTATGTAAAATGTAAATCTAAGGTATGTTTATCTTCGCTACTTTTGCCGTTGTTATAGGCTTCGTTAAAGTCGGTGGTGTAAGTTGAAACAAAATTATCTTGCACACCATATCACTATATCTAACACCCATGCATCTGTTGAATAACATTGGCTTTGTAAAACCACCCCTTTAAGGAATATAATTATAAATAAAAATCAGCGAAAACGAACGTACATTAACATATTTAAAAAGATACGTGGACAATTTAGTTATTCTTTTTAAATGAGTTTGAAAAAAACATTTATCTATATTATATAACTCATTCTATTTACATTTCAATTATCTAATACAAAGTTAAAGTAAAGTCACAGCATATAAAGGCAGATGACGTATTTTTCTCTTAATGAGAAAGCTTGGAGACTATTCCATCCTGCTCCTATGCCAATTGATGGATACACATTACACATGCTACAGAATATCATCCATTCCGAGGAGGTTTTAACGTTTTTATTCACTGCAGAGGATGAGATGTTTTTTTATTACCACCACTGATTTTACCACTGATTGTCAAGTGCTTGCAGTGGTGCTCGCCCGGGATACGATTCGCAATTTTGGTTAAGATTCGCTTGACATTTCTACTGAGCCATCTCGACTCTTATTATAAAATTAAGCTAAGGTAATCTAATCTATTAACTAAATATTATATTAATTTAAGACCTAAGGGTCTAGTATCTAGCTTAGTTCTAGTAGTTTTTGGTGCCCGTTCGTCCATTTGGGCCCATAGGATGAGAAGAGACTTGTAGTGGAATATCTTGACTCAGATTAGACTCCAGCGTGCTGCTGCTTGTATTGCTTTTGCTGAGTCTTGGTTTAGCGTTGACAAATCCGTAGTACCTGCATATCAGTTGTTTAATGTAAATAAAAAAAATGATATGAACAAAATTATCTAATTGCATAGAATTGTTATTTTGTAATTTTTCATAAAAACAACAACGTTTTTATCTATTTATGTATATCTGAAATAATACTAACATTATAAATTTAAATATTTATATGTTCAGAAGTTTGGTTACTCAATCAAAAACGGCTGAAGGGATTTGGATGAAATTTGGAATAGAGATAAATAATTATTACCACTAGTAGTACCACATCTGGTGAGCGTTGTGACGTCAGGACGTCATTTTGTTAAGTAGAAGTCTAATATATAACGCTTACCTGTTCTGAAGTTTTCTGTAAATTTTCTTCTTACATACGAAAATGAGAAATATCGAAATACCGATCAGGAGATTGTATGCGTCAGTTAATTTCCATATATTTAGTTCTGGTGTTTTAAAACTAACAATCTCAAGTAACCAGTTTATCCCCATTATAACAGACAATTTAAGATACACCATTAGTCTGTAACAAAAACAAATTAAATAAGTGAACGAATATTCTTAGGAAAAAATGTGACAAAGAAATTACGAAAATTAATTTATTATTATTTTTTATTTTGTTTATTATAAAAATGACTGCAAATAGCTTTAAAATAAGTTAATAAATTACATTTTTCGTAAATGAGTAAAAAAAAAATAATTATTAAAGAGCCACAAGTTTTTTTTTAAAACAAAATGTATAGAATTCATACTTCGCCTGTATAAAGTCTGGACGGGCAGCTAATTTTAAAATAAATTACCTATTCCTTTGTGAGCGATGGGCAGCAGGACTACCAGCAGCACCAGACTCCAGCACGGAGGTGCCACGACTCAATCTCCAGATATTGAACGCAGTCATTAGGAAAAACATCCAGTTGCATATTATCAATATCAGCATCGGAACATACAGGTATAATAGTTTTTGACCACCTAAATAAAAAGAAACAAAGAAGTTAGTAAACGCTTAGTATTCAATCAATTCTTAACAAAAATATCGTCATTATAGTTTATATTCGGATACTTAAGAAACGTTTGAACAAAATTATTACACTTTCAATAACAAAACAGAAAAACTAAAAATCTCAAAAAAATTGTTGAATGCGCAGGCGGTAAAATGTCCGTCCCACTTCTATGCAATAGGCCTCCTCGTCAACTCCAAACAACTTATTTCGAAATTATATACAGCATACTGCTTTCATGGTTTTTTAATAAACAAAGTGTACTCTAAACTCTAAATCTTATTAATTTTAGCAACAATTTCGATAAAAAAAAAAACGAACGAAGTTTTTATTACTCTAGGTACGTATACTACTAAAATTATTGTCTTAGAATGATATATAATAATATAAATACTATAATTTAAGAGTTATGAAAACATGAAAGAAAGATAAAAAAACGGATAGGAAAAATAATTAATGAACATAATTATATAATAATTTGTTTGGACTGCAGTCTTTGCCTCAATTGCCTTAGAGGTTCTGAATATTAGTTTAAATAAATAAAGTCAAATGTGCATTTGATTTAAGGGATACACAACTGACCTTCCAAAAAACAACCTTGTAGCGGTATTTGAGGCGTTACAAACCAAGGTATATGCCTTAAATCAGCGTTGTTAATTACGACTAGACCGATAGCCATCAACGTTGGAATACCCCAAGCGTAGATACAGTACATCCCGAATTTGAATTTTTCTCCCCGTCTGTGTATTGGCCTAGCCTTTGCATATCCTCTGAAATAATGTAAATATAAACATTTATTAACATTAATACAGAAATGAATGCGAAGTTGCTTTCATTTATTTTTTCCAAATATTTTACATAAATACAGAAATAGATAAATACGTTGAAGAAATTAGCTGGAATTTTTGAAAATATGGCATAACTTGATTACAATTTAATTAATCTCTAAATTAACCTGAGTCAAAACAATTAAAGCTACATACAGTGCAATACCATATGTGATGCTGTTTTCAAATGGGAATTAAATACTTTACTTGATGGTAGAGTTTTGTGCAATACCGTCTGGGTAGGTACAACCCACTCGTCACGTTTTTTATCGCCAACGTTGCTGATATTAGATAAAATTGTTATATATCAGTTTGAAGGTTTAGCGGGCGTATGTAACTACAGGCACAAGGGACGTATATCTTGGTTCCCAAGGAAGTTTTCGCATTGACTATAAAAGGGAAAGTTAACATTTCTTACAGTGCCAATATCTACGGACCGTGGTGAATACTTACCTTCAGGTGGCGTATTTATTAGACTGCCGATATAGTTTAATTAATATAAATAAGATAATTTACCGAAAAGTCCACCATATATCAAATGACATCACATTCATCCAGCAGAAAGTTGACAAGAAGAAAAAATACGTGACAGCAGCTGAAATTACATTATTCCATTAGTATTCGGTATTCATGTTATGAAAATATGCGCAAGAAAAATACGTAGACAGCTTAGCATGATCGGCCACGTTGTACACATTGATAATAATAATATAATAGTGTCCTCCAGACCGATTTCAGCCACGGCGGCTAATCTCAAGAGAGATTAGCCAACTACGCAGGAGATATTATAGTGCACAAGTGTGTGCGCAAACACAAGTGCACTGTCTATTCCCAAACTCTCATAATCCGACGGGACGGCAATCCGATACGACCGGAAAGAGTTCCGGCGCAGGACCAACGGCTTTACGTGCTTTCCGAGGCACGGGAGTGAGTGTACACACTTCCAACTTCCAGACTCCGGGCTGCTACTGAGAATTTCCTGATAGAAAAACTCAATAACTTTTACTGGCCCGACCTTGGAATTAAACCCAGGACCTCCGGGTCTGCGTCCTAACATCAAGCCACTAGATCAACGAGGCAGTCACATTGATATTAGTAATATAAGAAAATAGGCTTAATGAGCTTTATAAGTGTCCTTAGGTCAGTCCAAAAAATTTAGTAAAACGATGGTTAGTACAGTCGGGAAGAAGGTTCTGCACTAGCCGCCTTCGCCTTGCCTTTTGAAGGATTTAAATTTAAGGATTTAAGGATTAAATTGTATATACTACTGGGCTACCAAAAAACAACGGCTTCTCAACGGCTACATTGCAAAAATCTTTTGAGAAACATAACTAAATCCAATGCCACTTGACTGTTTTTTATATTAATATTTTGACTGATATATATTTATAATTTATAATATTCGCAGATTTTTTATATAATTGAAAAAAATATATGTAAAATTGGGGTATTGTAATTGTTAAACATTCTTAATACTTACTTAACTCAAGGCATTTGTTATCTAAAAAAGTTCCTAATTGTAGAGATGCCAACGACAGGAAGGCACCCATTAGGCTAAAGACGTAGGCCATCAGTACCAAGCCCGCGAGGTTCCTCAGATCCGGTAGAATGATGTAAACCAACAGCACGATGAATAAAAACACTGATGATATCAACAGCGCTGTAACAGAAATATTTAATATTAAATAAAATATGATCTACAGGCATTACATTTACACATACATTCATTCATTGAAATGAACCTATATCGACGTCACTTGATACAGTTCTAATTTATCTGGAAAACTCTCATGGAACTCCTAATACGTGTTATACAATGATAAAAATATTAAAATAAATACTTCATAATAAATATACAATTACATATTTCTTAAAACGTTAAATTTTTTTTATTGAGGATTGATTGATTTAGTAAATATTGTATTTAAGTTTTTGTTTAGTGTTATAATGTTTTTTTTTTCCCTTTTTTCAAATTATGTCATTGTTTTGTTTGCCTTGTAGAAATTGTCCAAAACAAAATATCTTAAAGATATAACAACAATTCATTACTAACATGATCTATGGTGAATCGGATGCACAGAGAATTGAAATTGCAATTCAATGGGAAAATTCCACCAGCATCATTGGTCTCGTGGACACGTAGTGGCAAAGATAAATATTGAATCACATAGATTACTTACCAGAAGTGAAGTAAGCGTTGCTTTTCGGGATAAAGACGTTAAGAAGTACCGACCAATATTTAACAGTGGCTGTGGTATTAGTGACTTCGTAGTCCACGCAAAAGAAGTCCACTTTGTACCATTTCGTATATGCATTTGGTAGCGTATAATAAAGTTTCCCGCTCTGAAAACAAAAATAATTCTTTAACTTCCATAAAAACGAGTCTTTTGTTAATCCTCTAGTGGCAATTTTGGTTCGATTTAGCCCGTAGAATCTTTTGTACGGTAATGATTTATAATATAATCGGACATATTTTTAAAGTTTATATTTTGACGTGATCATGATTGGTATGATTTCTTGGTGATTATTTTGATTCTATCATTTAATGTTATCTGTAAACTCAAATCTACCCATTTTTTATTAATTACTTTTCGGAAGGTAGATTGTTTATTTGTTTCACTTTGACGTCTTAACTACTCGAGCGATTATTATTAAATTTTGCATACACATTATCAGTAGTACAGAAAAGGACATAGGTAAGATACCTAACATGTGCCACTCCCACTCACACGAGGGCAATGCTGAGGGCGGTAACTAGTTAAAAATAATCATATGTGATAACACGGGTGAAAAAAAATCTACATTTTTAAACGGAGTTAAAGTAAATTGCTGTGGTTCTTAATACTTTTTCTACGTCCTATCCACATTTCGGAACGCTTGATGATTCAAAAGTAAGGTAAAAGATATTTCTACAAACATTTTAATAAATAAATAGATATTAGTAAGTAGTAAAATCAGTGAAACTTCAGGCACTGAAAGGATTCATAATTACAAAAACCAATAAATATGGAGTAGAAAAAAAAAATTGTTCTGTGTAAGTGCCATGCACATACAAGAGGTTAGATGCGGGTGGAGACAGGGTGTAAGAGAGCATCATGCCGTTTGCTGGCACGGCATATGAGTTGGTTTTACCCCAAGGCACGCCATAAAATATACCAGTATACAATGTACTGATCTATTTACTGTAAATTATTGTTGAAATTGTTTCACGCCGATGAGTAACGTGAGTGAGTAAACGCAAAATACAATATTATTTTTTAAATCGTATTGAACATGGTGTATATATTTCTTTTATTTTAAAATCTGAGTTATATGACAAATAAATTTAACACGCGCCCTTTAATTGGCAACATAATAGGGTATATGACATTTTACTTTCCGGGATAAAAGTGTTCTCAATAATAAGGTTAAAATAACTGCTTAAAATATATAATTTCGAATTTGTACAATACATACACAGACTGAAATTTAAAGTACAAAAATTACATTTAATCTACTCTATCTATGCTGATACTATATGTACATGTAAAACCCTCTCTCACTGGTGGTAGGGCTTTGTGCAAGCTCGGTTGGGTAGGTAACACCGACTCATCAGATACTCTACCGCAAAACAGCAGTACATGGTATTGTTGGGTTCCGGTTTGAAGGGTGAGTGAGGAAGTGTAATTACATCACATCTTAGTTGCCAAGGTTGGTGGCGCATTGGCGATGTAAGTAATGGTTAACATTTCTTACAATGCCAATGTCTATGGGCGTTGGTGACCACTTACCTATTCTATATAAAAAAGTGATTTGTCTATCTGTTACGTTTTTACGGTTAAACCACAACACAACACTATCCAACTTAACTGGTTTTTACCACTTTATTTTACCTTCAAAGTTCCGATTAAAACTTCACGGACATTAAAAACGCCATTATTCGCGAATCCATAATGAATATCATAGATCACTTAAGATCTCGGCCAATAATATCGCGTCAAATCGATGTCAGTTATTTATTTGTCTTTTGTGGTTAGTATAGCTATACATACTTTGATAGAAGGCTATAATTTTAAATACGGCATGAATTCCTAGCCTAGTCAGGAAGTTCTCAACCTAACTCCCCTAGCTATGCACTTGGTTCAGGCCCATGAATAGTTATGTAAACCTTCTTACTCTAAAACTGAAGAGAAACATTTATTTTTTAAATATCATAATAATATAATTGTAATTACTAGGAAATAATAATTCCCGATATATTGCTTATGTCATTTTTACGTCACGGGATTTTAATAGTTAATTAAATAATCTATTGCCCTTTTCCTTGTTTTATCAATATGCTACTTACTGCGAAATTCAGAGTAAACTTTGTAGGTACTATATAACTAAGAATTTTTCCTGTTAATTGGATTGCCGGAAGTATTAATAATAATAATAAATGTTTATTTACAGATAAATATCCATAGTGTCAGTTACAAACTTAAAAACTTGTGTTAGTATATATTTACTATTATTTAGCATACTCAGGATACCGTTAGAAACTCCGCGCATCCTAGTTTTGATAGTACGTTTTAAAAAGAGTAATTTTGACGTCATTCGTGCAACGTGCAAACCTACGAGCTATCATACCGCACCATACCACCACACCCTGCGCTCCCCCTCCATGTCAACATCGTCACATAAATCCTCGGAGACTATGTGACCCAGGTATTTAAAACTCTAACTCTGGGATATTATCTAATATGCTATTTCGACCCTTAAAAATCAATAGTTCACTTTTCTTTTCATTGTATACAAGTCCATTTGACACAGCATAGGACTCAAAAACAGTAAGCAATTTTCTAAGACCGCTAATTGAGGGACTCAGCAAAACCAAGTCATCCGCGTAACTGGGGTTGTTTATGATTGTACCATCTATCAAACAACCTACACATGTTTTGCTTCGATCTTGAACATACCGCCCAGCACTTACTGAAGGAACGTCCTTTCCGAGTTTAATTAAAAATTAACTAATATTTTGTTGAATACAATGATATACTTTCTTTGCGTCTTGCTGGCATTTTTTACTGTAACACACACACACATACAAATAGACCCAATTGTTGTATTTACTGATAAAAACGGTATACCGACAATGTATTTGATCTTTTAGTATTTTAGTTTATATACACGTTTATATTTCTTATCAATTAAATAAATCGTTAAATATTTTGAAAATTTTTAAATTTCAAAATGACGCGACGCTTCTCGTGAATGACGTAGACGAAAGTTCGCTAAGGTTCATTTAAAGTAATTATTTTGATATTGTTCATACAAAAATACTAAAATTGTTATTACAAAATGGGATTATAGGTTAGGAGGGTGAAAATTTGGGGTTATATATATTTTTGATGCTAAATCAAAATAAAATAAATGTCTAAAAAATAGAAAAAAAATTCTGGATAGGAACACCTTCATCAGCTAGCGGTATGAAAATATACTTTACGACCTATTCTCATACCTCCCAAATATACATAAGAAATTTCATAAAAAAATGGTTACGCCGTTTCGAGGAGTTCGGCCGCAAACACCGTGACACGAGATTTATAATTATTTTATAAATACTCATTAGAGAAATGTACACATTAGAGCTGATTGATATAACTTTATCTAATGTTTAACATGTTAATTACATAGTATTATAATGTTTAAGTCACACAAGTAATTAAGACATCGAAGTCACTTCAAGCGATTTCAATATAAACACAATTGACCGTTTATCAAAATTATTGTTTTTCTAAATTCAAATGAACTTTGAAACTATTGTCATTGTTGCCATGTTCAATTATTTCAGATGAGAGATACTAATCTTAGTTACGTAATTTTCTTTAACAATTTTCAGGGTTTTAAATATATATTTTTTACAGTGTTATATAAATACCAATATTATAAATGCGAAAATAACTTACGCTTTTATGTCTAAACCACTGAATCGATTTGGATGAAATATCGTATGAAGCAGGCTTGGTCTTCAAAAAAGGACATAGGGTAATTTTCATATCTTAAAACCAAGACTAACAACCCCACCACCAATACGCGGGCGGAAACTTTTTTCTTACGAGGTTGTTAATAATAATTATAAAACTGTAAAATGATAATGAACGCGACTCGCAAAAACTCAACAATTAAAATATTATGCCGATTTTGGTAAAAAAATTGTAAGAATTGGCTAAGAATATAAATATTTTTGTAAAAATAATAATGGAAAATATAATTAGTAAGAAATCTAAACAAGAAAAATAACTCAACGCAATTTATCTTACTGGAATTAAATCAATTATTTGTCAGCTATGGAGAGTGCAATGCTCGGAGTTTCTCTGAAGGTTCGAATCCCAAATGTGATGATCCGACTGAGAACCAAAGTATTAGTAAGCTGAAGTGGCAGAGGGCTGGTGGCATATGTCGCAGAACCAACTACTGTTGGAGAATACGTGTTCTGGAGTGGAGACCACGCTTTGGTAAACGTGGCGTAGGACCCTCCTGCTAGGTGGAGTGACGATATACACAAAGTGAGAATCGTACTCAGTGCCGAGCCATTGGAGAGACCTCTGTCCAGCAGTGGACAAAAAAGTGTTGTTAATGATGATGATTTGTCAACCAAAAAATATCGTCATTTATTGTTTACGTCAAATAACAATTATTCAATTACTCATCATGCCAATAAATTGTCCCATTGGTCATGGCTGCGTCATTCTATCTCGGGCAAGTATATTACAACTATTTAAATTAATTAGGATTAATGGATTTACCTATAGATGGTTCAGGCAATGATTAGTTTTACAATGCTGTCTTCTTATTTCTGATGTCATATAAATGAAGATAGAAAGAGAGAAATCAGTTCAGCTAAACGACGTTTATAAATAAGGCATTTAATTTCAGTTGCGTTCTATAATCCGTACTAATAATAATTCCAGGTATTGTAAGTAAAGATGACTCAACTGTATGGAGTAGAAGGATATATTACCTATATTAGTTTGATCTATAAATGAAAAGCCTATAAATTAGTTACCCACCTCAGTCATATATGTGGAGATGTTGAGATCCGTCAAAACGTACGCAACTTCGGCAAATGTTTGATTCTCGAAACTTTCATCCCATGCCCTTTCTTCATAAAACATCCCAGGCACCAGTAGGAATATATCACGCAAAGACATGCTGACTTTTTGAAAATGATCGTAGTCATCGTAAACCGGTACATTTGAAAAGTCCAAATTCATATCGAAACTCTCACAGCTGTATGTATCGGCAGAAACGTACTCGTTTTTCTGACAACACTTTTTAATGCACTTTCTTGCTGCACAAACTGTTTCAATGTCATCATCATCATCGAGTTCTATACTGCCAGTGCTAGTAAAAGCGAAATTTTCAAAATCAATCGCAACAACAGACGATAAGATCAATAGAATGGTTAATATTTTCGCCCGTACCATTATTGCGTCCTGTTTATAACATTAGTGTGGTAACAATAAATACACTTATAATTATGATCCTTACGGGCCCGAATCATTGTTTGCGGTCATGCGACGTATTGTTACATTTACACAGTTAATTATATTAAAAATTGTAGGAAATATACTTCAATACAATTATCAGTTTCTGTTCCTTTGTATTAATTAAATTGTTTTCTTGTATAAACATTTTATGTATAAATCCTCATTTATAAATAACTTTTAAAGCTGCTTTAGAGTTTACAACTTTTTTGTTTTATATTGTGGTATTTTTTTTTCTTTTGTGTAATTGTTTTAAATTGGATTTGTATAGTCTAATGTAATTGGGACACAAATGGTTAAAAAAATATTGTTTATCATAACGTTCAATACCGAAGGCATTTCTGGAGTTAGAGTAATTTTATAATATACTAGCTTCTGCCCACGACTTCGTCCGCGTGGATTTCAAATTTCATTTCTTTTTTTTTCTTTTTTTCATCTTTTTTTTTGCACAGAGCCCTAAACCTTATTCTAAAATAAAAGTAGCTAAGTTACTCTACTACTACTATAACATCAGCTATCAGTCAGTAAAAGAATCGTCAAAATCGGTATTATATAGATTCATATGCATTTAATAAAAAGCTATTTTATATTACACAAAGACCGTTCAATCAAAAATTAATATAAATACCTGCTTAATTAAGCTTCTGTATGCAATGTTTGACGTTGTTTTGTTTTTCGGTAACAAAATAATCAACTTTTCGGATGATTCACCTTCTGATAACCAATTTCCCATGGGAAAAATATTAATTTCGTAGTTCAATGCCAACGAACGACAACGTTTGACCCTGGATCTTGTTAATAGTCAGGGTAATTTTCGATTAAATGATATAGCCAGATCCGTGGAAAACATTGGAATTCCCGAGATGTGCACCAACTGGCCAGCTCCGGGTCTAATTAGAATGGTCGCCAGATTTTATTTTGATAGGAGTTTTTTTAAAACATAAATGCAGTATAAACTATAGAAAGAATGCTAGACAAAATTCATACTATATGCATGATATAAATATATTTTATAGCCAAAGGCTTTCGGAAATAATATAACTTTCTAACGTTCCGGAAATATCTCCATACAAAAAAAAATATTACCTCTTTATAAAATAGTATAATTATTGAAACGAAAATTTAAGTTTACTCGATATTTTTTTTCATTTCATGTAATATCTCTTTTTGATTTTATGTTTTTTTACAAACGTATAATATAATAAATTGCAAAGTATATATAAACATTATTTTTTACCTACCTTTAATGTATGATTTTCATAATTATGTTAATTATTTTCGTAAATATATAAATCTTAAATATACCTCTTAATAATTACTTTAATCAATATTAAAATCGTGTCTATAATTACTACGAATCGTTAAATTTTTATAGCGAAACACAATATTATAAAATATCGATATATTATGACATATGAAAGCAAATTTTTATTTCTTGTAATTTTGCTTTATTATCTTATTCGTTAAGAAATAACATATTTGGCGCTACGATTTCAAAATTACGAATTTAATAAGACAAAACATTAGATTTACTGACATAATCCACAATAAGGAAAAACGTCACAAATACAGCATAAAATGTTCATGCTGAAAAAATCATACCGCGTCTACTTTTCCTTTAGCTGTGGTGTATGTAGATAACATAACACTGATATATTTAAATGGAAATTAAAATAATTACGTAGACATACTAAATACGCTTTTAATTATGATGCTCGCAAGCTAAATCATTTTGTTTTAATTTTGAGGCTTGCCAAATTTAATATATCCATAATAATTTACCTCTGAAATAATTATATGGTATACATATCCCAATATACTTTCCTCGAGTTGATAACCTTATGTGGAATGAAACAAATGTGAGTTTTTGTTAAATATATTAAAATAGGACTTTACTTTTCGTTACATATAACAATACTGTAAACTTTTCGTTGTATATAAGTTAACCATATCATAGAATATTTCAGGTTTTATTCGCAATCATATCTTTTTTACGGTGCAACTCTGTGAATCTTCGGAATAAATAAGGAATAACGCCAGAAAGTAGGTCAACCGGAGAGGTTCCAAGCAAAGAACTATAATATATTAGATTATTTACATTTCTATTACTAAATGTAAACTAAAAGTAAAGTAACTGCCCGTAAAAATCCCACTATTGGGAAAATTCTCTTCTCGAAGCTTTGAGTCTAAACGCTGTTCCAATGCGGGTTGGTGCATAAATATGCGGCAGAAATTCATCCAACTCATACGGTTGCGTGGGTTTAAAATCGCCGATAAAATTGCCAATTCTACTAAGCCTAAGATTATGATTATAAATATAATAATAATTTAAAACACATGATTCTAACTAGCTTAGTTCTAGTAGTTTCTTCGCTCTTTGGGGTCCATAGGACATCAGCGTGCTGCTGATTGGATTTGCCTTTGCTAAGTCTCGGTTTAGCGTTGATGAATCCGCAATACCTGCAAATTATCTGTTTCGTGTAAGCAAATAAAAAAATTAAAGATATGAATAAAATTATTTAATTTCTCAGAACTGCTATTTTGTTATTTTTCATAAAATGTTAATGAAAAATTCAAACGTGTGAGATCTATTCTTCGAGATGTGATTGATACACATCTAGCGGGCGTCGTTTAAATATAAAACACATAATACATTACCTTTTCTGAAGTTTTCTGTAAATTTTCCACTTACATACGAAAATGAAAAATATCGAAACGATCAGGAGATATAAGAGTCAGTAAGTATCCATATTTTTAGATCTGGTGTTGTTAAACTTACAATCTCAATTAACCAGTTTATCCCCATTATAATAGACAATTTAAGATACACCATTAGTCTGTAACAAATAAAACAAGAATAAATAAACAAAATTAACGAAGATAAATAGTTAGATTGACTAATTAATAAAATTAATAAATTATTTAGGAGGGACGGACGAGTCTTTACAGAGATTGTGTTTCTTAGTTTTAAAAAAAAATCTATGGTTGGTTTTTATCTACTCCTTATTCGAATTGGAATAGGCTATTATTTCTTATCTTAATTCACTTTTGAAGGTAAGTCACTTTTGAGGTAAAACTGCTTTGATGCCGGTTTCGCTCTGGTTGGGCGGAGCTCGGCCAATCGTCAGAGCGATACGGTAGCAAGCGAAAGCGATCCCGTGGCACTCCTCGCTAAGACGGAAAGGGAACCGCTGGTTCTTTAGTGGGTATTTCGATGTTCGGGGCGCACTCGGCGCCTTGGACACCGGCGAGCCTCACATACCCCACTGATCCCGTGGGGGAAACGCGTAATGCATTTTTCCAGCGTTAAAATAAAATGTGCTCGGCCAAGGCGTGTTGGAATAACGGCCTTTGCGCAGCTTCAAGTGCATGGGCCTTGGTCACTTAAGGCGCTCTCCCTTCAAAGATGGAACAAGGCGGGCTTTGCTACCACTGGTGTGGTGTCGAAGGTCACAAGTCAACTACCTGCATCGGAAGCAGGCTGCAGCATGAGCTGCGCATCGCAGCGTGCACAGATGCCTTATAGTAGGCCGTACGTAACATGGGAACGTTTTTTTTGCCTGTATTTGAGTGGGTAGTCTAAAATAATGGAAATATAAACATTAATACAGAAATGCGCGTGAAGTTGCTTTTATTTATATTTTTCAAATATTTAACATAAACACAGAAATAGACAAATGGGACGTAGAAAATTATTGGGATCCGTTCCGTTTTTACTTTTAAAAAATGGCATTTTGATAAATCAATAAAATAACCCGAGGATTTGTTAATAATTAAAGCTATGTACGTAGCAACAGCATATGTGATGCTATTAATTAATTTACCTAAATACGATAATATTATTTGATAGATACTCTTATATTATACGCACACAAAGCTCAATTCCTTATTAAATTGAATCTTTCTTTAATCTTTTCAAAATTCATTTTATGCAACGACATTCTTAGTCTAATTATACGGCGATCGATATTTGTTTTCAGATATCTTACCGAAAAGTCTACCATTTATTAAATGATATCGCATTTATCCAGCAAAAAGTTGACAAGAAAAAAAAAAATTACAATTGCTGAAATGACACTGTTCCATTAGTATTAGATACGTGTTCTAAAAATATACACAAGGAAAATATACACATAGCAAATATACAAATAACGTGATTGGTCACATTGCAAATATAAATAATATTAGTAATATACAAAAAATCCGTTTCATGGGCCTTATGGGTCCTAAACGTTGATTCCAAAATTAGTTACCAAAATGGCAGCTGTTAAAGGTTTAGGTACTATGCCACAATGTTTTTACATTGCAAGTTAGAAAGATATTTTCTCTTTAGATCTAACGATATTTTTTTTAAAATTAGTCAAAGATATAAAAATCGTGCATAGTAGTAGTATATGCATCGTTTTACGTGACCGAGATACCGAGTTCCAAATAAACTCAACAGTTAAGTTTTAGAACTTATTTTGGCATATATTCATGAAGATATATCACAAATCCATATATTATGTTCTCGGTATATATTAATACCACTTGACCGTTTTTTATATTAAATATTTCTATCGTATTTCATTATTATATGAATTGATTATTTATAATAATTTTATTAAAATATATACAATCATTTTTGGGGTCAATGTACTCAGTCGAACATTTTTAAAACTTACTTAAATCAAAGCATGTACTCTGTGTTTTACTCGCTAACTTTAGAGATGCCAATGATAGGAAGACACCCAATAGGCTAAGGATGTAGGCCATTAGTATCAAACCCGCAAGGTTCCGAAGGTCCGCTAGGATGATGTAAACGAACAGCACGATGAACAGGAACACCGATGATATCAACAGCGCTATTATGTAAATATTCAATATTAAATAGAAAATGATCTGCTGACAAACATGTACATTCGTTCATTGAAATATATAAGACGATATAACACGAAGTCGCACGATACAATTGTAATTTATCTGGCAAATTCCCATGGTGCTCTGAATACATTATGTATGGTGTATAAAAAATGTAAAGTGTGACTCGCGTCCGAGCCGTATGATAATAAAAATACTAAAATAAACAATTGTAGAGAAATATGCATGGAGACATTTCTTACAATATTGAAGTTTATTTTTTAAATTTCATGATTGATATTTAGTTAATATTTTTCATTGTTTTATAAACATTATTTAACGCTTATATTTTGTTATCTAAAACTTTTCTTCTCTAAATGCAAATGCGTGTCTGCGTTAGAATTACCACGAGATGTAGTAAATTGGATGTAGTAATCGGAGTTGCGATTCAACGGGTAAATAGTGCCAACATTTATATTAAATTACATCTATTTGTTTAATTATATATACGTGTATATACTAATTTCAATTTAAGCAATTATATATAAGAATCCAAGAGAGAATTGAAATAGATAGTTTACGGGGCGAAAGGCTCTTTGGCGTTAGAACTAAATACAGTCCAATATTGAACAGTAGCATTGGCATTCGTGACTTCGTAGTCCACGCAAAATAACTACTTTATTCCACCTAATATATGAATTTCGTTCCTCGTAATAAAGCTTTCCACTCAGAAAACAAAAAAACATACTTCAAATCCATACCAAAAAACTGTTTATGTTGATCATTTCGTGATTTCTTAAATCATTGAAAGCCTCGTCACTAACGGTTTTTAAAATGAATGTATTTTGAGCGATAGTTGAAGGTAAGGTAAGGTTGTGTGTTTGAATACAATTAATGTCTGTAAAAGTTTTATTTCGTCTGCATACTATTTGAACCAACACTTTTTATTAACTAACAACTATTAACAAATATAACAATAAAAATAATAACCATTTATTCTCAGACAACAAAAGTCCATACAATTGAGATACAGCAAAAAATTACTAATTTCTTACTATATTATTGTTAGTAACAAGAACTAAGAACTAAGTTAGACTACACAATAAAACTATTTCCGATTGGTGTCGCAATGTACGGCACGCCAGTACTTAACAATGAGATTTCTCAGGGCACTTAGTACTTCTCACTTGTGCTTATGACAGCACGAAGTCATCCCAGCTGCCGTCCTCTTCGGGGCCTTCGAAACAGCGTATCTTTTAGCAACGACCGTCGGATATGCGGAAGGGGTGGGACGACCGTTAATACTTCTGGAACAATAACAAAAATCTATTCGAACAATGAATATGGTTCGATTGTAAATCTAGTTACATTAAATAGTAATCAATTAGAGAAACATAAAAACAGACATCGATATAATTAACTTTGAGTGCTGTAATGACTTGTACACTCTCTCATAAAAAATGAAAGCTTAACACAACCAATGTCGGAAGTCGCGTAAGAACACCTACCGACACAGCTTTTGTTAGAACGTGACATGCGTGCAATTGACGGTTGACTTTAAATAATTGAAATAGATTGTGAAGGGCCTCTTGGGGCGTTTAAATTTATCTGAAAAAAACTATTACTTTAACAAAAAATAACTTTATTTTATAAACAATTATTAGACCAGATAATAATTTTGTAAAATATCTAAATCACTTATACACCTTTCCTGAGAACCATAGTGCCTGCATAGTGACTATTTTACTTAAATATAGAAAAAGATATATTTAAAATATATAAGTAAAGGGTAACAATGTGAAATATCTCTCACAGTTGGGCAAAGATCTCCTCTTCCTTTGAGGAAAGGTCTTCGAGTTTAATCGACTTAACTCAGTCAATTATGTCATATGACGTACCAAGTCTTCAATGACATAAAAATAGCATAAAATAATTTAATTAAACACCGCTATCATTATTCAACCTAAAGTAACGAGACCTACAATATCGTGTTAATTCGGCGTAAATATTTATCAGAATAATTGCTGACACGCCCATGACTAACTACTTCGAGCCCTATGTCGTTATCGATCGTTATTGTTATCTCGTTCCCTCAGTATATTTGTCTCAGGTGATCTGAAAGGTCCTAGATGGCTGAGCTCGGATGCATCTAAAAATAGCATCAAAAGCACCGGTATTGATTGCGAGAATTGTGTACCTATTGCGTAACTTAGGTATTCATTATTTCTTTGTTACATAATATAATAATAAATATGAATTCAATTAAAAAAAAATTGAATGAAAAATTTATTTATTTGTTTATTTGGATCTCCAACAGTTGTACATAACACACATTCAAATCAATTTTTACATTAACTTAAAACTAACTATACCACCACCAATTACAGGAGAACACACCCTTCACAAACACAATTACAAAATATACGAATCAAAAGTAAAAATTTCTTTTTTTTTTTTTTTTAAGAAAGGAAGGTGGACGAGCATATGGGCCACCTGATGGTAAGTGGACACCAACGCCCTTAGACATTGGCATTGTAAGAAATGTTGTCCATCGCTTAAATCGCCAATGAGCCACCAACCTTGGGAACTACGATCTTATGTCCCTTGTGCCTGTAATTACACTGGCTCACTCACCCTTCAAACCGGAACATAACAATACCAAGTACTGCTGTTTTGCAGCAGAATATCTGATGAGTGGGTGGTACCTACCCAGACGAGCTTGCACAAAGCTCTACCACCAGTGAACAAAGCTCTACCACCAGTGAAACAGAATACCAAATAAAAACAGATAATAAAAATATTTAAATAAAGAACAAAAAACAGAAACAAAAGATAGTAACTATTTAAATTTTTAAACAAATTAACAGTTTATACTAAAAGAAACGTCACATTTTTTCATGAACGATGCGAGCCCGTCACAACCATAATGTTTTTTTTAGACAATAAATTCTTGTGATATTCGCGATATTGGAGCATTATGTCCAAGTTTCGTTCGAGTGCGGTCAATTTAAATAAAACGGACGGTTGCGATGAGGAAGACCTCTACTCAATGGGTTGCGAGGAGGTCTTCTTAGGAGACTAGGAACATTAATATTAAATCTACTCAATTATTCTTCCATATCATATAAATAATAATAAGTATGCTCAGTAATGAACTACCATTTGCATTTAGACATCCGATGATTATTGTCAGAGCCGTTATCAGACATGTTATAGGTGCAAAGTAAAAGTTCAGTCTCGTACAACTGTTGTTTATTTGTTCGCTTACAATCGACAATCACAAAATAACAATTAACCACGCCGATTAAGGTGGTTGGAATCGCAGCAAGTTCGATACAAGAAGACGACCGCTCGCTCCGGTGTCCCTTTCCCAAGTCCCTTGCACGTGAGTGTTCAGCAAACCTCAAGTGTCCGATATCAAATCATTAACAACCCATTATTCATTAACTGTCAAGTGGCCACTCTGAATTCCTGTATCGACGTTACTCAAGCGTACTACTTGACGTTTCCGAGAACCGCTTATAAACGGCGTTGTACTTAAATTATGGCGTCTTATCTTTGATTCTGCGATTATCTTTGGTTTCTGTCCTATTCTATCTATTTGTCTATGCGTAAGATGACATATGGGTAAAGGGTTTACAGTTATAACATAACATCAGACTACGATTGATGGGGGCGGATCAGAAACGTATAACGTGCGTAACTAGAGCAGCTAGTTTATTATAATTAGGAAAGTACTGTTTATTTTTATTTTATTTTGGCAGCCATTGATGCATTTGTTTAAAAGATTTAAATAGATTTGGAATAGAAAATATCCCGGCGATAAATTGTGTGGCACCGTAAGTCATTACAGGTAGGACGCACTGATTAAAGACTCTAGTCTTAAGCGACTGTGGGATCGACGATTCAAAAATATGACGCAATTTCCCGAATGCCGCCCAGCCCAAACGTATTCTTCTTTTAGCCTCCTTCTCAAAGTTGTGCCGGCCAAGTTGTATAGTATGGCCCAGGTATATATATTCCTGCACAACTTCAAGTGGAGAGCCATTTACGACCACTGGTCCCGGGGATACATGTTGGTTTGACATGATTTTGGTCTTTTCAATGTTCATGCCGAGACCTACTCGTCTTGAAGAATCGCTCAGGCTGTTTAGCATCTCTTCCAAATCCTGCAGAGTCTCCGCCATGATGACAATGTCGTCGGCAAATCGCAGATGTGTAATGTGTTGGCCATTGATATTAATGCCGCGTCCGTTCCAATCGAGCGTCTTGAAGACGTCCTCCAATGCATTGGTAAAAAGTTTCGGGGAAATTACATCCCCCTGTCTTACCCCGCGATGCAATTGGATTGGTCTTGTGCTCTGATCCTGTACTTGGACGGTCATGGTTGCGGCTTCGTACAAACACTTCAACACCTGGATATACCGATAGTCAATTAGGCATCTCTGCATGGATTCCAGAACAGCCCAGGTCTCAATGGTATCGAAGGCTTTTTCGTAGTCCACAAACGCTAGGCATAGAGGCTGATTATATTCCTCGGTCTTTATTATTTGCCTAAGTGTGTGTATGTGGTCTACGGTACTGAAGCCTTTTCGAAACCCAGCCTGCTCAACGGGTTGGAAGTCATCGAATTTCCGGGCAAGACGATTCGTGATTACCCTCGAAAACAACTTGTAAACATGGCTTAAAAGTGAAATGGGGCGGTAGTTCTTCAGAAGAGTTTTATCACCCTTCTTGAAAAACAGAACCACCACACTTCTGCTCCATGTCTTCGGTGTAGTACCATTATGGAGAACGGAATTGAAGATGTTAGCCAGCTCTCTCAGAACTGGTGTGCCTCCTGCTTTAAGAAGCTCTGAGGTAATTCCGTCATCTCCTGGAGCCTTGTTGTTTCCAAGTTGTCCGAGAGCAATCCTAATCTCGCCCAAATCGATGTCGGGAAGATCGTCTGATAGGTGGCGTGTCAATCTGGCTCGTGGGTCATCCGCACTGTGGGACTCAGGTGGAGGTACTCGTGATGAGTATAAATCGCCATAGTACTTTTCGACTTCAGCGAGAATCTCTGGTTTTGAGGTGACGGTTGTGCCTTGTGTGGTTCTGAGTTTTGTCAGGTGACAACAGGAGGTATGTGACTTTGCAAGAACCTTTGAGCCCCTATTGAGTGCTATGGCATCTTCAATATTCCGGGTATTAGCTCGTCTTGTGTCACGCCTTATTAGTTTTTTAACCTTCCTGTTAAGTGCCTGACACTCAGATGGCGTCATATTCTGCTGTTCTCGTCTCCTCATCATCTCGTTCAGAGTCTCGCCTGAGAGCTTCGACTTACGTCCATTGCTCTTTTGTCGAAAGTAATTTTGGCCCACTCCGCGGATGACACGCACCAGACTATTGGTGGCGTCGTCAATGTCCTGCCTGGTTTCCAACATGGCAAATCGGTTCTGTAGTTCCAACTGGAAGCTTTCGCAACCAGCTTCGATTTGGGGCAGAGTTGGTCTAAGAGTCGACTTCATTAACCGCGATCGTTCGATTTTAGTGTTGATATTCAGGGTGCCTCTTACCAGACGGTGATCACTTCCAGTGTTTACCCTGTTGATCACGGAGACATCCCTGAATATTTGGCGCTTATTGGATAAAATGAAGTCGATCTCATTCATCGCTGTGTTATCGGGGCTTCGCCAGGTCCACTTCCTTTGGGGCTTTTTCTGGAAAAATGAATTCATCAGAAATAATCCCTGAGCCTCAAGGAAGTTTACCAGCATTTGCCCCCGATGATTCCTACGCCCATAGCCGAATTTTCCTACCCTCGATTCACCATTTTCTTGTACTCCCACTTTGGCATTGAAGTCACCCATAACAATTGTGTAGAAGGTACTGGTACGAGACATAGCTTTCACTATGTCTTCGTACATGGCTTCGACCTCTTCGTCAGTGTATGTAGACGTTGGGGCATATACTTGTATAACCTTCAAGGCATACCTCTCAGTTATCTTTAAGACAAGGTATGCCACCCTTGCCGACACACTGCCAACCTCCACGACATTGCTTCTGAGTGACTTGTGGATCAAAAAGCCGACGCCACCTTGGGATGGTTGGTGTCCTTCTCGGAAGTAGAGTAAGTGACCGGAATCTAGCGTCATCGTGTCCTCGCCCTGTCTTCGGATTTCTGAAAGACCTACTATATCCCAGTTAATACGACTTAACTCTACTTCCAATTCTGTCAGGTGTTCGTCCAGCCGCAGAGAGCGTCCATTATACGTGGCCAGAGACAGTCGCCGTTTGTGGTACCCTGCCGTAGCCCGGGGATTCTTAGCACCCCCCGTAGTCTTAGTCACCGTAGGACTGGTCCACAAATTTAAGGTCGCTCAGCGAGCGATGGAACGCGCGATGCTTGGGGTTTCTCTGGGCGATAGAATCCGAAATGAGGACATTCGCCAGAGAACTAAAGTCTCTGACATCGTGCGTAGAATTAGCTCGCTGAAGTGGAAGTGGGCTGGTCATGTCTCCAGGCGCATTGATGGCCGATGGAGCCGACACGTGTTAGAGTGGAGACCACGCTTAGGCAAACGTAGTGTAGGACGCCCTGTGACAAGATGGACCGACGATTTAAAAAAGGTGGCAGGTACGGAATAGATGCGGACTGCCCAAGATCGGAATGGTTGGCGTTCTATGGGGGAGGCTTTCGTCCAGCAGTGGACGGCAAAAGACTGAAAAAAAAAAAAATTGTGTGGGTCGGGCTAATCAACTAGTTAAACGTTTAGTATCGAAAAACAAAAGAAATGTTTATTACTTATTATATTGTTACATTACCATATACCGTAATATGTACACTTTTTTTAATAAGCCACTACCCTAACAACATATATTACAAACGAATACAAACAGAGGTTGGTCTGGGTTGGTACCACCCATTCATCAAATATTCCACCGCCAAATATCAATGTTTAGTATTGTCATCTTACTGTTTGAAGGGTGAGTGAGCCAGCCACTACAGCAACAAGGGACTTTTTAGTTTCCTACGTTGGTTGACATCCTATCCGTTCGACCGTCAAACAGCAACTTTTAGAATTATTGTTGTTGAAGATTGAGTGAGCCAGTGTAACTACAAGCACAAGGATCTTAGTTCCCAATGTTGATGGCACATTGACGATGAGTGCCCATGTCTATGGGCGATGATGTTGGCATTTACCATTTTCTCGTCCGCATACCTATTTGTTAAAAAAAAATTCTGTATGCAATTTCTGTTTGGTTTATAAAAATATTTTATAGAATTATATTATATTAAGTCCTCATTATATTAAACACTACACACCGACTTATCTGTTTGCGTATGCGTTGCAAATTAACAAGAAAATTCTGCAAGCGAATTAAGCAATTCCGCACAGCCATGTTTTGAACACAATATATTATTTTATCTGCATTATATTACACAAGTTCTCTACCAACACTACAAAAAAATCTCTGTACATAAATTCTGTTTGGTTTACAAACAGAGTTACTTTCATAATATTATTTAATATTAAATTAGATCTTGTGGTGTTTTATACGAGTATAAGTATAAATAAAAAAATAGTAAGGTTTTTATTATACGTTTCTGGAATAAAACAATAAGCTGATTTGGTCAAACACCTATCTACTACAGCACCGATGCTCGGGGCTTAAAATATTATACACCCTAAAAAAGTCAGCTGATAAAAAAACAAGTTTTTTTTAATACATTACTTATTATTATATAAATATTTTCAAATTAAAGGTTAAGGAAAACAAAGAAATAACTTTTATTGAGGTAGATAAAATTTTTATTATAATTGAAAGTACTTATAAATGAATATACATTATAAACATGATTAATAAAAAAGGCACATAACTTGTATACAAAGTTTACTAAAGTTTGTGATGTCATCTATCATTATATATTATCTAAGGATGATCGATAATATAACAATATTTGATAAAATCAATACAAAGAAATACTCCTACTTCAAACAAGTGCTTTATTTATATAAGTCATTTATAAAACACCCTAGACAATTAAAACAAAATTGATATTTTAAATCAAAACTTCTTTGTAACCTTAAAAAAAATCATAACTGCCCTGAATTGCCAGTGTCAGCCGGGATCGTGTAAGGATTCTAACGATACATCGATACATCCCAGTCTGTTCAGGCATTTAAAATTATGGTGGAACACATAAACTTAAATACATGCCTCCTTTTGTTGGGCAGTCGTGTAAAATTATTCGTTTCTCATTTAATTATATTCTACTTTTATAACTCGGCTGACGTTTTCCTGCCTTTGTATTGTCATGGAGATTGGAAGGGTAAAGAAATTTATGTACTTTAGCGTCATATAGTAGCGAGTTACAACATAGTGGATTATTATTATTACAATCTTGTCCATTAAAAAAATAAACATGTCAAAAACGGTCTCAAGCAGTTATATCAACATACATTTATAAATATGTATAATAAGATACCTAATCCTATATAGTTCAACATAAAATGATGTCAAATTAAATACTATGTAAATAATAGTAAGCTCATCCTACTCTTTGCATTTTAAAATAGTGACAATAATTTTAACTCTTAAGTAAACATAGTTCAAGGTAATTTGAGTACATTTATAAAACCTTTTCAACGTAGCTATGCAAAAACAACCATGATACAAAAACGTAAAACATCAGCCACATTCATGCGACAGAAGTTGGCAGCTTTACAAATGATTTTTAATTGATCGTCGTTGTTTGTTCGATTTTAAATCGACTCCAAATTATACATCGATACGTCGTGAGTTTTAATCACAAACTGTAATCAATTATGTACTCGAAAAATAGTTAAGACATCGAATACCGACTTCGACATAGACTGTTAAAATCGTGTTGATAAAACTACATATCAAATAATGTATGTCTAATGTTTCAAAATTAATTTGAGGGAATATGTACTATAGAATCTGCACGAATATTTATCATTCGACAAAAAATGCTATCACTATTTTTTATACATTTACTATTTTTCAATAGGACGATATTATCAATATGGAAAAGTGGGCCTTGTGCTATACTCTATTCGAGAATTTAGTCGTTAACGGGATTTGTAAATAATGAAAACAGCGCCATCTAGTGACTATAATCAGTATTTCATACATATCGCAGTTAACGTCAAAGCTATCGAATAAGTAAAAACACTAGCATTGGGTACACAGTTATACTATCTTCGACTTCTGTTGTCGTAATACGTACAAAATTAGAAAGTAGTTTTTATTGTAAGGTGATGTTGATTTAGGTGTACATCGTAATTATTACGTGACATAAATTATACTTATAACTAGGTGTGAAATTGTAGTGTAAATATACTTACAAATTATTTTATTAAAATAAAAATAATAATAAATCTATTTATTATGAAAAATGCAGTGTTTCAATGAGATCATTTTAATTTTAAATATATAATGTGCATATTTTTAATAATAATATGTATTGTTCGTTTACCTTCAATTTAGTAAACCAGAGCTTTTTCATACTCTTGAAAGCTATGATTAGGAAACCTTTGTATTTTGTGTCTTATTGGAGTGAATAGTCACCTAATATACAAGGCTATTCTATATAAGAATATACTTGTGTATATTTGACATAATAATAAGCGATAAGAAAATAACTAACTTAAAATGTATATATATTTTAAGCATCGTAATATACGTACTTATCTTGAATTCTTGGTCACGTGATAAGTTGAACACATGTCATTTACATACATTTGGCTATAAACTAACATATCGCTATGGGGTTTTGATCCCGCTATAAATTTTAATAAATACAGTACTAGTATGGTAAAGGCACGTTTTGCGTATGTCCTCTTAAATATATATATATATATAGTTATATTGTATATATAATGCTTTAATACAATATACAATACAAAAACTGTGATCACTTAGGCTGTTATAAAATTTTGCAATAATAAAATGAACGTATAATAATAATATAATAATTTTATAGTGTGTAAAATGTCAATAGAAAATATATTATATAGTAATAACTAAATTCTAAATCTTAAACTATCTAATGTTACATTTAAAATTGTCTTTATGTTATGTTTTCTGAATGGTTTGCCAAGTTTATTATCAAAATTAAAGATATAATTAGATTAAACCGGATTAAACCAGAAAGTATTATTTTTTGTTAAATTTGAGGTTTGTGGATACTGAATTATTGCCCGGGGACTTCGATATGTGACGTATGTGAAAGATTTTACCGCTTATCAGTTACTCGCAAATCAAAAACGATAAGCTACTAATGCACAAGGGTTAGTTAAATATAGGAAACCTTAATTTGTTCAAAATTCTTAGCAAAAGACTAGACCTTTCAGAAAACTTTCGTATAAGACTAGTTGCACTAATTCATCAGATCCTTAATTAATAATTGCACTTAATACCTATTTTATATTTGAATATTTCTTATTTTTTTTAATTGTACAATATTTATATTTGGTAAGCCGAAATTTTCTGCCAATATTAAAAAAAAGGAAGATCGGATCTTCTAAAGTAAAAAATAACTTAATATCGATATCTAGTTTAAAGTCTTTTAAATATTTCGTTAGTTACGTCGAAGGAAAATATGTTTATAAGGTATATGCGACTGGGTGGCAATATTTTAACAAATTACGTTATCTGTGAAGATAAATGCAAAAATGACAAACGTGCGCGAAAAATCTAAGATTAAATATTTTGCTTAAGAGCTAATAGTCCATAATAAATTTAAAAAAGTATATAAAAACCTGTTGACTGATTTATTTGCCAAAGGTTTCATTATTAAAATCTTTATTGGTTTCTTGTTGTGAGTGCCATTTCGTCCCGAGTGGAGAACGTTCTCGATGAAGCCTGGCTCTTAGATAGTGGGTCTTCACGGTATTGCTTGTATCTGTAAAAATATTATATTTTGTTACATTCAGTACATTAACTAATTTATAGACATACATTTCGTTAATTTTTGTTATTGGTGATACTGTTGGTGTTGGTGAAATTTAATATTCGAAATCACAGAACATTATAAATTGTAATATTTGATAACGAATACATTTATTTTTAACACCACGAAACGATAAAAAGGACATATAAAAATTAAAAAAGAACAAAACCCAAAAGTTAATTGAAAACATAAATATAAAATCAAATAATAAATAGTTAGGAGAAGTAGTGCTTAAAAAATAGTGCTAAAAAAATAGAATAACCCGTAATACAACATGTTAAAATAATCAATGTGTTTGAAAAATCCGTTTCCATTTTTGAAAGTCAGTCAATAATAATAGAAATCCAATCCATCTGCAATGTTATTCGCTAAGGGTTAGTTAAGACAAAAAGCGAAGCATTACGCTTGTTTCTTTAACTCCGCTATGTCCAATTCAATTTCATGTACCTTGTTAGTTATTTATCTTCTTTCTTAAATTACTATTTCACTGTAATCGTTGTACGTTGCATTTTTTTCCTTACATCGAATTAATTATTAATTCAATTACATTCATTTATTCCAATCAGGTCAGTCTTAGATTACTTATATTTCACTTGTATTTCATTCTCACGATATCTTACATTAAGTATGGAATACTAAATTATAATTGTTGTTTAAAATAATCGTTGGGTTTTTATTGCTTCGCATCGTTATTATACGGTTGTCGTGTTTATTGTTTTGTTGCTACCTGCTTCTGGACAGCAAGTTCTTATCGTGTCTAAACTGTCTCTTTGCTTGTAATTTCTTAGATTGTTTACAGTTCCATTTCTATGTATCATTGTCATGTTGTTTATTTCTTGTTTCTGGCGGAGAATACCTTCTTTGATCCTATATGAAATTAAAATGTTTATACAAGTGTTTATGATCAAAAAGGTTGATATTTTATGACAGTAGAACATCAAAAGATTATTTAAAAAAAAAATGTAATTGGATTTAAAATTGTTCGCATGTGTTTAATTCAGATTTGAGCATCTCGCCTTTCTCGATACTTTCTTTTTTATTTAAAGTTCCTTTATTTATGGGATATAAGATGTTAGGTATCTTGTGTTTGTGATAATATAATATGAATACGAGCTCTTATTTTTATTTATTAGTATTTTTTTTATAGAATAGGTAGGCGGACGAGTATATGGGCCACCTGATGGTAAGTGGTCACCAACGCCCTTAGACATTGGCTTTGTAAGAAATGTCAACCATTTCTTACATAGCCAATGTGCCACCAACCTTGGGAACTAAGATTTTATGTCCCTTGTGCCTGTAATTAAACTGGCTCACTCACCCTTCAAACCGGAACACAACAATATCAAGTACTGCTGTTTTGCGGTAGAATATCTGAGTAGGTGGTACCTACCCAGACGAGCTTGCACAAAGCCCGTCAGTTAAAGTTAGTAGAACGATTGACGAATAGCTGGTACTTTTTAAGACGGGTTTATTGCGAATCTCACAAATTTTTGCATTTAGTAATATTGTCTCGATTTGACAATATTAATTGAAATTAATTGATGTTCTACTGTATTCGTTTGATGAAAGATGTAATTAAACAATTGCATGAAATGTATGAACGACACATCTCGTACTAACCTTTTCTTCAACAAGCCGAGGATCTTGCGTTTGCAGACGAAGATGATGAAAATAATGAGGCCTATGAGAACATTGTACGCGTCAACGAAGCTCCAGACATAATCAGCTTTCGGATATAAGGCGCTGATCACCTCCAATAACCAGTTGATTCCCATCACAATGAATAACTTGATGTAGAGCAGTAACCTGGAGTAGAAGTAAATACTAAATTGTTGAAACTACATGCAATGTTTATTTTTTAAATGAACATTGATCAAAGAATGAACATGAACGTGGATCAATCTGTCAACTTGAAAAACTACTTCAACTAAGATTACAAGGATGTCACTAAAAAGTCCTAAATTATTTAATAATAACAACATAAAGTTGAGACACATTTGAGTTAAAAATAAAATTGATAACATTTATATACTTAATAATTTTTTTAAATGGCAACGTTTTTAGAAAAAAGTAGAAGTGGTTTTTTATTTTATAGGTAGGCGGACGGATAAATAGGCCATCTGATGGTAAGTGATCCCAACCGCTCATAGACATTCAATCAATCAATCAATCAATCAAACAGCCAATCAATATTTTGTCCACTGCTGAACATAGGCCTCTCCCAAGGTGCGCCAAAGCTCCCTGTCCTCCGCCTTCCGCATCCAGTCGGTGCCCGCCACCTTCTTAAGGTCATCGGTCCACCTGGCTGGAGGGCGCCCTACGCTGCGTTTGCCGATCCGCGGTCTCCACTCTAAGACTCGTCTGCTCCAACGGCCATCGGTCCTACGACATACGTGACCAGCCCACTGCCACTTCAGCCTACTAATTTTGCAAGCTATGTCGGTGACTCCGGTTCTTTTCCGGATAATCTCATTTCTGATCTTATCCTTCAAAGATACTCCGAGCATAGCTCGCTCCATAGCACGCTGAGCGACTTTGAATTTGTGGACTAGTCCCGCAGTTAGTGTCCACGTTTCGGCACCGTATGTCATGGCAGGTAAGACGCATTGATTGAAGACTTTCGTCTTCAAACATTGCGGTATGGACGACGTGAGGACTTGACGAAGGTTGCCAAATGCTGCCCATCCCAAGCGAATTCTTCGATCGGCTTCCTTCTCGAAGTTGTTCCTACCGACTTGTATAACCTGTCCTAGGTAGGTATATTCCCTAACAACTTCGAGAGGTTTCCCTTCGACGTATATCGGTCCCGGCACAACATGCCTATTGAACATGACCTTGGTCTTGTCCAAGTTCATACCGAGACCGACACGCCGGGAAGATTCACTAAGGCTACGCAGCATTCTGGTTAGTTGTTCCAGCGACTCCGCTATGATGACGATATCATCGGCAAATCGAAGGTGTGAGATGTACTCGCCGTTTACATTGACTCCACATCCAGTCCAATCCAGCGTCTTGAACACGTCTTCCAACGCGTTGGTGAACAGTTTCGGAGATATTACATCCCCCTGTCTCACCCCTCTGCGCAGTTGGATCGCCTTCGTCTTACAGTCCTGGATGTGGACAGTCATTGTAGCGGCGTTGTATAGACATCTCAGTACCTCGATGTATCTCCAGTCGATATGACATCTCTGCAATGAGTCGAGCACTGCCCAGGTTTCGATGGAGTCGAAGGCTTTCTCGTAGTCCACAAATGCCATACACAGCGGCTGATTGTACTCTTCGGTCTTCTGCACAATCTGCCGAACAGTATGAATGTGGTCCACGGTGCTGTAGCCTGATCGAAAGCCGGCTTGCTCTGGGGGCTGGAACTCGTCAAGTCGTCTGGCGAGACGGTTCGTGACGACTCTTGAGAACAGCTTATACACGTGACTCAGGAGAGAGATTGGTCTGTAGTTTTTCAAGAGGGTTTTATCACCTTTCTTGAAAAACAGTACCACCTCACTCCCGCTCCACGTTTCCGGGGTCTTGCCATGTTGGATGACGGAATTAAAGAGGCTTGCTAGCTCTTTCAGGACCGGAGTCCCGCCTGCCTTAAGCAACTCTGTTGTGATTCCGTCATCTCCCGGAGCTTTGTTGTTTTTAAGCTGTTCTAGAGCCGCCCTAATCTCGCCTTGGTCAACGACCGGGAGCTCCTCGGAGTAATGGCGCGTAAGAGGGGCGCGCTGGTCATCAGGACTGATTCCCACAGGTTTATCCGATCTTGAAGAGAACAACTGCCCATAAAACCTCTCTACTTCTCCGACAATCTCAGGCCTAGAGGTAACGACCCCACCATTTTCAGTTTTAAGTTTTGTCAGACGCGGCCTCCCAAACTTGCGAGCGAACACTTTCGATCCCCGATTTTGCTCAATCGCAGCCTTGATGGCACGGGTATTGGAGCATCGGAGATCGCGTCGCGTCAGCGTTTTTATTTTTCGGTTTAAGGCCTTATCTGACAAAAACGATGGTAGTTCTCGTCGTTTCCTCATGAGCTCGAGTGTCTCAGCAGAGAGTTTTTGTGCGTTGTCTCTTTTCTGTGGCGGAAAACACTTGCGGGATGTGTTTTGCAGTATTTTGACCAGCGTGTCGGTTTTCTCATCAATACTGCTTACGGTTTCCAACGCGGTAAATTGATTTTGAAGTTCCATTTGGAACTTTTCGGCACCTTGAGCAGCTTGGAGCATGGTAGGTCGGAGAGTAGACCTCATCATTCGCGATCTTTCAGCTTTAAAGTCGATATCTAGAGTGCCTCGAACCAAGCGGTGATCACTTCCGGTATTAAACCTGTTGATCACTGAGACATCTCTAAATATGTGCCTTTTATTCGAAATGATAAAATCTATCTCGTTCCTTGTCACGTTATCGGGGCTTCGCCAGGTCCACCTCCTCTGGGGCTTCTTTTGAAAGAAAGAATTCATCAAAAAGAGCCCCTGCGCTTCGAGAAAGTTTACCAGCATTTGCCCCCTGTGATTTCTGCAGCCCAAGCCGTAAGGTCCAACTTTCGATTCACCGCTATTATGTACTCCCACTTTAGCATTAAAGTCTCCCATAACAACATTGTAGTGGGCCTTCGAGGTGTTGTTGAGAGCCTTTGCGATGTCCTCATACATCGCTTTCGCTTGCATCGAAGCGATGTATGAGCGATGCATAGACATTGGCGATGTAAGAAATATTAACCAATTCTTACGTCGCCAATGTGCCAACAACCTTGGGAACTAAGTTGTTATGTCCCATTTTCTCCATTGATTGCTTATTTACTTTTATTGTTACCTTTGTTTCTCCTTGTTCTGTTTGTCATGCTTGGCACTTTCCCTGCACTTCAGGACAGAAATCTGCTTTTTAATCTGCGTGATCTTCACAGCGGTTAGAACAAAGAACACCATGTTTGCGAACCATAGAATAACAATAGGCCCGTAGAGATAGAGCAATTTGCTGTTACCTGAAAATGAATGCGTAAAACATGTTAAAATGGGAATCGAGTAAAACGCTAAAGTATAATTAAATAAATAATTTAACATAGCAGATATAGTTACATTACATACCTAAAATTTATCAATCGATTTTAATTAATATAAAGTTACTTTGTCTTATTTATTTATCAATCAGTATTTAAAAATGAATAACAATTAAAAAAATTAATTTAAACAATATATTTACGTTCGTAAGTGATTGTGATCTTGAAAATGATCATATCACTTAAAAGATGATATTAACTCACCAGAAAAGAAACATCCCTGCTGCCTTAATAAAGGTAGTAAGGGATGTAGTGGAAGACCGGAAAACTCCAGAGACACCATGATGATGGTAAGCGCAGTCGGGATGCCAAACGCATATATTGAGTACGCGTAGAATTTAGCTTGCACCGACATTTTCTCCATGGACATCCCACGATTACCACTGAAATGATATATATAAATGTCTATAAAATGTCCTCATAATAGGGGGATTCAAATATTATACCACGGTAATATTGTGAAGAATTCCAGTGAATATAACTTGTGAGTTGAGTTAACGTCTCCAACCTGATATAACCAACGTCCGAAAGTTGCATTGGGTGTAACAGGCGGCCAGAAAATTATGAAACATGCAGGAAGAGAGGCACAGTAAATTCAACAAGTTAATATTACAATATTATTCTATATTAATAATATATGCTTGGAGAATTTGTTTCAACAATTTTTTTTATGAAGTAACCTTTCTCCATCCATATCAAAGATGCAATAATTTGAACAATGATTGCGCTATAGTTAGAAAAGTAAATTCAATTTTTTTTAAATAGCAATAAGCATTTAACTTGTAAATATTTGATTTCGAATTTTCATACACGTCTAGGATGTTGTAATATGCGGTTAACATTAAGCACTTGTTTACCTTACTACTAAGTTTTTATAAACGAATTAAAATAATGATTTACGACTTATGAGCTGTATTTGTTAAAATTCTCTGCTGGATGCTAGACAGTCTTAATCCCGTAAAAGTAAAATGGAAAGATGAAAGCTTGTAAGTAGTTTCTTTATACATATTTAAACTTTATTTTTGTATATACAGATAGTTTTTTTTTTTATTAGGCCATTTATTTTATTTTTTTTTGATTTTGGCCATGACCAACCAATATTAAAAGAGATTTGCCAAGGACATATAAGTTTAGGCGCAGAACTAAAAGCAAAAATGCTTTTCGAGGTACATGAGTGAGTATACACACTTCATCTTCCAGAGTTCGGGCTGCTTCTGAGAACTTCGACAGAAAAACCGAATAACTTTTTATCAGTCCGACCTGGGGTTTAAACCCAGGATCTTTGGATCCATTACATCTTTATAACTTTGCGTTATATAACAATACATTTATATAGGAAGAATTGAAAGTTAAAATCGTTAATGTTAATTTTACCTGAAAGTCCACCAAATATCGAAGCACATGACGTTCAACCAAAAGAAGGCTGCCAGCAGAGAGAAGTAAATCATAATCGCTGAAACGAAAAAAAAACATATAAGTTACCGGTTTACAGAATATGTCTACGAATATTGATAATATTTCGAATTTAGATCAATGATTTTTTAAAAATAGTACAGTCAGTAGAAAAACGGCACTATCAAAAACATTTTATAACGTTTTAAATCTTGTTTTTGAACCTGCTGAAGTAAGAATACTAAAAATATTAGACAGTAATAAATTTTTAATAGCGTCATAAAATAATTTTGTGTATATGTTATTAATAAAATGATTAAAATTGTGTAAATAAAAATTTAACATGATTTTATGTATAGAATAGACATTATAATGCAGTTTTATTTCTCAAGGTTATGTCTGAATGCCACGTTTGTAAATAATTATGATTTGAGAATAATAATACGTATTAAAAAAAATCTTCTAGTGATTCAGGTTTCCGTATTTAATAGGCTTTTTTATTTTAAATATGCCAAGCATTACAATAACAATTATTTCAATAGTAATGTTAGTAAATGTAACCAAAAAAAAGTTAGTTTAATTCAATTTGTTTTTTTTTTTGCGAAAAACGGATGTTAATACATTCGTTTTCGCCTTTAAGTTGAAGAGATTGGCTGTTGCTATATACACACACTTTTGTAGGTGTTTTCGATTTAAATATCGAATTTAAGAAATAATAAAAACAATTTTCAGAAGGTATTTTACGTGGGGATTCACACAGACCAAATTCATCATCTTCTTCACTAATAAAGTACATAATTTGCTTATTGTAATTCCATATTTGCTTTATGACATGTGATATGCAATCACGTTGAACATTGAGTATGCAACAAGTATAGAGAAAGAGTAGAAGTCATATACCAAATCAAACTACTGGAAACGCCTGGCCCGTCCGTTACTTATAAGGGATGTTGTATGGTTGATTTGATTTCTATTATTCCACTGCCGGTCGATGAATATGTCTCAGAATTTCTTTCGATTCATGCTGGTTTCCATACGATGTTTTCCTTCATCGCTGATCATGACATCAGCACTTGGTCAATTAAGCTCTATAACATTTCCTCAAAAGTACTGAAGCCTTAACTCAACAGTGGAACATTTAATGACTGTAGCACATCATTACATTATTCTAATCACTCGGTAATTACGTCATCTATACAAAAAAAATTAATTGAAGTTTCTGTCTGTGATTTAAAAAAAAACTGTTTCTTTTTAAATTAATGTGGTAATATTTGCGAGCTACAAAAATCAAAACAATCATTTTTTTTTTATTTTAGACCACCGCTGCTACGTAATGATTTAAATATTTTATGCATATCATTCAATAGGCATTATGCGCGTTTGACTAGTATTGTAATAAACGTTAAAATATCTGACCGCTGTATGTAGCTGCTTGTGCCTAATTTATTAATTTATTATCGTTAAAAATGTATATTATATTTGCAAGCTCGAACAAGCTCGAAGCGATCAATCATAGCGGCTCGTTAATCATATTCTAATATCACTAAATTAATAAGTGACTATCGAAAATTCTTGTACAATTTCGACAAAAAATAATAAATTCAACGACGCGCAATGCATACATACATAATTACATAAGATGACGTTATTATGATACGACTAAAAACAAGAAATAAACTATTTTGATACGGGTTTTTTTACTATGAAGGTCAAACAACTTCAAATGTATAATTAAGTATGATTGTATATTTCCAAAGTGTATTCTAAGTAAACAAAGTCGTGAGATGTACGAGAGCATGAGACAAAATCTTTTATTACTATCGTCAATGTTATTGTTAGTTATAGGATTAATTTTGTATTCAGGTTCACCAACAATTGTTTAGAATAATTGTCTCAATACAAATTCATTATATAAATTATAGTCTAACAATTACGTATAGGGAAAATGCGACTGCACAACTAACAATAAGAAGGGACCTATTCAATTTTGTAGTATAACCTTCGATTTGTAATTGCCAATGATATTATAGTAGTTTTTTTACGTTTTTTTAATTTCGTCAGCTTAAATTTTATAAAAAAAACAATTAGTATATTATATTTTGGATATAAAGCAATCGGCACGGCAGTTGCAATTAAATGTATAATGTTTTTAACCTTGTTGTTGAACATAATTGTTAGATCTGTGGTATTCATTTCTGAATCGAATTATAGATATTTGTTAAATTAAAAAAGGTATTTTGAATAAAGATAATTACTTTGACTTATAAAAATCATAGGAAAAAGTAATTGTTTATAAAAAATACTATAGAATAGTCTAATAAGTTTGATAAAATCGCTTGCACGGAGTTAGGTTAGAACGCAGGAAGCTGGACACCTTTTTTTTATCGCTTGAAAAAACGCCTTACGCGTTTCCCCCACGGGAACAGTGGGCAGGTATGTGGGACTCGCCGGTGTCCAAGGCGCCGAGTGCGCCCCGAACATCGGAATACTCACTAAAAACAAGCGGTACGACTTCCGTCTTAACGAGGAGCGCCACGGGATCGCTTTCGCATGCTACCGTGAAAAGCTGGTCACCATATTCTAGCTATAGAATGGAGGCCATAGCCAAAATCATTAGAAAGAAATCATCATTTTGAACCAACATAGGGAGTCAATATCTAAAAAAAAATCTTATCTTTTATAGATACAAGAAATCATCAATCAGTCGACATCTAAGTGATTCTAAAACGTTTGATGTTATTTTAGAAGACATTCGGTGATTATTTACGACATATGGCCAAGGCGACTGTAGAAATACCCGAGCGTTATTTAATTTTTTTTTTAAATGAACCGATGGTGCGATCATTCATAATCTTTATGTTTTCGTATTTTGTATATAGCTGTGACAAATATATATTTATTTAGATATAGTCCAATACATATTATTATTAAAAAACCAATTAAGGAATTCCACGTTAGGTGGTACGTTAGGTAGGTCTTTTTTAAATAACTGTGAATGACCCATTGATGGAAAACGGTCTTCTCTCCTCTTCAAGATTCAGGGCTTATTCCATATTAAACATGCGGCAAAATTTTATCCGATATTCATGAATTTTAAACACAAATTATGCATAAAATTAGAGTGATATTTATTCGGGTTTTGAATCTGGGCCGTCTCAACTCGTATATACGTGCGTTTTCAAGTGATGTACTGATCAATTGTAATGTTTTTATTGTCTTTAATATAACAAAAATACATATACATATATATATATTCGTATATATTAATTACAATAATTATACAAGATTTATTTACATTAAAATTTTGAATATATGCGATTTACATATACTAAAAAGTAAAAATAGTTGTAAAAACATGACCACGTGGTATGGTGACAAGAATGCTAGCAGCATTTCTTCTTTGAATCACAATTTCGATCCTCTGGGCGAAAATTAACCAGCTTCCAGTTGAAAATCTTATTTCTCATACGGATCCTTGATATTGCTCACAATGACTAACCGTGATACTAACGATTCTGGCCTGCTAATCATAGCCTCTATATTTTAATATCACAAAGAAAAGCCTTCATTTTCATTTCATATTATAACAGAAAGTCCTCACGCCGCGTCTTTACAGAACGGATTTTATATGGTTTAAGGGTATAATAAATTAAGATAGTGTAAATTGGCTGGAATATTAAGATGATTGTTGTAGATCTTGGTAAAAGTCATACAGACTGGAGCTTTACTGACGTGGGCCCATAAACCAATAGAGTTATTTATTGCAATATAAGCGTTTTGTATATACCCTTATTCAATCCATGCGAAGCCGGGACGGTGAGCTAGTTTAGTATATACAATAGCTTAGCGAGGTGTGAGAGTCATAAAAATCTATGTTATATGGCTCTATAAAACATCCGAAAGTCGTTACGATCTTATTCGTAATGAATTAAATTGGATGAATCACTTATTGAGTTCATCTAATACGAATTTTATTTGGGGATGTTCTTATATTATTTATTTAACTACTGATTGTATTCATACATTTATATATTTCTTTATATCATTATTATGAACGTGTGTATCTTTGTGTCACTTAACTCTTAACTGGCTGGACCGATTTTAACGATTTAAGCAGGCTCCTGTATTAAGATAACAGTAAGTTAAAAAAAAACCACATATATTTTAACAAAAATACAGGCATTCCAAAAGACGTTTTTATTGAAGGCTGAAACCAATCACAGTAACAATAAATATACAACTATGTCAAATTTACCCCATTTAAAGTTATTCCAAAGAATACAATGAACGTTCATTTTTTTATGTACAATAGGTACGGCAACGCGTAAACCTACCCAAGCTCTATTAGATATCAATTGAAAAAATACGTGTTCATATTATCAAGAAATTAGCATTCTAAGTAATTATAATTATTTAAATTGTTGAGTAATAGTGCAAAAAGTTTCATCAAAAATATTCTCGTCACCCCGCCTTATTGCTTCAACTGGTTAAAGGAGAGCTGGTTCATTTTTCCCCCAGAGGATCGTAATTGTGAGTCCAACGGGAAATGCTGCTTGCATTCATGCCACCATTCGACGCGGTCACGATTTGTACAGTAACTATTTTTAATTTTTATTTGTATATATTTAAGGCTTTATTGTAAATAAATGTAAAAGTTTTGACTCAAAAAATTTTATACAAATAAATAGGTACATTTTGATATGATAACCGAAATAGCACGCAATCAAATTGTATAATGTATCCTTATTCCAAACTACATTTGTATTGCAGCGTAATACAAAATTCAAATTACATAAATGTTTTTACATCATAGCATTGAATGCCCTGAATTATGACACAAGTTATTATCAATAGTCTTTTAATAATATATTATGTAAATCTGTAACCGGATTATAAACAAAATAGTTTAAAATGATTACCGAATTTCAACATAAAACTGATTTCCAAGAATATCCAGATACATTAGGTAAAAGTTGTAAGAATTTCATCAAATTAGATTTATTAGTTTCAAATGTATCTCAATGTGCTGTGTCGGATTCTCTGTTCCATGGCATAATAGACTAATACGTCTAATTCGGGCATGGAAAGACAGTATTATAAATATTGTGATATGTTCTCAATCTCTTATCTATCTGTATGTCGTGTAAAACAAAGTCGTTTGTGAAAAAGGGTTTTACAAATAATTTAGATATTTCAAAATATAATTAGTTTCCAATTTTTATATGTCAAGATAAACTTTCGTGGTTTTTGTAGTATAATTCAATTGTTATTTGGTTGTTTATATTATTCAATAAATAAATTAAATTAATAAATATTAATAACATTACGAGATAAAAGCAGAAAAATATAAACAGAAGATATTTCGCGATTCAGACACAACCCTTGAAAATATAGCTTTTTTTTTAAATATAGTTAATATGTAGTTTAAATGTTTATATATTTTATTTTTAACTTTGAATTAGGAAATCAAATAAAAGATTTACTTTGTACCCCCAAAGACTATATACGGATGTTGTCTAGATGAACTATTTCCAACAAAAGTGGGTATGTCCCATTATATCTTTGCTATTCGAGTTTAACCGGTATTTTGTTAATGAAAAACCTTCAAACATCCTGTACTCTTTCGCTTTCATTCGCGATGACGATTTAATATGTTTTAAGGGCACTGACCTTTAATAATGTAAGAATGCCTTACTCGGCTGTCTATCAGTCTATTAAAGCTTTTTTTCTCAGAAATGGTTTCAGCTTATGTCAATACTTAGTCCTACTTATCATTACTAATATTATAAATACACGTTGTGGGTACAGACGACCTAGGAGGTAGGATACCTTACAACGTCCCCCCCCCTCCTCCCTTACATTCTCGAACAGTTTTGTGATACGGACTACACTTAGATAAATTAAGATGGTAATTAATTGTTCATTTACTATGCATGTTGAAATGCTGAGTCATACGGTATCGCAAAATACATCTGATACAAAACGAAATGATTACTTCATCTACCAATTACATATATCAGCATCAGTTATAAAACAAAATGGGATGAACCAATATTGATTATCATTTTGATCGCCTCTAAATATAAAAAAGATAGTAAACATAGTTTGAGGTTATAAGAAAGACGTAATCTTTAGAAGAATGTTGATCCCATTTGGGAACAGTCCAAGAGCCTTGAAATGAAACTGGTCTCTCAAATTTTGTATTAGTCACATATTTTTTTATAAGATTGTATTGTTTATAAATAAACAGATCTCCCCAGACGTGTCCTTTTGTGACTTTGCTGTATCTTTTCTTTTGTTTTGTCTGACGAATTTTATGTCTGCAGTTTTTTATTACACTGCCGTAACAGGAACAATGGTTAATTTAGGATTATTGGTGACCATGTATAATTTTAATTGGCCTTACATTTAGAGTCAAATTTATATAATATTTACAACTACTGATGAAATTGTGTTTTTTTTTTATAGAATAAGGAGAACAGACAAATGGATCACCCGATGGCAAGTGGTCACCATTGCAAACAGACATGAGAAATATTTGGAAAGTAAATATTAAGGAATGGTCTTTACATCGCCAATGCGCCACTAACCTTGGGAACTAAGATGTTATAGATAGATGACAATTGACAAACAGTTTTAATAAGAAAAGACAGCGATACTATAATAAGTTCAGTTACTTAGTCCTATTTTTGACAAGTTGAGGATGTGTCGTTTTCAAAAAAGTACATATTTTCCGAAAGTACATAAAATAAGTCAATAAAATCTCACAGATACGATATAGTTATTTACATCTAACGCAAATATAATATAATGCCATGGCATTCACGTCCCAACAGAAGATATTTGACGTAACCTTTTGCATATTCAATATATTCAATATAATTGAGTTCAATTAAAACAATTTCGTCATAATTCTGGTTTCTGAATCAGTAGAAAAAAAAACTAGCAACGTAATATCCTCCATCATTTAAATTTGGAAAGAAATGTTTCCATGTTGTTTAATATAACACAGCTTATCGTTATCAAATATTTCGCAACTGATAAACGTTAATAAATTAATGTAAGCGTATAAACGGTAGCGTGAAGGCCGAAACCCTTAATAAATTCATAAGCTATTAATAAAAAAACACGAGGATATTTATTAAAAAATCTTATTTTCAACAACATTCTTATAAACTGAATGAGATTGTTCGCAGTAGTTACGATTATAAACTTATATTAATATTAATGAACTTTATGACGTATGTATAAAGCTTTTTAATAAATTTTGATGATAATGATAATAAAAGATTCATGAACCTGAATCATTGGTCAACAGCAGTGCTATTCTATAAGAGCTTCATTAATCACCTGCGAAATGTTGACCGACTTATGGTGATATACTATTTTGACGCGTGTATTCTTGAAATGTTATAGTTATTATGGTCAACGTTGCATAACATTTCTGATATTTCACGACCAATATCTGCGGTGAGTCTCGGGTTTGTTCTTAAGAATAGCTTTAGAAACAAAAATTTCTTAATTGCACATTACTCACGATGTTATCATAAATAATGGCTTGTCATGATAGACCACTAATTACACTGTAGGAGACGATGAAGGTAATGGTTCTCCATTATGTTACCTACTATTACATTCCACTGATTCATTCATTGTCATGACATGTCATTGAGATAGTATAAGAATGAGCCACGTATATATTTTGAAAGATTCCTGTAAACGCTGTGATAGGATTATTTAAAGTTAACTAAGAATACTCGCAAGTTACATTTTTGAGTAAGTTTTTATCGATATAAAAATGAATTGCAATACACATTTAAAGTTTAAAGTTTTTACTATGACAGGATTTCAATTTAAAAAGCATTCAAAGTAGGCAAAAATGTATATGTATAAAGAAGTATATGTGTATATATGATATCAAAATGCTGAATATTCTGTCATTAAAAAAATAGGGAAACGTAACCAACACACAATCATATCGCACAACACATAGAATGAGAAGTAGTTTCAATATGTGATGATATGTTCTGTTTTTCCTTATATATATATCCATACTATATTAAGTATATGCAAATTAAACGTATGTACATGTATTACTTACAAAAGTATTCATTTCTCGTCGGAAAATTTAATTATAAATAAATTCTTCATATGGTTATCGTAATTCAAAAAACTATTAAGTTAAAATGAAATAACTAGATATAATACTTACAAAGTGCAACGCAAATGTTTACACTGATGTCACTGATTTTTATCATTATCTGCATGGTCGCCATGCAAATAAACCCGACGAATAGACACAGGAGGTACGCCATTAACACCCGGCCGTGTAAGTTGCGCAACTCCGGCAACCAGCCGTAGACCGCCACAGTCGCCAGAATAAACACGCAGGATATAATCATACCTACAAAATAAATTATGTATAAAATAACAGCCTAAATATTCCATTGTTGGGCTAATGCCTTCTTTCCTTTTGCTTTGGTGTTTATCCACCACGCTACTCTAATGCGATTTGGTGGATACACATGTGGATTTTTTTTCTATCGACACATATATTGCTCATGATGTTTTCCTTTCCTTATTTATTATATAAACAAATTAAGCATATAAAAAATCGGTTGCGTTTGGATGGTTTTGGACCACAATCATCGGGTAAGATTTACGTATTATATAACAATTGGGCCATTTCAGTTCTTAAATTAATTAACAATATTATATTGTTATATACGATGTATATTAAAATATTAAGCTTCAAGTCGACAAGAGTGACAAGCATTCCTTATTATTTTAGATGATATGTGTCTATCCATTTGATTTATACTAACATCAACGTTTCTGTTTTTTTTGTTCAGATACTCACGTGCCAGGGAAAGCCTTTAAAGTCTTGCGCCTAAATCCCTTCCGGTCATTTGACGTCTCATCGGATTATGAGAGTGAGAGAATAGTAAGTACATCTGTGTTTGCGCACAGACTTCTGCACTATAATATGTCCTGCGCAGTTGGCTAGTCTCCCTTGAGACGGCAGACGTGGCCGAAATTGTTCACGACACACACAATTTTGCGAGAGCAGCTGAGACAGCTGAGCTGTAACTCTTAACAGCTCAGCTGTAACTCTTATAGTCGATTAATCTGATGAACTCTACTAGTAATTAATATTTGAGATTCATTTCATTATTAACACTTTTATGGGATCTGGTGCTCGGCTGAGAAGGTATTCATCACTAGGAAATCTACATGTGTCGCAATAAGCTGCCACTTGTCCAATACGCATTGGAACAACATAGAGAGGAAAGGAGGTTAGCCCAGCAGTAGAATACTTGCAGGATGTTTTATTCTATCAGATTACAGATTGATTACTCAGATCACATTTAATTCGTATCAAACTTTAGTTTAGTATATATATAATGTATATATACTTACAAGTAGAACTAAGAACATAATGTTCATTATCTTGTTCTTCCGCGAAGCAAACCAGAGCATCGAAGCTAGTTCTTCTGTTACCCTTATCATCTTCAAAAATGAATGTGTCGACGCAGTATTTGTCAGGGCCGCGCAGAATCCACGGCGGTATGTTAGTTGGAGCTTCAATATACAGCTTTCCATCCTAGAAGGAAGGTTAAAGAACATTTATTTTTTATTTTATACTACCGGCAAAGGTGGAACGCAACATTACTATGTATTGCTCTTTAGCGGTGGAATATCTGATGAGTAAGTGGTACCTACAACGACGGGCTTGCACAAAGTCATACCAACAAGTACATTATTATTATCTGTATAAATTAATAAATTACTTTTAATGTAAGTCGTAGCAGTAGTATTTACTTAAAATTTTGAGTTATAGTTGTTTTTTCTCTTTTTCTGGCGTGTATTAACGCTTGTTAAGCGCAAAATATTCTGTCAATGTCGAAAAACTGTTGACAAGCTTGTCAATGTTGTGTGGTACCGACCTATAATGCCATCAGAAAGAGATTTAACTTTCAAAATATAATTCGTAGGACTAATAGTTTAATTTGGGACATTTTCCCTTAATGTTTATTATATTCTATACTAATTGTTTCCAATTGTAATCTAAGATGGCACTAAGCCATCTTAGATTACAATTGGATAGAAAACTTAGCCAATAACCAAATGATTTTAAATCAAAACAATAACCGCAAAGGTTTTATTTGCTTAATTTGTTTTATTATAAATTCATCTGGTGTTTAGCGGAAAAGGAAAATTTCGTGAGGAAATTGCGTTTCTAATTAAATTCTTGCTTGCTACTTGCGTATCAACCAACCCGCAGTTGATGAGCGTTGTAGCTTCATTCGTATAAATTAAAAAGATGAGGCCTTCAAACCATTCCGTACAACTGGACAATTTTACGATGATCGAATATAAAGTATAAAATTAAAATGTATACTTTAAGAAACAATATTACAATAGTGTTTTAAATTCATAGAATTCGACGTGACTTAAATTTGCAACGTATGTGAATTAAATACTAATCATACTGTCCGGCTTCACATGGCAAAAATAAGGACTCATTTTTTTTTAAATATTTTGTTATGTGCAAATTTTATAATAGCCAATATAGCCTAGAGCGCAGAACACGTGCAGTGCACGTGGTTGAGGTCTTAAATCCGGATGAGCACAACAGAATTTTCGACGTGAGAAACCTATATGCACCTAAACCATTCTACCAAGTCATGTGCATACAGTGGGGGTTGGCCCCACTAAATCAGCAATGCAAGCAGTCGAACCAGCTCCAGTTTTCCGCTTAAAAAAATAAGACTTTTCCCAGCTTAGGAATAGTTATCAGCTATTAATATTGCTACCAAATATTATAATATATATCTCTTATATATATATCATCTCTCTATATATAATCTTCCTAATCTATCTGTTCGTATAAACGAAACCCATCGCAACAATAGCACAATTTAAAGCAACTCATGATCGTTATTATTGTTTTTATTTTTATTTAAATTAAGCGTACTGAGTGTTTTTTTTTTATAGAATAGGAAGGTGGACGAGCATATGGGCCACCTGGTGGCCCATATGGAAATTTTATAGCCCATTTCAACCATAACTGTACAAATAACAGATAAATATTCTTAGTCGTACTTTATATATTGAGGAAATTGACTTTTAACTGACTGTTCAATATCAGTAACCAATTTTTTATTTTATTTTAAGACAGATTTCTCAATTAAATGTTTTTAAATGCAACCCCAAATATAAGGAATATTTTACATCAATAAATATAAAAAGAAAAAAAAACGTTCCAAAAAATAATAATTTAAATGTATTCAAAAAAGAACGTTCTTATTATGTTTCGATGAGATTCCACGAAAATTAGTCCGTGGTTTAGAACTGCAATATTTTTTTTTAATATTTGTTTGCCTTAATACTGAATCAGCAAGACGTTATTTCGACGAGTAGGATGTATAACGTTACTTGGTGCTCTTCCCGAAATCGAGCGTTATACGATAAAATAAAGCTTAACTGAAACCGGATGTAACGAAGCTTACTAAACTAGATTTGTTTTACGTCTAATTATATCCGATAATTTAGACTTATTTTGATTTTGATATAAAATATACTTCCACGCAAAAACAATTTATGTTATATTAAAAGATTTAAAGCAGATTTCTAATTTAAAATTAATTTGTTATTTAATTTAGAATAGTTTAATATCTTATCGTAAATATCTTTACGAACATTACGTATTTAAATAATTCTTTATTTATCATGTAATATTTTTATTAGTTAATATTCATAACCAAACATTATAAAGAATTCGAGTGCCTTTAAAAAGACCTTTTATATTATAAGGCAAAAGCAATTAACAATATACTTAAAACAGATGTTCTTAATTTAAATTTGTATTCAGTCTTTTTTTTTATTTACCATCTGTTTAATAGTCATTATAACCGATGTAGTTCGGCAATTCCTCTTAATTTTTTGATTGTTAATGTCATATGAGTCAAATGTGCTATTAATTAATCTGAATTATATTGAATTGTTTTGAGTAATTAACACCAACGATTATATTAAATATTGAGAATGTTATTTTACCTGTTAGTTTGCTCAGGTTATTATGAACCAGTTGGAACCAGTTCCTCTTATGACCTGGTTCTAAGCCCAGGTTTGGCTCCTGAACGGTCAACAGCAAAGACACGAACTTTTGTATCCATATAAGCTGGTTTTTTAAAAGTTTTTATTGCATTTATTTAAAATATTTTGAATGCCTAAACATATTTACGCGTATATAATTTTTAATATCGTGTCTTTATAAGTTATTTTTGATCTCAAAGTAATATTTATAAGTTTATTAATTTAAAATTTAAATAATATCTGTAATCAACAGCATGTTAAAATAATAGGTTTAAAGTTAAGATTTACTTAATAAATGAATAATCCTGGGACATTATTCACACACGGCCATCTGATCAAAAACTAAGCAGAGCTTGTACTATGGAAACCAGACAACTGATATACTTATCAAATAAATCCATATAGATTACATAATATTGGTAAAAAACCAATACCAAGTAGACCAAACATATAATTTATTGCATATAATTATCTGTGTGTGTGTACAATGTACATATTAGTATTGTAATAACAAACGAATTGTATTTTTTTTTTAATTGGAACTTATATCAATATCCATTTTTGGAAATTTTTATCTTCGTTGTTTTCAAAAAAATATAATGTCTCTATATACGTCTCTACATGTTCTGTGCACCTCCCATATCGTGAATAATTAAATCGTATGAGTTTAACATTGGAGTAGACACGTCTAGAGTGCAGCACGCGCCTTGGCAAGCGTAGCGTAGGACGCCCTTCAGCTAGGTAGAGTGAGAATAAACGCCAAGCGACTGGCAGCGGATGGAAATTGAGAGTTGAAGATCAAACTCTGTGGCGTGGTGAGTTCTAATCTATAATATTACGACATTCCAGGAATAAAGCAAACTAACCAACACATTAACAAATCTTTTATATATATTTTAACTATATAATAGTTTGTACATCTTATCACTGTAAGAGCGACTTAGTATAAAGTCAACGTTTATCAATTTTTTTTGAATTCTCATAAGTTCAAACAAAAGATAAAAATTGTATTATAGATAAATCGATCATGACAGCTTCTTAAATAATACGATTATATAATTCTAATGTCTCAAACACACACCAGAACGCAGATTGGTGGATACAAACACAACCAAATCGGGGAGGTATCGACAGCTTTACCGGTTGGTAGGGCGTGTGCTGAGAGTCGAACCCGATGCGAGTCATTAAGGTGGTTTAAATTAAGAATTCGTTCCTAATTAGAAAATGAATGAGTGCGATTTAAAATACACATAGCGCCATCTGTTATCGGTAAGATTAAACATTAGAAAATCAATTAAAATACCTCATACATAATAGTTATTATATCTTATCACCAATATATAACGCTAGTATTTACGATTATTTAACTATCTAATCGTTTAGACATTTCGTAACGACCATTTCCATTAACTTAGTTATTTGGACTTACAAATGTTTTATTTAATTTACTTGTTTGTTTATTATGATGTATTTACCTATATATATATAAGCTAGAGTGTTGTTTGTTCGAACGCGCTCATCTCATCTTCAAGTAAGATTTGAAATGCATTATATAGCCCATATATGTAAAGAAACAGCTAATAACTTAATATTGGGTTTAAGTTTAAATAATAAAATTCACAAATACATATGCAATTAAAACATAGAAATATGATAATTTTGCGCCCTGTTAACCAACTGCCTTTAGAAATTCGCTAGTGGAGTCGCCTACTATCATTAAATGGTGGACGAGAGTTAAAGAGTGATGGATGGTATTGACTGCATACAGCGTTTATAAAGAAATAACATAAACGGTTCCTACATCCCCGAGCTTAGATTGTTCTACGACGAAACCTAAAGATAGCCAGAAGACGAGTGTTTAAAAACGACTAATACAGATATACCAGATGATTTAACAGTACCGGCTAAACTGAAAGTCGAAAATTCTATCTTGTTCCAATTTATTTACTAGCAAAAGCTGTATATAATGCGGGATAACGCAACATAACGTAGCGCGTTTTACGTATTACCGTATTATTAACGACGTGAAATGGGTTACCTGATGGTAAATGGTGACCACCGCCCTTAGATATTGGCACATGTACTTAACTAAGATATTAATGTCAGTTGACTACAGGCTAGTTACACTGGATCGTTCACCTTTCCAACTAGTATACAACAATAATAAGTATTGTTGTGTAGTTTGGCGGTAGAATATCTGATGAGTGGGTGGTACCTACCCAGACGGATACCTACCACCAGGTAAAACATACGTCTTAGAAAACATTTCAAGTCCTCTAACCTAACCTAACCTAACCTAACATGAACGGTTATAAATAACGCTCTGTTTAATTGATAACGTTAACCTCGTTAAAAGCTGCCGAACGGAAACAAAAAAAAAAGAAAATCGGTTGACAATCAGAAGAATAAAAGATTCTGAATTGTTTTGTTTGTATATAGATTCTAATTTATTGTTTTCATTCTAGAGAAGAAAAGCTGTAAAGCTTCTATGTTCAACAAGCTTTTACCGCCCTGATTTAGATAGTCTAAAGTATATCTATGTAAGTATGTCTAAGCTAGAATTAAACGAGGTAAGCTTTACCTCGTCTTACTAATATTATATAATTGTTCCAAAAATTTTATGTCAATGTTTGATTTTTAACCTTAAGGTAATTTTTTTTTACATTTCGTCCGAATTGTCAAATTTTTTTTTTTTTCATTCACCATTAAAACCTTATAATTTTAGTTGTCAATATGATTATAATATGATTATATGCCGTGTATTCAAGAACATATAATGCAAAAAAGTTGGTAAAATAAACTTACAGTTCTTATTTCAGTTCTCTTCTTGTAAACCTCCTTCATTCGTATGCGAACTTGAGATTTCGTGCAATTAGGTTTACCAAAATTAAAATTAAAATATTCCGTCGCATTGAGGCTGTGCACTTGTAGGTACTCGTCTATAACTTTAGGGCTGAACGGTTCTGTTACTTCGAAGCATTTCTTCTTCTCAGGGTTGTAACCGTACCCATAGGGACAACACTTCAAAAGACAAATCTGCTTTTTACAGACGCAAGTTTTCTCATTTTCAGTGAAATATTGATAACGAGTGTATTTGTTTCTATTGTAATAAATATCTCCGTTTGGAAAACGTTGTCCGAAACTTATGTCCAAATTGTGAGCGTCATCACACGCCTCAGATCCACTATTCGATACAAGCACAAATAACATTAATAATTTCCACATATTTTTGTTTCGCTGTCTTTGTAAACTAAGTTTGAAGTTGACGAACTTCGATGACGAACTGGTGCTAATCAAAAGAAGCTGTCTAGTGAGCTACAGGTAGAATATATTACTCAGTGAGGGAATTCCGCAACGGTGCGCGAAGGAAATAAATATGTAAATACACTTTGGACGTACCTGTTTATTTCAAATACTTAGTTTGTAAACAAGAAATGTTTATATTCGGAATTGTCGTGTGCGTATCAAACTGTTGTCAAGTCACGACTTAATAATATAAATTCGGTGTTTAGTTACTTAATTTTCAAACATGACAAACAATCGATTGAGACAGATCTACAATTTCTAATGTGATCGAGGAATGCTAACCAAAAGGGTACTTATTAAAATAATTTTATTTTTTTCTAGATTACTGCTAATAATATTAGGTATAGAAAAAAAATATTTCAAGTTCAAAGCTAAATACTTTCTAATGAATGTGAATGACTGGTTCTTAACAACTGTTTTCCTTAGCTCAGACGTGTTTAGTTCTCGCTTGTGATCAACTCGGAACAGGTTTTATTATTAAAAACCCAGCGTTTTAATAACATACATAGGTATAAGGTTATTGTAAAAAAAGTCTAATTATTTAATTGGCTGTTCACAATTTATCTATAATTATAAATAATTGTCATTAAATATACATATTTTAAAACGATTTAAAACTGAAATAACCTTCGAAAACGAGACTTCCAAAGTGCATTCACATTAATTCCTTCGAGAAAAAAATAATTATTTCAAAGCGATAACAAGTGTTAAGGAAGTTAACTATTGAGACACGATAAATTAAAACATTATCACATAAAACTAACTTAATGGCCAAATACACTGCACTCATCCAATTATCACATAGTTTATAAATACGATCTTTCGGAAAACCGAGAAGTGATTTTTATCGTCAATTAGTTCGATAACTTCACCGATGACGCTACAACGCGTCGTTTTATCTCGATTTCTGAACTACGACTGACAACCAAGCCGGACTAGAGTGGAACCGTCGGCAGATTGCTCTTTAGATGATTTTTGTTTATTTCGATATAACGGCGATGGTTCGTAGAATACCTAATATTGGTTTCTATTGACTAATAATTGGTAAAATGGATACTTTATTGGTATCTTATTAATCGTTTCGGCGATTAGTCACTCAGAATATAAAGACTCTTTTTGTGTTATTTCAAGGTAATTTTAATAACGTACGTATAATTAACGTTGTATTAATAAAATAATAACGTGTGATAAATAAATTTGTTGTTTTTTCTGATGTTGTATCACGTTGCAAAAAAAAACAGTATTAAATAATTTAAATTGTATATTTTGTTTCACACGTATTATGTAAGTAGAATTGCTTATATTTTTAATTAAGTCCATGTACTACTAATTTGCAAAATATCGCTAAAAGCAAGACGAAGATGATAACAAGGAGATTTGAAGTGAGTATATTTTTTATAGATTTGATTAATAAGAGAAAAACATTGAATATACTTCAAACTTTTTTAAATATTTGAAGAAACCTTTGATCGTCATACCCTTCTCTATCTTTAGTATTTCTTATAAATATTTAAAAATAGCCAAATGTCTTATTGCTCCATAATATAACCGACCCCTTCTCGTCTTACCCCTTAACCATTTGCCTGTTGAGCAATAACACCTGAATATAAAATATTAAAATTATAATGTAAGATTTATCAAGTTGAATTGTTTTTATCTAAACATCTAAAAACGTGTTTAATTTCAATCATTGTAAAAGTTGAGTACTTTTTATGTCATATCATCGACATTTCCATATGAAAAATATGTGGGTTAAAACTATTAAAAAATCGCAGATTAATAAGCGCACAAAAATTCAGATTTTAGGTTTTATATAAAATTATTAAAAAAAATGTTTTGTTTTTACTAGATATGAACCATATTTTATATAGTAACAGCCTGTAAATATCCCACTGCTGATCTAAGGCCTCCTCTCCTTTTTTAAGGAGAAGGTTTGGAGCTTATTCCACCACGCTGCTCCAGTGCGGTTTGGTATTCCACACATGTGGCAGAATTTCAGTGAAATTAACGAACACGTAGGCTTCCTCAAGATGTTTTCCTTCACCGTCAAGCACGAGATGAATTATAAACACGATTGGAACACGATCACCGCTTAAGATTCATGCGTTCTAACCACTTATATGTTTCAAAATAGAATTATTTTGTTCAAGCCTGTCTGGGTAGGTAACATCCATCACATGTTCAACGGGCAAAAAGCAATACTCAGTGTTGTTATGTTCCAGTTGGAAAGGTTGCCTGAGCCAGTAAAACTTTAATCACAAAGGACATAACTACTTAGTTCCCAAGGTTGGTGGCGAATTGGCGATGTAAAGAATGGTTAATATTTCTTCAGCGTCAATGCCTATGGTTGGTGGTGATCTGGTGCCCTAGCTATAACCGGATTTTCTTGACATAAATTTCCGCGTAATTATTGAGTTTTTCGGACAAAAATTTCCAATAATAAACGGAAGTTACAATTAATGTCACGCCTTCTCTCTTCCATTGGATTGGATTGGTACGGCATCCCATTGGACTATTAAATTTATTAAATGAAAGTACTCCCATGTTTGCGCACACAATTGCATATTATCCCCAGCGCATTTGGCCGGTCTCAATTAAGAAGAGCCGCGTTGGGAAAATCGGTCAAGATCCTCCAGATTATTATGTTAGGATTATCAAGTGGAGCACAGAGAAGTGGAAGAATCAGATGGCCACCAGAATTCCTCAATGGTAAGTAATTTATTGATGGCGCCAACATTATTTGTTATCACTTTTTAGTGACTTTTTTCAAAGTATTAATATTAAAATCGTTTTTTTTTTTGCAAATTTTGTAATATTTATTATTCAACCCTTATCTAATAATTTCAAATGTTTAACTATCTGTAAAAAGTTTTTATTTCCACCAACACAATACATATTCTTTGAAGTTCAGCCTCGCTTGCGTCAAATGTAAACAGAACGCTCATTCTATTAACATTCTGAATTTAATCATTTTCGGAAAACCCAATATTTCTTTAGATGTAGACGTGAGTCGCTATTGTGTGTGTTCCATTAATATTTAAATTTTGTTAAGAAAATTTTAAATTAAGAAGAAATCTAGAACAAACAAAAATGTTTATTAATGCATCGTTTTCTCGGTATTTCTTTTGTTCTTTTTGAGTATCTCGTTAGTCTATTGATATAAGGCCGCAGATACCGATGTCCCGTTTGGGCCAATAAAACGGTTTATTTTCCTTTTTTTCACAATCGAGTTCAGCGGTGCGTTTTGAATAAGTTCTTACAGAATAGCTCTACTGAATTTAATAAGTGAAATGTTATTAACTTTGTATCAGTATTCTTACGTTGTTTGACATAGCGTTATTTCTATAAGGGCCATTATAAGAAAGTTAATATATTGTTTAAAATTGTTTCATGTATATTTTGACATGAGTTGAATGACTTGAATCAATAACGCAGGCTTAATTCATTTTTAATAGAATGATATCGAAATGCGACATATAAAAGACTAAGAATAAGAAAACAAGGTTTTATAATTTATTGATAATGAATTTGTTAAACACCAAATATTTCACTTAATTGAATGGGACATATCTCCGTAATTATCAATGAAAATGCTTTGTGATAGAAACAAATATATCTTCGTAAGGTATAAAACGGTAAAAGTCCTTAGACGTGCATTGCCTAGAAGTCCCGATATATATTTTTTAATAAAATAATATTAGCATTATTGTTTTTTTAAGGAATTACTAATATTTCTATTTAACCTTCGAATTAAACGTATAGATGTGGTAGTAGTGATGATGACAATAGCCCAAGGATATCAGGATTGAACTTGCGATTTTTACATCACCAGGCGGCCCGTAAGCCATGGTGCTATTGACGCTATTGGGTTAATACGGCTGTCATATTACGTACTTAACTATGTATTTTCAGAGGTGATTTAAGATTTAAAAGTATTTATAAGACCTACTTGACTAAAATAATTTTATCTTAATTTATCAATGTTACGTAGATTAAATTCTGTCTGGCTAAATACGGTCAATTATCATACGATTTCCAAGAAAGCATTTGTCTACAAATCGTTTGCGCAGTCAAAAGCATTTTCAATATAAGTCCAGTTAACTCGCACGAACACAATTTATTGCGTAGACTGCACAGTTTTATTTTTATAGTCACATAGTAAGGAGAATAATATGCTTATGACGTCTCAGTTCAAGTTGACTGCGCAATCCGAAATACGCAAGTTGCGTGTAATTACAAAAGCGAAGCTTTTGAATTTGCGCAAACCAGTTTGCTTAATTACGCTCGACGCTGACCTTGTAACGGTATATTAATTAAAATTGTCAACTAGATTTGGAAAAAATATATATTAAATATAAAATTCGAGTAGCGGATCGTCTTCAATTCAGACATTTAAAGATATTAGAAGATAAAAAATAGATTAATCCACACGACACGTATACCGTTGAACAACATAAACACAAAAAAAACCCGAGAATTTATTTGGCCAGTCAATCACTTTTTCTATGCCTTGAAGTTGACGTTACATCTATTTGAAGGTGTTTTTGCTTTTATTTTAACTGATTACTATGAAATAACAAAAAATGACCAACCTTTGTTGTATATACAACTATATACTTTATCAATCATAAGTTATCTTGCCAACGAGGTACTTTATTTATTTCATTTAGGGATCATCACATTAAAAAAAATCATATACCAATCAAGGCTTCGCAAATAATTAAATCAAAAATAGTATAAAAAAATATGTAAAAATAGTACTTAAAGTAAAAAGTTAATGTACTTATTATCCTATTATATTCTAGTATATTAGGTTACAGTCGCTCAGCGAACGATGGAACGCGCGATGCTTGGTTTCTCTGGGCGACAGAATCCGAAATGAGGACATTCGCCAGAGAACTAAAGTCACCGACATCGCGCGTAGAATTAGCTCGCTGAAGTGGAAATGGGCTTGTCATGTCTCCAGGCGCATTGATGGCCGATGGAGCCGACACGTGTTGGAGTGGAGACCACGCTTAGGCAAACGTAGTGTAGGACGCCCTGTGACAAGATGGACCGACGATTTAAAAAAAGTGGCAGGTACGGGATGGATACGGACTGCCCAAGATCGGGATGGTTGGCGTTCTATCGGTGAGGCTTTCGTCCAGCAGTGACCGGCAAAAGGCTGAAAAAAAATTTTTAGGTTACATGTTGCGAGGTCTTGGATGCCAACTCCAGGTCTGGCCAATATAAAGTTACTAGGGTTTTTCTGTCAATCTATCAATAACAGTCTGGAGGCCGGAAGTTGCTAGTGCTTAGACTACCGTGCTTCGGAAAGCTCGCAAATCCGTTGGTTTTACATCTGCAGTGCTATTCTGTAAAAGCTCAGTCCATTGCCACCGCGCCCTTTGATGACCGACTTTTGGTTATAAACTATTTTGATGCGTGTAATGATTGAAATGATTATTCTTCTGATGAGCATTTTCTGCGTTGTGTGTTGTGTGTTGTTTGTGTGTTGTGTGCATTTTTCAAGACATTTCATGTCTTTGGGAGTGGCCAACGTATTTGAAAATAACGTATATAAATGACACTTTTTTTTATTATAGAATCTTTCAGATCATGTCGGGACGGCAATCCGACATGATCTGAAAGACTTCACACGCAAGACCAACGGCCTCACGCGCATTCTGAGGCACGGGAGATGGCATACTCCCAACTCCCAGACTGCTACTGAGAATTTTCAACAGTAAAAGCCAATAACTTAATATTGGGATTTGAACCCAGGACTTTAAGGTTCACGGCCTTTTATCTAGCCACTAGACCAACAAGGTAATCAAGTCAACGCTCCACATATTCGACTGTCAAACAGCAACTTTTCTCAGTGGAACATTTTTTTTTTATTGAATAGGAAGGTGGACGAGCATATGGGCCACCTGATGGTAAGTGGTCACCAACGCCCTTAGACATTGGCATTGTAAGAAATGTTATCCATCGCTTACATAGCAAATGCGCCACCAACCTTGGGACCTAAGATTTTATGTCCCTTGTGCCTGTAATTACACTGGCTCACTCACCCTTCAAACCGGAACACAACAATACCAAGTACTGCTGTTTTGCGGTAGAATATCTGATGAGTGGGTGGTACCTACCCAGACGAGCTTGCACAAAGCCCTACCACCAGTAAAAATATATAAATACTATATTATATAATATACTGTAAAATAATATAAAGGAAATACAGAAATTATTCCTCTTTTGGAGTACGTTTAAATTTTGATTCGTCATAGTTTTTGGGGAATTCCTATGTAGCTGACACTGAATATAATCGAAACGAAACCAATTACATTGACTTTTTTTATTATTTCATTTAATCATAGCTTTTTATATATACCGGTAAGTAAGTTCAAGTAGTTTTGCATTTTTTTTAATAATAGCCTTTAACTGTAGGAAGTAAGACTTACTTTTGTTTGTCATTATTTTATCCTTAGGCTATCTGAACTTGTGTTCCTTTTTATAAATGTCTCCAAATGTTCCGATTCTAAGTATAGATTTTATGTCTTTAAATAAATTCAGTATTAATATCATAAATGCAATATGTGTCTGCTACTCTTTCACGGCTAATCCATTAAAACCTATTTTAATTAAATTTTGCACGGAGTATGCTCGAACCTGAGGCTACTTTTTTATCTCACAGGTAAGATAGGGTATAATGTGTTGTGTGTAGGTTCTTAAATTTTTATTTGAAATGTACAAAAAGGTATGAAGGCGTTTAAAAGAAAGTTACAAAATATTAAGATTTTTGAAATTCCATTCTAATAGTAATGTATAATAGTATATAATATAAAAATATCTAAACTCGGTGCTTTAGTCATAAACTGAATTCCATGCGGCAGAAATCGTGGGTTCAGCTGGTTTATTTATTATATTTAAAAATAAAACTGATACATTTTTTCCTATTTCTAGTAATAAAAATGTTTAAAAATAACATCTAGGTCAGACAGCGACGTCGCTTTTATAATTTCCGTCTAAGCAGATACGTCTTATTTTTGTCCTTGTATAAAAAAAAAATATATAGTAGTCAAATCTAATAACAGAAGTAAATACTTCACTTCAAGGCAAAATCGTCTCTCTTGTTACGGAGAATATGTGCTAAATTTATGTGCGATAAGACTCAAGAGAAGGTTTATGTGCTTAATCTATATTTAAAAATGTGAAATAAGCTGCAAGCCTTCTCTTCTAGAAGAGAAGAGGCCACCGGTTGGGTTTGGTTTTATTGATTGATTTTTAGATGGAGGTTTTATTATAGACAATGTTTTTATAGATTATAATTTATAAGACAAGCGTTATTGTCATGAGATATTTTAAAACATTAACCTGCCAATTCAAATGGTAGAACAGAATTTTCGACTCTTTCTACTTAACAGTGGCGTAGTCCTTTGCACAGCGTTAATAATTTTATGATTTGATTTTCCTCAAGTGTACATTCGAATTTTTATTTATAATGAATTCTCGTTATACTATTTTTAAACATAAGGTAATAACAAAGTCTAAAATGTAGGTATATGCTGAGTATTTCTTCCTATAAGAGTAATATTTCTAAAGAAACGATCAGAGGACGAATGGTATAATTCCAGTCGCAAGAGAAATCAAATTAAATCGTAGATTATTTACACAAATATACTTTTATTAGTACTTTTACCCCGCACTGGAGCTGCGTGGTGGTTCCAAACCTTCTCCTCAATAAGGGAGAGGAGGCCTTTAGCCCAGCAGTGGGATATTGACAGGCTGTTACGGTAGTACTTTTAAATGGTCAATAGTTTTATTCGAATATAAATATGGAGTTTATTAAAAACAGAAAAAAAAATTAATTATTAAGTATTTTTTAAATTGTTTAAGAAGTGAATTTATATACATTTCGTACATGTTTATTTATATATGATGTACAACAATTAAGAAATTGTATCTTATCTGTTAAAAAAAAATATGGTCGTGTGCAACGTATTATAGAATTCATACAATTAGTATGCTCATTAGTTAAAATGAAAACAATTACAAAAAAAAGTCACAAAATTTGTTTCACCGGTTTTTCTCAAGTCAGAATATTGTAATTTCCGAACTGATAGTTTTTACTTTGACTATCCATAAGTAGACCGTTTGAAATTACCGTTTGAACAAACAAATTTCAATCACTTTTCATCAAGTGAGCTGTTATACTTATCTCTTGTCATACTATGAAAAAGATTAATTGGCTTCAATTTTGCCAGTTAGTGGAATAACACAATGATGGCTGTTAAAGGTTTTCCCGACCACAAGATCATTCAAATCTACATAATAAATACAGTATTTTTTACTTAAGTTAGAATACTGATCTTAATAATAACTTGTATATATAATAATATAACCACATGTATTAGTGTTATAAATATTAATGGTAATAAATAATTTATTAGTTAATGCATAATAAGTATACGCTATTAAGAATGAATGTTTATTGTTGTCCAAAATATTGTTATTAATATAAATTTTAGAAGTAAATAGGCACTGAACTATATGTACTATAAGAAATACTAATTAATCTACCAGATCTAAGATCTCTTGTAATTACACGCAATCAAATTAAAAATACAGCATTACCAAGAATAGATTTGTTTTCACAGTGGTAGAACACTTGGATTTTAATCGGAAACCGAAAAAAAAACCGAGTTCAAATCTGGACATATACCACTTACGCATTTTCATATACCTATTTAATTTGACGTTGGAAGCAAATATCGTGAAGTACTGACGCGTATTATGATATATGTACGGTGAAATATGCTACGAAATTTATCCTAAAGGAGAAAGCAAGGACATAGCCAAACTGAGAGACATTTAAAGTTCAAAAAACTTTATACTTCCGTATGACGTAGATATTGTGAATGTATCTTTAGTAAAGGCACGTTTACATATTTATTATAAGGCTGATTTTAAAAATTAAATCCCGTCGTCACACATATTTGAACATGTCATATATATGGTGGATGAACTTAATACTTTCCGCTTCTCGCTCGTTTATTCCGGTTGAATTAAAATGATGTTTTTATGTATCATAATTGTGAACATCCTGTTATCAACCGTGCGACAAATTATGATATAATATATTTATATTTACACTATGTTTCCTATTGAAGAAAACATGGTGAACGTGTTTAAAATGAAACAACTACGGTATAAGTATTACGCAGAAATTATGTACGCTATTTTGTTCGTGTTGAATTATTGATGTTTTTATTTTATAGAATAAGAAACATACATGTATGTTTTTTTAATAAATATTTATATAATATATAGTATAAAACTTATAGAGTTTGACTAGTTATGTAATAAGCTTTAAAAATAATTGTTTTTTCCTAGTTATATATTTTTATGTATCACAAACTAACGAAAAATATTAAACATAATATTCTATTATTTTGATAGATATTTGATTTAGTTTAGGAGAAACTAAAATAAAAATGTTCATATTTATCTTCGTCGTCATCTTGATAATTATAATCATTTTTATCAATATCATCATCATATCGGCTCTCTTTTTTTCTCTCCTCTCTTTTTGAGTAGAAGGTTTTGAAACATATTCCACGGTTTCAGCACTATGATTTCCTTTACCGCCGAGCACGAGATAAATTATAAACAGCTTGCCCGGGTGGGAATCCGCATTCTTTGGTTAAAATTCACGTGTTCTATAACCACTGAACCATCGCGGCTCTCTATTCATTATTTAAAAAATGAAAGCAACGTTTCTGTTCGCTATATTTTATCTAACGCTGTATTTTGGTTAATTTAGGTAAATGGTATATAATTGTATTTTTTTATTAATATAAAAGCCTTTACGGCCGATGATGTGTTTTAACTAATCCCTAAGGAGTTTTTTTTATTAATTAAAATTAGTAGTACGTTTTCTAATTTAGTAATAACTACATTTTTACGGTTTTTTGTAAAGGAAGTTAAGGGGATGCGCCTAACAAGTTCACGGTTATAATATTACTATGTCATCAGGTACAATAATAAGTTAATTCACTAAAAATGTCACACACACAACTAAAAAAGGAGAGCTTACATAAGATATAAATTTTATTTAAAATAAATTTAATTATAAAAGTTTAACTAATAGCAAATATGAATAGGTTCAGCTTTTACCCGCTTTTCAGTTCATCCCTCAGCATATTACTATACCATTTATACAATATAGTATAGTATATTCTATTGTACGGATAAACAAACAACTTTGACCTTGAATTAACATGATATCATTAATTGATGAATAATTTATGTTATCCATTATGGATTCGTGAAAAAATGGCGTCCTGGAAGTCGGAGAATTCGTAATCGGAATTTTGAAAATAAATTAAACCGTATATTATATTATTTACTTATTCTCCCGTTGGAATAGATGGCACTTATGATAATTTAGTGGTATACGTCACTACCTGGTCGTTGTGTATCTATAATAATGTGATCAATTTAAATTGATAATAAATAAATGATCAATTATCGTTTCGAACCCATAACTACTGTGTTAATTATGCATGACATTCAATATTCCATGACATCAGATTTTATAAGGAAATATAAAATACAATGGAATGGAATTATATTATGTTAAATTTTTAGGTATAGTCTTAAGAACTTTACGTAGCAGATCAGAATAGCAAATTTCCATTTATAGGCTATAGATTAAGGTAGGCGAACGAGCATATGGGCCACCCGATGGTAAGTGATCACCAACGCCCATAGAAATTGACATTGTAAGAAATGTTAACAATCGCTTACATCGCCAATGCGCCACCAACCTTGGGAACTAAGATGTTATGTCCTTAGTGCCTGTAATTACACTGGCTCACTCACCCTTCAAATCGGAACACAACAATACCAAGTACTATTGTTTTGCGGTAGAATATCTGATGAGTGGGTGGTGCTTACCCAGGCGAGCTTGCGCAAAGCCCTACCACCAGTAAATTTTAACATAAACTAATAATGTGAAGGTAATATCATTGAAATTAGTCAGAGGCACTCGTAATACGAGGTAACCCAGTAAGAGTGTCTAAGTTCTCCTAAATGTTTACTGTGCTTACGGAGATAACATTGTAAAACGCTTAATGGTAAATAAATAAATAAAATTAAATCTTCGTTTTGTTTTTATTTCGTACGCTGCGATTGATTTGTTGTGTTTTGTTAAATAGATATAATTTAAAAAATTGGTAATAATTTCTATCTATATTATCTAAATCACCAGTGGTGGAATGACAAACCTCTCTTCTTCCCCTCAAAGAAGAGGGGGCCTCATCCTAGCCGTAGGATATTAACAGGCTGTTACTTTTTAATTTTTAGTATTATTAATTATAATTACCTATCAAAAGAATTATGAATTTAAAAGTATAATGCCAATATAAGCTGCGGTCAATAGCTAGTATTCTTCATAGCTATGAATACTTCAATTGTGTTTTCAAATAATTCATACACGTAGCGACATCTAGCGTTGGTGGTTGAAACAAAATGCTAGTTGGTTCGAGCGTTTAAACTGTAACATGGCGTTTTAACGTTTGACCTTGTCGCTAGAGTACGTTGAAAACGAATAATTATTTAATAATAATTAAAATTTACTTGCTTTATGTTTTTAACTTCACCGGATAGTAGATTAAGCAGCTTCAACTACGACCCAACCGATTAAACTAAAACTTAAACAAAATCGAGTGACAAAATAATTCAAACTAATTCTAATTTTAAATCATTTTTATTAGCAATGAATTACAATCAAATTTCGACCACTGCGGTATCTCTAGTACTTATAAAATCTTTTGTATTAAGTTACTATCAATGTAGAGCCAAAACTACTGAATCTAAAAAGTTCTGGAATTAAAGTGAAACAGATTTATATTCTAATGTAAGCAAGCTAAGAAAAGATTATTGGCAATTTGTAAGGAGGAAGTGGGAGATATAACTTTGTATGAATTCTACTGATACGAAGTCGAGAAGAACAGCTAGTATATTATTTCAATTCGCTTTGTAATGCTTGTTTTCTTAATTAATCCATTAACATAACTTGAATATTCGAATCCGGTTTGATAATATTCATTATGGCAATTGTAATCTTATTAAGCACATTACTAATAGTTACAAGAAACATTTTGCATAATATATTAGATATCTACTGTATAGTTTATATATATTTATTTATTACGGGTCTAAAACAAAGGATATACACTTACGAGTACATCGTGGAATAATGTTTTAAGTTTTTATATTTTTAAAAGGAATGTTACATAATGGTATTCAATAAATAAACACAGGAACTATAAAAAAAGTAAACAATGGCTAAATTAAGACTACGTTGTATATCAAATGAATTGTTTGAAATGTATCAATGTCCTACAGATTCTTAAAACATAACAATAAACATGCTCTAAAATACTATTTACTTTGGTGGTAGGGTTTTCTGCAAGCCCATCTGGGTATCATTCGCTGATCAAATATTATACCGCCAAACGGCAGTATTGCTGTGTACCAGTTTGAAGTATGAGTGAGCTATTGTAACAGGCACAAGGAACTAACATCTTAGTTCTCATGTTTGGTGGCGTAGTGCCGTGAGGAATGGTTAATATTTTTTACAGTGCCAATGTCAATGGGCGGTGTTGACTACTAACCATCAGGTGGTCCATTTTACCATCCTTCTACGTCCTTCATAAAAAATAATTGTGAAATAACATGGCGAGGAAACCAATAAATGTCGTCTGACGTTCTGTTTCCGCATTGGAGCGTGGTTGAATACGCAGTAAGCCTTCTCCTCAAAAAAGAAAAGTGGCCTTAACCCAGCTGTGGGACGTTTAGAAATTGTTTCTATGTTATTTAAGTTTAGTATTCACACAGTTTGAAAATTCAAAGTGCAAGTCAAAACCCTTATTGTTTTTATAAGGTTAATAGGTATATATTTTGGTATAGCGGTGGGTATATTTGGTTCCACGAAATTGTTGTACCCGGCAAGTAAAACCTCTTAAAAATTCTCAGTAACAGAGAACGAAAATTGGCAGTTTTACACTCCCAAGTCATGAGAATCACGTTAAGCCGTAAAAGGAAGTTAAAAAGAGTTACTTAGGGAAATATAAGCTAGATTATACATCCATATAAGTTTAAACTGAGAGTTATACATGTTATTATGTATACATTTATTATTTGTATATGTATATAATATAAAATTATAATTTAAAATGGTTATGTTTAAAAAATACAATTACTTAATAATACTTATAATAAAGTTAAAGAGCCAACAAACATATTTGATTTTGTTTAGGTTTTTTTTTTGTTTCTTTTTTTGTGTAATTTAATATAAGTTATAATAAATTGTAATAGTCTAATATTTATTTATTATTTTATGCAAGTTTAAAAAAGTCGATTAAAGTCAAAAATAGTAATATGACATGAGTCGTTTTATAGATAGGCGTTCAGGAAAACGGCGTAATTGTGTAAGTAGGTGAAGGTTCGGCACAATTCCAAGCATCCTGAACATTGTATCATATTGAAAGACTTGCTTTTAATTTACGTTTATAATACAAGCTGTGTCACGTGGTGTTATCCATGTAAACGATCTTACGTTTTAAAATAAATTAATAGTATAAAATATATTTAAAAACAAGCTTACGAATATAGGCATATCACGATAAAAATATATAAACATAGTCTACTCATTATCGCCTCGTTGGTCTAGTGGCTTCATGTAAAGCTTGACGCAGACCCGAAGGTCGTGGGTTCAAAACCCAGGTCGGGCCTCATCCTATTCACTCCCGTGCCTCGGAAAGCCCGTAAGCCGTTGGTAATGCGCCTGAACTCTTTCCAGTCGTTTCGGATTGCTCTCTTGAGATTGGCCGCCGTGGCCGAAATCGGTCTGGAGGACATTACTCATTACCTACATATAACAGTACAATTCATCTGTGTGTATAAGTTGTGTACTTAATGCGAGTTTTTTTTACTTATTTGATAGCGTTGACTTTCAATACGATTTGTATAGAATTCTGATTATTATTACAAGACGACGCTGGTTTCTTTCTCAAACTCAGTAGTTTGTTATTTTCACTAATAAAACTCAACTCAACTCAAAACTCAGTTATTTTCACTAATTTAAATAGGTATGTTAATAATATAAAATAAAGTTATAATTAATTAACAAAAACTAATAGTCTCTTGAACGTAAACATATTTTTTCTTATCTGTATTTTAGTTCCTTCAGATAAGCGCGTTAAAAAATACTAATAGGTACAAGCTTTATAATATAATAATCTATATATATATATACATGCTGCTTCTAAGTCTTCTTCAAATCTTATAAGTGCTGTTAAAGCTAGTGAAATAATAAAAGCTGAGTGAATCGCATTTATGTTTTTGTGCCGATAAGCATTTCACACCACGCTGCTTAGCGTTCGTAGTACATCGTGTTACAGCCGTACAAATCAAGACCGTGTTAAATACTAGTTGTATTTAAAACAAGGTACAAGTACAGTTTTATACACCTATTATCTTGTATTAAAAGCCATGGTCACTAACAGTGGCGGAGTGAGATCCAAATCTTGTCCTTAATAAATGATTATGACGTCAATAAAGAAACACGATTGCGCTTCCAAAAAAACAAATTAAAAAGTAAAAAAAAAATTCTTAGAGTCACTTGGGATGATAAAGATACATACATGAATACTGAAAAAAATACACATATTTGTTGTATTTTTTTTTTACATTCTCCAGGTACATCCACTTTTTGAATGAAATTAGGGAATCCGACATATATTAATATCCCTCAGCGATTTACACGAATCAGGCTCCACTGTGTCGCTGAAAAGAGATTAATGTGTCAATAAAATGCGGACACAATAGACATATGGATTATTACGACCATAAAAAATTAGAAATATTGATACTAATTTCTCAATTTGTTTCATCATAATGATAGATTTCTGAACAGTTCAGAATACATCCGAAAACAAATTAATGGAAATACAGATATAATTGTCAATTATTTAGTCATTATGATCTACCGTCTGCTGTGGATCGGTTGAGGAGTTGACGTAAAGCTCATTTTTGCATTTATAATATCAATTAGGATTTCAGAAAATAAGTGTATGGCTTTGACAAGATTTTCGCTCTCTAAATTGGCAATTTTACCACATTTGCAAATTTTTTTTTTTAACGTATTACTATTTTTTTCATCGAATAGGCAACGAGCGGCTAAAGGCTCGTAAAACCAGCTGATAATGTGACGTGCCAAATATTTTCGGACTAATCTACATACAAGTAAAATTAAATCTGTCCCAGATGTTAATCCTTAGATATTCGTGAGGACATTTCATTTTTGAGTATTTTTTACAGAAAGTAGAAAGTCGGGCAAGGAGGTCACTTGAAGATTGCTTACGCCGCAACATTTAAATTTTAGATAATATAGTTTATTTCTTGCAATTTTGCTGCCTTATCCAAACACGATTAAAGATTTAATTTAACCCATAAATTTCGATTTCTAAAGCTGCAAGACCTTGCTGTTTGTTAATAATTGAGGTCAACACGACGGACACCTAATTATAAATTTCAAAAACGGATTTCTTATTTGAATGCTGTAACGGAACATCGATAAGCGATTGAATTGAAACTAATGGAGGACTTCTGCAGGCTGCGACTGAACTCTTTCCGGTCGTGTCGGATTGCTATTTTATTTATGCAAAGATAAACATTGTTATCTATTAATTTTTTTATATATTTTACGTATGTACATATGTATGTCACTGAACTTAAGCGGTTGAAATGATTTTGATAATTTTTTTTAACAGCGTAATAATCATTAATAAAATTCGTACTTCACTATTACGAAAATTAAACTTCCTATACAACAGTATCTAAGGTCCAAGGCCAAACAAATGATAATATTCACTTACAAAAGAACATATTAAAAATATTAGTTGTATTTCATATGACCACAATGATAAAAATAGGCTTAAATATATATCTTTATCGCTTTTATTTAAATTTACCTAAAAATATGCAAGCAAAGATAACGCAACATATAATATAACTATTTGACGCAAAAAATAATATTGTATATCATAATGCAGTTCTGAATAGGTATTAAAAATGATTGCCTAATTATTATCAAGATTATATATCAGATATTTTTGGGAAAAAATTTGTCCAGTAATCACCGAATGTTTTACGTTACAGCTAAGAGTCTGCAATATACGCAGTAAATCTTTATAACTAACCGGGAAAATAAGTAGAGATAAAAATAAAACAAAATTTTTTGCAGAATACATCTTGTCATGTACCTGTTTCCTGTCAGACGTTAAAACAGTCATCAATCGAATACAATATACACTCCTCTAATCTTAGGCCACTTTGCTTGATATCCATAGAATTACGTAGTTTATTCAGATTTTCTCGTTACGACCGTGATCTCAATGTAGTCTATTTGCTACGAATAATAAATACACCGTTTAACTAGCAAAAGTATGGCCTTAGAGCTGAGCGTCGAATAAAAGTGACATAAGGTTTATGTGATTCTGTTTTCTTGCCAAGACATTGGGATGTGCAGCATAATACCTTGCCACTAGACTAACGAGGCAGTAAACACATATAGGAAGTCATTTATATTTTATATAATAAGTAATCTCAGGTTCGAAATTTTGGCTTCATTTTATTAGAATTTTAGAAAACCTTGCAAACAAATAGTACATATTAAAACTAACATTGTGCCATTTCTAATACAACCGGTGCTCTTGTCTTCGCGTTGTTCATGTTTAAGACATTTTAATTAAATATGTATGTCCATTTTATTGCTTGGAGAATATAAACCATAGTAATTGAAGTCAGGCTGAATACATATCTAATTTTGGTTTATGACCTTATTAAATTTTTTTTTTGGTGCTTATTTTTTATTTTTGTACATTGCCACAGGACAATTTTTTAAACAGCATGTTTTTTATTATTATATACATTCTATAATGATATATATAATATAATTAATATATTCGTATTGTATTATTTGTTTTTATTTAACTTTAATTTTAGTTTACTCTTATAATTTTTTTTTATTAATTTAATTATGTTTGTACAATTTTCTTATTTAAAATACATATATGGAATTTATTATAGCAAATGCATTGCGACTGGACGTCAACTCTGTCTAAAATTTTGTTGATGTCATTATTTAAATATTATTCTTTAAAAAAAAAACAACTCTTATTAGATTAATTGCAATATATTAAATGTTTCGCAATTCAGTTTATTTAATAAATTATTGACGAAAACCATTAAATGTGAAGGTTGAGGTTGTGATATAATTTGTTAAATTGAATATTATATTTTATATTTTAAAAAAATGTTCGCATAAATTCTTTGACCTCTTTGTTGATCTTTATGAAGTACAACATACAAACGATTGCTTTTAGAATTCACTGGTGGTAGGTCTACTACGTGCTATTGACTAATATGTAACCCAACACATATTATGATGAAACAGAAAAAAATACGGGAAAATATACTCCTAATTACACTGGCTCACTCATACTTCAAACTGGAACACGATAATATTAAGTAATACTATTTAGCAATATAATAAGTGATGAGCTTGTGCCCTACTACCAAGTCGAATTAATAGTATAAATAAATAAAAATAGAATAATAACATAAGCACTTTTCAAATAACATTTAAACAAAATTAAAACCTATATATTTTTAGAATTGTCACGTCTAAACTATTTATAGATCTTAATTCTATTTCATTCATATTTCAATGTGTTTAATCCGTGCCAAGAGAGGATAGATTAATTCTCTTCGTAGCCCTTTTCCATCGTTGCAAATATTTTGACATTGACTAACATTGATTACTCCCACTGTATATTTATCTCATCCTGTTTTGCACGGTTTGAGATAAATACGGAAATAAATTCACGTTTTAAATGTAATGTTTTTAATAAATATTAATTTTTATATCAAAAGTTTTGTTTAATATGATAATGTTCTATTATTATGAAATAAAAAATGATATAATTTTTTCGGCTTAATAAAGTTTAGTTAGAAAATATAATACGTAAGAATTGATTGATAGTGTTCACTTCAAAAGCGCCTGGAGCGACATTTTTGTCTTCGACTGCGTATTAAGATGTGTTTAAAAAAATGCAATATATTGAACTTTCAACTCACAAAAAAGGATAATCTTATTGGTATTATATTGTATTGTTGACTGCCTCGTTGGTCTGGTGGCTTGGTGTAAGGCCGCAGACCCGGAGGTCCTGGATTCAATTTTATGGTCGTGTCAATAAAAAGTTATTGTGTTTTGCTGTCAGAAAATTCTCAGTAGCATCCCGGAAGTTGGAAGAAATCGGTCTGGAGGACATTATTATTATATTGTATTGTAATAAAAAATACAATAAATAGTTTAAAAAGTAGGGTATATTATAATGTATAATATTAAATATGACAACACTCGTCAGTAATATTTAATATTAATTCGTATAACATCTTATAATTTTTTGTATTGATTAAGCCAAACGATATTAACATACTATTTATTATATATACATATATATTATATATATATATATATATATATATATATATATATATATATTAGATAAACAAACAACACTTATCTCTTTATAATGTTACCATGATATTATAATTTATAATATACACCACTCATCATCTTACATTCTATACTCATTTACAATATTTATCATACCGTTTCAATCAGTTTCCATCTTTAAAAATAAAATTTGTTATTCGTTTACATAGCAGATAATTCCATACAGCAGCTCTACATTCCTACATTCCATCAATTGTAATATTAGAGCCATTAGCATTTTCTAAATTTTCAATCTCAATATCTGTCCGTAGCTTAAGTGAGTATTACTTGTATTCGTTGTAAAATAAAATAAGTATAACATAGATATTAAATAATACTTCATATAACTAATTTAATTTGATAGCCTTTTTTTGGATAAATATCATTTACAATTTATAATTCGATACAGTAGATTAACAAATATTACGGGATTCTTTAAGAATAACACACAGTGTTGATCGTAATAACTTTATAATAAATCGGCTTAAAAACAGTTCTGGTTCTATTTGATATTAATAGACATAAATATAAATAAAAATATTTACCTCTTGTATAAACCACTTTTCTCTATCTTCCATGTATATTCGTCCACCACAAGGGGTCCCGTTGAACAGCATGTATTTCTCAGTGTCACTTATATTAACAGTACCTCTGAATTGATTTATATACGATACATTTAAACCGTTTGTTTGAATTATATCATATCCATCTATACAAAATTTACCTAAATGATTTTTAAGGAAAACTTGTCCCAAAGGACAACACTTCCTAAAGCAATTTTTAAATTCACACACACACCCAAATGTTTTTATTTCACCACTAACGTTCTTTGTATACATATAATTTGGAGGGAAATGAACACCATATTTTATTAAGCCACCTTCAAAATGTTCAGCGTTTGTCAGATCAAGACTATTTTCATCACTGCACGGCTGTCCATTAACAAATAAAAAATAAAACAGTTCTATAAATATAATAACACGCATTTTTGTATTTTAAAATTGGAACGAGTTTCTGTTCTAATATAATAATTTCGTCGATGGTTTTTGTATTCGCGTGGCGTGCGCGTTTTTTGCTTCGAATAAGAGGTGAGACTGCGCTCAGAGGCGGCTTGTAGCTGTATTTATACCTAACCACATATTGTGAGTTCATTAGAGCCCGAGGCTTGATTGTTCAAAGCTTCTTTCATGATTAAATTAATGTTTTAATCATTTCAATAGTATTGGATTATTTTGTCTTGAACATTTAATAGGCTGTAACTAAATTAATAATATTTGTTTATTTATCAAGCTTAAAGCGCCTTAAAGCGGAAATTCCTATTTTAATTTAATTTACCATTATTTATGGAATACAGTATTTCATAAATATGGTGAATTAATAAGTGTATTTAAGAGAGATGAGTGTATTTTAGAACAGTTACTTTATTTACACGAATATTGTTGTTAGTTATATATCCAACCGCCTCGTTGGTCTAGTGGCTTGATGTAAGACCGCAGACCCGGAGGTCCTGGGTTCAATTCCCAGGTCGGACCAATGAAACGTTATTGGGTTTTTCTGTCAGAAAATTCTCAGTAGCAGCCCGGAGTCTGGAAGTTGGAAGTGTTTTCACTCCCGTGCCTCGGAAAGCACGTAAAAGCCGTTGGTCCTGCGCCTGAACTCTTTCCGGTCGTGTCGTATTTTCGTCCCATCGGATTATGAGAGTTAGGGAATGCACAAGTGTGTGCGCAAACACAGGTGCACTCTGCACCTGTGTTTACGCACTCACTTGTGCACTATAATATCTCCTGCGTAGTTGACTAATCTCTCTTGAGATTGGCTGCCGTGGCCGAAATCGGTCTGGTGGACATTATTATTATTATTATCCAACCATTGCGTTATTTCTATGTAACTATGGCTTTTTAAAACGTTAAAGTGAATTAATAGTTTATTTGGTCAAATATAATTATTCAAACTGTCATACAGACGGGTAATATTTCCGCGTGTAAAGGAGGGGGAGGGGGGGGGGTGTTAGGTACCCTATGCTCTTTTCTGTACCACTGATAACGTGTACTTTTGCCTGAATAATATTAGCAACGATGTAAAGCTACCACTACTATTAAGCAAAAATAAGTCATAATGACATACATATATAATACTTTGTAGGGATTTAATTTAAGATTTAACAGAGCGCAAGGTTGATGACCTTTTGCAAATGCATTTAGGAAAACAAGGAGTTATTTGTCATTCGTGATCAATATTAATTATAGTAGAATTAAAATTAGTTGTAGTAATAAAGTCAAAGTCAATACCAAAAAAGGAGGTTCTACATTCGATCGTATGTATGTACGTGTGTAGTGTATGTGTATACATACGTACATATAAAAGAAATAAGACTAAAATATAACTTACCCATATTGTGTATAACAGAGGAAATCTTAAGCAACATTTAAATAAGCCCAGTCAAGTTAAAGTATGTTGTCATTGTTATTTCTAACTTAAGTTGTAACATGCGGGGCTTATTTTTAACTCGAGCTTTTTCTTGGCCTAAGCTGTCACTGATAAGAAGTACTTTACGTAAAATATATTTGTGTGAAAGTGGACACTTAGGGTTTCTTTGTAGGTTTGCGTGAATCACTAAAAAACTAAAAAGGCTAAATGTATTTAAATTTTCACCACAGTCTTTGCTTAGAAAACATAAAATTGAGCAAGTAATTGATTTATTTTATTTATGTAGTTTCACCCGAACAAAATTACACCGATCACTGAGAAAAGTTGCTGTTTGACAGTCGAAAATGTGGAGCGTTGACTTGATTACCTCGTTGGTCTAGTGGCCACATATTTTGCCATATACATATGTTGTGTCGGATTGCCATCCTATCGGATTATGAGAGTTAGGGAATAGGGAGTGCACCTGTGTTTGCGCACACACTTGTGCACTATAATATCTCCTGCGCAGTTGGCTAATCTCTCTTGAGATTGGCCGCCGTGGCCGAAATCGGTCTGAAGGACATTATTATTATATTGTATTGTAATAAAAAATATAATAAATAGTTATAATTGAACATTTGATGCCTAGTGAGAATAACAAAAATCAAATCAACTATCCATTTCCCGCCGTTTAATGCGCAAGAAATTTCTAGTAAAAATATTGCTGACAATTTTGCTCTTAGTTTTGATAAATCGGTTAAAGATATAATCCCTAAATGTAACATTAAACTAATAGACCCCAATGTTTCGCGTAAGCCTCTGGACACAAGTATGTTATTTAAAAGCCTCAGCTAGAAGTGTTCATAAAATCAAAAAACAATTGAACCCGAGGAAAGCACCGGGCTTAGATAATATTAAGGTTTCCGACATTAAAACGATAGCCGATAGTATAGCTAGCCCTATTGCTGATTTAATAAATCGAAGTGTCGAAACTGGAATATATCCGGATGGCTTAAAAAAAAAGATGCGTACGACTTATCCATAAAAAGGGTAAAAGAACCGATTATTTAAATTATCGTCCAATAACGTTGCTCTCGTCAATTGATAAAATAGTCGAAAAATATGTGTGTGAGCAAATACACGCATTTTATAAAAAGCATAACGTAATTAACCGGTACCAGTTTGGCTTTCAGTCCGGTAAAAGCACTGTGGCCCTTTTGTCAAAATTTACCGATGAAGTCAATAAGCACCTAAACGAGAAAAAATATGTTCTTGCTTTATTTATCGATTTTTCACGTGTCTTTGACACATTGGTGCATAATCAAATTATTGAGAGATTGGATGACTGTGGAGTGCGTAGCCCATTATTGACATGGTGCGCTAATTATATCGAAAACCGAACCTTCACTGTAAAAATCAATAAAGTATGCTGTGATCCCATCTCTGTAAGTGAGGGAACAGCCCAGGGATCCGTATTAGGCCCTCTACACTTTTTATCCTATGTTAATGACATAAGCAACTGCATTACTATTAGCACATGCTATCAGTTCGCGTTCGGGGTGTAAGGGGAGTCGACAACAACCTAGGCTCCCTACCGTCAACCTCACCTGCTCGTGGTACATCCTGCTAATAAACGAACGAGGCTCTGGCGACCGAAATCGTGGCGGTATAACCACACAAATGCTGGAATCCAAAAATGCTAATCCTGATAGCGGGCAGCAGCGCTATTAGTGAAAGATTCCAGCCACTGCGGTCACCAACCCGCCTGCCAAGCGCGGTGACTAAGGCAAAAACCCCCCTATGAGCGACGACACAAATTCACGGCTGTTTCTGGCTACATATAATAGACGCTCTCTGCGGCTGGACGAACACCTGACAGAATTGGAAGTAGAGTTAAGTCGTATTAACTGGGATATAGTAGGTCTATCAGAAATCCGAAGACAGGGCGAGGACACGATGACACTCGATTCCGGTCACTTACTCTACTTCCGAGAAGGACACCAACCATCCCAAGGTGGCGTCGGCTTTTTGATCCACAAGTCACTCAGAAGCAATGTCGTGGAGGTTGGCAGTGTGTCGGCAAGGGTGGCATACCTTGTCTTAAAGATAACCGAGAGGTATGCCTTGAAGGTTATACAAGTGTATGCCCCAACGTCTACATACACTGACGAAGAGGTCGAAGCCATGTACGAAGACATAGTGAAAGCTATGTCTCGTACCAGTACCTTCTACACAATTGTTATGGGTGACTTCAATGTCAAAGTGGGAGTACAAGAAGATGGTGATTCGAGGGTAGGAAAATTCGGCTATGGGCGCAGGAATCATCGGGGGCAAATGCTGGTAAACTTCCTTGAGGCTCAGGGATTATTTCTGATGAATTCATTTTTCCAGAAAAAGCCCCAAAGGAAGTGGACCTGGCGATGCCCCGATAACACAGCGATGAATGAGATCGACTTCATTTTATCCAATAAGTGCCAAATATTCAGGGATGTCTCCGTGATCAACAGGGTAAACACTGGAAGTGATCACCGCCTGGTAAGAGGCACCCTGAATATTAACACTAAAATCGAACGATCGCGGTTAATGAAGTCGACTCTTAGACCAACTCTGCCCCAGGTTCAAGCTGGTTGCGAAAGCTTCCAGTTGGAACTACAGAACCGATTTGCCATGTTGGAAACCAGGCAGGACATTGACGACGCCACCAATGGTCTGGTGCGTGTCATCCGCGAAGTGGGCCAAAATTACTTTCGACAAAAGAGCAATGGACGTAAGTCGAAGCTCTCAGGCGAGACTCTGAACGAGATGACGAGAAGACGAGAACAGCAGAATATGAAGCCATCTGAGTATCAGGCACTTAACAGGAAGGTTAAAAAACTAATACGGCGTGACACAAGACGAGCTAATACCCGGAATATTGAAGATGCCATAGCACTCAAAGGTTCTGGCAAAGTCACATACCTCCTGTTGTCACCTGACAAAACTCAGAACCACACAAGGCAGAACCGTCACCGCAAAACCAGAGATTCTAGCTGAAGTCGAAAAGTACTATGGCGATTTATACTCATCACGAGTACCTGCACCTGAGTCCCACAGTGCGGATGACCCACGAGCCAGACTGACACGCCACCTATCAGACGATCTTCCCGACATCGATTTGGGGTAGATTAGGATTGCTCTCGGACAACTTGGAAACAATAAGGCTCCAGGAGATGACGGAATTACCTCAGAGCTTCTTAAAGCAGGAGGCACACCAGTCCTGAGAGAGCTGGCTAACATCTTCAATTCCGTCCTCCATAATGGTATTACACCGAAGACATGGAGCAGAAGTGTGGTGGTTCTGTTTTTCAAGAAGGGTGATAAAGCTCTTCTGAAGAACTACCGCCCCATTTCACTTTTAAGTCATGTTTACAAGTTGTTTTCGAGGGTAATCACGAATCGTCTTGCCCGGAAATTCGATGACTTCCAACCCGTTGAGCAGGCTGGGTTTCGAAAAGGCTTCAGTACCGTAGACCACATACACACACTTAGGCAAATAATACAGAAGACCGAGGAATATAATCAGCCTCTATGCCTAGCGTTTGTGGACAACGAAAAAGCCTTCGATACCATTGAGACCTGGGCTGTTCTGGAATCCATGCAGAGGTGCCTAATTGACTATCGGTATATCCAGGTGTTGAAGTGTTTGTACGAAGCCGCATCCATGACCGTCCAAGTACAAGATCAGAGCACAAGACCAATCCAATTGCATCGCGGGGTAAGACAGGGGGATGTAATCTCCCCGAAACTTTTTACCAATGCATTGGAGGACGTCTTCAAAACGCTCGATTGGAACGGACGCGGCATTAATATTAATGGCCAACACATTACACATCTGCGATTTGCCGACGACATTGTCATCATGGCGGAGACTCTGCAGGATTTGGAAGAGATGCTAAACAACCTGAGCGATTCTTCGAGACGAGTAGGTCTCGGGATGAACATTGAAAAGACCAAAATTATGGCAAACAATCATGTATCCCCGGGACCAGTGGTCGTAAATGGCTCTCCACTTGAAGTTGTGCAGGAATATATCTACCTGGGCCAAACTATACAACTTGGCCGGCACAACTTTGAGAAGGAGGCTAAAAGAAGAATACGTTTGGGCTGGGCGGCATTCGGGAAATTGCGTCATATTTTTGAATCGTCGATCCCACAGTCGCTTAAGACCAGGGTCTTTAATCAGTGCGTCCTACCTGTAATGACTTACGGTGCCGAAACGTGGACACTCACCGTAGGACTGGTCCACAAATTTAAGGTCGCTCAGCGAGCGATGGAACGCGCGATGCTTGGGGTTTCTCTGGGCGATAGAATCCGAAATGAGGACATTCGCCAGAGAACTAAAGTCACCGACATCGCGCGGAGAATTAGCTCGCTGAAGTGGAAGTGGGCTGGTCATGTCTCCAGACGCATTGATGGCCGATGGAGCCGACACGTGTTAGAGTGGAGACCACGCTTAGGCAAACGTAGTGTAGGGCGCCCTGTGACAAGTTGCGTAGGGCGTTCTATGGGGGAGGCTTTCGTCCAGCAGTGGACGGCAAAAGACTGAAAAAAAAAAAACAGTTCGCCGATGACACCTGTCTAGTAATTGCCGATAGAAATCTACAAACTGCGTATATACATCTTCAATCCGATCTAGATGCTCTAACAAGGTGGTGTCATGATGCCGGACTAGTACTTAACGCATTCAAATCATTAAGAAATGTTATCGACCATCCTGTAGGCACTCGTGCCATTTCTGCGAATCGCATTCACACTCAGCGTGCAAACAATATGTATGGCGAGCGGACTACCGAGTATATTGTTCCCAGACTAATTAACAAACTACCTTCAGATCTATGTTATAATATTTAAAAAAAAATTGGCATAAACTAAAGCAATATTTTTTAGATTTACTTTAAGTGTGTATGTACGTATTTAGATCTGTAGTATAGCGATAGTATTTAAATGTATAAATTTGTAGTGTAGACTATTGATGGCACACGTATAAACCTTAGTGGTTTTTTTAGTTTCTATCATTATGTTAAATATTGAACTGTTATTTTAAATGGATAAATAAATTAAAAAAAAGGACTATCTCTCAATGATAAAAAGTAAGGTTAGGTTATGATAAAAAGTAAAGTAAGGTTATGACAACACTCGTCAGTGATATTTAATATTAATTCGTATAATATCTTAAATTATTATGTATTGTAATCTGATTGATCCAAACGACATTAACATGCTATTATGTATGGCTTATGTCCCGAAATATTTATTTTTTGCTTGAAATAAACAAGCAACACATCTCTTTATAATATTAGTTCAATATTTATAATACAGCCGTTCATTCAGTTTTGATAAAATTTGGAACCTTTGAAACAGCAACTTTAAAAATAACATTCGTTATTCGTTTACATAGCAGTTAATTCTATACAGCAGATCGTCGATCGTCTATTCACCATCATGCCTTCATTAAATCAATTGTTATATTACAACCATTTGCATTTTCTAAATTCTCACTCGTCAGTAATATTTAATATTTATTCGTATAACATCTTATATTATTATGTATTATAATCTGATTAAGCCAAACGATGCTACTTATTGTATATAGCTGATGTGCTGAAATATTTATTTTTATTTTTTACTTGAAATAAACAAACAATACTTATCTCTTTATAATATTACTATGATATTAATTTATTTCTAATATACCGTTTCATTCTGTTTTGATAAAATTTCGAACCTTTGAAATACCATCTTTAAAAATAACATTTGTTATTCGTTTACATAGCAGATAATTCCATACAGCAGCTCTACATTCCTACATTCAATCAATTGTAATATTACAACCATTTGCGTTTTCTAAATTCTCAATCTCAATATCTGTCCGTAGCTTAAGTGAGTATTACTTGTATTTGTTGTAAAATAAAATAAGTATCACATCGATAATAAATAATGCTTTATATAACTAGTTCTATTTGATATTAATAGACCTTTTTTTTTATAGAACAGGAAGGCGGACGAGCATATGGGCCACCTGATAGTAAGTGGTCACCAAACGCCCTTGGACATTGGTACTGTAAGAAATGTTAACCATCGCTTACATCGTCAATGCGCCACCAACCTTGGGACCTAAGATTTTATGTCCATTGTGCCCGCAATTACACTGGCTCACTCACCCTTCAAACCGGAACACAACAATACCAAGTACTGCTGTTCTGCGGTTGAATATCTGATGAGTGGGTGGTACCTACCCAGACGAGCTTGCACAAAGCTCTACCACCAGTGTAACTTAAAACATAAATATAAATAAAAATATTTACCTCTTGTATAAACCACTTTTCTCTTTTTTCCATGTATATTCGTCCATCACAAGGGGTCCCGTTGAACAGCATGTATTTCTCAATGTCACTTATATTAACAGTACCTCTGAATTGATTTATATATGATACATTTAAGCCGTTTGTTTGAATGATATCATATTCATCGATACAAAATTTACCTGAATGATTTTTAAGGAAAACTTGTCCCAAAGGACAACACTTCCTAAAGCAGTTTTTAAATTCACACACACACCCAAATGTTTTTATTTCACCACTAATGTTCTTTATATAAATATAATTTGGAGGGAAATGAACACCATCTTTTATTAAGCCACCTTCAAAATGTTCAGCGTTTGTCAGATCAAGACTATTTCCATCACTGCACGGCTGTCCATTAACAAATAAAAAATGAAACAGTACTATAAATATAATAACACGCATTTTTGTATTTTAAAATTGGAACGAGTTTCTGTTCTAAGATTTCGCCGATGATTTTTGTATTCGCGTGGCGTGCGCGTTTTTTGCTTCGAATAAGAGGTGAGACTGCGCTCAGAGGCGGCTTGTAGCTGTATTTATACCTAACCACATATTGTAAGTTCATTAGAGCCCGAGGCTTGATTGTTTAAAGCTTCTTTCATGATTAAATTAATGTTTTAATCATTTCAATAGTATTGGATTATTTTGTCATGAACATTTAATAGGCTGTAACTAAATTAATAATATTTGCTTATCTATCAAGCTAAAAGCGCCTTAAAGCGGAAGTTCTTATTTTAATTTAATTTACCATTATTTATGGAATATAGTATTTCATAAATATGGTGAATAAATAAGCGTATTTAAGAGAGATGAGTGTATTTTAGAATAGTTACTTTATTTACACGAATATTGTTGTTAGTTAGATATCAAACCATTGCGGTATTTCTATGTAACTATAGCTTTTTAAATCGTTAAAGTGAATTATTCGTTTATTTGGTCAAATATAATTATTCAATTCAATAATTACAGACTGGTAATATTAAATGCTATGCAGTAAGTGGTAAGATCTATGTATTATGTACAAGGCAGTTAGCGAATGCTAACCTTAAATTAATTTTTAAATTTTTGGTAATGCATATTCGGTGATAAAAGAAAACATTGTGAGCAAACCAGTATATGTTGTATGTATACGCATGGATAATGAGCTTCCCAGCAGTGGTACATTTAAGGTATATGACTTAATATTTATTTTACTTAAAATCAAGATATTACATCATTCATTATCCCAGTAAGCACAGAGAATAAGACAAGCTATTTGGAATCGTCATTTTACAGGATTATATTAATCAAGTCTCCGGCTCGTTACCGCGTGTAAAGGAGGGGGAAGGGGGGTGTTAGGTACCCTATGCTCTTTTCTGTACCACTGATAACGTGTACTTTTGCCTGAATAATATTAGCAACGATATAAAGCTACCACTACTATTAAGCAAAAATAAGTCATAATGACATATAAAAACGATATTATTTGACCTTAAACTCAATTGTAAGTTACAAATTAATTATACTTTGTAGGGATCTAATTTAAGATTTAACAGAGCGCAAGGTTGATGACCTTTTGCAAATGCATTTAGGGAAACAACGGAGTTATTTGTCATTCGTGATCAATATTAATTATAGTAGAATTAAAGTTAGTTGTAGTAATAAAGTTAAAGTCAAGACCAAAAAAGGAGGTTCTCCATTCGACTCGTACGTATGTACGTGTGTAGTGTATGTGTATACATACGTACATATAAAAGAAATAAGACTAAAATATAACTTACCCATATTGTGTATAACAGAGGAAATCTTAAGCAACATTTAAATAAGCCGAGTAATATTTCTAACTTAAGTTGTAACATGCAGGGCACATTTTTAACTCGAGCCTTTTCTTGGCCTTAGCTGCCACTGATAAGAAGTACTTTACGTAAATTTATAAGTGTGAAAGTGGATACTTAGGGTTTCTTTGTAGGTTTGCGTGAATCACTAAAAAACTAAAAAGGTTAAATGTATTTAAATATTCACTACAGTCTTTGCTTAGAAAACATAAAATTGAGCAAGTAATTGATTTATTTTATTTATGTAGTTTCACCCGAACAAAATTACACCGACCATATTTGTTGTGTTCTGATATGTTCCACTGAGAAAAGTTGCTGTTTGACAGTCGAAAATGTGGAGCGTTGACTTGATTACCTCGTTGGTCTAGTGGCTAGATATAAGGCCGTGAACCCCAAAGTCCTGGATTCAAGTCCCAATAATAAATTATTGGGTTTTAATGTTGAACATTCCCAGTAGCAGCCCGGAGTCTGGAAGTTGGGAGTGTGTCATCTCCCGTGCCTTAGAAAGCACGTGAAGCCGTTGATCCTGCACCTGAACTCTTTCCGGTCATGTCGGATTGCCCACCTATCGGATTATAGAAGTTAGGGAATAGGGAGTGCACCTGTATCTGCGGACACATTTGTGCACTATAATATCTCCTGCGTAGTTGGCTAATCTCTCTTGAGATTGGCCGCCGTGGCCGATATCGGTCCAGATGACATTATTATAAGAGGAGGGTCCTGGTACTTACCCAGACGGGCTGGCACAAAGCCACCATCAAGTAAAACTATTACCATTAATAATAGTCTTATTACCTAGATTATAATTATGACTTGAAAACGTAATAAAGTTAAATATACAGTAATACCTGAGTTGGCCCAGTGGTAAGAACACGTGAATCTTAACCGATGTTAAATATACATCAAGGTTTATTAGGTACATTAAGGTATAGGTTTCTATATACGACTGGAATTCTATTTGTCAACTGGTATTACATTACTCTTAGTACGAATATAGTCAAATATTTGTGTCCAAGTTTGGTTTAACAAGCCATATTAGGACATTGCAATCTGCTTGTTTTTTATATTTAGCTTGAGGGGCCATATGATTACAAATATCATTATATATATTTTATATATGCTATACAAAGAGTACGAAATGAAAAATTATGATGTAACGAAGCTATTTTTATTACTCTAATATTTTTCTTACTCTGAGTTACGAGTTTACACTCGTTAAAGTTGTAACGTTCCTATATTTTTTTACGACCTCGCACGTTTGAGTTTTAAGAAACGTTATTTTATAGGAACGCGGACTGGGGTCAATTCTACTAACAATTTAAATTAATTCAAAGTCAATTCTTATAACGGTTTTCGTAATCTACTAAGACAAAGGTCCTGCTGCGGTTCGATCAAAGTTGGATCGGGAACTTATCGTAACCGTTATAAATTAGTAGAATTGTTTGCTTGTATTTCGGGTCAGAGCAATTTTTATTTCCCTTCCATTGATCTTTGTCTCTAATCATAATCTCAGTTACTCATTTTTGCATAATTATGTCACTCGCAACTCAGTTCATTGACTTTTTTTGTATTATTTTTCTCCTTATAGTCTTTTCTACATTCATACCTTAAAACTCGCCCAGCAATAATAACCTCTTCATATTTAATTTTTATACAGTGTTTGGTGTGCGAATGAAAAAATATAATATATTATTGGCTCTGTGTATAAAAAGAATCAAATTTTCGATCACTGAATAATCATTTTCATACATCAAAGTGGGCGGATCACAGTTTTAAATGCCTCACCACATAAAAATATACACTTCACTTTGAAATAAATAATTCAATAAAGATTCATGTACGCTATTTAATAGCGACCTCGTCATCGATTTTTATGAATATATCATAGAGTGGTCTGCAATAGCTTTTTTAACACGAATAACTCACTCAGCAATCGCACGGGTTTTATCCAAGATTTGTTCAATTCATATTTGTAAATAAACAAATATTACGAATTAATTATTGTCTCTAAAATATAGTAATAGAATCGTATCTAAACAAGTAATTAAAATTATAAAGTGTTTGCTACAAATTTGTTTTATATGTTTGTTTAATAAATGTTAAACAAATAAAGAAATACGTTTTTTTGTTCACGCAAAAATTACAAATACGATTGTCATAAAACGTTGAAATTATAATAGGATGTAGTTTTCGGATGAAGAATTATAATTGCCTATATTTTTATGCTATCGGTGATAATAAGTGTTCACCACAACTTCTCATCACCTATAGCATTCAAATCATCCATTACATCGCCATTACGCCACCAACCTTGTGAACTAAAATGTTATGTCTCTTGTGCCTGTAGTTAGACTTGCTCGCTCACCCTTAAAATCGGAACGCAACAATTCTAAGTATTGGTGTTTAGCGTTAGAATATCTGACGAGTGAGTGCCTACCCAGACGGCTTTGCACAAAGCCCACACACCTAGTAAATACATTCATATTACAAAAATTAACAATAGCAAAACTTTTGATAAGTTTTTATAGGAACTCAATTGTGGTAGCATTGCTTACTGAAACAATAGAGACGCGTCAAAAACATCAATGTACTAGATAGTTGTTCTTATAAATGCCTGCAAAAATTCTTAATGTGCATTAAATATATATCATATAAGGAATAGATCAGTGACTATTTTTATGTTTGAAAAATAATAATAAATAAATGTTATCTTTAGTTCAATTTATTCTCCACACAGATTTAATTGTAATAATTATTAAGTAACATAAACTTTGTAAGTATTGTCTTCTAATAGTAATGTATTGAATTTGTAGAATATTATTATATGTGTATTAGAATTTAGTAAAATATTTTAGAGATATTTAAATAAACGCATGTCAAAAAAGACGAGAGGTTATGTAGATCAGTAGCAAGTGGAAAGTTCTGGGAATGTATCATTATATTCGTTTATCATCGTAGATGATAAGAGAAATGCATTTTTGATAGTCAGAGAAGGACTGTGACTGTCAGAGCGTCACGGTAGCATGCGAAAGCGATCCTGTGGCGCTCCTCGTTAAGACGGAAAGGGTACGGGGAGGTTTTAGTGGGTAGGACGGTGGCCTTTTGCCCCGTGAGTCCCACATAACCGTCCCGGTCGTGAACCGGGCGGTAGGCGTAAATGCCTTTCCTCCTCGACAAAAAAAAAAGGACTGTGACTGTCCGAGCGTCACGGTAGCATGCGCAAGCGATCCCGTGGCGCTAAGGTGGAAACGGTGTCGCTGGTATGTTAGTGGGTATTCCTATGTTCGGGCCGCACTCGGCGCCTTGGACACTGGCGAGCCCTAGATATCCCACCATTGTTCCCGTTTTGTTGTTGTTCTGTTTTTCCAGGTGTTAAAAAAAGAAACCGTGACAAAGTTCAAGTGAATCGGGCGCATAGTTTACGAGATCTCGTCATGTGGTATATCGCTTATATATAGACTAGTGGTAAAACCTTCATTTGGGAAGTAGATTCAATATAAGCTTTCATCAAACTTACTTATAAATGTTGCTTTGCAAATATCTACGTGCAGGTTTTTATTAATATAGCGGTGTTTTAAATTGTTAGTAATAATTTATAAATAATGATCATAGATACGTTGACTCGATCACGTATATGATAATGAATGCCGCATTAACTATTGTGAATAGTGATTTGACCTTCGGGTCTTTCGGTCTTCGGAGTTCTCAGAAATTGCAGCATTTTTTTAACTTTAAAATAGAGATGAGTTGATACTGTGAACAGAATACTTATTTTAAATAAATTTGGTCAGATATGAAGAAATTATGAAACGTGTCTGTAGGGTACACCCATCTACAATAATAAATTAATTAGTAATTTATAATATAGATACATTATCTGCAATCTCGGCTGACACACATCGCGGAGCGCGGAAAAATACAATGGGTATATTGGAATTGGTGCGAAGGGAAGACGGTGTGTATACATAGCAAAATATATTATATTTTATTTAGTTTGTAATACCGACCTTACGTCGTGAATTAAAGTGTGAACATCACAGTGTCAATTCCGAAACCCGCAGTTGAACGCGGTATACCTCTATATATATTATATCTTTATATCTTTATATATAACTGAAAATGAAATCATTGTTATGTATACTGAGGATATTGGTAGTTTTGTAGAGTACGAAGAATGACGTCACTCGAAATCATGGAAGACAAACGTCTGTAAATTCGGTTATTATAAATTTGCTTAAAAAACAATTTACAATCAACTAATATATTTTTTTTTATAAATTATTTCTTGACATTATTATATAATTTTATATTCACGTCTTAGCCGAGTTCATAGTTTTTTATTTTGCACGACGTTTCTCGATAGTAAGCTCGTGATGACGTCAGGTGCAAACCTTAACATACTACCTATTATATAAATTGGATACAAAGCGAAAGTTTAAAGTGCACAAGTAAATCTTGTTTGAGACAAGTTATTCTTAAAAATACATTAATTGTATAATATCACTCACATTATAATGATAATCTGAAGCATATTTTTTTTTCCGATGAACTTCATACGTATAATTCGACAACATCGTTCAAGGTGAACCGACTTTGAGTTAACGATTTGTCAACTAATTTAAATTATATTATATGATTGGGTATTTACCTCTACCGAGTTATGAAGAGCACGACAAACATTGCTCACGACTTTATGAGTAAAATACCAGAAATTATTTGTAATAAGACTAAACATAATCCTAAAAGTAAAGTAGCTAAAAAATTGGCAAACGTCCTACCACCATTTGACTGATTTTTAAGAACAATTAATTTTCAAATCCGAATCCGATGTATTTATATATTTCAAAGGAATATTTAAATTAGATAAATATTTGTTTTTTAAGTACCTAAACAACGCAAAATTGCTTTGAATGGTTTCCTTACGGCGGCAATGTCTATGGGCTAAATAAATATATACATTAATCGTAATTATGTATATTTGCTTGTAAGTTTTAAAATATCTTATGAAACAATATAGTTTCTTAAGTTTGAATATAACAAAATATAACACCCATAAACCGGTTAATCAGATCTTTTATGAATTCCTAGAAATATACACTCCCATATGACAATGAAACAATTATATTTTAGAAAGAAATTAATTCGCGATAACAGTACCAGCGAATATAACTTGAACGTAATTAAGTTAATTAACAATAAGTATTAAATATTTAAATTTATTAAATATAATTATAAGCCTTTATGGTTTCAATCGAATTCAAATAATGTTATCAAATTAACACTTTTTTAGAAGCAATATGTTTCTGCACTCGAATAGGTTAGGTGGACGAAACTGATCACGGAGTGAGCCAGTGAGCAGACAACTTGCATGATGGTCAGATAATTTAGATGGTAATTATTCTAATTGACTATTTAAATAATTAATGTATTTGTTCGCCTTGACTGTAACACACTAATATAAAAACCCACACGGTTTAATTTTCATTGAAAGTCTCATCAATTGAGAACCAAATAAATTCGGGTTTAATTAATTGAAACAAATTTCCTTTGGGAAATTTTAACACACACGATAATTAATTAAGGGTGGAACCTTTGCCCAATTTCGGACATTGACTAATAAATTTAAAAAAAAAGGAAAAACATTTTCATTGATACGTTAATTGATAAAACATTAATTGAGAATAAAATACACAAAAAAGGAAGGTTAAAACTAACTAACATTATAAAATGTGGAATTTAATAGAAATCTGATATTCTTACCTTTTGGATGAAAAACGGGTTGCTTTCCTTATGTTTTTTTCTGCAAGTCACGCCGATCATTACTTCGAATGCGTCGGTCAAGTTTATATAGTACAACACTGAATTTCGATAATTTATCGGGTGTTTAGATTGAAGAAATAAATCAGTGTCAAACTGATCGTTAGAGATGCAACCACTACGTTTCGCTTTATGGTAATAAGCAAATCCTAGGGGACAACATTTACTAATACACACTTTATCTTTTGAACATGTGTAATTTTCTATCATTGATATTTTCATCACAGCAACGTCCGCTACCGTCTGACCATTCAATGAAACTATAATTTTAAAATATATAATGAGAACAAAAATTTTTAAAACCAATTTCATTTTTAACAGTCCTTGTTAATATTTAACACACGTTTGACTTTTGAAGCGGTGTGGATAAAGTAAAAGAAATTTTATAATTTTATTGCGTTCGTGTAATTTAAGTAATGAAATTGTATATAAATTGGCTAAGGTAATAAAATGTGCATTCATATGGGAATAGATAAAACTACTAGCTTTGTAAATTATAAATTTAATACAGTTAAAATTCAACAATACAAAACATTACAAAAAGAGAATATACACGTTATACATTGAACAGTAACGAACCATAAAACTATTGAAAAGCAAGATATTTGATCACAAATAAATAAAATAATTTTATATTTAAGTACATGAGATGAAAATTATAAATATAAAAATTATAATAACACGATGTTATTAAAATATACAATATATGATAAATCTAATAATAAAAGCGTCTTTGTGCTGAGTTTAGTAAACGTCATGAAATGCTCTTATCCTAAAATCTACTGTATCATAAAAACAATATGGCCATGATTTATATCATATAATAATATTAGCAAGACTGCAATTATGTATAATGACAAAGTGGCAGTTTCGTCAATAAATATCCTATAGATTAAAAGTACTAAAATGTTTATAAATTTACACTTAAGATTCTTCACTCAGAACAGCACGTAACACTAAGAGATCTACTTATTGTTCCTCGTACATTACATCGTAATTCTAAATTTCTACAGCGTCAGGAAAAACATGATCCAGATAAGCTTGATCATTGCTTTGTATCGGCTTTGGTCTTTCAACTTTTTCTTTCACTGATTGTTTTAAATTTTCATTACTGTTCCTATTAAATCTTGATGCGATCTCTTTAACCTTTCCAGGTCGGGGCATCGAGTTTGTTTTAGTGTCTTGTACTTTTTGTTCCGCTTTAAGTTCTTCAAAAGAACGTTCTTTTTCATTTTGCTGCACTGGCTTATTATGAATTTCGATATTTTTAACCTTTTTACTTCCGTCTGAAGCTCTTTTAGGGTCAATTCTTTTAAAATCAGTATCTTGGGTTTTTTTTACAACTTTACTCTTTCTTCCCGAATTATTTCTCTCATATATTCGACCTTTATTATAAAAACTATAACGAGGATTGTTTTTATTTTGTATGTCAGTCGTGTAATTTTTCTCAGAAGCTCTAACAAATCCAAATTGTGGGTTAATCGAATACTTAACATCTTGGTTGCTCTGACATGAGTAGCTCTGCTCATTTTTATTATTACGTCGATTACTTCTGTCAGATTTTCTGTGCCTTGGATCAGTTTTAAATGTAGAAAAATTATTTTCATTAAAATAATTGTTATTAATTTCATTAAATTTAAAATGTTGCGGATCAAAAGCGTGCGTTCTTTGGTGTGTTAGAGGCTTAGACAGCGATAAGTATTTAGGCGGTTCCCCGTGCTTATTTATAGTTAACTCGTACTGGATATGCGGATCGTTTACCGCATACACGTTTTCTTTGGCTTCATTTTCCAACGATGAAATTGCTGCCTATGAAATAAAAAGCTACATTGAATCGCTTGTTTGTCGTTGTAATTAGAAAAAAATATATTATTAATATTGGAATTACGTAATATTTAGGTGTAAAGCTTGTCGATTTCGTAGAAGTTACGTATTACTTAACAAAAGAGTAATTGCTCGAAATTATCCATAAGGGAAAAATATGTCATTGCAAAATGTACTTTGTTTTAGTGATAAATAAGCGTGACGGTGCTCATATTGCTCATTGTTATGTTAATACCTTAAAATACCAAGTTGATTTACATGTCTGCACTCAGAGTAATTAAACGTCGTTTGGCTCTGAATCATGGTGACAGGTGGATAAACGAAAGCTTGTTTAATAAAAGAGACAATAACGGAATAGGTGACGGGCGGTTTCTGTTGCTATTTGAGAGTAATAACATTTATAAAAATGTAGCGAAAAATGTATTTGAAGAAATTGGAGTGAAATCATAAAATAAATATAAATCAAGAATATTAAGTATATTCTTGCTTCATTAATTTGGCTTTACTAAAAAACAGAGATATTGCCATTGACACCTTGAAATCATATCTCAAATATATTTATGTAAATATTTACATTCTTCCAAAGTCTAATGTACAATATTTGTATTATTCAGCCTTTTGCCGTCCACTGCTGGACGAAAGCCTCCCCCATAGAACGCCAACCATCCCGATCTTGGGCAGTCCGCATCCATCCCGTGCCCGCCACCTTCTTCAAATCGTCGGTCCATCTTGTCACAGGGCGCCCTACACTACGTTTGCCTAAGCGCGGTCTCCACTCTAACACGTGTCGGCTCCATCGGCCATCAATGCGTCTGGAGACATGACCAGCCCACTTCCACTTCAGCGAGCTAATTCTCCGCGCGATGTCGGTGACTTTAGTTCTCTGGCGAATGTCCTCATTTCGGATTCTATTGCCCAGAGAAACCCCAAGCATCGCGCGTTCCATCGCTCGCTGAGCGACCTTAAATTTGTGGACCAGTCCTACGGTGAGTGTCCACGTTTCGGCACCGTAAGTCATTACAGGTAGGACGCACTGATTAAAGACCCTGGTCTTAAACGACTGTGGGATCGACGATTCAAAAATATGACGCAACTTCCCAAATGCCGCCCAGCCCAAACGTATTCTTCTTTTAGCCTCCTTCTCAAAGTTGTGCCGGCCAAGTTGTATAGTTTGGCCCAGGTAGATATATTCCTGCACAACTTCAAGTGGAGAGCCATTTACGACCACTGGTCCCGGGGATACATGATTGTTTGCCATAATTTTGGTCTTTTCCCGAGACCTACTCGTCTCGAAGAATCGCTCAGGTTGTTTAGCATCTCTTCCAAATCCTGCAGAGTCTCCGCCATGATGACAATGTCGTCGGCAAATCGCAGATGTGTAATGTGTTGGCCATTGATATTAATGCCGCGTCCGTTCCAATCGAGCGTTTTGAAGACGTCCTCCAATGCATTGGTAAAAAGTTTCGGGGAGATTACATCCCCCTGTCTTACCCCGCGATGCAATTGGATTGGTCTTGTGCTCTGATCTTGTACTTGGACGGTCATGGTTGCGGCTTCGTACAAACACTTCAACACCTGGACATACCGATAGTCAATTAGGCACCTCTGCATGGATTCCAGAACAGCCCAGGTCTCAATGGTATCGAAGGCTTTTTCGTAGTTCACAAACGCTAGGCATAGAGGCTGATTATATTCCTCGGTCTTCTGTATTATTTGCCTAAGTGTGTGTATGTGGTCTACGGTACTGAAGCCTTTTCGAAACCCAGCCTGCTCAACGGGTTGGAAGTCATCGAATTTCCGGGCAAGACGATTCGTGATTACCCTCGAAAACAACTTGTAAACATGGCTTAAAAGTGAAATGGGGCGGTAGTTCTTCAGAAGAGCTTTATCACCCTTCTTGAAAAACAGAACCACCACACTTCTGCTCCATGTCTTCGGTGTAGTACCATTATGGAGGACGGAATTGAAGATGTTAGCCAGCTCTCTCAGAACTGGTGTGCCTCCTGCTTTAAGAAGCTCTGAGGTAATTCCGTCATCTCCTGGAGCCTTGTTGTTTTCAAGTTGTCCGAGAGCAATCCTAATCTCGCCCAAATCGATGTCGGGAAGATCGTCTGATAGGTGGCGTGTCAGTCTGGCTCGTGGGTCATCCGCACTGTGGGACTCAAGTGGAGGTACTCGTGATGAGTATAAATCGCCATAGTACTTTTCGACTTCAGCGAGAATCTCTGGTTTTGAGGTGACGGTTGTGCCTTGTGTGGTTCTGAGTTTTGTCAGGTGACAACAGGAGGTATGTGACTTTGCAAGAACCTTTGAGCCCCTATTGAGTGCTATGGCATCTTCAATATTCCGGGTATTAGCTCGTCTTGTGTCACGCCTTATTAGTTTTTAACCTTCCTGTTAAGTGCCTGACACTCAGATGGCGTCATGTTCTGCTGTTCTCGTCTCCTCGTCATCTCGTCCAGAGTCTCGCCTGAGAGCTTCGACTTACGTCCATTGCTCTTTTGTCGAAAGTAATTTTGGCCCACTTCGCGGATGACACGCACCAGACTATTGGTGGCGTCGTCAATGTCCTGCCTGGTTTCCAACATGGCAAATCGGTTCTGTAGTTCCAACTGGAAGCTTTCGCAACCAGCTTCGACTTGGGGCTGAGTTTGTCTAAGAGTCGACTTCATTAACCGCGATCGTTCGATTTTAGTGTTAATATTCAGGGTGCCTCTTACCAGGCGGTGATCACTTCCAGTGTTTACCCTGTTGATCACGGAGACATCCCTGAATATTTAGCGCTTATTGGATAAAATGAAGTCAATCTCATTCATCGCTGTGTTATCGGGGCTTCGCCAGGTCCACTTCCTTTGGGGCTTTTTCTGGAAAAATGAATTCATCAGAAATAATCCCTGAGCCTCAAGGAAGTTTACCAGCATTTGCCCCCGATGATTCCTGTGCCCATAGCCGAATTTTCCTACCCTCGATTCACCATCTTCTTGTACTCCCACTTTGGCATTGAAGTCACCCATAACAATTGTGTAGAAGGTACTGGTACGAGACATAGCTTTCACTATGTCTTCGTACATGGCTTCGACCTCTTCGTCAGTGTATGTAGACGTTGGGGCATACACTTGTATTACCTTCAAGGCATACCTCTCGGTTATCTTTAAGACAAGGTATGCCGCCCTTGCCGACACACTGCCAACCTCCACGACATTGCTTCTGAGTGACTTGTGGATCAAAAAGCCGACGCCACCTTGGGATGGTTGGTGTCCTTCTCGGAAGTAGAGTAAGTGACCGGAATCTAGTGTCATCGTGTCCTCGCCCTGTCTTCGGATTTCTGATAGACCTACTATATCCCAGTTAATACGACTTAACTCTACTTCCAATTCTGTCAGGTGTTCGTCCAGCCGCAGAGAGCGTCCATTATACGTGGCCAGAAACAGTCGCCGTTTGTGGTACCCTGCCGTAGCCCGGGGATTCTTAGCACCCCCCATCGCACCGTTACCATGGCCGGTACCGTGGCCAGGAATAGTGCGATTACCGGGAATTGGGGGCCGTGAATTTGTGTCGTCGCTCATAGGGGGGTTTTTGCCTTAGTCACCGCGCTTGGCAGGCGGGTTGGTGACCGCAGTGGCTGGAATCTTTCACTAATAGCGCTGCTGCCCGCTATCAGGATTAGCATTTTCGGATACCAGCATTTGTGTGGTTATACCGCCACGATTTCGGTCGCCAGAGCCTCGTTCGTTGATTAGCAGGATGCACCACGAGCAGGTGAGGTTGACGGTAGGGAGCCTAGGTTGTTGTCGACTCCCCTTACACCCCCAATATATGTATATATTGTATTAATTATTCATGTCTATTTTCTGGCAACTGTTTGCTTAATAAAAAATGCTAATGCACTAATCCCAATCCTCAAATGATATGTGTCTGCAGAATCCGTAACAATTTGAAAGTCACAGTAGGATTACAACGGCTTAAAAGGTATACGAGGAGAGAGGCATGTAGGGTAGATTATTAGGGTGACAGCATCATGAAAAATATTCATTTTGTTAAAACAAAAGAGGAATATATTTTATTATAAGACGTCATAATAATAAGCTTCCTTAAAGCATCTTATGGTATGATAATAAATTGAAATTTAGGAAATAGTTACCGTACTCTGTAACATCTCAAATATATCCCGTATGTCATTTATTGCGATTATGTATTTAGTAGTGCAGTATTATATCACACAAAAATCTAAAATCAGTTAATAGTGTAGTGCGTCACACCTGTGCAGCTCACACGGTGGTGGGGGGCTGCAGTACGACGGCCGCGCGTCGCACTTGCAGCGCGCCGGGGGAGTACCGCGCCCCCGCACCCCCCACTCCCCCGACGCCTCGCTCCGGACACCCTGCCCCTACCCGAGATACAGCAGCGGTCCGTGGCTGGTCTCGGGGAGAGTACACTGCGTCAGCGGGGAGCACCGTCTTTTCACTGGTTTTGAAAAAAAAAAAACAACTTTTAAGGATACATACGTACATACGTGAGTATAAGTCATTCTTAAGAGCAACAAATCATCTGCGCAGGAGTATATTATTGTACAAAAGTACACTCTATATATTCCCTCATTCTCCTAATGCAATAGGACTGGAAATTGAACATTAAAAGGAATTCCGGTGCAGGGCCAGCGGGTTTACGTGCTTTCCGAGGCACAAATATAAAGTGGGTATATACCAGTAAGTGAGGTTCGGTTTGAAGGATGATGAACTAGTATATATGTACAAAAAAATGTATATATACAAAAAAATAGTTAATATAATTGTAAGAGTATGTACCTGCTCTTTCAAAATTTAAATGGAGAGGACACGTTTAAGTATAGTATTACGAATATTCCTATCTACCCTTCCAATTAAGAGTACAGTTTATGTTAAAAACAGGGAACAATAGCCAAAGCGGCCAGGATTGCACCTGCAAATCGCTAGGCGGACCGTAAATCATTGCGCTATTAATGCTTATATATAAGACGAAATAAATATAGGTAAATAAAAAATCTAAATTTAAAATAACTTACCTATCTAAATCATCAGTCTTGTATTCGACGCTTTCTGAAATCAAAGAAAAAAATAATTTGTATATGTGCGTAAATAAAATAAAGTTACCTTATCATCATCGACCATTTTAAATTCAAACTAATTATAAAATCAAAGTTTTAAATAGCCCCACACAAAAAAAACACAAATATCTTCTAACAAATAGAAAAATCAAATTTGTTTGTTGGTCCTTGAAATTTATTATAAGTACCTAGTGATGAAAGCGTCGTCGTGTGGGGGGCCGCAATTTAAAATCAATCAGATCTGGAATAGTTGGTTAGATCCTTTTGCCAAATAGGAAATGAGATAATGATCTTCAAACGCCTGAACAGATCGTCAGGTCGTTGAGGGGCTACGATGCCACAGACAAACATAGATACATACAGACAAGATTATAACACCCCTCTTTTTACGTCGGGGGTTAATTATTTATATCTATTAATTTATAATCAACCGATTGGTGTGGTCCTCGTTCACCTCGATGTCTGTAGTAGACTGTAATGTCTGACTGTATTCTCACCTCTCCTTCTTCTGCAGCGCACGACGAGACACAGTATGAGCACGAGCAGTGCCGCCACGAGCAGCGCAGCAGCGATTAGCGGCGCCACGTGTGCTGTCTCTGTTAGCGAAAAATTCTCTGCGTGAAGAAATTATACACGGTCATGATATTTTCTTATATTCCGATTAGTGACACACTTATAAAAAAAACAATAATAAAAAAAGTCATTTCAACGTAAGATCAAATAATTAAAAAAAAAAAAAAACTAAAAATAACAACTAATATGTCACACTGCACTGTCACAACCACGCACTGTCACAATCAAGCACTGTCACAACCACGACCAGCATCATCACCGTTACTCACCGTGCACGGTGAGAGCAACGGAGTGAGAGGAGAAGCCACGTTCATTCTCGACGTGTAGCACATAAACACGCGCGTCCGACATGCTCGTGCTGGTGATCAGCAACGTGTAGCGATAGCAGCCATTGATGTTGGTAGGCTCCAGAGTTTTGTAACGACCTGGGGCATAATAAAATAAGTTTATATTACGATTACATTAAGACAAAATGGATTTTTATTTGAAATTCTGTATTATTGAGTTAATAGAAATATTGTGTCATATTTTATCACATTCTCGTGTTGGGTTCGTTTCAGTCTGATGACCGTAGACAGAATTGAGACCCATACCGATCATATTAATAATATAAAACTTTTTTGTTCATACTCTGGAGATAAAATACAATTAAATAATAGTATTTACCAATATGTGAGGGAACATCGAGTCTCAAGCTCCCCCAGAGCCAGGCGGCCCGGCGGGGGGGTGGATCGGCGCACACGGAAGCCTGCACGCGGCCTTCTGCGCCGCTCCACGCGTGCGCTGCACTTGTGTCTGCACCCACAGGTGGGCCCAGGACGTTGAGTGTGACGGCTTCCGACTGGTGACTCCTAACAACAACGAGTAAAAATTTGGCAAAATCAATAAATAGGTCTAGTTTGCAGTTTTTTTTTTAACTTTGTTTTTTTTTTGCCTTAATTTCATGATTCGGTCTCGCAAATAACATATTGAGTACTATTGGCAATATTGTAACAAAATATTGTGGCAAAATATTGTACGAACCTTTCTTCAAGACCGATGTGGTTCGTAGCGATACACGTGTAACGACCATGCTGAGTGTACGACACGTTGTGAAGCAAAAGTTGCGGGGTCGACGATATCGGGTACCCATCATCGAGGTGACCGCTCATTGATGATAAATTAGGACTGTAACATTTATAATTATTTTAACACATACCGATAAATGTAAATAAACTAGAGTGAACCTTAATATGAATGAGGCTGTAGGGTTATTCTGTACAAACAAACTCGAATCTTACTGCAAAAAACGGTCGAGAATTGTTAAAAAGTGATATGCGATATCAACCATCATAATTATAATATTACAATAATACATCAAAATAGTATATATAAGTCAGTTATCAATAATTCACGGGTGATTAATCAAGTGAGTTCGTACAGAATAGCACTGCTGATAATATTATACGAGTATAGTGATATTTTCAGAAGTACTACTATAAATCATTGGTACATTACTACTAGCGTTCTGTCTTGTTCATTACAATTTTTTTTTGGGATATCATAATTATAATATCATTATTATTATAATATCGTTACAAGTAATATCAGATGAGATGATTATTATATGCAAATATTTTGAATAAATCAAATTTAAAAACGATCTCCTTGGTCAATTTCTTAAATTAAAAAAAAGATTGCCATTTGGCATTATAATTTCGGTTCTTTTTTAAGAATGAATGTCGAAGAATTTGTTTTATATATGTATAGAATGTACTCATGTAAACATGTACTCACTTGTGGTACCATTGGTAAGATGGAGACGGATTTCCCTCCGCCTTACACTCCAAAGTGACCTCAGAAAAGAGATTTGCTTCCACGACTGTGTCTGGTCCAACCCATGTTACTCTTGGCGGAACTACGAAAATTTTATTAGAGCTATTAAACAGATTTCTTATAGTGAGTAAAAATCGGTGATACAATAATTAAAATATCCGAATCCGAGATCTGTGTAAGAACATTCTAACTATTGTCTAAATAACTTATAATGGTAGTACTGGGCAATATTTATATGTATAGTATCTTTGTGAAGTTTAATTGCCTTTTCAACGTTTATGGGGTATGCCTTAAATTAAATTATTGAAAAAAATATAATTCTAGATTTGCTTTTCATATGGTAAACATACCAAAAGCTATCTTATAATATAGAAATGTTATAAGAAAACTATGTATGTATTAAACGAATGAACAAATCGAATGTTCATATTACAAAGTTAGGACGAACGTTAACCTTCTACTTAGTAAAAATTTAGAAAAAAAAACAAGTAAAATAATCAAGTACGTTAACTGTTTGTTTATTACTTACATTTGACGTCAACTTCTATTTTTACAGAGTCAGATGTTCCCAGTGAATTTCTTGCTTGACATCCATATATACCTGGATAATAAAAAAACACGTAAAAATTAAGTTGTCACTACTATTATATAAGTCTAGTAGAAATCGAAAAATAACTAAGTAAAGCAATGTTAACAACTGTTCAGTTATATTACTGTTACGATAATTCTATTATACAGTATAATAGTACAGATATAAGGTCGTTGTGTTCTGGTCCCATTACTGAGTAAAATAGTACAATTAGTGTCACAAGATATGACTTAGAGTTCACGGTTGGCAGCTTTGCAATATTTTGGCTAACTTTTTTTAATCTGCCTTCAAGTTAATCGAACCGGTGATACGGTTTTGTATAAATCCATCCATATGGGAATCACTTTCTCATTAGTTACGCTATGTCAAAAATCAATCATTTGTATTGCTTTGTTCTGATTTGAAAGTTGAATGAGCCAGTGTTATTACTGGCGCAATTGTCGATGTTAGTGGTGATGTTTATATTGGTATGCCACCGCATACCATACTTCTAACACTGGCAGTCTATCTTCCTAAGAAGAAAAATAAATTAAAAATGTGTATATTTACCAGAATCATTCCTAGATATTGGAGCTCTTATGAGCTTGGCACCATTAGTGGCAATAACTTGTCCATCTCTAGTCCACCAAACGTAAGGACTAGGATTCCCATCAGCTCTGCATTCGAGGGTCAATGCACTGGAACCTTCTTCGAGACTCGCAAGGGAACTTGAATCTGCTCCAACTATGGATACTTCTGGAACAACTATAAATAAAACAGCGTTAATTCTTTCGATAATAATATAATCCTCTTATTCAGTTCGTTGAACGATGATAATAATCGTACAATCTTTAGAAGAGGCCAAAGTAAAGTCGCAAAGATTTTGTTCAAAAATTTGAGGTAGAAATTCGACCGTAATTCATTGCTAATAAAAATGAGATTTCATATTTTAAATTTTTTTTTTTGAATTATACTTGACGAAAACTGGTTGGTATGCCAAAGTAAAACAGTAAGCCCAAAGCAATGCCAAAAAACGTTTGACAACGGACAATATTTGTTTGACAATAGAGAAATATGGACGTAAACGATGAATGTTTTATGTTATATAATATAATGAATTTATAATACAAGTATATATACATTTTAGCTTACTGCACTTATTGTCCATACATTTTAACCATGCCAAACCTCACAACCCTCCGTGCGCGCCATGTGCTTAAAACACCCTTTTACAAAGTTTTCTCTGTACCTATTAATATAGAGATTATTTATTTGTATATATATGTTATATAACTCACATGTGACATCTAACATCGTGTATGAGTCCCTGTAATATGGAGACGGATAGGAGGGATGATGAGCTCTACAAGACAGTTGTCTGCCGTGTGCTGATCGCGTCGCGCCCAGCTCGAGCACCGAACGCGCCGCCCACACACGTGGACGTTCCACCTCTGATGAGTTGGTTTGACTCCACGCTGTCAACCGTTCTTTCTCTGAAATTATAAATAGTCCTAAATTATACACTAGCTCTCTTAAATGTAAATCGTATACTTATCTACCCTATTATTTATCTGTCTTGATTCTTTATTTAAAAATAAATATATTCAAGAGATCCGTAATCCGTAAAAGCCCGTGAATGTCCCACTGCTGGGCTAAAGGCCTTTTCTCTCTTATTGAGGAGAAGGTTTTGAAGCTTATTTCACCACGCTACTCCAATGCGGGTTGGTGGAATACACATGTGACAGCATTTCAGTGAAATTAATTCGAAAAATAAGCATGTCTAATAAGTATAAACACTTATTTCTCTTTTGACATTTATTTTGAATTTGTTTTATTTAAGTAAAATAAAGAGTCGTTTTTTTCAGTTTATAACAATCCATCGTTTCTAAAATACATAAATCCTCTTATTGCCTTCACTGGTGAATAGAGGGCTCGTTTGTTTTTGTACAGATCATCGGAAACGCGTTTGAACAAGGAATTTTGCTAGCATTTTTGCCACCATTTCACGCGGTAAATATTTATATTAATTTAGATTTTTTTGTAGATACTGTTTCAAATGATTTATAATATTATGTTTCCAAATTATATGTACATAAGCTTTGTTTTATTCAATGTTATGTTTTTTAAACATACCTAAATACCATTCAATATAGGCTGGTGGATTGCCATATCTAGCTTCGCAGACGACTGTTGCACGGCCTCCAGATGGCACCGTAATGTTCTGACCGGGCAACACGTGGGATCCATTGTAAAGTATTCTTGGTGTTTGCGGAGGAACTCGTACGGCGAGAGCTGCAGGTGGACTAGAGAGAGCGTCCTGGAATGCAGAATATTCAATGATTGTATAATTATTACGTGATTGCCGCGTTGGTCTAGATTCTAGTGGTTAGCTTAGATTAGGTCGAAGATCTTGAGACCCCTGAGTTCATATCCCGGGTTTTGCCAGATTTTTTTTTATTCTATCGAGAAATCCTCAGTAGCAACCGGAGTTTGGAAGTTGTATTTGCGCACACTAAAGTGCCTCGGTAAGCACGTAAAGGAGTTGGTCATGCGCCTGAACTCTTTCGGTCGTATCGGCATTGCCTTCCCATTGGGTTAGAGTTATGTATGTCATATAATATGTCATGCACAATAGGCTAGTCTCAAACATATTAGTTTAATCGTAATTTAGATTTTGTAGGAAATTTTGCAATCAACATATAAAACTAAATAAAAGAATGTTTGTAATATGATGTGTATTTTTGTATGTATGTGAAGTAGGATGAGAATAGGCAGAATATGCATATATGTGAGTTAAGATAGATCTTTTTGTCGGTAAGTGTGGGTACATAGTGTTCTCATATGGAATAGCAATCGATAAGTATACCTGAACATCATAATTGCTGGCGGTGACCTGACACTGCCACTGGCCATCATCTAGCTGCAACGTAGCTGCGCGTACCCATAATGAGCAGTCACCACCCATGGGACTATCTTCATTTGCCCATTCGTATTTGCCACGATATATGCCAACGGGCTGTAAACAAAACAAATTAAATATTTAACATCATTTTTTCTATACTTCTTATTGCTCTAAATTTTCTTAATTTCCATTCTTATCATTAGTTATGTCTATCACAGATTTGTTATTTTATTATGTCATTAATATTGTATATTTCGGTTATTAAAAACTTAAGCAAAAAATGTAATAACATTTGTCACAAACGCAAAATAACTAAAAACAAAAAACTCTAAAAGTAAAACTATCAAATGTATTTGTTGGCCATTTAACTTTCTAATAAGTAATTATTAATATAAGCGTCGTCGCGTCCGGAACCGCCATTTAAAATCTATCGGACTTTTAAAAGTTGGCAATACCCTTTTGTCAAGTAGGAAATGAACTGATTATTCATCTTGTCATCAGAGAAAACCACATCAAAATCAGTCCATACGATGAGAGCTACGATGCCACAGACAGACACGCAGATACACACTTTAAATTTTTAATACCCCATAATATAATAGTCTATGAACATCTTTACCACAATTTTGTGATGAAACCGAATGAAATGGTTATCATATGATTAATATCATAACTTTAAGCCCTATTCTTATATTATTTCAAAGAAACAGTTATTAATGTCTGATTCCTCTTGAGAGGAAAGTACTCTTTACTTACTCCACCAAGCTGTTCCAATACAGGTTGTTGGAAACACATGTTGCCTAATTTTATTTCAACACATGAAAGTTTCATTGCATTGTTTTGTACTCAGCTGTGATCCTTCACAGAAATATACAAGAAATAAAAAAAGACAAATTAAAAACATGAAACAAAGTATTTCTTGTCCGGGATAGAATCCACAATTGTTTGTAAAGCTTCATGTGTTCTAGCCACTGGGCCGAGTCTGCTCCATTATGTTTTAATATTTAGTTATTAGACTTAAATAACAAACAAAGCTATTTGTAATTGAAGCATCAGATTTAACCAATATCACTACAATACAATTATCTAGAGTGCACCGCTTTCCAGCAAGCGATTACGTTTATTACATGTTATATTTAAACGCTTGTTGTCAAAGTCAAATAGACCGCAATTTCATGGAATGTTCAAAGCACATTTCTGTGTCGACTTTGCAAGTCGATTGTGTCAGACTTCTGAATTGAAAAACGAGTTAGCAAAGGAAGCGTGTTCTTTGTAGGGATGAATTCGTTTGAGTTGATGCTCGTTTGATATAAAACGTCTGCATGTGCTTTTATTATAAAAATGTCGCAAATTAGATATTTGGTATGAAGATATTGATTCTTCAGTACAGAGTATCCATTAATATAGAGATTTCGTAAGTTTTTAAAATCTGTGATATTGACCAATTTTTGATATATTTTTGTTCTAAATTATGAGCTGGCTTTATGAAATACGTATATATTAATTACGTTTTTACATAAACAAATAATTTGAACTTCATGTACCCGAAATAATATCTCATTTCAATCTTTATTTATTTGTTACCATAATATAATTTTAAAACTGTACCATAATATAATTCCAATTTATAAGTCGAATTCAAATTATTCTTTGTCATATAATATAAATTATTGAGTATTTATTTCTAAAATAAATAAAAATCATTATGATTTGAGATATTTGCATTAAAAAGTATTTCTTGCATTGTAAGAAATACTTTAGTATTTCTATTCTGTAAGAAGTCACTTCATTACTCAGCTGTCATATGTCGACAACCGACTTATATTGATATATTATTTTTATGCGTGTATTCTTGAAATATTATAATTATTATGATCAATGTCGCCATATAACTTTCTGTCATTTCACGACCGAGTTTAGAGTTTGTTTTTACAGATAGGCCTACAGTAAGTGTCCTTAAATGGGTTGGGTAAATCCCATTAGAGTTAACGAGACGCTTTGGGTCAACTTCCACTACGAAGCGAGTTTGAATGTACATAAAAAAAACTTAATATGTATGTATTAAGATAATATTGTAAATTGTCCATCGCCTTAATAAAAAATATAGTAATTTTATGAGTCTTATTTTACTTTAATTAATTAATTGTATTGTTTTATTTTAGAATTGTAATTCTCAGCGTAAACACTGTTTTGTATGTTAAGTTTTTCAGCAGTAAGATTAATTTAAATTTGTAAATAGCAGCATACTAATATGTTATTAATTAATTATATTATAAGATGGACTAAACATATATTCAAATAAAGGACTAAATAAATACAATATAATGTTTTTTAAGAGATTAATCTCTTTCAATTGAGACATTGAAAGTAAATTAACAATCTGCAAATGCCCCACTTCTGGGCTAAGACCTCCTTTCCTCGTTGAAAAGTAGGTTCGGAGATTACTCCAGCACGCTGCTCCGATGCGGTTTGCCCCACATTGAATTTCCCACATGCAAGTTTATCACCATATTTTCCTTAACCGCCAAGCACAAGATGAACTATAAACACAATTTAACGATATAAAAATTCAGTATATTTATACGGATTTGAACTCAGAAATCGTCGGTTAAGATTCAGGTCTTTTAACCACTGGGCCATCACAGGTTTATTAAATATAAAAAATAAACCCAAATTAAAAGAACGTGAACAATTCGTTCCACTAAAGCGATAAGAACCCGTATTCATAACTAAAAATCCATATTCTTTTCATTGGGATCTCGTCTAACTCATTTGAATTCAATATATTCGAATTCTTTTAACTATTATTACATATTTCTATTCATATGGAATCCATAAAAAACTGCCATTTCGATATATTATACCAAATATAGAACAGCGAAGTCGACACGTATTGTCGACTTAGAAACCAATAGTACAGTCAGATTATGTACGAAATAAAAACTAGAATGGGACTACGTAATACAATAAAGACATTCAAATAAGGATTCGTGTGAATAGAGAATAGAAATATTGTAAAGAACAGGAAGCCGTAGCAAGAGGTCATGGGTTTGTTTAGTAGATCTTTGAAAAGGGTGTTAACAATACTTGGCTTCATTATACGTTTGTATAATGAGGTTTATTTATGAAACGTTGAGCAATGTTATGAAAAATATACCAGGAACATGATTTATCGCGTTGCCTTTGTAATAATACAACTTTTATTATAAAGACAGAACTTAGTATTGGTAAAACTATTGGTAAAACTTTATGAAAGCATATACGGTTGATATGTATTCATATTGTTTTATACTACGATGTTAATATTATTCGATAGAAACGGTATACTTTTTGTTTATATTCGTATTATTAAGAAAATATTCTAAATTAAATCATGTAATTCAATTTCTTATAACAATTTTTTTTTCTTAGAGTTGTATATATAATTATATTGTATGTATAATTATGTTAATACTTTACAATTATATTTTAGACTAAAACTATCAAGATTATCACAATGTCTTATTAATCTCATTGTAAGTATTCATTTAATGATAATTTAATAAAATAATCACTGCAACACATTACGCAATTACAAATAAATATATATTTAGTTTATTCACACTTAGGTATTAGCGAAACATAAAACGTCCAATTATGCCAACATTTTTTATTTTATTTTTTTATTATTCAAGTGACAGTTTACGGTTCCGTGTTACGAGTTATACGCCAACGTACGGACTTTATCTTCATTTTATATATTCTTTTATTCTTACATAACATATGTGTTCCATTAAATTATTACATAAATAAAAGTGCGTACAGCCCATAGAAGTTTTATTTCTTATCCTAACTTGCTTACACGCATCATGATTAAAAGCAATAAATATCTATCATGTTAATATTTACTAGCATATTGTTAGCGAAGAAAATATCCTATTTAAAATATGTTAAGTAACAAATAGTGGACTTTTTCTTGCCTGCCTCGAATGCAAGATAACCAAACATCAAATTGAATGTAACATTTTCGATGTTGATTACTTATGTCGCTAGTTTTTCAGTCCATCTTTTATATATAGCCGTACCGTAACAACCTGTGAATGTCCCACTGCTGGGCTAAAGGCCTCCTCTCCCTTTTTGAGGAGAAGGTTTGGAGCTTATTTCACCACGCTGTTCCAATGCGGGTTGGTGGAATACACATGTGGCAGAATTTCAGTGAAACTAGACACATGCAGGTTTCCTCACGATGTTTTCCTTCACCGTAAAGCACGAGATGAATTATAATCACAAATTAAGCACATGAAAATTCAGTGGTGCTTGCCCGGGTTTGAACCCACGATCATCGGTTAAGATTCACGCGTTCTTACCACTGGGCCATCTCGGCTTTTTTTAAAATATAATCTTCCTAAAACCCTGACACTGGCCTTAATCAGTTAAAATGGACAAAGAGAGAATGTTAGTTAATATAGAAAGTGCGGTACTTTTGGAAATTTAAATATCTGAACTTCTGGAGACTATTTAGACTGATGCCTTTTGAGTAAGGAACTTGTTCGTCTTTAAAAATGGATTAAAGAGAGCATAGATACAATAGGTTACCTAAAATCTTTAATATCTGAGAAATTTTAGCTGGTTCCTGAGATGTAACCGATGTGAAATCAACAATGATTTAATATTACGACTACAAACAATTGTACGTAATTTTTCTCGTTTTGATTAAGTCTGCCCACGCCATCGACTTCTAATTTGAGGCCCGTACCGAATATGATATTGCGATTTTGATAAAAATAATAATGAGAGAAATAGTGTTTATTGTGCAATTACATTAGATGAAATTAGTCAATGTCATAAATTGTACTCTTAATATTTGAGACAAAATATACAGTCAACAATCACGACAACACAAATTAAACAGTGAAGTATATGAAAATACAGAGGTGGCTTGCCTGGATTTGAACACACAATCATTAATTATGATTTATGAATTCCAATCTCTGAGCCATCTTGGCTCAGTAAAATTAATTAATTAGTTACTAATCTGAAACCGGCACAAATTTTTTGAATGACGTAAATATTTGAAATTGAAGCAAAACTGCTACTAAAAATGGCTTCACGTCGAGTGCTATTCGCGTTTCTCGGTATTCAGACGTAGTGCACGAGTAGTATAAGCAAACTGTTGATTTACCGAACATAGCATCGGTTTAACGAACCTCAATGTCAGTACCGAATTAGGTTTTCAATCAATGCTCGGATTTCTGATTTTACGGATGGTGTTATTCGAATCTTAAAGCGTGGTTTCAAGTGTTTCGTAATTAGTAAATTCCTTTAAAAATCTGATAAATATAAAAAGGCTTATATCCTCATATATGTATATATCGTAAACAGGATATATCTTTTCATATGCAATGGTTTATTTATCATTGACATTTTAGTTTAATACCAAATTCACGTGTATTTTGAGAAAACCAGTAACATTCACCATGACAATATTTTTTACTAAATTGTAAAAGTCATAAGCATACAATCATATATGTGTATTTATGCCTATAATTAGACTGGGACACCCTTCAAATCAAAACAGAGAAATACAGAGAACTGTTTGGAGGTATAATAAGTGATCGACAATTTAAGAGATTACTGTGAAATGTCAATTTATTATTTATAGAAACCCTTCAAATATGTCAAAAGATAACATCACTGTTTTAATCAGTAAATTATTATCACATTTTTGTAATAACTGGAATGATTATGACAGCGATGAGGTACAGTGAAGATCTTCAGGTTAACATCAAACCCCTAATGTTGATGTGTCCTAAATTGATAAGAGCACACTTTGGGAATGAAATTATCACTTCCGGGCTATTTTCTTATAGTATTGAAAAATTAAAACAATTATCAAATTATCAAAAAAAAACCTCTAAGTTTCTACTCAAGTCAGGGTATTTTCTTTAAAAGGAATTAGGTAATTTTTAAAAGAAAGTATATAAGTGCATCTATATCAAACACATGTATTTAAATTTGAATAAATATCTCCCTTAAAAAGATTTGAATTCCGAAATCACGTAAGAAGTTGCTTGCTAGTCGCTACCTCTGTGCTACAATTTAATTAATTACTTAATGGGATGGACTTATGCTTTATCTCTTAATCTTATGTCAATTTAATCACGTTATATAACTTAAATTAATTTAACCTTACAAACAGGTTAATTCACTGATTACATTACGTCACGTCGTTTTTATATTCGCTCCAGTATTCGTAAGAAAGTAATCTTAAAAGTAGTGACAACTATATATTTTTTTGCTTTTACAATAAATTATTAATATTATGTTTTCTAAACATTTTATATATATTTATAGTATATATTTATTGTTTGATTACATACAATTATTTGCGTCAACATAACCTAAGTTACTTGTATTTCAGTTAGAGACTGAATAAGAAATTATCTATAAATTCACCTCCTCTCCAAAAGTATAATTAATTAATTATATAAAATTAATATAATAAACGTGGTAAATATAATTACATCGTTATAGAGCCAAATTATCTGTCATGGGAAGATTTCTTCGTGTCTATGACAAAAAAGTACCATATTAAATATTCGCCGTAAATTCATGACAAATAAAAATAAATGATTATCATATATTTATTCCGCACGAAGGATTTTGTAAGTCCGTAAGTACCACTCATATTTTATTTGTTTTATCATAAAACAACAATTACATCGTTTTTGTGTTATGGCTTGCAGGTTAAGTGAGCCAGTGTACTTATAAGAACTAACTACATACTATCTTCTTATCTTCTCTCATAATTGGCGAAACAATATGTAAGGAATAGGTTCCTCCTTCCTATAAGGCCAACTCGCACGTCTACTGTTCCGCCGTAAATTAAAAGAACAACGTCATTCACTACAAGTCAAGTTGGATAATTGGTTTGCATATTCTGGTATTGGGTTCCCCAGCAGGGCTGATAAAAATTAATGAATTCAATCCACAGATTGTCAGTGTCAGCTTCGGAGTTCGGAGGATGGAAATCACGTAATGTCCTGCCTTATTTCTTCCCGGTCGTGTCCGATTGCCGTCCCGGCGGATAATAAAAGTGCACCTGTGTTTTGTTTCTCCTGCGAAGTTGGCTAGTCTTTGTTGATACTGGCAGCTGTAGCCCGAACTCGTCAGGACGGTTTAATCAATATGTCGATATTTAATATACGAAAAATATGTTTTCATTTTAGGTTTCAGCGTATTTGACTGACGTTTTGTGATAACGTATTCATTGGATAAAAACTAAAAACAAATTTCTAAAAAAAATAAATAATTAAAAATAAAATCGAGGCATACTAGATCGTTTTTTCCAACTCCAAAAGTGGTTGCGCTATTCCATCGAACATTCCAGATATGTATAGTGGCGGTTAAAATACAAATTAATTATGAAAGCCCGTGTAATTTGGTTCTATGTTTGGAAAAAGTTGTATATAAACGGGTAATTAATTAAAAAGCTATTAAAAATTATTTCTTTACAGCGAAGTGTAAAACAGCGAAATAGCGTACTGTTATTATTTTGAAACAACGGCTGTTTACCGAACCTTCCCGTTGTTTCTTAATTAGCCTCCGCCATTGCTATTTTTGCTGAATAATGTCAGGAAAAAAGGGTCGATATTGTTCGTTAAGCAAGTTGAAGTCAAAATTAGGTCGACATGATGTAGACGAATCTTTATACTCGTATACATATGTTAGCATATCTGGTAACATTTAATATTATTACTTGGATTTAGTAGTGACATCTATTAATACGTAAAACGGAACGGTGTGGAGATGTCAGAAACGAAACGGAATGTAAAAGATAAGAGTAAAATGAACATAGCTTTATTCCAAGGTTAATGAGGCATTGGCGAGTGGCTAATATTTCTTACAGTGCCAATGGGAGATGGTCCACCATTTACCATTATGTGTCACATTTGCCAGTACACTAACCAATTATAAAAATAAATGATCAATCATTTATCTGTTTTTTTTTAAATCGAAAACTACAAAATGTCACTGTCACAATTTTTTATCCCATTTTGCTACAACAAGTTCATTTGACGGATAGTTATTTAAGGATCGGTATTTTTGGATGGACAATAGTCAGTTGATTAACGGGTAGAAATAAAATCAGTGCGGAAATCAGGACGGATTTAAATCAGATTTTTATAAAAGCACACTTTAATTTCTTTTTTATTTTAGAAAGGCCTCTGGCCCATATGGCCTGATATTAAGTGGTCACCAACGCCCTTAGACATTGGCAATGTAAGAAATGTTAACCATCGCTTACACTGCGCAATGTAAGAAATGTTAACCATCGCTTGCAATGCGCCACCAACCTTGGGACCTAAGATTTTATGTCCCTTGTGCCTGCAATTACACTGGCTCACTCACCTTTCAAACCGGAACACAACAATAGCAAGTACAACAATACTGCTGTTTTTAAATTGTCTGTATTACTGGCTAGTGATGTTTATCAGATTCCCAATATAAGATATTGTAATACGTCAGGCGGAAGCGTTTATGCCAATTTTATTTATTTTTAATTCGTATCGTATTCATAAAATTTTACACGTTAACAAGTTAATAAATTTAAACGACATACGCCGATATTATTTTTTATAGTCATATTTTATCACAAAAAAAAACAGCAAAAAGCAAAGTTTTGACTTTAGAATTTATATATCAAAGGTATCTCCTAGATATCTCCAGCATAGTAGGTAAAAAATTATATACGACCTAAATTATAAAACGTAAAAAAGCAACAAGTGTATATAATCGTATTTTATGTATCATGACGGAGAGCTGAGTTATCACAAAATTTACCCCTTTTTTCGAGACGGCGGGGAAACCTCAGAGGAAATCTTGGTCGAATATTTCAAGCTTTTCTACACAATATCAGCCTCCTCGGCTTACAAGCATTTTGAAATGCATATAATGAATAAACTATTTAGCCATTAACAGATATACTACCGCAAAACAGCAATCCTTATTATTATTGTGTTGCAATTTCAAGGGTGGGTGTGCCAGTTTAACTGCACAGAAGATATAAGACAAAGCATTGGTGATATAAGTAATAGTTAAAATTTCTTACGGCGCCCATGTCTATGGCCAGTGGTAGTAACCATCAGAAAGCCCATTTGTTCGTTCACCTACCTATTTTATATAAAAAAGGTAGCTTTGAAACTAAAACATTGCCTATAAAATTAAAATAAATATACTTTAACTTATTATTATTTTGTGTATGATATTTTATTTATCACCTAAAATAAGTAAGTTTAGTTGAAAATAAAAGAACAATATGGCTATCGCAAACTGTATTCTCTTTTGAGAATTTTTATTCAGACAGGTTATAAGTTCTTAAAACTTTTAGACACTAACGCTATGACTTATTTCGGTGCTAACTTTAAAAAACTACGATCCAGGCAATACTTTATACTCTATACAGCCGTTACGAGCTATCCGGAACACACTTTTATTTGACATATCACCCAATATGTAGTACGTATCAATGTTTATTTTGGACAAAACAGACAGTTGATTAACTGGAAAGAACAATGGCGTCCCGACATCCTGGGCGAGGCCGGGATATGCTTTATGATCCATTGAATATCGATATTTGATACAGTCCTATTTTATTTTATTTCATTTTGCACATGTTCAGCTGAGTTAATGGTTGCTTTAAGCACAATGAAATGTTGTACGAAAAAGCGTATAACGAAACTTGATATCTTACAAATGATAAATATAATATTGTTACAAATATATTTATATCAACATTTTACTTACAATTGATTTTTTACGCCGAAATAATGAAAACTGTTGTATTTTATTTTTAATGCACGCAACTCACAATATTGGTCCTGTCAATAAAGAGTATGTTTACATGTAAATTGATTCTAATATTATAAATGTGTAAGTAAGTGTGTCTGTCTGTTACAAAACAAATAGACCGATTTTGACGAAATTTGGTTTGCAGCAATCTTGAACCCAAAGACGGATGAATACTTTTACCTAGCATCTGCGAGTTCAGACGCGAGTAAAGCCACGGGTGAAAATTAAAATATATGTATATATCGAAAACCGTTCCCAAAAGTCCACACATATTTTCTAGTGTTCACGGATAAAATTCTATTGTATATGTGTTTGTTTTTTTAAAATATATTTGGAAATAATATATGTTTATATATAATTGTATCTTAAGCAATATAGTAACTCTTTGACGACCTCATCTTATAATGTCTTGAATAATAATACGTAAATTATACGCGGGTTAAGTCGTGAACATGAAACATACAATTTAAAAAATAATTCGATAGTTGTACATTCCATATAACAATAAATAAAGGCGGCGTTGACATGTTCGTCACTGAGATTGTATTTGAATGGAAACGAAAATCCCCTTTACGATATTAATTGCTTTTCGAAATACAATGGGGATATTTAAATCGTGTGGTGTATAATAATAATTGATTAAAGCGTACTCATTAGAGTCACTATAATTATGTTTAATGGCGGATAAATATTGTTTCATATTTGCAATAAGTCAAGTTTATTAACTACATTCGATATCTTTCATCTTTATAAATGTTAAATAATGTTTTACGCTAATGTTTATTAATAATTTTGGAGTTTTGTTAAGAATATCGGAGTTTATTATATTTCGTTTATTTTTTTGGGAGCTGATGTAGCTATGAACATTTGAATCTTAAGCGAAGATTGTGGGGTCAAAGCCAAATTTGTGTTTATAATTTATCTCGCGCTCGCCACTGAAAGAAAACAACGTAAGGAAGCATGTGTCGTAGTCACAGGTCCTGCCACATGCGTATCCACCAACCCAAATTGGAACAGAGTGGTGAAATAAGCTTCAAACCTCGAGAAAAAATTAATCCTTTGCCTAGCAGTGAGACAGGCTACTTTTTATTAAATGCATTACAATATGAAATAAACGTCAAACATTTAATATATGTTTTAAAATGATATTATATTTATTGTAATCCAAATCGAAACGTACTTTATTTAAATCGGTTCTTAAAACGTCATTGAATTGTCATTTTCCAAGATTAAATTAAGTGTGAAGCTATGAATGAATCGATTCTAAATCCAAGCTTACAGAAATGATAAGTGATGTTCCCTTAGAATTACTGTATCGTATTATTAAAGATTTAAACGTTCATTAATATTAGAAAGTGTAATAAATATCGGCTTAAGACATGCTAATATGACCCATATTAAGTTTATACTGGGGATTACTGGGTAAAAACCTATTGATAGGATTTAATCCCTAATTTAAAACTCGAATGAGGTTCTAATCCTCATGATTGAAATTGGGCAGAGTACATTTCGTTTCAAATATATTCAGTTTCTTTTTTTTAAAGAACATAGTGCCTAAAATCTTAATTTATTTATTCATTTACTAAGATCATCCTTCATTCATCCTCCATCATTTATAAAATCTTTGATTTGTAAAAAATAATAAGTGCTATAGTAAAATATAAATAGGTTTTTTTTTTAAATCTGGTTATTAAGGCATGACATTATACATAATTATATGCTAGAATTTTTTTTTTATGAAAAATACCAATTTATTTATTTACCATCCTTGATATTTAATATTAACTCACATTCGATGAAGCTCAATAAATAACAAATTATAGGATCGTTAGTTATCCTCTACACAATCGACGTTATGGTGTCCCTACACGTAGAGTACAATAGTGGGATAGGCCATACGCCAATTCCTCGTGAATTCACAATACCCATTGAATGCTTTACGAGGCGATACAAGGACGTGGGCCTGAGTTTGTGAACTCCCAAGTGTTCGAATATACCACTGCATATTAAAGCCAGTTTAGAATTGTTTGGCATTTCACGAAAGGTATTTGGTTCACGTAGCTTATGGGTAATGGGTAATTCGGGATTATTGGGGGGCGGGGATACTGCATTGCTTTGCCTTTATGCTAGTTAGGAAATAACAAGGATATCTCGAATGAATCAATTAGGAATCCATTCTGGTATTATATAGCAGGAATGAAGGTTTCAATGAAAATGAATGACTATAATAAGAAATATAATAAAATAATTTACTCTCGACATTGTACGCGTGGATATTGGATATACTTTTTTTGTGGTAATTTATTTTCTATAAATACAATGGTTTCCAATGGGTCTTTATAAAAACACGTATTTATTTTTATCTCTATACGTATCGATACAGTAACTACACGTTTTTCATAAAAATATTCTTATAACAAATTTACAATGTAACGTAAATCATTTCATAATAACGTTGAACTTAAATCTGTTGTTTTCTTTTATGAGCAAAGTCTGAATATATCTATGTTTTCTTTCTATCTTTTATTCAGATGCAATCTCGTAATATTATTGCTCAAGTCAACAATAACACAAAGCGACGTATGAGGTTTATTATAAGGAATATGACACGAGTTGCTTTGTTCAAAATTCTATTATTAATTTTTTTTTTGTTAAATGTAAGATTTGTGAATATATAGCATGTTCTTGCAATGTGTAATAGAATTTTAAAAGGGTGTTTTAATTTTTTTTCAACAATTGAATGATTTAACTGACAATAAATGAAATATTCTTTTACTTTGTTTTGCGATTCGAATCAGTAACGTTATAAATATTATAAGATATTTAAATAACAACGTGATAAATCAACATCAAGCATTATTACAGTACGAGCGAATAGATCTGTTTGATTTGTAGTAATTATTTATATCTCTAAGTATTAAAATTAATACGGTATAAAATCATTGGTGTTTTAAATTCTCGATCAATTGATATATCTTTAATTTCGGACTTATAATAATATTAAATTTACATGTTTTCCAACTACCGTGCATATGTTATGTATATGTCACCGTAAAATATTGAACGGAGCATTAAAACCCATGAAATTTCGATATTTTATGTATACAATTTAACAGGCCATTCATATCAAAAATAACATGCGCCTTACGGTCCTTACAATTATACGGTAAAAGAAAAGATAAAACCTCGTTCCTACGAAATGTAAAAAAGTAATTAACATATAAATATATAAGCTTATATAGTCATCACGAAAGTCCCACACAAGGATTGAGCGGCGTTTTATTCCAAGCTTTAATTGCTTATATGAATGTACCCCTATAATCCGTTGAACGAGGGTGCGACTCATTATAAACTAAGCACCTTGTTCAATCACGTGTTTTATCTCAACAGATATTCGTTTCCTTACAAGTACATATAATCGATGAAACGCAATCCATTCAAATTATTCTCATCGTAAACGTCTCGAGCGCACAAAGAGCTCCCCATTCATACTTTACAAAGAGGCATTGAGTCGGTGATCAAGTTGAATATTAACACCGCTAAAGCAACTACCAGACGAAATAACGCATCGACGCGGCTCACTTACTGCAAACCGTCGAGGCTTTCCAAGCATTATATTACGGCATACAGCCTCCAGGATCAAACGACGATATGGTATTGATGTATAGATCGGTGATACATAGCGTAACCGTGTAACCGTGTGATACACTCTTAATATGACAACACTAATGCTTAAGTAAAAAGGTCCTTTATTCGGTTGTCGATGAAAGTATACTCTAGTCCGATAGAAGGGCGCAGCAGAGCTTTTGTTAGGGAACGATTCATATTTTTATGCATTCATACGTAAGGCGATTATGATATTGATTTCCTTTTATATCTCTTGAATGGATATTATATTCATTCGAACTTGTTATGTTAAATTAATAAAGTTAATTAATACACTTTTGTTTACTTATACGAATGAACCAAATTATAATATATTATTATAACTGAAAGATTAGCATAGTTATCGAAATAATTATGCGGAATTAATAGCGGTATAAATTCTATCATCACTAGATAGACTAGACTATATACTATAACATATATATAATATGCTTAATATGCATAGTATGCAGGCTAAACCAAATCGTGGTCTTTCTGTGCTTAAATTATAAATATTTTCGAATTACAGAGATCTATCTCAATAAAAAGAGCTCAATTTATTCTTTGTTTAAATTTAGATGTATACGTTATACTCAATAATCCTTCTTTAAAGTAGGTTATAATGATCCCAAAAGGTATCAGATACTATTCAATATTGATGTATCAAGTCATAGCAACGCGTTACGCGACGACTTTTGAATATTAAAACGAATAGTCACGAATGCTGAATTAGAAATAATAGCGATGCGTACGAAACGGTTAGTGTAGCCCAATGGGAGGTCCTTTAAGCGTGATTATATTATATTAATTTACATATAAATAGCTCGAATCATGCTAATACAGAGGTAGAGATACTTAATGTCATGAAAGAAAAAAAAAAGCTGATAAACGAATATGTATTACGACAAATGTATTAACCAAAAAAAGAAAGAGAGGGTTAGAGTTGCTTTTCCATTAGTATCATTCGTTTTCTTTTTAGGTACTACTAAAAAGTTGTCGAAAAAGTACAAAGTTTTAAAGACCATAAACGAAGCTTGGCCTGGCAAAGGATTATTTTACCATAAAAAAGGATTGGAGATCATAACTAAGGCACTTTGGCTTAGTGGATTGTTTTATTGTTTTTTTTTTATTAATCCAAATTACAACTTACCTTATTTCTAATACAAAATAATACATACATCAAGGGTATAATGAATAACGCAGTAAAAACGTAACAAAGTTAATTGTATTATAATAACGCTAAGCAACCCAAGTTCGATTCAAATTACGCTTCGTACTAGGTGAACTGTATGACGGTTGAAGAACATATTGTATATATTCTTTCGACACAAGGTTAATTATCAAACACCAATTTTATTAAAAACTCAATGATGCATACTCGGAATTGAGGCCGCGATAGTTGGTTAAGTTTTGTCTTCTATGCGCAGGGATATTTTTCATTATATACACGTAAATATATATGCTTTTAAGGTTAAATATATAAGGTATAAATATATTTTTAAGGTTTATTTTATTGTATTTTGTTGACAATGATGCTGATTTAAATACTTATATTTTTTATTGTACACATTCGGTATTTAATAAATTAAAACGTAAAAGACAATTGAATGTCCGAAGGTCGAACATATTCAATTATAATTACATTGTTCATGTTAAGTATACCTGTAATTATTTATTTCCCAAAGACGATTCTCAGCGTTTAAGCCGCTGGGCTATTATAACTTGCAAAATAGTATTTATCATTACAACGCGCGGATAAACAGTAAAATACCGATAATTCGCGTGTATAATGACTAGGCACAGTGATCGTGTGTCGTGATTGGTCAATCGTCGTGATCACGGTGTGTTGTGTAACACGAACGATTCCTTGCAACATCGTACGATTGATGTACTCGTATTTATTTATATATTTATTTATAAATTTGACCTTGGAGTAATAGTGCAAAAACTTTCATTAAAAATATAACATATCACGTTGCCTCTACTGACGGGATCGCTGGTTCAATTTTTGCCTAGGATCGGACTTGCGATTCGAAGGAACATATGCGGGCTTAATCCGGGCAGCATCACTGAATTTTCATATGCTTAATTTGTGTTTATAATTCATCTCGTGCCACGATGTTTTCATTCACCGTCAAGGTGAAAGAAAACATCGTGAGGAAACCTGCATGTGTCTAATTTCATTGAAATTCTGCCATGTGTATTCTACCACTGTGGTGGAATAAGCTCCAAACCTTCTCCTCAAAAGGGATGCCTTAGCCCAGCAGTGGGACATTAACAGGCTGTTACTGTACTGTACTATATATATTTTAGGCTTTAATGAATTAATAATTTATAAATTTAATAAAGCTATAAATGATTCTTTACCATAATTATTTTCCGAAAACACTAAAAAAATAGATTTAAATGCCGATTTTTTTTATTTTCTTTACCTAATAATACGTAGGACCGAGAAAATGGACCAACTTATGAAGAGTCACTAACGCCATAACAATTATTTACGTCAAAAACACATGGTAAGGACTAAGAAGTCAAGTTAAATCCTATAGTCTGATAAAAGTTTCTTTTTTTACTTTTATTTATTAATGTATAATATATATGTTATGTTTATTATATAACTACATTCAGTATCGTGCAAAACGATTAATATGAACTAACCTATCACCCGTTGTACGGAAAGCGTTACATTTATCATCTCATTTATGTTGAAAAGGATTAATAGTGTGTTACAAATAAATCCAGCTTATGCTACTGTTCACTTTATATTATTTTTCAAAATAAACGCGGTAATGTGGTTATTGTAACTTATATTAGAAAATCAGAATTCGGACCATTATATAATGGTCTTCATATGAAGACGTGGTACAAAACTTGCTGCAATTTTTGTATTATCTGTTGAAGATTTTTCAAAATTAAAAATAAAGTTTTTTTCATTCCAGTAAGTTCTTGTTGTTTACTGTTGAATTATCAATATATAAATTTGGATCGACTATAAAGATACCAACAATGGGACTTGTAAAGTCATAACAATGTATATCATACCGAGAAGAACCGACAAGGAGATCAGTCGTTACTCTCTTTTTAATACAAATATACATCATTCAATTTAAAAATCCTGTATTGAATTAACGAATACGAACTCCACTCTTTTTTTTGTAAACATTTTTTTACATAAAATATTGACGATATAACTGTGTCCTAGCGTCGAGCAAATTTTATATTATTAAAATAAATACTTTCTGTGTAAGTCCTCTTGACAACGTTGAGTCAACTTGAAAGCAATTTTAGGGAAAAATTGTAAAATTAACAATCGATCTATAAGCCCTTATGTGTGACGAGTACTTATTATTTTTATTATGAAGAGTCTATGGTGTTAATCGTTTGTATGTATGTAAATCGTTGACTGCCTCGTTGGTCTAGTGGCTTGATGTAAGGCCGTAGACCCGGAGGTCCTGGGTTCAACTCCCAGGTCGGGGCAATAAAAGTTATTGGGTTTTTGTGTCAGAAAATTCACAGTAGCAGCCCGAAGTCTGGAAGTTGGAAGTGTATACACTTCCGTGCCTCGGAAAGCACATAAAGCCGTTGGTCCTGCGCCTGAACTCTTTCCGGTCGTGTCGGATTTTTTTGCCGTCCCATCGGATTATGATAATTAGGGAATAGAGAGAGCACCTGTGTTTGGGCACACACTTGTGCGCTATAATATCTCCTGCGTAGTTGGCTAATCTCTCTTGAGATTGGCCGCCGTGGCCGAAATCGGTCTGGAGGACATTATTATTAATCGTTTCAGTGTTGCCAGAACGTGGATAGCATGATCACCATCAACAAGATGTAAATGTTTTATTCTGATAATATTGCAACTATCAAATACTTTAGTGCATGGAAACGTTCGAGTTTTTTTTAATACATATTAAATACCATAATTAATTAGGTAAGGACATGACCACGAAATTTCATTGTAAGAAAATTTTGACGTATCATTCCACGTCAACTATTTTGCTTCAATTAAAAAAATATTAGTATGGCTAAGTAGAGACAAATAGTTTCTAGTGATCGCCAATAAACATTATGTCAACTCCATGTAACTTTGTATTTTCTTTATGAATACTTTGGATATACTAACAATATCCCAGACAAAAAAAAAGCCTGTGCTTATCGATGAGTTTCGTTTCTTTTTGCTTAGTCATACCCTATTACTTTAAATATATTATGATGAATATCTTAATGACTTCTGATTTGAGTACATTGTGTTATCGATAAGATTATTTTGTGAGCTATTTTCAGAAGTTAACAATATGTTTTAAGTTCATAAAGGTTTTTTTTAAATAACGTATTCAAGCAATCTCAAGTAGATAGGTTTAAAATGTAGTATATTAGTCATCGATGTTATAACAAGATTTTATTAATTGTTTTTACTTAATTAACATGAAATATAATGTTACTAAAAAATTATAAGTTTTGTTTTAAATTAAGAAATAAATAAAAAATAAATCAAATGCTTAAAACATAAAATAATTTTCACAAAAGATACGTCATTCATTATTTAAAAACATCAAAAATTCTAATGAGTCACGTACCTTGTGTACGTTTTAATGTTTATGTGTGTTCAGATTTATCTAAAAATGTCAATGCAAAAAGTTACTTTCCGAACAACGAAACCGTAACAAGAAAACTTTGTGATTTATACAGGGTCGTCATAAATGTTAACGTGCGTAGCAATATCAGTGAAACATTTATATACCTTTGAAATATAAACAGGAAGCCACATAGCCTCTATCTAGTGAATCGTGAATATTTTCCTTCAAAGACAAAGATTAATATTTAAAATTATATATATTACTTATATTTTACTATAGGGCTTTGTACAAGTCCGTTTAGGTAGGTTTCTACCACTCAACAGATGTTCTACCGCCAAACAGCAATATATAGTATTGTTGTGTTCCGATTTGAAGAGTGAGTAAACCAGTATTACTACAGGCCCAAGGAATATGTATCCTAGTTCCCATGGTTGGTGGCGCTTGGCGATGTGACCTAATATTTCTTATATCCATGGGCGGTGGTGACCACTTACCATCAGGTCCATTTCCCGTCCACTTATAGCATAAAAAAATTTGATTTGATAACTCATCACTCTCACTTTATATATATAATGGGTACAGTAATATTTAATGTTGGTATTCATTTACCATTTGTGCTTACCTTGACTTGCTGCTTGACAAAATTGTCCCGCAACATTGTATGTGTATTCGTAAAAATGCTCAGCAATTACACTACTATTATTACGAATTTTAACAAAATTTATCGTTTCATACTCTTGTGTATGGACAAACATAAATTTGAAAAATGATTCAAACGCTACACGTTTTTAAAAGCACAATTTTTTTTTACATTTTTATTATTTTTCTTCATTTCCTGATGGCGTACATAGAATTTGTTTGTCCAAATATCCTTCTCAGAAAAATGCATTGTAAAAGAGCATTCATTTTAATTAACAGATGTTGCAAGTTCCAGATGTTGGATTAATAAGTTCCGCTCTAAAACAACATAATGGCTACTTACATTTATATAAGACTAATAAAAATGTGATTTGGAATGAATTCCAGGCTGTTCCTATCCTATATGGGTCAATATTTTTTTTATGATTATGAACAAAGTACCAATTTTGTTCACATTTTCAACATACACATTCCTGTTCTATTCTTCAGATGAGTAACATGTCATCGTTACGTAGACAATACTCGTCAGTGATTAGGAATGAATCAGCAACTTTTGCATTGCATGGTCCCGATAACAGTTGAGTGTTTAATGAGGTTTTTTTGAGTATTATTAGTTTAATAATTTACAATTTCAATAGAAACACCCACTAAAAAGCAAAAAAAGAATATCCAAATCTTTTATTAAAAAAATATTTTTTCCCATTTCATAACCAAACAAAACTATGTTAAATAACCGAGAAATGCAAAGACATTTTTTTTCATCGACGGTAAAGAAACAAAGGAGCAAACATAAAACGCATGATTTACTAAAAATTAAATGAACTTAGGAATAAAACTGACGTACGCAAGTTTGCATAATTTTCCTGGCAGCTCCGATGCGGATAAAAAGGAAAAAGTGTAAAAAAAACTGCTTTTAACACCTGAGCTGAGTACGGACGTGCGAGGCCCGAAATGTCAGCCACATTGCAACGAAAGCGTTAAATCTGTAAAGGCGTGAGACAAAGGCGACTGTCCTTGTCATATTTATGAATAGAAAAACATTAAAAATACTAGTATTTTTTTAACATTGATATGACAAGTTTCGATGCAAATAATGCAAGAACGAAATTATGATTTGTTTTGAAAGAGTTATGATTTGTCAAGTATAAATATGCGATGGAATAACTCTAAAATCAAAATTAATTTATTTTTTCAAGTTGAGTTCTCACATTTGTATTTTCACACGATCGAATTTCAACTTAATTGAAAGTTACCACAGATTCGGAATGTAGAAATTATAAACTAGTATTGTGTTATACAAATTTTTGTAAATGAAGTTAAAATTTATTTGGCAAAGTCAAAATATTTGCGAGATATTATAAGAAAAGCGAATACTTGCTCATGGAAGAAAAGTTTCTCCTATACCATTAAAGTAAGATCGTGTCGATTATTGTTGTTAAAAAAATATAAAGAGGCATTGTAAAGCATGTCATTTTAGTATGCTAGCTAGTTATTATATTATTTTGGTCTAATAACTCATACAAACATCATCGCCATTATTTTATTATTTTATATGCATAATGATATATAACGAATATTTCTAAATGACATTTTATTAAACTCATAATATTAGAAGTTATTCCGTGTCCTGTATGTTAACTTACTATCTTTCTGGCTTTAGTCCACTTGGCACAATCGTCTGTCACTTTGTATTCTTACTACAGCATCTACATTCTCAATTTACTATCTGAAAGAAACGATCAATGACACGTCGTACGTGACATTGACGAAATACTATAACAAATATATCTGAAAAAACAATACATATTTCAATACTGTGCGCTTATAATTTGTACCACGCAGAGTATAGTATAATGTGTTCGCACAGCGTGACCACGAAGCATGACCGACTGCCTGCCGTGGCTCCGTTGTTTACAGCCTAGTGCGATATTGGAGTCGACACGTTTGTACGCTGACTTGTTCTGTGTCACATTTTTTAATGATTAATGTGAGAAAGTCAAAATACGTGAAATATCTGTTTTTGTATTAACAAAGCCCTCAGTTATACGAATGACAATATTAATTAAATGGAGTGAAATGGTATTAGACAAGGAATTGTAAAATAAGGCAACTATTTTAACATTTAAATAACTTGATATACTTTGCTTGTTAGATAATAATGATTTGGTATTAAAATAATAATAATAACATTTTACACAAATATTTACACACACACACACACAAAATCATTTCATTTAATCACAAATTAATTTTATAACGATATCTAATAATAACAGAAAGTGGTAAATGAGAAACTAATATTAGATAAACTTCTAACAGTTGAATATCAATAGAACATTATCTACGATAGGTTCATATCTTGTGGCTGTAATTACACTGACCCATTCACCCTTCGAATCGGACCACTGAAACACAAAGCAATATCGCTTGATAGATCTTTGCATCATCACCAGTTCAATGCTTATTAGTCTATGAAATCACACATATGCTATTTATATATGGAGCCGAAACAGGAATCCAGGTTTTGGGGATCCGGGACCTCTAGGCACTTTGACATTTCAAGAACCACTCTGAAGCGGTTAGAGTAAAAATATAATATTATATTTGACTGAGTCTCTTGACTGGCCGGACCCCTCGCCGATGCCTAGTAGACCTTCTCATAAATCCAGAGCTACCGGAATCTAGCGATACGAGTTTATCCGAAGATCGATTTGTCACGATTTTTTTAATTGATAAATGAATCGCACGGGGCGTTTGGATAAAAAAGGTAAGAAAATGTGTCTATCTAAATCGGAGGAATACTGTAGCATAAGAAGAAAAACCCAGCTGATAAACATTAACTTGCAATTACTGTACTATTATATATGTACACATTAAAATTGCATAATTTATTGAAACAGCGCTTTAATTTCAGAACAGAAATATATAACGTTTTTTAACATGTAATCTTTTATCAGCAATTTAAGCTTACGTTAAGCATTTTAAATAAATTAGATAGGTAATAATAGCTTACGTTAATATATTCACGATAACGTTACGTTATTTGAGTTAAATTATATGGTTGTAACTGGTTAATTATATTTTCCGTAAAGCAAATAATTGCGTCCACCCACAGGGTATTTAAAAAACTAATCAAAGGTTTTGCATTTCAATTGAATTTGTTTATGGTAACCGTCAAAATAAACGTCAAATTAATGTCAGTTTTGAGAGATCTTTCAAAACAGCAACATTAGCAATTTATTTGATGTAATCTATATTTCTATGTATATTATTTTTTTCCTCGAGAAAAAATGACTTTAAAATTCACCCGAGCAATACTGAACACAAAATGAATTGAAGTTTTTGAGTTATTTTGTATATGCTTTTACGTCTTAACTGAATTACCGATAAATATAAAATTTTAGTCTATTCATCAACTAGTCGATTCATAAACAAAAAAAATGTATTTATTTGAACATAATTGCTGATATAGAATACTAGTTTTCGTCTACAGCTTCGCCCGCGTGAGACGGGGGCGTAATAAATACCCTATGTCCTCTTCTGTACCCCTCACAACGTGCATACAAAATTTCATGCTAATCCATTTAGTAGTTAAGACGTTAAAGGGTAACAAAGAAACAAACAAATTTGGCGTTTCACTTTCGCGTTTTTAATATTAGTAAGGATAATTTAAATCTGGAGGTAATCAGGCTTACTTGTAAATTATGCTAAGGGTGATTGGATAAACAATGCTTTGTTTTATTCTTTTGAATGTCATATCATTAATGACAAAAAGAGAGAAATCGGTTTTTAGCAAAAATATAAATATGAATAAAATAGGACCATCAGTTATTGTGCTTTTCAAGCATACAATTTTTATCCGTGCAGTGACGGAGAAAGAATACATTTCACTGCCCCTTTCCCATGGGTGTCGTAAGAGGCGACTAAGGGATATCATCTGGTGGTAGGATGATAAACATCCGCCTGGCTTGTTACCACCGTACGCATGGTGAAAATCTCGTGAAGTGGCTTGCAGCCGCGTTTCGAGGTCAGCCAGCGTACAGCCAGTGCCCGAGCGAGCATTGCCGCGATGGGTGTTGGTCCAGTGGAGACGGCGGCTGAACCAATGCCGGGGGAAACACGCCTCCACACTTTGCCCATCCCTATCGTGGCAATACGTCGCTCGCTTCACGTCTCTTTACGAGGCGTGAAGAGGCATCTTGCGGGCCGGCAAGGCGAGGGCGGCTAGTGCAGAATCTTCTTCCAGACTGTACTGGCCGTCCTCGCGTTTGGACTCTACTACCACTTAACATCAGGTGGAGTAGAGTCATTTGCCCACCCGGCAAATATAAAAAAAAAAAAAAAAATACAAGCTTTTTTTTAATTAAATTGTTCGTAATCAAAACCTAAATCGTAAGACAAATAGGAGTGATGTTAAATATATGGAATGTAAGCTACAAGTGACAAGGAAATGTTGACAAATTTTGATTAAATATCAAAAGTTTTGCCATTACGAAAATTTTTGAATAATTTTATTTTGTTTATTAAACGAGATTTTGACCACATTATAAAACAGTTCAAATCAAATTCAATTCAGTATCAAATTTATATGTAAATAAAGATGAAAATTTTATTGTGTAGTTTATTAATGCCCATAAATTTTTTAATATTGTATTTAAAATATGAAAGTGTTCGCAGTATAATGCCGTGCGACGTTTGTGGTAAAATGTAAATAATAAAATATATTCATATATTTTTTACGAATACGCTTGTTACGATCAGCAAATCAATGCTCAAAACTAAGCACTTGAACTTGTAATATAATTTGAAAGTTTATATGCAATATTTGAAACTAGGCTAGAACTTTTATGGCCTCGTGCGTTTGTGCTTCCATATTCTGTAAGGTTATCAACGCTAATACACATAAATGATCTATCGTTCAATCGATTGACCTCATAACAAATATTTGTTTCGTGTGTTTGCAAACCACAACATAATGTACGTACACTCATGGTGTGTTATTTTCACCTTTTATATCTAAACCTGTTATGTCTGTGATTTTATATAACTGTGTAAAAACAGGAACACAGAAAACGAATGAATATAAACTTATTTTCGAGTAGTTTTATATTTAAGTTTCCTTCGAAAAATATAAAAGTACAATTCCTACAAGCTTAGCTTCCGCGTTTGAAACGAAAGAACATAATATACACTTACTTATTAACTTAAACTTAACTTCAAGTAATACGAAAAGTATCCTGGCTATGCACACAAAGAAAATTGCAAGTTCTTAATAAACACTTTTGAATAATATTGAACAAGCTTCTACTCGTGACTTTACATAATCACTATTTATTTATTTACATAAAGTATATTACTTTGAATCAATTTTTATTGCTTCAATTTGATTGAAAGCATATTCAGACTGCTCAAATCGTTTTGCGAATTTGCAAATAATTAATTGTAATTGATTCGTGTGAACCGGCTATAACACAATCATTTATGGAAGATTTAATGGATAAAGGTAGTAAATATTGTCTGGGGGCACGGCAGTGCCCACGCCAAGTCTCGCACAGCCGTAACATCCTTTTTCCGAAGCCACTCAAGGCAATTTTGAACTTCTAATAACTATTTAATATTAGAGTTCTGAGTGGGTTTTTTGTACCTATTTACATATTGCATAAATTAGACCTGCTACCGTTATTTTCCATAATGAATATTTTAAATAGTAGATTATTCTTATGTAATTATGTTACTATATTAGATTTTTTTTCATTAGATATCGATTGTTAAGTCATTGTATTCAGAACTAAAATAAATATATTGATGCGGTCACAATAAATGTTCGTATGTAACTAATCAGGAAACAATTTATGACAAAGTTGTTAATAACATAACTGACTTGGTTTTACTTGAGATCTCTCACTCTTTTCGTGCAAGTACACCATTGCAAGACTAGCATTTTTGCATATTATTTTATTCTCTTTATCTTCTCTCTCTGGATCTCTGGATCTTTATCCCATATGGAAAAAATGGGTGCAAATTATGGATTTGGGAGTAGCATAAAGGTCACATTTTACCTTTCGAAATGTAACAAAACCACTAGGAAAAAACTGTAGAAATAATGTTAACATAACACAAACCCACTGATTAGTTAGTTATAGCTTAATATATATAAGATATACTACGTCGTCGCGTACACTTTTTTACAACTCTTTATAATTAATTTCGCATTCACGTCATTCGTATAATTCGCTAGGTTTTATCTTCGAATTTCGTGGCAAAATTGGACTTCATTCGCTTAATATCTGCGAAAGAATTTTCGAAATTGGACGAGTAGATATCGCATATCCTTTATACATGCAAACTACCAAACTTTACAACTTTGTAATAATATTGTACTCATTACTATTTCTCATCATTCATCATCATCATCATCATTACTATTTCTAAGAAATACTAATTGTGGCTGTTAAATTTCGAATATGGTATAATCTTAATTAAAATTTTTGCCGCCATTAAAAACTCAATTTATGATTATATAAAAAGGATTTCGGTGATAAAATATATTCGACTTTTATTATTGTGACAAATTTAATTAACAAATGTAGTGATACATTGATAATTATAATTACAATATATATCAGTTTTAATTAAGTATGTTGTGTTTATAGATCCGTGATAAATATAAAACCGTTAACGAGTTCTGTCAACCACTTATTCCAGTTGATCCTTACGCTACGATAGTTCATAATCAAATGAACCTTAATATTGCTTTTACACTTACCCGATATAGCTGAGCCAATCCACATATGGCATATTCTCTCATCTACGTATATGTGGTACCCTCAGTCTATATGCATTCGTTAACTATCAAAATTCGATATTCAAAAAACTACGTGACTAAGACTAAATTGATTTAAATATTTCAAACTTTAACGATATTAAGTAAAGTAACATTTAGAATATGATTAAAAGTGCAAAGTCCTTCTCGAAGGTAACAGTTGCACTACTACACTACTTATATACGTAAAGTAATAGATAGGACTAAACACATGACAGGAATATCTTTGAACAAAAAAGGTCAAATATAAAGATATGCAACTAAACGTGGACAAAAAACTATAAATGTCGAGGGAGAAAAACTAAATAATTTACCAAAGCGATTAAAATTTTATATAAACATATTGTTCTTGATTACTCGTTGTAAATTTAACTTGTCTGTTCTCTGATTTCATTTAAATTTGCCAAATGCTTTGTCGAACGACTGTTCTATTTTTATTAAACCTCTAAGTGTTATTAAACCTCTCCTCGTGTGAATGACTCTGTCGCAATCAGAATAAAGTTCTTTAAACCAAAAGGTTCGATAAACATTGTCTATTTCTAACTTATCTCATTAATAAATCACACATCCACAATCATACAAATTCATTCATTCTATGATAGCAATACGTTCCGGTTTACCCCATAAATATATTAGAATCGTTTGAACTACAAACAGGGAGTAATCAATGTGTTATTACAGTTTCAATAATGCTGGTGGAATAGTTTGTAGAGAGCTATTTCATGAGCTATCAGTAGGTTTACGTTAATCGAATTTTAATTGAGTCATTAATTTACTATTTTAATTTGAATATATGTAATCGATTTAATCAAATAAAACTACTGAATGTAAAATAAATCTGCGAAATATTCTTAGATAATCAGTCAAGTTACAGAGCTAACTATCATTGAACTGAAGACATGAGTAAGCTTGATAGAGAATTGACTTGGTTAAATGAGCAAAGACAGTGATGTTTCTGCAGTGCTATTCTATAAGGATGGGCTTCATTACTCACCCAAAATATTGACAGCAGACTCATGGTGATATACTATTTTGATGCGTGTATTCTTGAAATGTTATGATTATTATGGTCAATATCGCATATAACTTTCTGACATTTCATGACCGATTTCTGTGCTGAGTTTCAAATTTGCCCTCACAGAATAGCCCCACTGATTCTGAAATACATTTCAGAATCAACAAAAATTATAACTAAGCTAAACGAATTCTATGCTATGTTATATACTAAGACATTAAAAACAATTATATGTTCACTTTTAATAAAAAGTGGTATGTTAAAGTAAAATAAAAGCATGTGAATGTCCCAATGCTGGGCTAGGAGGCCTTCTTTCGAGGAGAAGATTTGGAACTTATTCCAGCACGGTACTGCAATGCGAGTTGGTTTGATACACATGTGGCAGAATTTCAGTGAAATAAGACTTGTGCAGGTTCTCTTACGATATTTTTCTTCACCGCTGAGAAAGAGATGAATTATAAACACAAATTAAGCACAAGAAAATTCAATGGTGTTTGCTTGGGTTTGTACCTACAATCACCGGTTAAGATTTACGTATTGTAACAACTGGGCCACCTCGGATCTTATGTGGTTTATTCGTGTTTATTTCTGACCCTCTCCTTCAAACCACTCAGACGAAAGAAGGAGTTTGCCCAGCAGTGGGACACATACAGGCTGTTAATTGATTTCGGTGGATGGTGGTATGATCTTGTACTCTTGACTCGATTCTCGTCCTCAAAAACGCCACCAGATAAAACAAAATAGTCTTTAATTATCGTATTAAAATATAACAAGTGCTGGTGAAGTTCAAAGCTGGGATTTATTTCGAAACGTTGTAAAAGGCATCTTGTATTCCGTAGCATCAAGGATTCCGGAGTCTTACAGCATGCGCTGAGGTTAACCACCGAAGAGGGTTTTAGTAAATAGAAACCTCACGTATTGGTTTTTGTGTCTTCCCGAGATTCCTTATACCCGTTTTCAATATAGAAATGTATAAATTATAGCAACTAAGGTTTTACAGTTACGCTTTTACGGCTAAACCATTAAACAAAATTTGATGAAATTTCGTATGAACTAAGCATGTACCTCAAAAAAGAACATAAGCTACTTTCTCGTACCCAACACCTGACCTGACGCGAACGAAAACTAGTATGAAAATTAAAAACGGATCTCGATAACACGCTATACAAGTTATCTTAAAACGATCACACTATGCTATTTAAATTGCTTAACCTACTCAAAATGCACTTTGCTGTTAAAGATCCCACAGCTCAGTAAGGTAAAAATCGTGATAATATTCACAACAGCGAGGCGGCATTGCCTAGATTCTCAGCGCGCATCGGCTTGAATCACAAATGAGCGTGACCGGGGTATTGATGCTTATGATGTCCTTTGTTATCGAGAGTTGAGTCAGGATTGCGACTACACATGACACTTTTTTTTAAATTTTTTATAAAGGCAAATAGCGCGAAATTGACACCTTATACTGTAAAAAGTATACACATTTTCATACACCATCAAAGAACTGTAAACCATGTAATCGTTTATTTGTGCCTTCTATTACACTTCGCCCGTGTGAGGGCGACGCAACCTTATGTTATTTTCTATAACCCTGACAACGTGTACGCAAAATTACATGTCGATCATTAACAAAAAATTACATTGAACATAGATATGGTATATAATACTAGTTTTCGCCTGCGGATTCGCTCGCGTGAAAGGGGTAGGCTATGGCTATGGTAAGCTATGTTCTCTTCTGTACTCTTGACAAACGTACACGCACGTACGTCATGCACGTACCAAAATTTCATGTTGATCGGTTGAGACGTGAAAGCATAACATGCAAACTCACTTTCACTTTGATGATATTTGTGTTTCAATTATTGTTTTATGTGAATTCTTCTATAAATATTAGTACCATGACTGTTATTCGTTTATTATTATAACGAAATGTGGCGAACCGAACACATTAATATTATTGTATTATCATGAAAGTATTATAAGTTACATATTTATGATGGCATAATGCTTAATTCTCAGATAATTGTTACGTTCTAATGTTAAAAAAAACTTTAACAAATGAAAACAATAGGTTGGTGATTTTATCGATATGACTCACAAATATTCGTAGTGACGGTCATTTCCAAAGAAACTTCGTGGTTTAACTATTGATTTGCAATTTGAGAACTTCCTTATGAAAACATTAATGTGTAAACATTGTTTGGATTGAATGCATAGAGTTACAATGTTATTGTTAACGAAACTAGACGTTAGAATTTATTTATAGCTAGTGATATATTTATATCAGTATGCCTAACATTATTTTGCTATCATTATATTCTCAACGCCAAAAAATATTTACAGACTCAAAATTTTCATGTGCTAAATTGTTGTTTAACATCGCATGTGTCTGATGAAAATCTGTCACATGTATTCGCTAACTGGCGTGGTGGAATAAGCTCTAAGCCGTCTCAAAAGGCCTTAGTTAATCAATGGAGCATTCACTGGCAGTTACTTGAGTAAGACAAAAGAACAGATGTTTCATCTTGGTAATCTTAATTGCTGGTAGTAATTATAGTAAGTGATAGCAGATAACCAATGCTTGCTATGCTTCAGTAATACAATCTCAAAGGGATAGTATGTTACGTCCCTTGTGATTATAGCACCAAAATATCATGTGACCCGGAATACAATACAAAACATTACTGTGTGAAGATAATTACCAACCTGATGTGTCTACGCCCATATGCATAGATGTTATATATTAAATGATATATAAGCCATCGAACTGAATATTTATTATTTAATCAAATATTACAAGTACTTATGAATAGTCAAGCGCTACCACCGGTGCGGAATGTGGATTCTACCGAGAAGACCCGGCTAGAAACTCAGTAGGTACTCTTTTTTTTTATTACAAATTTGTATCAATTACATACACTTAGTTCGCGCACGAGATCCAGAACTTATTCAATCCACGCATTTTTGTCAGACATATATTAAGTAACATAATAGGCTTTAATAATAAGATTATTCTTTTTCTTTTTTTTCTTTCTTTCATTATTTTTTTTCTTTATTCTGTTCTTCTTTATTTTTCTTTTTTTTAATTGAAGCCTCCTTTGTGGCAACTCAAGTATAGACTGCGGAATTTTATTAAAAATGCATATATATACCCAGCCTTATAAATGATTTATTAGCTTTGTTAAGACAGAAGCTTGGAATGATTATTTTATTTTTATTTCTAGTGTTAAATACTTATAAACCTATTAAAATCATAAGACGTAAACGAAATTGTTCTTTGAGGTTATGGCAACATTGTATTCACAACGATCGCAATCGAATATTTTATTTTCAGTGCAAGCATTATTTACCTATATATTTTTTATTGATTTAATGAAAATGAGTTATCTAATTGCATTTGGTAATCTTCCTTCTACACCCTGTAAATGACCTTCTACACAGTCAATGGAAGACATGAGGTCTAAAATATTATATCCAGTAATTCCACTGACCTATACGGAACAACCCAACCGGAAATGTTTGGCGCTAGAGTAATAACTGACTGTTTACAAAATTTCTCGTGAACACTATCATCTATATAAAATATTTGCTTAAATAATTGTCTGAATATCCGCCAATATGTATTAGAATTCTATTATTTGTTCTGTATAGAAATCAAAGATATTGCATTTTCATTGTACTGAATAATGGAACTGAGTTTGAGCACAGCGAACGTTGTTTAAACAGGAGTAAAACAAACTCATATCATCGAGTTTCCTTCTTGTAGGAGCTTTCTGTATGATTAAATCGCGCACACTACATTTCATTAGCCAATTACATCATTTTAAAGTTAAATATTCACCAATCGCAAAGCGTACTAACTAGATTATATAATTTTTTACCGTACCGTAACAGCCTGGGAATGTCCCACTGCTGGGCTAAAGGCCTCCTCTCCTCTTTTTGAGGAGAAGGTTTGGAGCTTATTCCACCATGCTGCTCCAATGCGGGTTGGTGGAATACACATGTGGCAGAATTTCAGTGAAATTAAACACATGCAGGTTTCCTCACGATGTTTTCCTTCACCGTAAAGCACGAGATAAATTATAATCACAAATTAAGCACATGAAAATTCAGTGGTGCTTGCCCGGGTTTGAACCCACGATCATCGGTTAAGATTCACGCGGTCTTACCACTTTTTAAACTAGTATAAAAACGTATCATGAATAAATGGGTACAAAAAATGTCAAAATAGAATTGAGTATAAAAGTTAAGAGGCGATAATAGCTTAAGATATTAGGATCTAACCTGCTACTTTTATATCACTAGGTAAAACATTGGTATTTACCGATTTATAAAATATTACAAACAAGTTTTTTTTTAATTAAATAGGGCCGCCGAGCATATGGGCCACCTGATGATAAGTGGTCACCAACGCCCATAGACATTGGCATTGTAAGAAATTTTAACCATCGCTTACATAGCCAATGCGCCACCAACCTCGGGAACTAAGATGTTATGTCCCTTGTTCCCGTAATTACACTGGCCCACGTACCCATCAAACCAAAAACAACAATACCAAGTACTACTGCTTTGCGGTAGAATATCTGATGAGGGGGTGGTACCTACCCAAAGGAGGTTGCACAAAAACCGCCATTGAAGTACGCCAGTACTTCAATTTGATTAAATTATTCTTACATACATGTATTTAAACTAATAACTAAGAGATCATAATTTCTAAGCGGTTGTTCCCGAGCCAGTGTAGTGGAAGCTTCACGAATCATAATGACGGGTCAAAATTGCATGTAAGGATTAAAATACCAAATTGCGAATCGGCACGATGCGATTTCGCAACATAGAGTTCTGCGACGCGAATAACTGCGAAATGATTTCGTGCAACAAGGCGTCTCTAACATGGTTCGGGTAAACATATTTACATCACCTACGAATCTATTCGCTATTTCTTAGGACGTGTCCTGCGAGCTCGCACATTTTCTGCATAGCGTCGCATTTTTATGTTACGGCCCTAAAACTCGATTTGAATAAAGCATATTTTAATTTCCCACCAGTAAGAGATGCACTATAACGTCTGTTTATACATACGTTCAATATTGCTTCATAAAACAAAATATATAATATATATAACAACGTATATATATATATATATATATATATATATGTTGTTTTATGAAACAATAAAGTTAAAAAAAAATTAACGGTTGCTACAAAACGCAAACGTTTTAGATAATCAATAAATCGAATTACAGATAATTATACAAACAAAGTCATTTGTACATAAATATTAATAATAAGAATCTAACAGATTCAAATAAGATACAATTATAATACAAACGCGAAAATCCAAAGGCCACGAACTAACTAAGAAACAAATAAATTAAAAAAGAATGATACAATATTTATGATTCATATACATATTCTTAACAAAACATCCAAATATATTTAAGACATATTTATATCGGTTTTAAATATAAACATTTCATCAACAACCTACACACACGCGCACACATTTTTATTCTTTAATTAGACGAAGAGTTCTTGATCTTTGTCGAGACTTATCTCTAGCCAGCTCTTACATTCGAAGCATAGTTCTACTGTTCACATAAGTTCCGAATATCTTCTAAAGAGCGCTCCACGCTCCCCGAAATCTCTTTATATCCCAATGTATAAACTTTTAAATAGTTTTCCAGTTTATGTAAAGCGGAATAAACTAGGATACAATTCGATATTTTACATATAGAAGGCTTTGTTTACTTTATCTAATTTTTTTGTATGTCTTAAAACTTTTCCATTGCATCTAGTAATTCTAAAAACTTGACCGAAAGTTGCTGTAAAAAATTTAAGCCGATCGAAATTATAAAATTCGATATAAGTATCAAAATTTTAAAAATGGAACGAGTTGAACATATCGAATCTATTAGAAATAAAAACTTATTTCTAATAGATATAATATACTCTTTGGTATAATTATATATCATATTATAATAGTTATTCGATATTATTTGTCCAAATCAGATGAAAATCGTCACAATTTCGTACAAGTTAAATAGTATTGGAGTTTCCGTTTGTTCATTCAAAGGATTTAACAGAACAATTTCGTTTTAACTTAACCTATATTAAAGTCACAAACATTAACAAAGGAATAGTTATAATACAAGCACACCACGACTAATAAGCAGTTACACTCTCGTAAAAGATCTACATGTACGATATACTATAAATACAAACAAGGCACCTTATATAAGAACATTTAGTTCTTCACGGTAATATAAGGCCACACAACACACTGACTGGACCATTTTCCTAATTAAGGTTTATTAGTTGGCTCCTTGGTCGTGTTAGTGTGCCATTTTTAATACTTAAGAACTTAATTGATTGAATGCCGTTGGCGAAATAATTTAGCACAAGTAAAAAGTGGACCGATACTAACTTTACTCAATAAATTAAAGGGCACTTAATGTACTTCGGAGCGAGCTACGCTCGCAGTATCTTTGAAGAAGAACTTAAAACCGGGAATTCAATTATACGGTAAAAAATCGGAGTTACCAACATAGTTTTAAAATTAGCAGACTGAAGTGGCTGGTCACGTATTTCAAAAGAACGATAGTCGTTAGAGTAGACAAATACTAGAGGGAAGGATCAAGAATCAGCATTTAGGTGATAGGCGCCAGTTAGGTGGACCGATAACTTGACCGTATAAAGAATTTGATGAATCAATAACCGTGGCATACATTGGAAGAAGCTTCCTAAAAGTCCCACAGCTTGGCAAAAGACTAGGTCAGCTTAACATAAACATATATAATTAAAAACTCAGTGTTACTTGGCTGGTTTTGAGCACACGATCTTTGATTAAGTTTTAGGCAATCTATTCACTGAGCTATCATATCTATAGGAACACAAATAAAAACACAATAAAAAATATAAAACCTTTTTCGTATTGCAACGAAACAGTGCGTTATAATAAAACGCATTATGTATAGCATTTATCTCATACTAAAGACATAGAGCCTCGATAACATTTCTTATTATCTTAAATAAATTCAATTTATAAAAAGCAAATTTTTCATCTTTATGGCCATTGAATTCCGGTTACGCGGAATACGGGTAATAAATCCAATCTTTCCCCTCCAGATGCGGAGGATACCACTCCTGTATTTCATATCGTATAGAATAATTTTCCCAATAAACATTTCGTTATATAAATAACAAATCGTCCCCCGTCTAGACGGGCTTGAATGAATTTAAGGACAGAAAAATAATTAAGTTTTACATTGATTGTGAATTCAATTAAAATGTAGGAACCAAGAGAGAAATTGCAATTTCTATTTCAATTAAGTATTTTCCTTCATTTATGTGTATATAGCTTTTTATATAGCACGTTTTTTGTTCCATATTGAGTTACATTGAAGAAATGAAATTGAAGTGAAATAGTGTCCAAATAACACATGATGAAGTCCTCTTGGCTGATTTTAGTCACGGCGGCCAATCTTGAAAGAGATTAGCTAACTGCGAAAAATATATTAATTACAAGTGCACAAGTATCTGCGCAAATACAGGTGTACTCTCTATTCTCTAACTCTCATAAACCGAAGGGACGACAAACTGACAAGACCGTTAAGAGTTCAGGCGCAGGACCAACGGCTTTACTTGCTTTCCGACTTCGGGCTGCTACTGCGAATTTTCGACAGAAAAACACAATAACTTTTTATCAGCCCAACCTGGAGTTCGAACCCAGGACCTCGGGGTCTGCGTCCTTATGTCTAGCCACTAGACCAACGAGGCAGTCAATTTTATAGTACTGAAGTTTTCAAACAACAAAACTTAGCTTCAGTGCGATTTGGTTTATCAGATCGTATTCAATTAAAACTTAATCGACTCGATTAAAAAATGTGTCCTTCGTATATTTGTATGTACACAAAAATAAACAAAGGTATCGTTTTTGAAAAAAGAATACAAAGTAATCTGGGGAATTTAAAACATGATATTGTTCAAAAAAGGTTCCATTACAATAACTTCGAAATTTAAATATCAAAAAGAAAAAGTTTGTATACAAAAAAGAAAAAACTAAACCATTATGATTCAGTGATAGAAAAGGTAAACCACAGTTAAAAGAACGTGACTAAAGTTACTTAAGATTCAAATCTCGTCCTGACGGCTACGATTGTTCATACTAAATAGAGCCTGGTTAAATTTAACCGTCAGATAACCGTCGGCTAAGCGTTTAGTTTTATCTGTATGCTAAATGAGTTCGTTGCACATCACGGAAGACCTTTGTTGAGAAAATTAACTTCCATACACGATATCGCTTATCTCGTATGAATAACTGCTCGAGGTTCAAAGAACAAACTATTTCATTCCATTCCATAGCGGACCCAGGCGTCACTAGGCCGAAGAAGGTTTCATTCCATTCGAGTAAAAGAGAATTTGTTTATTTGTTGATAATTAAATAAAAGCGATTATATTTTTGCATATTCTATGAACGGTACAAGACAATGTTTGTGGTTGAGGTCTCTTTTAAGCAAGTATTGCCTGTAGTTAGGATGCTCTTCCACATCAAGACGTATATATCTTTATTCTAAATACAAATATGATATACATGCATATATTTCAATTACTTCCAACTATTTCATAATAAGAAAATTGTTTACATTGCAAATTTAAACTACGGTACTATATATGTATATATATACGTATAAACACCATATATATTGTTCAAACATTTTCGATGTATCCACAAGGCATGACGCCGTAAATCAACATTAAGTCATAGTAATATTGTAATGAGGAACGTTTTCGTTTTGTCTGCTTTTACGCTTCCTCAAAAACTATACGTATAACTGCCACGAAATATTTGTATGTATATACTTTCTATATGGATAAAAATGGTTTTTAATACAAAAATAACAGGGGACGATGAACGGCAAATTAGCGAACTGGCCTTATTTTAAGTGGTTACCAGCAATGGCTCTGTAATAAATATTAACTATTCCTTACACATAGACCATGAGTGGACGTCAACCAATCGGATGTTGTGACTCACTCACCATTCAAACTGGAACACACCAATACAAAGTGTTGCTGTTTAAAGTGGAATAACTGATGAATGCAATGGAAAACAGCATGTGTTTAAGGCCAGACCAATGTCCACGTCAAGGAAATTGCGGCTCCTTATCAGATTAATATATTTATTAGTGTGTTAGTATCATTAATGATAACAAATATTTAAATTTATTTCTCGAGCAGAACTGTTTTCATTAGTACTAATTTTTGACAGTATATATATAACTTTATGGTATCATATAATAATAAGGACTTCTCTTTAGGAAATAGAACCTAATCCATCACGCTGCTTCCATGCAGGTTGGTGGCAGATTGGCACGAAACATAAAATAATGTAATGCCTGTCCGGGTTTGAATCTGCGAAATCTTTATTACATTTAGAATAAAAGAATTTACAAATATTGAAATTTCAATTTTGCTACAATATCTACAGAACTGGCTGCTTTTACCACACAACACTTCACGCGGAATTCAAAGTGTCTTCATTTTTTATGGCATTAAAAAGACTATTTCTACTATATAATAATATAAAAAATATGGAAATTGTTAAAAATATTTAGTTCTTGATACGTAATGACCATATTACGACTTTTGATTTTTTTTCAAATATTAAATTATTGCTACAGCTTATTATTTTTAATCGCTTATTATTTTTATAATTAATGACAACTAAAGTAATATTCGCGCAAGCCCCATTTCGCGTGATTAAGAACATATGATAATGCACTATTTAAAAAAAAACAGACAATTCAAATCTTTTTTTATCATATACATTTTTTTCTATTTATACATACTTTATTGAACAACATAGGAAGAAACGTTGAGGTCAGGTTTGGTTGGAGCTCATCATATATTATACCACCAAGCAACAATACTTTGTATTGTTGTGTATCGGTTTAAAGTGTGAGTGAACCAGTGTAACAATTGTACCTGACAAGGGACATAACATCTTAGTTCCCAAGGTTGGTGGTGAATTGGCGATGTAAGGTCGAATGGTTAATAGTTTTTAAAGCTCCAATGTCTAGGGGCGGTGGTGAGCTTACCATTTACAATACTCTTACCATACAGCCGCCTGCTTATTTTATTTAAAAAAAAGATTTATAATAAAGAATGCCCAATTGTGGTTTTCTTACATAACGGTAGCAGCCCGTAAATATCCCACTGCTGGGCTAAGGCCTCTTCTCCCTTTTTGAGGAGAAGGTTTTGGAGCTTATTCCACCACGCTGCTCCAATGCGGATTGGTGGAATACACATGTGGCAGAATTTCAATGAAATAAGACACATGCAGGTTTCCTCACGATGTTTTCCTTCACCGAAAAGTCCGAGATGAATTATAATCACAAATTAAAGCACATGAAAAACTTTAGTGGTGCTCGCACGGGTTTGAACCCACGATCTCCCATCCATCTCGGCATACATATATTAGCATTATTATTACAAGACTGGTCACAGATCTTAATATTTTCTACTTTTAAGCAAATACTAGCAGATTCCTGATCTCGCATACTTCGACGTTATCAAGCTACGCTCCAATTTTTACTTTAAATCTGGCCCACATTCATTGATTCATATCGAAAATATTTAAAATGGAGAAAATATATTCCGTTCACTAAATGCAGATAACATTCGGAATGATGCTGACCAGAGCGGAATCTATACTAACATTTTAAGAGATAAAATTAGATTTTTTGTATGTTTGTTTATAATAGATAAACTCAAAAACTGCTAAACCGATTTTAAAAATTCTTTCACCAATAAAAAGCTCCATTATTAGTAGTTACGAGTAACGTAGGCTATATTTTTTTTTTTAAATTAGAGATCCCTACCAAAATTGCAATAATATATTGCCAAGGTATTAATTTTTTTTTCATTAAATATCTACTAAGAATTATTCAACTGAACAACCGGACGAAGTCGGGACGGGCCACTGTATATCTACTTAAATTGTTTTTATCTTGTATAAAATATTTATATTCAGCAGTAAAATGACAATTGACTTATGGTTCTATAATATTATACTATTTTGAAACGTGTATTCTGACATTTCACGACCGAATTCTGCGTTGCGTTTCGATTTTGCTCTTATAGACAACCGTGTAAACTTTGCTAGTCTTTTAAAATTACAAAAACATTTTTTGAATTTCGCCACTGGTAGTCAACAAGACCCCGCAGTTGAGGATAATACTTGGTGCATATTCCACCATGAAGCAGAATTTCAACGAGTACATTATCTTAGAGATGTTTTCCATAACCAGCGAGCACGGAATTATTTAGGCAAACTCATGTGTGCTTTTTCGGATTTGAACACGTTACCTAAGATGGTAAAGACGTGAATACGTCTATCCACTGGGCCAAATCGACTCACTGTCACATGATACATATTCTAGATCTACTATATTACTATTTATTGATTATTTACTTTATGATATATATTCCACACGCCCCACATAATATGGATGCATTCTTACTAATACAACATTATATTAAACTATATTGAATAAGAAATACCTAATAAGATTTGAGATGAATATTTTTATTTTGAGGCATCCGACCTTCCTACTCAATTAGGCGGCTCAGCGGATGTTTCAGTTAGACAAACAAGATTCAAAGATGCCGTCTTGCAAACGTTAATGCAATAATTATACTACTACTATATTATTGTTATGAATAGAAACTGCCTGTAAAAATCTCACAGTTCACTAACATATACATATCAGTTCAAATATATTCCATTCATTTCAAAAATAATAATCCTAGTCAACAAAATAATTCTACGTATAGCGACAAAGGCATCAATGGGCTAGTGGTGGGCTTTTTAATGAATTAAAACTTTCTCGTGATATTAAATATATTTTTGTCCTTATAATATTATATATTTTTATTTTATAAAATAAGAAGAGGGATGGATAAGCAAGCCAACTGATGGTAAGTGGTCACCACTGTCCATTAGTATTGTAAGAAATGGTAATCATCGCTTACATCGCCAATAGAAAGATATTGTGCCTGTGCACTGGCTCACTAATCCTTCAAACCAAAACACAAACATACTCAGTATTGCTCGATAAAAAATTTCTGAAATTATTTTACACGGCAAAAGCACTTGTTATCTTTAGTCTTTTTTATATACGAGTTGGACACGCGTCGTTAAAATTTTAATACTAAAACAATGTCCCCGTAGAGTCTGTACGTTTTATTATTTTTTATTATTATTTGTCACGATAGCGGCCTCAGTTTCACGTGATCTATGAAAGTTTTACTTTGATATATAGACAGGCACAAGGGTTAAATAAGAATATCTAGAAGAAAATTGCGGTAGAGACCGCAAAACAGCAGTACTTGGTATTGTTGTGTTCCGGTTTGAAGGGTGAGTGAGCCAGTATAATTACAGGCACAAGAGACATAACATCTTGGTTCCCAAGGTTGTGGCGCATTGGCGATGTAAGCGATGGTTAACATTTCTAACAATGCTAATGTATAGACATTAGGCGTTGGTGACCACTTTCCATCAGGTGGCCCATATAGTCGTCCACCTACTTATTCAAAAAAAATAGGCTGATAGCGTAAGCTTAATTCCTCATAGGGTACCGCCCTTCGGATACAGTACGATTAAAACATACAGTTGTGGGCCATGTGGTAATACTTACTTGTAGTTATTATGTTATGCTTTGGAAAGCACGTAAAGCCGTTGGTTCTGTGCCTGAATTCTTTTCGTTAGTGTCGGATTGTCATTCCATTGGGTTAAGAATAGAAAATGCAACTGTATTTGGGCACACACTTGTGCACTATAATATGCCCTGGGCAGTTGGCAAATCTATTAAAATGAGCCGCAGTGGTCGTAATTGGTCAGGGGATAATTATTATCATTTTAACGTACATTAAAATATAAAAATCTAAAACTATATTTACGATGTTTAATAATATAACGTTTAGACTAGCAAATGGGCCACCTGATAAAGATGTTATGTTCCTTGTTATGAGCTGAGCTTTAATTTAAACTAACAATTTAAAAACAAAATTAAAAATAAACAATAGTTTTAGATAGGAAATTTTACATTTAATTTATTAAATACCAACATTGCCAGTTCCTTATATTATTCGTGTGCTTAATATGTGTTTATATAAAAAACATCTCGTGCTCACCGGTGACGGCAAACGTGAGGAAGCCTGCATGTGGCGGATGAAAATCTGCCATCTGGATCAAACCTAGATCCACACCGCATCGGAGCAGCGTACCAGTAAGCTCCACTTTCTACTCAAAAAGGAGAGAAGGCATTTGTTTAGCAATGTGAACTTTACAGACTCTTACTTTACTTTAGTTTTTACTTAACGATACATTGGAGAAAAGTATTAAGAAGTAATTTCTTTGTATTTACTTCATATATTTACTCTCTTAGACTCAAGTTAAAGCTCTCTCTACTATTCCGAAAGAATTTATAACGATCTCATTATTGTAAGCTTATCACCGAAGCACCCATCGTAGAGAGCAATAATGATTGACTAATGAATATGATAGTACTTGCAGTATTTTGTATTAGTATTGTTACTCCAAGTAACTGTTTATGTAACAAATAGAAAAAAATAATATATTTATATAAAATACATTGTTTGGGGTTCAGGTTAAATCTCTTTACAGTGATTATGAACATATTTTATAGATATAGAGACGTGAGTTGACATGAGATGACAATACTTTTTAGTAAAAGTTACTGTGTACATCAGAATCACCAACATTGCACTGTTTGTGGCCCTTGCGGTCTTAATGCAAGCAAAGGTAAGCATTCTCACTTCAATTAAGTTATACCAATATAATGTAGGGTTGCCATTATTTTTGTTTTAATATTGTGCGGAATTTTGACGAAATTACCCTTTTTTTATCGGACTATTAAATTGTAAAATGTTTCATAATGTACAGTATATATTTTTCATATCCGCGTTTAAATCTTTTGTTAATGCATCGATTGTGAGAGAGAGAGGGTTCCTCTCCACTCTGGGTAAGGGCCTCGGGGTTGCCCCCTTTACTGGGGCTGTTCCTCACCGGTAAGTTGTCTTGCCGTGTCTTGTCATTTTGGCCCAAAGGGCCAGGGTCTCAGTAACTCCGTTAGTGATGATTTGTTTCAAGTTCGATTCAAAATATCTCCGAAGAGGTTCATTGATATTTTTTAATTAAAGAAAATGTTCGGGTTTCTTTTAAGTCCTTTAATAAATATTTCTTTTCAGGGCTGGGTGTTTTTTTTCCGAACCAGTGTAAGTTTTTAATTTGACTATCAATAAGTAAGCATAATAAGTAAGTGCTTCTAAGTTAAATAAAGTACTTTGATTTTGAATGTTATATTCTCATAAAGTGATTTCTCCACTTTAGTAATGTTAACTCAATATGGAAATGAAAATAGTAAAAATTATATCAACGCGTACGAATTACATGGGACCAAGTTAATTTATTATTATAATAGTTTTCAATACAAAATACATGAACGAAGTTAATCAGGCGTTATATTATGTCGAAAACCTAATGTTTTCATGTTTAGTACAAAAGTTTTCATTAAAAATTCAAATGTATAATTTTGTTATTCAATTAATTTGAAATAAATAAATAACTAATATAGCTATATAATAAATCTATAAAATGAAAGTTTTATAATTAATCAAAGTAAAACCATTTGTGTATTCCACTGTAAAATATTTTAAGGTTTCACGAAAAAAAAATGCTAATCTTGGTTTTGGGATACAGCTAGAATATCTACTAACATAATAAAATGAGGAAAAAACACTTCAAACATTATAAATCAAGTACAATAAGGCGTGGTCTCCCGACAACTAAGAGAACCGAGTTTACGATATAGAGACAGCGCTCCAGTTATTATCAACGTTATTATAACTAAAACTATACAGTGCAAGCGAATTTGTAACTGAATTTCAGATTATATGAATAAAAAGTTCGTCTATTCCCTTTACATCCCATTTTCAGGATATAAAACACGCTATCCCGGGATAAAGGATATTCATTTATTTATGTGCACAAAAATAATGCAAAGGCAGATTTTGCAAAAAGGAATATTTTTCCAGTCATATAAATACTAAAAAGAAAAAAAAACGATAATAAGCACCAATGAGCAAATAAAAAAATACTACACCAATTCGAATATAATTATAAAAAATAGTAAACATATTTGATATAACAAGAGGAAGGCAAATCAGATCTATATTTACCGAGTTTTTACAGAAAGCTATTAAAATTCGCTCATCGGTATATGAGCTTTTTTATATCTCGGTAAACAAATGCTTTTACGAGTCTCCCCACATGAGATGGTTATGTTCGGGACTCGCTGGTGCTAAGTGCTCCCGAATATCTACTAAAAACCAGCGGTACCCACTCCGTCCATTCAAGGAGTATCATGGGATCATGACAAGCATGACGCTCATTTTGTAGGAAAAATAGGTAAACATAAGTAATTTCCTCAAAACAGTTGTCTTTAATTAAAATGCAAAATAGCAATCATGAATATATTTTTATATTTATAAGTAGTTGGATTATATTGATAGTTTTTATTAACAACAGAAGGCAGACGAGCAGACGTGCCACCTGACGGTGAGTGATCACCGCTGGACATATGCAGTGTAAATATTATAAGGTAATTGTGCAAGTAACCGTGAAACCTAAGTGGCTACTTTTTGTACCTATCTTATAGTAATAAATTTACTCAACCATGCTTTAGAAGCATAATAATGACGTCTTACTTATCAGACATTTCCGAAAGTCAGATAAGGTTAATGACCTGTGTCATAATATAAGAAATCAGGAAATACTGCTTTTGTAATAATAGAATATTCTAGAGACCCAATTACGCAAAATGTAACATCGTTATTTGATCGCGCTTGAAAACCCTATTCATAGCAAGCCACAGACACCGCAGCTCTGTGGCCTATTTGTTCTCATCTGTCACTGCCTGAGTCCTGATTACCTCCTTTGATTAGACACATTCTTAATTTATCTAACATACATTAATAATATTTATTACTCACTATTAATGTATTGATTACTTTTGATAAGGTTGACGTTATTAACTTAATCTCAATCATAGAACTAAATGCTTGATTTTCGTACTCTTTTATTTTATCGTGTTCAATCAACTGTGTTGACGTTGAAAGTTTGTACAGTTGTTGTTGGTAATTCCGGCACAGTACAGGGGCACAGTAACATCGACGTAGGATAGGTGAGCAGTACGTATTGGACAGTTAAAAAAAAAAACCAGAAGTTCACGAACGGTCTATCACAATAGGATAAAACATTCATTTTTTACTAAAGATACTACTTTTTATATAATTATTAAATATTATAATTTTATCCTATCGAAATAAAGAAATAATTAACGTACACGTATTTACCATTAAAACTATGAATAGAAAACTATAGGCTAAAATATGAACGACAATACAGTGTAATGGTAAAAAAAATATCAAAATGTGTCTAAAACTATTTCATCGCCTCGTCTATTGACAGGAGACTTCATTTTTCGCGCAGAGAATCAGAATTGCGATTCGACGGGGAAATTATGCTAGCATTTTCACTACGATTGCAAGCTGCCTTAAGTTTTACTCATACTAAATAATTACTATTTTCGTTTCATATTTACAATAAAGTATAGAGAACAAAACACAAATACAAATACAAAGACTCAATCTACTTATACGTAGAATAAATAAAATTTAAAAAAAACTAATATAATTAAATACTCCTTTAAATAATCAGTAAAGTAATTGCAAAAATAGCTCGAGTTCTTCTGAGAATATCTTGATCATGTTTTTGTAGCAAAATAACCTTCTTTCTTTGCAGTCAATAAATATAAAATATATAAAATAGCAACATATTTGAAGAGTGAAGTGAATAATAAAATTAAATGCAACCTTAACCAGCATAGAATCAATACACAATGTTGATCATCAAAAATCTACCACCGTTTCGGAAATAAACACAACGAACGTGAGAAGAAGCGGCGACAGTATGTCACCAATTCATTTTTTAAATTGACAATTTTGATTTGCGTAAAATCCATTCTTAATGAGCGTCTACGTCGGGGAAGGAGTAACTGTGACTTTCAACTCAATCGGTCGCCTAGTTTAGGAGATTTCGTAATGATATTTCCCTTATACATAATTAATTATTAATAAGCCGAGATGGCCCAGTGGTAAGAACGCGTGAATCTTAGCCGATGATCGTGGGTTCAAACCCGGGCAAGAACCACTGAATTTTCATGTGCTTAATTTGTAATTATAATTCATCTAGTGAGGAAACCTGCATGTGTCTAATTTCACCGAAATTCTGCCACATGTGTATTCCACCAACCCGCATTGGAGCAGCGTGATGGAATAAGCTCCAAACCTTCTCCTCAAAAAGGCAGAGGAGGCATTTAGCCCAGCAGTGGGACAATCACAGGCTGTTACGGATAATTAATTATTATACTTATGCGCGACTTGAAAGCAATCGTTTTATTCCCAAAGTGTGATGTCATCGTTGTCATCAATTGTTCTTTGATAGTTTATTTGAATTTAAACTAAATATCTATTGTGTTTACTTTTGCTATTTAAGTGAAACATCACTGGTGTGACAAGCGTTTTTGTACACATCGGAAACAAAGCGATAAACGTCACACGCCGTTAATTTTAAGGCGTTTCAAGTATTTTGTAATTAGACGACAAGCATTACGAGTTCATTAACATGCTGTAAAAGATAGTTAATGACAATTGAGTGTAGAATTGTTTTGGAAATATTAAGATGCATTTAAATATTAATGAGAAGTGTACTTGTATTCTTCGTTTTTTCTAGCATTCGATTGGTTAAATAAATATCTGTTATAATTGTATAATGATGCGTCAAGAATATCAAGCGAATGTTTTTTTCTAGAATGTTCTTTTCGACTTAGCTAATACGGAGGTTCCTTTTGCCATACACTATTCGAAATTTAAATTGTCATTATTTGTTTAATTCTTTAATGGGAGGCAAACATTTTTTATTTATTTTATTTTGTTCTTATTTTGAAAATAAATAACATATGTTGGTTGCCTGGAAGAGATCGCTGTGTAGCGATAAGGTCGCCAAAATTGTACGCTACTTTTATTTAGGCTGTATCCATGTTTTGTATTTTTTTTTCTCTTTGTGCTGAACACTAAAGTATAAAATTAAAGTAACGTAACATAATGAAGAATTAAAAATTAACTCTGTATTTATTACCTATAATATTTTTGATTCTTTTATTAAATAAGCTTCTTATATATCATGGTACACATATATAATGTATAAATGATACAATGCTGTAACTGCATAATATAGACGTGTATATAGAAATACGCAGGGGTTTTAATATTCCCATATTTTATCCTCTCCGAGCGGTTGAAAGCACGTTAAGCCTACGTTCTCGATTATCAGCGGAAAATGATGAAATTCATTATGTGCTTGTATCAATTGTCCCCGTATTTATAAAGAGAATAATAAACGATTTTGATTATTAATGTACTATCATTACTCCATCCGTTTGGTTATTTTTCATGTATTATTGGAGGGTCGTGTGAGGGTCCATTACCGTTTAAATAAATAAAATTTAGATATTTGTATTGTTTATATAGGTTATATAAAAGCGCGAAGTTAGAATATTCTTGTTGGATTATTATTTTTTTTTTGGTTTTTAACAGGATAAAATAAATAAATTTAATTGTATTTAATTAACATAACTTAGTAACTTCATTGGTAGAAGTAACTACTGAGTTTGTTGTCAGTTCTTCTTAGTAGAATCTACATTCCGAACCGGTGTGAAAGTAACTTTGTCTATTCTGCTTTCATGGCTAAATCACTAAACCGATTTTGATAACATTTACTTTGAGCAAGCTTGAACGCCAAAGAAGGGCCTATATATAAATATAAATAGTCTATATATATTATTTTAAATATAAAGGATATGGTATATATACATTGACGTGGAACTAATTTAGTATAAAAATCTGCGTTACCAGTTCGACACACGCACACAGCATACACACACGTTAATCGAATCACACATAAATCGCACATGAATTTATCATTACCAAAGCCTCTGTTAATGGCGTTAAATAGTCAATGAGGAAGATATATAGTAAAGCTTAATATATAGCTCATATTTTATTATAAAAATGGAACGATACGATTTAATTTAGTGAAAATATGGATAGCGGAAATTCAATTACAATATTGACTTGCGTGTCTTTATTTCTGGTTAGAATTCTAAATTCGAATTAATTTTATAATATTGCTGTTTCTGTGACCACTGCAATAACAATATGCTCACTCGCTCACTCGCCCACCAAGCCCACGATATCAGTGGAAATGGAAGATGAAATAGCTTTCGGAGTGACTAATGGTGAATAAAGATGGTTCTAAATAATGACCGTTCATACAACTGTACCGTTTTTCCTAATTTATATTTTTGAATTTTTTGTGTATAATTAAGTATTTACTGTTATTCAATGTAATCAGTCAAATGTATATAAATCCCTGTTATCAGAAATAATATTTTTATAAAAGTATTTTTTAATGTATATCGATTAGGTATAATTTAATGTATTTACTAAGTAATATAATATAAGAATATGGCTCAGGTTATTATCGGTCATTAGTACAATATTACGGTCGCTCTTCGACCATACATCCCGTTTCCGTTCACACTTATCCGTTTCATAAGGACGTATCTACACTGCTTGTGACAAACGAAATTCTCTTAATAACGTGATTAATTACTTAATTCAGTAGTGCTATTGTGAAATATAAAAAATCAATAATTTTGGTGATACGCTCTTTTGACGCATGCTGTAATTGTTATTGCCTATTGTCTAGTGGTTAGATGTAAAGGCCGCAGATCCGGAGATCCTGGGTTCGAAACCCAGGTCGGGCCAATAAAAAGTTATTGGGTGTTTCTGTCGAAAATTCTCAGTAACAGCTCGGAGTCTGGAAGTTAGAAGTGTGTACACCCACGTGCTTCGGAAAGCACGTAAAGCCGTTGGTCCTGCGCCTGAACTCTTTCCGGTCGTGTCGGATTGCCGTCCCATCGGATTATGAGAGTTAGGGAATCAGAGTGTGCACCTGTGTTTGCGCACACACTTGTGCAATATAATATGTCCTGCGTAGTTGGCTAGTCTCTCTTGAGATTGGCCGCCGTGGCCGAAATCAGTCTGGAGGACATTATAATTATGGTTATTGTCTCATGTACTACATGTAGTGTATATTTCATAATCGTGTTGTGCGGTGAGTTTTGAGTTTGTCCTTAAAGAATAGCTTGACGGCTCAAAAATTCGCATTTTTTTTATTCACAAATTATTTCTTGAATAATTGATTTTATAAAACTATAACAATACAAGACGAAATATTTATTTTTAAAAAGACTAGAAATGTGTTATTTACCTCAAATCTTTAAGAACTTCCAGTGGAAGATATTATTATTTTCCAATATGTTTCTGTTATTACGAAAAACATATAATATGATGATTTTTGTCATGATATAAATTTTTATGCTGATAAATATTATTATGCGTTGCGTTCCTGTACATTTCTATGACACACAAGCCTTATATCTTGGCTTTAACTTTCTCTAAGATCAAAATCACTGTTCGTAGCTCTTTTGCTATTGGAATGAATGGCGAAACAAAAAATTAATTTACACACACGTAATATTAATAAGAATGTAATAACTCGGTTTCGAATGTTATATTTTATATATGTATAAAGCATATTCGTACCTTATTGTCTTTTTGCCACGAACAAACTCCCTTCTTGTCGGATATCCGACATTTGAGTAATGCATCTTCTCCCGGATTCACCTCAGTGTACGTGGGCAGTTCAACAAAGCGTTGCACGGCATCTGAAATAGAGTGGAAAGTTCAGAATGATAAAGTTTCAATTTAAAGTTTGTCCTCATATACATTTAGTATTCAGGACGCGTCCGTATGTTGGTCGGAACGTTTGTTACATTTCACGGTGACTAATCTCATTCGCTTCGTGAACGGTATTTTGGGGTAAATCGTATTTTTGATTAACATATATTTTATATATTGAAGATAAGCGGACGGGCTAACGGCTACCTGATTGTTAGTGGTCAAGTAATAGTAAATCCTTATATCACTCAGCGCCACCAACGTTGGGAACTAAGATGTTATGTCCGTTTTGCTTGTAGTTACACGACTCATCCTTCAAACCGGAACGCAATAATACTAAGTACTGCTGTTTAGCGATAGAATACCAAATTAATAATTGCTTAAATTACATATTATAAAGTATGTATTAATTTTTGATTTTAAGCTATTATATATGTTACCGTTTTAATCATGTTGTAACACCAAATTAGTTGAATAAAAGTGTTATTGATAGAGAAATACAAAATTAGCGCGCCTTGGGGTTACCACTTACTCGTATACCGTAACGGACGTCATGCCCTCTCACCGCCACCACTCTCTACTCACTTGTGTGTACGTATGCGTTTACATATATATCATAATAATAAAACATATAGATTTATAAACGAAATTTTGTTTTTATCTATTTTACACCGTATTTATTTATTGGGTTACTTTAATTATAAATTCGATCAATGTTCAATTTCGATGTTTTACAATTTGTCGGGCGTTTCGCACCGGATTTACAAAGAAAATTATAATCACTTACAACTGTCATATTTTTCATTGAAAAAAAGATCCTATATGAAAAACATTCCCTGGCGATTCGAATAATAAAAAATACGAAAAGATTCTGGCATGGTTCAAACAGAGATAAATCCTCAATAGCGTATCTGTCAACTCACTGTGAACTTGTTCCTGGGTCCGCATTACGTCATAGTCCGTATCGTCACCGTGAACTTCACGGCACTCAACGGCAAATTATTGTGTATTATACGATTCTCCGGAATTCGATTGGTTTAAATTTTTAATGCTCTTAAGCCTGGGATAAATCATTTTTTGCCGTCGACCGTGTAAGCTAAGTAAATATTTGATTTGTTGGAAGCTGTGACGGACAAAAAAAAAATACTTGTTCGTTTCTTTATTTGATGTAATAATGTGAAATGAAAAGAGATTAGTGAATAATTTTGAAAGAGAATATTTTTAGACGAACGATGAGAGTAAATTTTCCATTTTGAATTTGAGCATATTATGTCTTAATTAAATTATTGCCTTCTTGCGTAGTGGTTAGAAAATATGAACCTTGAACGAAGATTGCAAGCACCTCGGAGTTTTGGGTTTCAATATGTATGCGGTAAACGAAAACATCATAAAGAAACCTACTGTCACAACGTACATGTTATCGCATGGAATTCTGCCATATGTATATCCATGTACTCACATTGAAAAAATCTTCCATCTATACAACTAAATGACTTTTATGTAGCTAATTTTAAAATAAGATTGTCTTATATAAGAAATATATATATGATTAAAAATGTATAATGTAATGAAACTAAAATAGTCAATTAAAGCAATTGACTAGGAAAAATTTACAACGCGGTTATTACGATGAGCTCGTTAAAAATCCGAACTAAAATCAATTAAGTTGCTCAATTCGAAGCGCTCTTAATTAAACTTTTTAACCCCTTTCCAGCGGACACTGCGAACTGCGAAGTTTCATAAAGAAATTCCAAGAAAATCAGACATCACTTTTTTCATTTCCATCAAACTCTCACTTCTCAGCCTGTTCACGAGCGACAACTTTATTCGCCATCTTGGTAAATTAAACTAACTTTGTAACAGCTAACTTTTGCATAAATACATTAATAACAGTTTGTTTCGTGTTTATTACTTATTTTGTAATGGTTGCTTGCTTTACACAGTTTTTACGTTTCTATTAGCTGGCTTTGGGCAATGTCTATGAAAGTAGGTTTTTTATAATCTATTTTCAACTAACTTTCTGATGAGTTAAGAGATTTGAAATTGGAACAAAATTTCGGATTGGATGACAATGCAAGAGAATAAAAAATAATAGTGACCGATGTCTGCGGTGAGCCCAGTAGAATTTTGACCGAAGATCGTAGGTTCAAACTTGGGCAAACACCGCTGAATTTTTATTAATTTATGTTTATAATTTCTTATCTCATGATCGGTGGTATAGATGAAAACTATCCACAAGTGTATTCCATACTAGTGCAACATGCTAGAATTATCCCCTAATCTTATCCTCAAATAAACAGAAGGCCTTATAGCCCAGCAGTGGGATATCTACAGGCTGAAAACTTTTTATATTAATCCTATTTTAAACCATATTTTATTTGTAATAGGCAAGTAGTATATAACTTAGTTGCCAGCCATGAAATCTTAGATATTAGATACTCGTATCCCATTCCTAGTGCTAGTACACTGGCTAACTCATTCTTCAGACCGATTCACAGCAATTTGTGAAACTTATCAATGGTATAACTGATGAGAATAGTACCTAGACTGAACAGAGTCAGAGAAGTGCAAAACCTTCAGCATTGTACATAAGTGTAGATAGCATCCACAGAATTTAAGTTGAAATAATGATTTTTGGTCTATGATTATAATTTTTAATTTCTCTCTTTCTCTACAAATTGCATCGCTGCCTTTTTGTATTATGTATATCTTTAAGTATGTTGATGGCTCCGTAACATACTTAATAATGCAATTTCTATATTATAGCTTTATATTATAACAGCAACATTGTTATTTTGTGGTGTAATAATGTAGAAGGCTTTGCTACGTGTACTAAGTACAGCGTTAAGACGTACAACGGTAAGACGAACATGCCGAAAACGAAAACACGATGTGGCTTCGTGCCGCGTAATCGCTTACAAACGATGTGGTTACAAAATAATTTATAACCATAAAGCACAAGTGCACTTTTAATTTCGTATTATTTAAATAGTGTATCTAATGAGCATAGGTTATTGACCCCTTCTAGTTGTGACGTATGGTAGCAGCCGCGCGAGACATTCGCATGCCGTGAAGATTTAGTGATAAGAAGTTTCTATATACACTTTTATATATACAACATTCCGTACTGAGATTCGTTTTTAAGAAAAAACAAATATATCTAATGTTAAATAAATAAATTCCTATGTGTGAATATTGTTAGTGTCCATTTTGAACGTGTATATGAATCAATACTAATACATGGTGGTATGTGCAAGCTCGTGTGGGCAGATACCACCCACTCATCATATATACCGCCAAATAGCAATATTTAGTATTAATATAACCAGAAGGTTTGTAGGGAGAGTGAGCCAGTGGGACTACAGACACAAATGATATAACAATTTAGTTCCCAAGGTTGGTTTGGAACAATTTCCCAGGGTATATATATATATACCGATATATATATATATATATATATATATATATATCGTCGTTATCCATCGCTTTATCTGTGATATGTATATTAGAACACATTATACGAATCAAAACAATGCAGAAACACTAATCTATAGATAAAATATTGTTTAAATTTGCATTAAATAATATTTTACACGCAGGTTTTAACTTGTTTCTTTACCTTTAGGGAATTAAGTCGACCTAAAAATCGTGACGTAAGCAACGCTTCGACACAATGACCCGGGGAAAATGATTCAAGCGTAAAAATTCATTTAAACCCCATGTTTTAACGACTTCCTCGAATTATACGTATCGATGGGACAAATTGCGTAGAAGGGTCACGGGGGTGGCAAAAAACCGTAGCTAGTGCCCTCGAGTGGAACCATATGCGGTACTTATGCGGTAAATATTTTAAAAAGAACTTAAAAACTGTTTAAAAAAATATGTCTTATCGTAAAATTTCGAATTCCACTATAACATAAATTATTTACAAAATATTGTACTCTTGAAAGTTCCGCTATATACACGAGCATTATTTTATTTATATTTATATAAAATTTAGTTTTATAAAGCATTATTTGGGTTTCAACCTTGATGATAAAATGTTATTGACGTTTGACGTTAGTCTAAGTCGGGTTTATTTTTTAAGCAGATAACCATTGTAAAAACTAGATCTCAACTCGCAATCCGCAATGCTCCGCAATCCATCAGTTTCCCGCCATAAAGAGTATCTGTTACTGTTCTTGTTGCCAGATTGAAAATATTGATTAATATAAAAATGATAGATACTCTCCAGTAATATTTCATATTAATTCGTTTTACATATAATATTATATATTACAATTTGACTTAAGTCTTTCACCATTGATTAATTTGTTCCAAAGACAAGAATTTTCGAGTATTCTGTTATCACTCGCTTAAGTATAGTAAGTGGTAAATGATACTACCAGCATAATTAACCGTATTTCGGATACAATATATATTAACACAAAAAACGTTATTTAACTTCTTACTTTAATTACCAACATTTTCTTATCTATTTTTTTTACTGACATACTTTTTCACTTTAACTATTTTTACTTTCGATCTTTTTTTATACTATAGGTCTGGACGGTCAAATAGGCGACTTGATGGTAAGTGGTGACTTCCACCTGTTGCCATTGGCATTTAAAGAAATATTAACCATCCCTTACAATCAAAATGCGCCACCAACCTTGCGAGATATAATATGCAGGAGACCCTTAGCACAGGCAACCCAATTTGGGCTCCTGTCTCCCAAATATAACTGTATTTTTATATATATTAAAAAAATGTAAACATTATTGTATGTGGGAAGAATAAATAAATTTATTATTGTATTATTATACTCCGCGCCTGTAATAACACTGGCTTACTCACCCTTCAAACCGGAACACAACAATGAGTGTGTGGGCTACCCATAAAGTCCTATCACCAAGTAAATTTTGCAAAAGTAACAGCTTGTAAATATTCCACAGCTGACCTCTCCTTTTGAGGAGAAAGTTGTGCATTATTTATCTTTAGTATTAAGAAAAAAACAACATATTATTGCAGATTGTTGTTGTTTCCTTGCTGGGCAAAGATTTCTAACTAAAAAGCTTAATCCATCACAACACACCAACGAAAATGAACCCTAATGAATATTATATAAAAACTTTTCCATCAAACTTTGTTCAAAATCTGTGTCATGTAGTTTCAACAAAGGTATGTAATAATATTATTATTTCTATTAATTTATTTTCTTATTTGTGGATAAGTATACTTTTTTATGTAATTTTAAATCGTAAAGCTTACCACCGGTTCAGAATTTAGATCCTGCTGATCAAAAAGAACGGCAAGAATACCGTATTTTACATTATTAAAATAGCCCCTCCAATTAACTAAAACTTTTTTCACGTGACCGTAATATAATTTTTTTAAAGAGTTTTTATATACAAAAACATGTAACCATTAATTACATAGTTTTTATTGCTTTCCGTTAATGGTAAGTGCTGATATTTCTAAATTTAGTTTAAATGCGTGTTTTTGTTTAAAATTTAAGCAAAATTAACAATTAATTTATTCAAATATCATATCTGCATATACGTAACTTTAATAATTGTTTAAAAGCAAACGATATACACGAACTAACAATTTTAATACGAACATTAAAATTCAGCCCGCTCAGTCTGTACCAAGTATACTGCATAAATTTGATATTTTTAATCAAAGATCAGATGAAAAGTTGGAACAAACTTACACATCTGTCCAACTAAATTAAACGACTAGCGTCCAGTTAACAAAGTTTACTAGCTCGCTGATAAACCTGTCTGAAATTCATAAAAGTCACTGGTATTACTCGTCCGCCAAAATTACTTAAATATCAAAATCCTTACATGTTGAACTTAATGTCCAGCCAACATAGTTATGAGGTCACAAAAACTAGCTCCCATTTAAATGTTGAACTCATATTTACTTTAAAATGACTTTTGTTAAAATTTAATTTAATGCATTTTTTTATGTGTCCCATTCTAAAGTTTTGCTTTTATTTTGCATTATTATACGTGCAAAACCAAAACAAAGATTGTTTTCAACGTTTTCTTTATAAATATTGTCTCTTACGCGAAGAACAAACGTATCCACAGCAAATGAGATAACTTTATGCTGCTGTCGTCATACCTATTCAAATCACGCCGTGGAAAATATCGTCAGGAAAATTGCATGAGTCGAATGAAAGTCTGCTACATTTATATCCAACAACCCGCAGAAAGAGCGTGGTGGACAAAGCTCCAAGCCTTCACCTTTAATGGAATGATCAACCCAGCGGTGGGACATTTTAAAGCTCTTACATATTTTGTTTTCACATCTATTCAAATCAGTCATGGGAATTTACTCTAGCATGTTCTGTTATATTTCATTATTTATAAAATTTTATATTGAAATAATTTCAATATATTTCAGTAGTTAACAAGATATCAGTTAGACAGCGCTGAAAGCTTACAATTATTAAATTATTTTACAAAAATGATAATATTTTTTTATGATTTGAAATGATAGGTAACCAATAAAACAGATCGTCTGTTATATTGCAAATTCCGTCATGGGTTCACACCCTGGATTGGACCAATCAGTAAAAACAGGAAATTGATAATGTTTACACTCTTGTGCCACGAAAAGCCGTTTGTACTGCCTGAACTGTTTCCGGTCGTGCCGGATATGCCGTCCCATCGGATTATGAGAGTGCACTATAGTAATTATCTCCTGCGCAATTGGCTAGTCTCCCTTGGGAATGGCCCCCGTGGTCCGGTCATGAGAACATCATCATCATTGGTATTTAAAAGTATATATATATACTTTTAAATACATTTAAGTTCGATTGGATATATATATGTATATATCCAATCGAACATTTAAGTATAGACAAATATAATATGTTATAATAATAATCCTCCAGACCGATTTCAACCACAGTGGCCAAGCTCAAAAGAGATTAACCAACTGCGCAGGACATATTATAGTGCCCAAGTGTGTGCGCAAACACAGGTGCACTCTCTATTCTCTAAATCTCATAATCCGATGGAATGGCAATCTGACAAGATCGGTAAGAGTTCTTGGCGGAGGACCAACGGTTTTACGTGATATCCGAGGCACGGGAGTGTATACACTATTGAGAATTTTCGACAGAAAAACTAACTAACTTTTTATTGGCCTGACCTGGAGTTTGAACCCAGGGTCTCCAGTTCTACGGCATTACATCTAACCACTAGACCAACGAAGGATTTAATATGCTATAATATAAAATGTATGTTAGCAATAAAATGTAAGCCTTAAATAAAAACAACTAAATATTAAATATAGTTACTGTACAAATCGTGACCGCATGGAATGGTGGCATAAATGCAAGCAGCATTTTCCCTTTGAATCGCAATTCCGATTCTCTGGGCTATAAATGAACCAAGGCAATAAGACGGAAGGTTTTATTTTTGATGAAAGTTTTAATGTAAATTATTGTTGTTAAATTTAATAGAATGACATAACTAATACAATGTGGTTGATATGAGACTGATGTGTATAAGTTATTTATACCATAATAGCTGACAGAGCGCTAGCTGGTAAATACCTTCAAGTCAAGAGTGAATAAAAATCTTCTAGGCAAGCGCGATCCACCTTAGACTGTATCTTCACTATCCATCAGGTGTGATAACAGTTAAGAGCGTTACATATAAAAAAAATTGAATGACATACAAATTATTCGAATTTATATTTCTCGAATGCAATGTCACCGACGCATTACTGACTTCTATAAACCTTTATTCAAGTTAACATTGTGGCAATATAGCAGCCCCTTTATCTATTACTTGTTTTCGTCTAAAACTCAATATCTCTTTGAAACTTGATATTGTTGTAAAACTTTTCTGCCAACACTTAACTTTTGTACAATTCGGAAAAATGAACACCAAAATTATATAGCTTCCTTATCTTAAGTAATAGCTTATCTTCGAAGTTTATTACAAAAAACCAGAAAAATAAATTGTTTCCTCAAATAGAAACAGAAGTTACCAAGGAAGTTAGTTTTTAACCTAAATTACGAAAATGAATTAAAATAAGACGGCTTACAGTGAGTAATTTTTATGATGATAATAATCGCATATGAGCATATACTAATTGTCTGTGTAATTGGACAAGCACTGTGTTGCACATCCAGAGTGAACAGGTTTCTTTTAGGCAAGCGTACTACTTCTTAGACCGTGTCGGCCCTCATGATCAGGCAAGTCAACGGTCAAATGCTTGCCTATTAAGTGTAAAAAAAAATACAAATACATGAGTTACATAATTTGTGTTTACAATTAATCTCATGCTTGGCGGTGAGGAAAAAGTGGTAAGGGACTATTGCTTCAATAATTTGTACTAACAGACCGAACCCACCAAACCGCATCGAAGCGTAATGGAATTAGCTCCAAAGCTTTTCCTCAAAAGGAGAGCCCTTTGGCCAGCAGTTGAGCATTTATAGGCGATTGCTTACTATACTCAGGGACATGCGTGTAATTGCTACGTTTACACCTGATCGATTTTTCGGGGATTTGTAAGCGTTTGTCATAACTCAGGCATATCCTGATAAAAGCATATATTGCTCCCCTGATACAAAGTTTTACGAGCCAAATTTCCTGAGGCTTTCACATGCTCATATATTTCTATACATATCCACAAATTACAACCCTATTGCAAAATTCAACCGCGATACTTAAATTAAAAAATATTTATTCAGTTTTACAAAATTCAATGTAATAAAATGTAAAGTGATTGTTGATTCGTAATGTAGACTTAACGAGAACTAGCATTCTATCAAAAGGAGTAGTTGAATTTTTTGTTTTTGTAAATTATGGATATTTTTTGTGAAACTTTCACATAATTTCGTTAATAAGTATGTAACGGAGACAATAATATAAAAAATAAACAAAAATAGGAACTCAAAAACGCACAGACGCGAGTCTATTGAGAAAGAAATGACATTAAAAATTCTTATTAAATAATTTTATAGAAATTGATTATGAAAAATTACAATAACTAAATTAAGATTAATTAATAATAGTAAAAACACGAATTGTGCAGTTATACGTTTAATTTATTCCCTTTTTATTAGAAGAGATTACAACAACGCGAATAAAAACGTACTAAATGAAAACGACCCTAACTATCGTTAATATCGATGATTGGGTGTCGAAAACGCCAGCTTAATATCCTAAGCGTGTTCAACTGATAGCCACATTCGATATCAGTTACAGCGGCTGACATCCCACCGACTGTGACGAAGTCAACTCAATCACGGTTAGGACAGAATATAATTCTAATTATTGTCACACTTGATAGCCGTCTGATTGATAGAGTGTCGGATTGCAATAGTTCACCGTTGGCTTTATATAAACCTAGTGTGTGTTACTGAATTACGTAATTTCACTGTCAATATAATAATTCATAGTATTTTTATCATTATTTTAGGCAGACTGGCTATTAACGATCACTTAAATCGCAAATGAGCGACCAACCTTCGAAACTAAGATTTTATGTCTCTTGTACCTATAGATTCACTGGCTTACTCACCCTTTAAAATAAAACACAACAATACTAATTGTAAGTATTGCTGCTTGGCGATTAAAAATACGATGAGTGAACCTACCCAGACGGGCTTGCACAAAGCCCTACCACTAAGTGTAACCACCAAGTGATACATTGTATTATTAAGCCTATAAATGTATTATTAGAGCGAGTAAATAAATGGCTCCTGTTTTAACGCACACACTTGTGAGCTATCTCTGTCGAACTCGATGAGTTGTTCGATTTTAATCAGCAGAGGTGGTTTTATATTACTTATTAATAAGATAGTTCTACCAAATTAATATTATAAATGCGGAAATAGGCCTGTTTGTTGTTTTCATGGCTAAACTAAACCACAGAACCGATTTTGATGACTTGGTATGAAGCAAGCTTGAACCGCCGGAATAGGCTACTTTTTATTTATACTAATATTAAACCCATTGCCCCTTTTTAACGCAGGCGAAGCGGCAAACGACAACTAGTCCCATTGTATTAATATAATTTTATTAATTTCATAATTTTAAAAGTATATTAATGGTAGCGTTACACGATAAAAGCATTCCAAATTAGACACGCGGTGATTGACGCGTATATTCTCGACTACGAAAGAGCTGAACATTCACCTGATCTAGAATAGAGGAGTGGTAGGGCACTGGAAGGGATACATTTTCAACGTATTTATATAAGTAGATTAGTAATATTATTTACTTGCAAGGAAAGTATATTTCATATATTAAAGCCTTATAAAATTTACGATTACATATTTATGAGCATCTCAAAAACGAAAGTCGATTTTATATAATTGGTATGATTAAGTAATACTTACAGGACAGAATATTAAGTTAATGTAAACGAGCTATTAAGCCAAATGACGATAAAATTATCTGCACCTGATCACTCTTTAGTTTTGTCGGTTAGCGATCGGCCTAAAAGGGTGAGAAAATTAAGAGTACACCAGTTTACGCGCATAAGCTTGTGAGCTATAATATCTCTTTCGTAGGCGTGTAGTCTTGGAGATTAGAGACGGTACCAAATAATTGTTCTTATTACATCAAATCTTATTGACATTGATGAAGCGTGTAGCGTATTCTGTCAACACGCTGTCAACCGTGCGATATAAGTTTTGCCCTTGAGCTTGTATTTCAGTGTCTCGCTCACTTATAGCGGAATTGAATAATGCGAGGCATAATTGCTTAACATCTATTGAGTTGATATAATACATAATAAGAATCACTTTTAAATGTAATAATACGGAATCGTAATATTTTTTGAATAATAAGGAAACTTTTAATTTGTTAAAAATTTAAACACCTAAATATTTCTTATACTTTAATATGTATGTATGTAATATGGATTTATATTGTTCTACCCGCTGCTTTTGTAATTATTCTGTTTTTGCTTCGAAGCTATCTATCACATGATTTTTTTATTGACATCTGTATATTGAATAATACAACATCGTAGGAACCATCGGCTTATTTTGGCTATTTATGTTTAATAAAATTTTTTAATCGTTAAAATTATTCGTTTTTTTCACGTAACTAATATGCGCAAATCGCGAAGTGCTCCGCGTCTATATTCAGTGCGAGACGAGACATTGTGCTGAACACAGGGCACAGGGGGTGCGAGGTCTTTGCGCGACGTATCAATTGGTATCGCTCAATCGAGCAAGGGCAACGACGTATTTACCTCTTGAGGCTGCATATTTTTAAAGCAACATCTTTTGTGTTTAGTTTTTACACTATCACAATATAAAATTTCATCAAAATCGGTTGAGCTTATTAACCGTGAAAACGAAACAGGCGGGCATAATTACTTAGGCAGTTGTTCAAGTATGCATAAAGTAAAGTAGTAATATTACCCCGCTTTTAAATTACACTTTTCTCAATAAACCGGAGTCGTTCTAGAGCACCTATTCCGTAACTACTCGAAACGTATAAGTACGTAAATTTTCACGTATAAAATACACGAATAAGAGAAAATCACAAATAGAAATTTGCATACAAAATATACGGGAGGAGTAACAGTAAAGTTGTCGACCCACATGTGTGACGGCTCGCGGTGATTGCAAACAGAATAAATAACAGCTTGAAATGAGAATATTTAGTTGTAGGGTAACTCAATTTCAGTTTTGTCGCTTCTCATAATGTATTCTGTGTGATTTACAATACATCGATCTAACAATCGAGGCATTGTTTCGGATTGACGTTGTTTTAACTGGTTTATGTTGTTTTTTTTGTATAGCGCTGAAGCGCTTTAAAATAGTAAACCTATACTGTATTAAAATAGTAATAAACGTTATATAATAACATCGGAGAGGCTGTCAGGATATAAGCTGATATGACCCAATGGCTGTGGAACTGAATCAATGGTTGCGGGTTTAAATTTGGGCAAATATCTGCTATAACGTTGATGACACTTTATATATTAATTAATACACGACAGTATAAGTATTATAACACTAAATTTATTATAATCACACTCTGCTTATACCCTAAGAACAAACTGTGTCGTAGCTACTAAGTCTTGATGTGATAAAATGAGTGGTACTAAAAGTCCAAATATTATGAAGTATTCAATGCAATGTCAATCAGTTTTTAATTCTTGCATTGGCAGTTTCTAAGGTTGCGCGTAACGGCCGATGGTCCATTAGATTTTACACCCTAAAATATCATTCTACACCAAAATAAATTAAATTTTCATGCGTTAAAAAAATCTACCCTTATTTACAACTTCAAAAATCTTAACTACGTCATTTGCAATAAACTTTCAAGACTATCACATAGTTTTAGCACCAATTGAAAACTTGGTATAATCTTTGAATTCAGACTATTGGCGCTATGAAGTAAATAAGTTGAGTCGTCCCTTGGTGACATTGTTCTGGTCCGCAGAAGTACAGCGATAAGTAACGCTGAGATTCAGTGGGGATGCAACTTCTAATCGAAATACGGAAAACTTTCTTCTTAATTAAGTTTTTGTGCGCTTTGTGGAAGTGAAATAAGAAACACGACAAAGAAAACGCGATGAAGTTCTAAAGGGAAATGCAAATAATATCACTAATTAAAGAAAACTTTTTTAAAACGGATTAAAAAGCTTAAGTTGATTTATTTTAATATCAATTAATTTCAGTTGTAATGAATATAGAATATGAAATATTGCCTCATAGAATAATATTCGCTTATTTAAAAAGTGCTTAATATCGTTGAATACTTAATCTGAAAAAAAAATCGTTATTTTTTTATTTTCTTCCGCCTATTCTGGTAGATATTTCTTTCCGAACCCTTTCTATCTCTTTAGGTGTAATGAGAATGACATTTCAAGGCGTAAACTCTTATGGACCATCTGCTGATGACCTTCAACCTAAGACTGGCTCTGCATGAATTAAAAATCTCTTCTTACACCGTTACTTGCCACCAAGCATGTTATATCCTCGTGTATAATTACGCTGGATCACTGGTTCGCAAGCCCCTTAACATATACTTAGTATTTCTATGTTCGAAGCGGAACGCAGCAGCACTATAAGTTTAGTGATGGATGGTTGGTATCCATCCAAGCAAGCTTGTACAAAGCCCTACACCGTAAAATAAGTAAGTGCAACTCTTATGTATATAAAGTTTGACATAAACTGTCTTTCTTACAATAATATTTTATTTCAGACGCGTGTTAGGTACAAATAGGTTTTTTTTTATGGAATAGTAAGGCGGACGAGCATTTGGGCCACCTGATGGTAAGCACTGTAAGAAATGTTAACCATCGCTTACATCACCAATGCGCAACCAACCTTGGGACCTAAGATGTTATGTCCCTTGTGCCTGTAATTACACTGGTTCACTCACCCTTCAAACCGGAACACAACAATACCAAGTACTGCTGTTTTGCGGTATAATATCTGATGAGTGGGTGGTACCTACCCAGACGAGCTTAACAAAGCCCTACCACTAGTAAAAGTAATAGGTTAATTAATATTTATAGTCTATGACCATAAATATTCTGTATTTAAAATTAACTTCGATTCACTTATTTTATAATATAAATATCTATTTCATATTCAAATTATAACAAAATTTAAATTTATAAAGCTATTATACGTGTATAAATTTCCATTTTATAAAATTTACATTAAAATTGACACAATTATTATTAAAATTGACATCGGACACGTAACATTATAGTAACAAATAAGTAATTTATTCCTCATACTGTTTATAAATAACAAATGAATCCGAAATATTTCATAAACAAACCTTAAAAGCGTCGTTAATTAAAACAGCGTATTATATAAATTAAAATTTCATTTAACAAAACAAATTATCATTTCAATTATGATAACAATTGGAGTTTTAAAAATGGCATGGGAATTGCGGTCGTAATGACGGCAATCAAAGAAACAAACACTGTCCATTTTTCAAACTAAAAGCTTCAAATAATGCAAATGGCCATCAATCACGGGCGATTGTCGGGACAAAGGTCTAAGAAGTTACGAAGGTAAGGTTTTCTTTATTCTATTTTATTGAAGTGTTGAATGGATTTGAATGGAAATTTGTGTACGTGTAGTATATTTTAAGTAGCTTCTTTAATGACATTAATTACTATTAACTTAGTTATGTAGTATTTTTTAATTTACTCTAGACTTACGTTTGACTACAATTAAACTTTATAGTAAGTACTAATGTAGTGTAAAATGAACCGTGTTTTTCATGAATATACCTTTCTCTCACTCTTTCCTTGAAGATTCCTGAAAAAAACACAGATGCCAGAAGGTCACTACAAATGTTGACTGTGCACATGACAAATAAGTAATTAAAACGCTTCATGTAAGTGAGGTGCACGTCTTTGAAAAAAGCTCTTTAAGCGATAAGATCGTATTTTGACATAGACATGATCAATATCAAAATTTTTAATCAATAAAAAAGTCATTACACTTGTTAATTGAATGTCATAAAGCTACCACCGGTTTGAAATGAAATACCTCAAGACTTGACAAGAAGCGGCAAAAGAAACTTAGCGAATTAATATGTATATATTACGAACGTCATATTTTTTAAGATATCGTTAGATTTATTTTAAGGGTCGTATCAAATGTTTTTATATAAACGTAAATCTTCAAAATTCAGATTCGAAATCTGTTCGACTTATTTGTTATTCAAATTCCTAAATTATGAATTCGCATTACCATAACATATTTCACCACAACCCTCAAGTTTTCTTCAAACAAAATCATTGATGTTTAAAACAATCAAATTGTACAAGAAATGTATGTGATGTTTAATTAAACAAATTCACAAATGTTTTTGAACATCTGCTTACAGCCGCTTGAAATAAAATAACAAAACAAAATATTCAAAGTTTATAACACGAATGCTCGAATTTATTTAAAATCTATCGTAACAAGAAAGGCGAAACAATAACGGCTTGTTAATGTGCCACTGCTGAGCCAAGGTCTCCACCTATCTTTATGAGATAGTTTAGAACTTATTCCACCACGCTGCTTTAATGTGGGTTGATGTATAAATTTTTCACATTGATATCTTCGTTATAAAACTTTTGAGTGAGCCAGTGATACTTCAAAGATATAGCATAGCATCCTAGTTCTCAAGGTTGGTGGCGATGTAAAGAATGGTTAATATTTCTTCTAGCATCAATGTCTATGGGCGGTTCAACTACCTATATTATAAAAAAAACTTGCTTTCTTATTCTGTATACATATTGCAAAGATATGAATTATTAATTCACAAATAAACAAGATGATATTAAAAATAATACGAGTTTTCTCAGTAACGAATACAGTACATTGTGTTACGAAATAGATCGATTTGCGGACGATTTTTGTTATTCCATAAATAGAATTCCATGATCAAGACAAGAGATTCTTATAATGGACTCGTGGGAAGTGTACCGCTCGTATTGAATCACTCCTCGGTAATAGTTTGTAAGTCAGTGTGTTAGCTTCTATTATGATTGATTTGTTACGACCATATTTTAGACGTCCATATTAATATCTGTCTAGTTCTTTGTTTTGTAAAACGACAGTTTTAACCAGTAAAGTAACAGGCTGTGAATGTCCCACTGGGCATCCTCCTCTCCCTTTTTGAGGAGAAGGTATGAAGCTTATTCCCACACGCTGCTCCAATGCGGGTTGGTGGAATACACATGTGGCAGAATTTCAGTGAAATTAGACATTAGGTTTCCTCACGATGTTTTCCTTCACCGTATAGCACGAGATGAATTATAATCACAAATTAAGCACATGAAAATTCAGTGGTTCTTGCCCGGGTTTGACCCACCCATCGGGTACCACGATCATCGGTTAAGATTTACGCGTCGCCACTGGGCCACTACTCTCACAGTTTTCACCAAAAAAAAAAAAACTATTTCCGACTTATAGTTTGTTCAGTGATAGAAATAACTACGTTTTAATGCGTAGCATGCATTTCATTTGGTTTGAACCTTTCTTTAAGAATCACATGTCCTAGCCACTGAGTCATCTCGACTCATACTTTTTGTATATTCAGCAACTTCAGATACGAAAATAATAATTTCATTAAACATTCGTATTAATCAAATAAAAGCAGGCAACGTCCAATAAAAATATAGATCACATATCAGGGGTTATTCGACCAAAAAAATATGTAAAAAATATGCACCGCCGGACGCAAACATGAAATCAAATGTATGTATTATTCAAAAGGTTGCTTCAAAACAATATCGGGTAGGATTATACCCCCCTATTATTGGTTTCCTACCGCATAATTTATAGGAATATAACAGTAAATATCCCCGTAAGAGCTTAGGCTATCCCTAATCTATTGAAACTGCTATATTTTGATTATATTATTACTTTGATTAGTTCGTTAATATTGGTTCGTTAATATTCGATGAGTTGACGCAAATATCTTCTCGTATAATATTGATTTTTTTTTATATAATAATACAGATTAAGACAAAGATGTAATCACAAAAGGTCCCATTTAAAATAAGTATTTGGCTTTCAAATCCAACTTGGATACCAAATGACGCACCTGTGTCTCACAGGACATTATAATTATATTCTATACAAACCGTTTTAGGAATTTGTTAATAAAATTGATTTTATTTAAAAAAACAAATCACAAAATCTCTTTTAAATTTCGAATAGAATGTTTAAACAAATTATTCAATTTTATCTGCAATACCTGTAATGTACTATGTAAACTTATTTTCATTCTCCGTATACTCCATACGAAGTTAAATCGACCAAACTGCTTCATAGCGGATGGACTGATATACTTGTTTCAGACACAGACAGCTTTCTTTACGATATTTTCCTTCAGCGCTGTTTCTACTTTGAAGTTTCCATAAGAAGAAGATTAGGTACTTAAATTTGCTTAAGCTTGAATGTAAATATCTACTTCCGGTTATAATATGTTCGTAACATTCTATTCATGAACTATCTGCTTTAATTTTTTCTATAATGCCTTTTAAAAGATTGTCATTAAAATTAGGTTGCTTTGGGATTTAAAAGGTATTTAAATATTTAACTTAAATTGTGGTTCTAAATTTAATATTTGTATCTATTTCGTTAGATATAATTTTTTAATCAAATTTATTCATTACGAATCTCCGGACGAATATAGAAGCACTCGCTTTATAATGTTACACGAAAAAAAATGAAATAAACTTACTAAAACACGACAAAACTCGAGTGTCCCTTCGCGGGTGAAACTTTTTTGTAATGAATCCAAATATAATTTACCAACGTAATAAGGACAATATGAAATAGTTACGTTTAAGGCCTAGTTTTGTGTAGCAATAATCGAAAACCGACTAACCCCGTAAAACATTGCATAGAGCGCAGTTTCGGAATCCAAATGTATTTTTAATGGTACCCCGCGGGCAATCAATTTTGGTTCAGAAAGCCTTCGAGTACGCCTTCCCCACACGGTGCATTGTTCGCGTAGGTACCGTTGTTCTTATTTTTATTATGAATGCATGAAATATTAATATTTTGATAACGAATTTTATATTAAATTCTACGAGTAAGATTAAACGATGATATTCGTGTACTCAGCGTACACGAATTTTTTTAATTAAAGCTTTTTTTGGTTCATTTCGCCGAGATAGCTTAGTTAATGTTAATATGCTGTCTTAGCGCAACTGAACTAAAGGTCAAAGATTTAAATTTAAACAATTGCATCTTAGTGAATCTCATTTACCGTGGTTAAGGAATAATATCAATAGGATGACAGTAAAGAAAAATTAATTAAATTGTAAATGCTTTTCGATAATAGTAGCAGAGTCCTTTGCCCAGCAATGAAATACTTATGTACCTCTTTAATTATATAACTTAATAAAATTTATTAAATATATTTTATAATTCAAATTTATTTATTTAATTACTCGGCTGAATTAGAGGGAAAGACTATGACCGCATTTTTTTTTTTTTTTTTTTATATTTGCCGGGTGGGCAAATGACTCTACTCCACCTGATGTTAAGTGGTAGTAGAGTCCAAACGCGAGGACGGCCAGTACAGTCTGGAAGAAGATTCTGCACTAGCCGCCCTCGCCTTGCCGGCCCGCAAGACGCCTCTTCACGCCTCGTAAAGAGACGTGAAGCGAGCGACGTATTGCCACGATAGGGATGGGCAAAGTGTGGAGGCGTGTTTCCCCCGGCATTGGTTCAGCCGCCGTCTCCACTGGACCAACACCCATCGCGGCAATGCTCGCTCGGGCACTGGCTGTACGCTGGCTGACCTCGAAACGCGGCTGCAAGCCACTTCACGAGATTTTCACCATGCGTACGGTGGTAACAAGCCAGGCGGATGTTTATCATCCTACCACCAGAAATCTAACTTTAATTTATTTTAATGATTTTTATGAATAAAATGGGAAAAAAATATTAATTTCAATTTATCTGTCACACAGTTTTAATTCTTATCAAAACAAATAATATTAATTTTAATCATTCACGGCCTTATTTATAAGCGTTGCTTAGCGGATGCTTAGATAAACACTGATTTTTCTCTTTCTCTCTTTGACAGAAGAGAGAAAGAGAAAAATGACACAATAAGACACAACATTGTTAATTAACGTGAGCAATACTGCGTTTAGTTATTTGAACTTTGCAATTTGCAGTAGTTTTAAAGATATTTGAATAAATGCATCATAAAAAGACAAAGTCTGCGGCAACAGCTTTTAGCATAATACGTACGGAGAGTTCACTCGATACTTATTTTATTATGAAATTTATTTATAAATCACTTTTTAATATAATCACGTGGTTTAACCTTAATTTACCGACTTGGCACGGCCAGCGAGTTATAAATGTAATAAAATATAAGGTTGGCATCAGTATATAGTAAAATACATGATAAATATATTGGTAACATAATATTATTATTATTTTGTAATAAATTTTTGGTATGCCGACGAGTCTATGGCTCGTTTATGCTAGCCTTCACCCATAGACAGCGGTAAGGCAAGAGGTATAATAAATGTCTAATCCTGTTTTTTAGCCTACCATGGGTACAAGATAATAATTGTGTTGTTTTTTAATTATAAAAATGTCTGTAAGCCCAAGTTTCCAGCAAAGTTAATTGATCCTATCTGGGGCAAGATATTCGGCGTTCGCTTTAATCGTTCGAATAAAACCCGCTAAGACTCTTTGTACTATATTATATTTGTTTATAGTCGATGAGGTTTAAAAGTAAGTAATATATTCAATGCGTAGTACTTTTAATTGAAAATTTTAATATTATATAATATAGTAAAAAAAAAGTAATAATAAAATAATTAATACTGTTTAAATTAAACTCGTTGCGAATAAGATCAATTGAAGCGTCAATAACTCAATGCTTAACGGGCTAGCGTTGTAAAAATCGCAGGTTCGATCCTTATCCCTTAGGCTAATGTCGTCCCACTTCTAAAACAAGTTGTTCGCTTTATTGGATGGGTAAACAGGAATAATAGTAATTTCTTAAAAACGTCCATAGCTATAATTTATTATTTAAAAAAATAAAATATATTGGTTAAACTCTAGCTAAATATACGACTAATTAATATATAGCGATACTGAAAAACCAAATAATTTTTTATGTGACGGTATATATGTATATACCTAAATAAATCTTATAGTTATATAGAAAAGTTTATAATTAAATAAATATTTAAAAAAATTACGAATAACGAAAGTGTTTTTCAATAAGTTTTATATACTTACTAAAAAAATAAATCAGATTACAGTAGGTTCCGACATTATTGTTAATCCCCTACAATAAAACTCGAAGCCGTTTTAAACAATGGTCAAACATCAAATTGCAACGGAACGGCCATGAATTCGCACGAATTCGACGAAACATAATACAATCTCGGATCTTTAGAATTTAATTGTCAAACATAATCGTTAACCGAGCTATTCGATAACGTCGTATATCATGTACTGTACTGAGAATTTGTCGCATACTAGAATTTAGCCGTGGTTCGCTTGATGTGAGTAAAACATTATTTAATATAAGTAGAGCTAAGATGACTCAGTGGACCTCAAAATTACTGGATACAAGACGGGCAAAGAAAACGTAACGAGTAAATATTCATGTGTTCAAAAACGCATAACAAAAGTAACGTACACATCTTATAATAAAAGAGTAATTCTTATATACATATAAAACATATATATTCTTTGCTCTTAAAGTATATCTATGTCTTGCTTGAAAAATGGTTAGTTATCACAAAAAAGCCACCCAGCTACTTATATTAAATATAAGGGTGGGTGAGTATGTATATACTACTATAAAATTTAAAACTTTTTAATTTAAGCGAAACTAATACAGAAATTTTTAAATATTTTTACATTTTACGATTGCTAAACTAATGCAAAAAGTTATAGCAGTGGTTTATGTTAAAATTTTAAGCGAACTGGAAACCGCAACTATAAGGTCGTAAAATAAAAATATTAAGAAGACTTTATTTCATATAATTATTCCTTTAAAGGATTTGCAGAAAATTCGTGATTTTTATACATATTTTAATTTGTGTCTACGACCTATTGTTATGATTCAGCTAAACTATTTTATGACATTCGACCCGATCGTGACAAGTTGAAAGACATTTTCCTGATAGCTACATCGTCGGTGTCTTCAAATCCAGAGTGAACAGGTTTCTTTTAGGCAAGCGTGCTACATCCTAGACCGTGTCGATGCTTAACATCAGGCAAGTCAACGGTCAAACGCTTGCCTATTAAGTGTAAAGTGTAAAAAAAAAGACAGTGTTATGCGTGTTGTTCAATGATAGTGTTCTACATAGAGTTTTATTATGGCAGAATAGCTCCACCGAGTTCTATGACCTTTCGCATTTATGCCTTGCAAAAGCAGAAAATTAACTGTCGACGAAAAGTAACCACAGCTTATGTCGTAAACATAAATAGACGACGTTATAAACTTGTCCAAATTACCACTATTTTGGTAAACCTAACATAAATATCTAAAAAGTTTTAAACTGTTTCATGCCATAAATAAAATAGTTATATAGTAATATACTCAGTATATGATAATATTGTTGTTGTTGCTGATGAATGTTCTGTTTGCTAACACTTTGATAAATGTTCTTGCAACAACAACATCTTTGTAAATTTCTGGCAACGTTATTGTTTTTAATTTAAATCAATAATTATGACTTTTTCGACTCGCAAAAATAAGGATTTTTATGGTAAATGATTATTTCTATAGTCATTCGTTTTTTTTTTGTATTAGGCTAATCTATTTTATTTCATAAATTATGTTTTAACTATTTTATAATGTAAATTATGACTATAAGTGGGTAATATTAGTATTAATTATTTTTAATTGTTTGTTCATCAAGGGACTGAAGAGTTTATGAATTTAAAGGTCTAAAACGTATGCATTAGGCATTTTGACCTACAAGCGACACTCGTTTAATAACCGACGATATACATTTGTATTTTATTAATTTTTAAGATTCAATCAAGAGCCGAATAGAAATGGAATTTATTTTAACTTGATACGTATTTTGTGGGAAACACCTCTCACCTACTTGATAAAATGTGATCATTGAAAATTAGACACTCGCTGCTAAATTCCACAAACGTATGTTGTCATTATTGTTGAATGATTAATTATCGAGTGAATGTAATCTTTTCTATCGAATAGAATGATGTGAGAGATTATATTGATAACAATTTTCAAACAAATATGCAATTGACGTATAGTGAAATTTTTGAGCATAAATATAATATGCATAATTTATTCACACAGATAATGCATCGTCATGATCACGGAGTGTAGCTATTACCGATAAAAAATAACAACAAAAACGTCGATGTCACGCCTATGCAGTTCCGACGGTTCTCACGGAGCCACGAACAAACAACCTCTCATACTTCGTAATGTAACGTGATATTCAACGCCCACTTTCTCATGCTCCACATTCATTCTTTGCTAAGTTTGAAGAGTTGAAACAAGGACCGAACGGAGCCGTCGATGTATAATGCACAAAAAAATGTAAGGGCGCTCGTGGAGATGGTTCTCGTGTCTTCGTAATACGACAACACAATATCCTATGAACATAATGAAACGGCTCAAGAGCCGCGAGGTTCGACACGTTAGTATGTGAGTTTACAATTTGACCATCCCGTGGGAAAGGTCTGGAGGCGGAGCGATAATTGCCTAGTTTGCGTAAACCCGAAACAAACCCTTCGGCGAGTAAGTAATTACAGGGCAAAAGAAAGTATGGGGAGCGAACGATCAAATGATAGGTTTACGGCGCTTGTGAATCACGAGACTAGAGTTTATATTTCTATTCTTGTTTCGAAACGGGGTGGAATTTTTTATGAATTTAACGAACTATGGCTTATGGCTAGACATTTGAATTCTTTATTTGTGACAGGGTATAAATTTATTTCGTAGTAAAATGCAAGCCTTCAAATGTCTCACTGCTGGGTTATGGCCTCCTCTATTAAGTAGGGTTAAATTTTATACCATTAAGCTGCTCCAGGGTGGGTTGGTTGATTTTTAATATTATTTGATTATATTTAAAAGAATTATTCTTATCTTCTTTATAACTATTTAAATTGTATCACAGAAATTGCGTAAAAATAATATACAAATTATTTATCATCTTCCCTTTACACAATTGCGAACGAAACAAAAGGCAAAAAAGGGAAGAAAAAGATTAGAAATTGTATAGACAGTCTGGTTTCCTGCATAATCCCGCAATCAGCGATGCGAAACCGGCGCACGTCCTTACCACACTCACCACCTCGTTGGTAGAACAAATATTTGTTTTAGCAGCAAGAAAACTACCAGTCATTCCAAAAAAAGTGTTAAAAGTGATTATCGGGTAACTTTTTATGATGGTTTTTTTTACGTGTAAAAGTTGTGAGACTGGATTCTTCGTTTTGTTTCGTATTTACAAGTTTAAGGTACAAATTCTATTTTACTCTGCGATGACTTTTTGCCACTTAGTTGAAGCCTCTTACCTACATTCGCAATTTTAAAATGCGTGCAAAATCAACTGAATAAGTAAACATTTTAATGAGTTTCTTATATTCTTCTTCGCGGTTTCGTTTCTGTTTTTTTTCTGATAATAAAAGCAGCGCGACTTTTGTGGAACATTTTTGTATTTCTAGATATATTTTAAAGCTTTGACTTCTTTGTAGTTTATTATTACTATCATCGAGATAATTTTGCATCAACTTTGACTTAACACAAAGACTTTTTAAATAGGAAACGGAGAAATAAATGTTATGGAATACAAGCTATTATCCATGACTTCGTTTGCATTTTATTATATCGACAGTTATAATATATACAGTTATAATATAATATATTTTATTAGTCGACGTGATATGAGCCGTATTGGCTTAAAGGTTATATGACCTGAATTTTAGCCGAAGATTGCGGATTCAAACTCGGGATACACCACTGAACTTTCATGTGCTTAATTTATGGTTCACGACATCTTGTGTTCAGTGATAGAGGTAACCATCGTCCATGTGTCAAAAAAAAATATCTGGAACATGTTCTGCTGACCCGCCATGAATAAGCCACAAAAAAAACACAGACATTCATAGACTGTTACTGTTGCCATTTACTTGTTGAACAGTAAATATATATATTTTTTAATGTATATAGACACCTTTTTGACACAGTTTCGGTACTCTTTGCGTGATACTCGTACACGTACATGAAGGGAGGCCTTGTACACGTAGAAGAACTACTTGCTGCTTTGTATAAAAGATAGCATAATTTCAAATAAAATTATATTAATAATTTTATCTCACAATATCTCAATTTGGTACTAATATCCGCGACTTCCACTCGTCACATTATATTCTACCGTCGCAATACTTATTATTGTAGTGTTGACAAGGGTGAATGAGAGTGGAACAATGTAATTGTACACACTATGTGCATAGCATCTTAATTTCCCTTATGTTAACATTTCTTACAAAGCTATTGTCTATGGGAAGTGACCACTAACTGATTACCCATTTCCCAGTTTACTAATTTTAAGTTAAAAGATACCCTTTTTTAAATAGAAAAACAGATATTTAAAATAAAAAATAAGGCCTCGTGCCTTATCGCACCATATTTGTACAATATCCATTAGGACTAACATATTTGCTGATCGATCTATCAAAACCAATAATAGATAACTACAATTCACCTTTTTCCCAAAGAAGGATATCAAAGACAAACTGACGCGTACGTTCTGTTCAATATAAATATTTATTTCCTTTCATTTATCGGCACTTACGTGTTTGCGCTGTATTTCTTGATATGGTTTATTAGATAAGTTGAAAATTTATTTGTTTATATATTGACGCTATATTATATTAAAAATCAAACAATACTTCAGTTAAAACATCAGTTAGGCTATTACTTATAAATCGATTTTACAAAATTATCTAAGCATTAAAAGCCTCAGTATTTACTATTTTCTTAGGATTACATGCCGAGATGTCCCAGCGATAAGAACACGTGTATCTTATCCGATGATCGTGGGTTCAAACCGGAGCAAGCACCAATAATTTTCATGGGTTTAATTTGTGATTATAATTCATCTCGTGCTTGACGGTGAAGGAAAACATCATGAGGAAAGCGGCATGTGTCTAATTTCACTGAAACCTGCATTGGAGCAGCGTGGTGGAATAAGCTCCAAACCTTCTCAAAAAGGGAGAGGAGGCCTTAGCCCAGCAGTGGGACATTCACAGGCTGTTACTAGGATCACATAATGATGACATATATTCTTTTATATCATATTTTAACGAATAATAAGAGTGATCTATGATTCTTAAGCTTATTCAGTGGGAAGGGTAAAAATATTAATGGGATTTTACTATAACGTTAAAAAGAAAACTTAATTATCAACAATTTTACTCGGCACTGCCATTACAGTACGTAGGAACTGTAATTTTATTGGAAATTATTAATTACTGGTGGCGATTAAATTGTATTACTGGCTGGTATCATTAAATTTTTTGCGCTATGGACTTATTAACTAAATAAGTTTGTATCGTGTTTTTAAGTTATTATTTTATTTATAAAACGTTTAGGACACATAAATAATATTAAAAAATTATGCCAAATCATGGAATGAACAAATAATCTTATTTTAGTTTATATTAATAAAATGAAGCACGTACTCCCATTCTTATTTAATATTTAACAAGTTCTTATATAAATTGGTAAAATAAGCTTCAACCTCTCCTTAAGAGGAGACCTTTGCCTAGCGTAGAACATTTATTGGCTACTTGCAATATATATTATGGCGAAACGTAACAGACGATCCCTGGTGACCCGAAAAATGTTTGACACGAGCGAGTCTTCGTTTCTCACGATCGTGAACTTTTGATAAGCTTACTCGCTTTCGACATCCTATAATTGATTTCAAATACCATTCACTGTGCAACAACTTCGTAATCAATATTAATTTATAACTCACAAGGTGACGTTGTGACCGCATTTTTATTTGTAACTTCTAGGAATACTTAAGGGTACATGTTGGATTATGTTAATAATATAAGTATACATATATAGTTATTTTCATGTCGTTTTATTTTATGTTAATTAGTATTTAATTTGAAATTTTTAAATGTGTTTACATTTATTGTAATTTAAAAAAAAAAAGGTTATCTGTGCAAACACGGTACCGAGAATTGCGTGATATTTTTGTTACCGCTTCGCACGAAATTATTTATAAGTACAAATTAAACACAGGACTCAGAACTCAGTGGTCCTTGCCCGGATTTCAACGCGCGATCTTCAGTTTATATCTACGTGTTCTATCAACTGAGTCATCGTTACTTACGATATGAAAGAGTTTTTAATTAAAATTCTAAGTGTGTTTCTATTAAATGAAAATGAATAATTTGCAGCTGTACCGAGCGCCTGTTAATTTTATTTTGGCAATTCTTTTTAGTATTCAAATATTCAGTTCGCTCATTTCTTTGTGGATCGCTAATAGATTTTCGACTACGATATATGTAGTTCATATTGATTGGGTTTTATTTATGTTTCGTTCGAAGTATATTTATTCTAGAAATTTCTTTTCGGCTCTGCTACTGTATATATGGCTGGCTCTTTGGGCTCGTGGCTGTAATTTAAGGACACTGAACACGAGGTCACGGGGTAAAGCCCCGGTTGAGCGGAACAATATCGGTTTTTATTTTAACTTTATCACATTAGACCAATGGTCTAAATTTCATAAAGTTGTTAACTTTGTATCCGGTCGTATGAAATTTGCTGTCCCATGAGATTGAAGTAAGCTTGTGTTTGTGCACACACTTGTGCAATATTCTGCAATGTCCTATCCAATTAGTTTATCTCTTTTGAGTATGACTGTCATGGTCGACATCAGTCACAATCTATATCATCATTATGTTATATTAATTTTTTTCAAAAAAGAGTTCGATAGAAAACAACAGAGCTTTTTCTATATTCTCTTCAACTTGAAAAGAAGAAAACTCAATGAAAAATACAAACTGCGCATTCAATTACGTAAACATAACAGTAATCCATTGGACGTCTTGTCGTTTAAGTTGTTGAGGAAACGTTGCTTAAGACTACAATCGTCCTGCTATATGAACTATAAAAGTCGCCTGGAATTTATGTTGCGTTCCAACCCCAGGTTCTTTTGGTCCTTTTATAAAGGCATAAGAAAAAATAAGAGCTCATATCCATCTCAAATGATTTTTAACGAAAAGAAAGCCTCCAGTGGCCCTGAAATATGTAATCTTTTTGCAACACACTTTTCCTCGATTTATAATATCGAGACAAAATACATGAAAGATTCACCTTCTCATAAGATAGAACTAACGAGTAATTTTCTGAATATTATTAAGATATCGCCTGATGATGTTCTAAAGGTTTTAAAAAGAATGGACCCTTATAAAGGTGCTGGGGCAGACGGAATACCTTCTATTTTTGTTGTCAAATGTGCTTCTGCACTAGCCTATCCCCTTTGTACCATATACAATAAATCACTCTCCTCAGGTATTTTTCCGTCTGCATGGAAGACGGCTCTTATTGTCCCCCTGTTTAAAAGTGGCAATGCCGAATTAATTGGGAACTACAGACCGATTTCCATTCTAGTAACTTTTGCTAAAGCTTTTGAGAAAATATTATGTCCTATAATAGAATGGCACTTCAAACAAATAATCTCACCATACCAACATGGATTTTTCAAATGTAGGTCTACGTCAACGAATCTTGTATCTTTCATTGATGCCATATCGACTGCTGTTGATTCTCGTCAAGTAGTTGATGTTATTTACACTGACTTCAGTAAAGCGTTCGACAAGGTTCCCCACGTTATGCTTCTTAGAAAGATGTCTAAATATGGCATCTCGGGATGTTTATTGGAGTGGTTTCAATCCTATCTTAACAAAAGAGAATCACTAGTGGTAATCAATGGTTATAAATCTAAATCATTTCAGGCTATTTCTGGAGTCCCACAAGGCTCACATTTAGGACCAATTCTTTTCAACATATTCATTAACGATATAAATGTTTGCTTCACGAATTCCAGTTTCATGCTATTTGCAGATGATCTTAAATTCTTTCGCACTATTACTTCGTCCAGTGACGTGGCTTTACTTCAGGACGATTTAGATTGCTTAAATACATGGTGTGAAGATAACGGCATGAGTCTTAATGTTGATAAGTGTAGCTTGGTGTGCTTCAATAGACTCAAAACGATTTCAAAGAGATCATATAAACTAAAAAATTCAACGCTTCAAGAACATAGTGAGGTTCGAGATCTCGGAGTCATTCTCGATCATAAATTACGTTTCCATTTGCATGTCGACGCAATCTGTAGGAGGGCTTTTAAAAATTTAGGTTTTTTATTGCGTAATTGTAAGGACTTAAAAAACCCAACCACCCTAATTACTTTATATAATGCTTTTGTCCGCAGCGGACTGGAGTACTGCAGTGTTGTATGGAATCCCTTCTATGATGTTTATTCCAAAAGATTAGAAAGTGTTCAGAAACGTTTCTTGTGGCATCTATGTTATAAAAACGGGTTGGCTAAAAAAATACCAAACTATAAAGATAGGTTAATACATTTTAAAATGAAATCGCTTGCTGATCGAAGATGCTTGCTGGATAGCCTTTTTATGTATAAACTCATTAATGGCATTTTGGACTGTCCAAAACTACTGTCACTCATTTGTATTTCCGCGCCCACAAAATGCTTACGCTTGAACAGGCGTAAATTGTTTAAAACTAAAGCTTCAAAATCGAACCTAGGACATAGTTCACCTATAAATAGAATTTTAAAGACCTATAATTGCGTAGACATGGACAAGGATGTAAACATCTTTGCCAACAATATATTTAAATTTAGAAGGTCCATAATGCCATTAATAAGTAATACTTAATTATCCATATTAGTTTTCATTATTATTTTTATTTTAGTTTATTCATTTTTTATTCATTGTTTTGTTTTTTGTTTGTTTTGTTTTGTAACTTGAAATTTTGATTAGTCTTTTATTTGTTTTTTTTTTTTTGTGCTTTAATGTATATGTTGCCTTACTGTTCATGCAGTTATCACCTGTAATTGAGGTACCACTTCTTTTATTTTTTATTTTATGAACTGTGTGCTGTGTCATGTATCAGTGTGTACTTTGTTGGTGATCAAATAAATAAATAAATAAATAAAAAAAAAAAACTTTTTTTTAAATAAACATACAAATATATTTGCTTTACAATCTATTTTGTGAATGCTGAAATTAAAAAAAAGTACGACGATAGAAGTTCTATATCATTATTCGTTTACGATAAGAAAAAAAATCAGGTGCTGGTTTTACTATGATAAAAAAAAACAGGTGCTTTATTCAAATAGTTTTATTCATTGACAGAAATCAGTCCAGTACGTATCAGATACGAATATTTATAGTGTAATAGTCCAGCGTTCCTGCATTTGCAAGGATTAAATCTTGTGACACGGTTTATGCTTTATTTCATATAGTAAAGTGCCTTTGAAAGTGAGTTAACGTGAACCTTTCTATATAATAAAATATAAAAATATAATTTGGTTGTTGGAATTTGTTTAAAATTTAGTTAGACTTTCATACTTTGTAAAGATGGTAAGGTGAGGTTATATAAAAGCTCATAAAAAAGGGTATAATGCAAATATTATGAATATTTGGAATACACAGGTTCAATATTATTTCGTTGATTGGTTATTTTATAATGTTCCCACATAGCCCAGTGGATAGAACACTTGAATCTTCCGATTCCGAAATCTTGAACCGATCACCGATTCAAACCCAGACCATGAAATTTTCATGTGCTTAATTTGTTTATACCATTTCATATTCGGCGTTGAAAGATAATATCGTAAGGAAACCTGCATGTCGAATGAATAATCTCCTCCATGAATATCAATTAATACGTTTTAGAGCAGCTTCATGAAAAATGCTTCATACCTTCTCCTCAAAAGGATAGGAGGCTATAGCCCAGCAGTTGGACATAGGGTGCTACTACACAATTTTATTTCTTAAGTTTTAAAAGATCTATTAAAAGCGATACATTATACATGTTCAAATAGTATGATATAAAATAATACATTTAAATATTAATATTATTTACTCAAGCGAAACGTATTTACTTCACATTTAACTTAAGCAAAAAGCATCTATCTAGGTATTTAAGCTTAACATTTCTTGAAGGGGCTTAAAAGGGCGGCAAATGGAATCCCAAATCGATTTTAAAAGACCTGTCAAATAATATCTAACGACGTTTTCGATCAAGAGAAAGATTTTAAAAAATAAGTAACGGATTATATAATTTGCAAGTTGAAAGGCGCTTTGGGTACTTAAGTGATGGTTAATGTATTTAGTTTCAAAAGAGCTAAGTCTTGCAAATATTCACAAAGCGTGAAGGATAAGAATCGGTAAATTACAAACTCTTGTTTTTCACTGATTCAATAAAACACGTACCAATTTAATTTATAACATTTACGATTTTCAAGCACATTACAAAACACACATTGTTTGTTTGTTGAAATATAATAGATAATGATTATTGCCAGTAAATTGGTATACGCGTATTCCAAATTTGAATCAACTTTCAAATGTGTATATTAGAATTAAGATTGTATCAGCCCTACCACTATTGAGATCGTATTACCTATTCTTTGTTCATTTGTAATTTAAATATAGAACGAATGATTACTTTTATAATTTAAGTTAAATATTTTTCGGACTATAATTTCTTTTATATAATCTAAAGTCATAAAAGTTTTTTTTTGCTTTTTACAAGCTTAAAGTTAAATGGTTTACGGCCTTACTTATAAACTTTGTTCAGCGGGTGATTAGTAAAACAATGCTGTGTCTTCTTCTTTCGAACATCAAATCAATAATGACAGAAAGAGAGAAATCTGTGCTTAACTAAACAGCCGCTAAGCAACGTTCATAAAGCCGTTAATAAACAGCTATCAAGGTGTCTTCTTTTTAATCAGTTATTTGAATTTGTTCTTAAAACAATATAATGTTTAAATATTATAATACAATTTTTCAATTTTTCAATTTTTTTTAAATCTATATCTATGAATTTTTAAAACTCAAGTGTTTACTAACTTACTCGCTTATTTGAAAATAAGTTTGTACGTCTGTTTGTTTTAGTTTAAACTTTCAATGACTAAATAGTTCGCTTTGAAACTTCGGATTTGGTTCGGACATGTGTTTTGAATTCCAAGCATTTATAGACACAAGAGAATACTACTATATTATTATTATTATGCAAAACGACACTGGTTTACGCATCGGTGTTTTATTTAATATCAAGTCGTATACTCTAACATTACGTTTCGAATGAATATATACGAATTAGTACTTTAGATTTATACTGCGTTGTGATCCCGAGGTATTGGGTTCGAACCTTGGTGTTCCATCTAATTATTAAAGTGAGAAAAATGAGACTGCACTTGTGATCTATAAGTTTTGAGAATGGTAAGGTCTCCGAAACCAGTTTAGTGGACATTACAACCAACTTTAAGTTTTTTCTCTTGTAAAATGACAAAAGTGCAGCCTACTTAAATGAATTATATAAAGATTTGATATGAATGACCTTGAGTAAGTAAGCTAATTTAGTAAATAATAAAAATTAAAAAAAAAAACTGCGGTCCGAACTATCTCTACAGTTAATATCATGAAAACCGTTTCAACGGTTAAATCTCAAAAACTTACCAGAAATACAGAGCTACAATAATTTATACGCGATTCTCTTTGAAATGCAATTTTTTACAATCTTTAACAGGGAAAATAATTACCTACTAATAAAGAAAGTGCAGGGCCGTAGTGGGTTACGCTCCGAAAAGCAGCAAACTAGAAACTAGGTCCTCGACCTTTGCAACCCGATACATAGATACTGCTATACGTCACATAGACCACATTACAGTTTTAATAGTAATAAAAAGAAGCTTCTATCAACGCCATAAGGAAATGTCGTGAACGAGAAATATGCACAGCAAAATTCATTTGTATTGAAAATGTGGCATTTTGGATTGGCATTTTATATCCTGCGGTTCATCTGACGCAAGCCAAGGAAGAATTAAGGAAGGAAACAGTCATTCGACCATTTGGATGATTTTTCCGCTTACGCTGCAATATTGAGATATTTATGGATGAGCTTAGCGAATATACTCTAACTCTAAGGACACATGGTTTATGCGATGCCTAAATTCTATGTTGCCGGAACAACACAATTACTACCAATATTTATTTATGTACTTAAGTTAAGACTAAAATTATGTATATAACTAATAAATGAGTAAATAAAGACATACCTGTCAAGCGTAAATTTCATATTCGTGTAATAAAATATATAAATACAAGGCACAGTTTTATCGCTCGGCAAAATATAAAAAGGTTCTTGCTAGGAATCTATACTACATGTATAAAATGGAAGTGACAAAAATAACTGCCTCGTTTTTAGTTATTATATTTTAGATATTTGCGAGTCATCAAAACCAAAACAATTTGTTTTTTTTTTTAATACCGCTGCCCAATATTAATAATTCATATTAATAATTCAAATGGGCATTAACTACGTTGAAATGGCAGATTTCAAAGGATTTTCGTCACGAACTGAATTCAATGCTGGCGAAGCCTCGGGTTTTGCTAATATTATATTAGAAACAAATTCATCACCACAGGAAACAAAATGATTTATAAACAAATGACGCTTTGAAAAAAATATAGCCACTTTTATTCATTTTTATTGGGTTTTCAAAACATAATAAAGTAATGTGAATATATCAATTTGTATTACAAACACAAACAGATTAACAACAAATTAATTAGCGGTTTATATAAAAGCAACAAAAAGCTTTCTACCAGACTATTAATCAATTAAAGTAATCTATTGTTTAACAGCTACCAGTTTAAAATTAACCAAATAGTGTAAAACTTACTAACTCACCCTTAATGATCTAATTCAAAGGGTAAACCTTATTTTCGTTTAATTTTAAACAATAAATGTTCGCTAATCGCTAAATTTCCTACCGCTGGCCTCCTCTTAACGCGATGTTACACGCTGCTTTATTGAGGGTTGGTGGGTAAAAATTAGTTTGAATTTAATCCAAGACGTAGTGTTTTTTTACGACATTTTTCTTCAACAAAAATGAGATTAATTATAAACATAAATAATAGTAATAAATAAATTTATTTATTCTCTCAAACAGACAATAATGTTTGCATTTTTTTTATAATAAATACAGTAATATGTGGGAGAAAAAAAAATATAACATCTAATCGACAATACTTTATTTTCTCTAAGCCCTTGTTCTCGGGTAAAGATCCACCCACGCGTTCTCTATACATGGAGCATACACTACAATTGAACACAGTACAATATATACTATTAAATATATATATGCGTAAATAACTTGTAAACTTTATCATATTTTCTCTTGGCAAAACATCAGATAATTATAAAACAATATTCAATGTTTCTCTATTACTTACAAATATAACAACGACTGTTTATATCAACAGAGCTTGATTAAATACACGAGTCTGCCATAAAACGAGCTATTTCTATTCCTCTATTGTAAATATTCCCTGTGAGCGTTACCAGTCTATTTGTATTAGCCCTTAGCTTTGTCTTTTAGTTAAAAGCTGAGGTTAAACTATCGAAGCGAATAAATGAAGGACTTTCTCTTAAATAGATTAGTTTCTTTTTAGCAGATTAAAATTGTGGTTCCGTCGAAGTAATATAGTATACAGAGCCGAGATGGTCCAGGTTCAAACCCGGGCAACACCGTTGAATTTTCGTGTTTAATTTGTGTGTTCATAATTAAGTGCTCATAGGTGAAGGAAACCTTTTGTTATAACCTGCATATATGAAAAAATCTTCCATAAACTAATTGAACGTCGTGTGGAAGACAAATCATTGCCTTTTCAGCTCTTTATTTAGTGTTTATAATTCGTCTTGTGTTCGACGGTAATGGAATACATTTTGACGAAACTTGTATCGGGTATGTGACGTATGTACGTGTATTCAGAAGCCCACAGTTTAATGTAGTAAGTGAATAAGCGTCAAACACCTTCTTATGTTGTTTATCTTTATTCTTCTGACAGGAAATGTGAAGGACTTACCCAGTAGAGCATTTACGAGTCATTTGAATGACAGCGGATAACAATTATTTATTTAATAGTAAATTGCATACATATGTTTTTTTGAAAATAGTATCACATTGAATGTTATTCATTCTATTTCGATCTAACATTTTGTTTTTAACTTAAAACGATATATCTTAAACATTTTAAAACTATCACGATGAATCATTCTCGCCTTTTATTTACATTTCAATTTCGAAACGGACCAAACGTTCTGAAATATTTCAGTTCAATCGATTTTTGAATAACAAACCAGGGAAATATATTGAATTGCTCCATGACGTATGCCACTCAAACATAAACGTTAGAAATTCATAAAATTTCAACAGTCAACTTTATTTTTTACTTTTTGGAATCACTTTTATTGCATATTTGGTGTATTAGGACCATATTGGTTTTTCGGATATTGCCTATTCTAGACATTTGTAAGTCTATATCCATCGCATCTTAAAATATTACTAGACTATACTCTCGCTCTGATTACCACACTACTTAAGGTAATATTGACGGAGTGATAGGACGGCGAATAAGTAAATTCGTTATATTTTCTTTCAGTATCAAAGGCTATTTAATGTAATCAAGTCCCTTTACCGCACTCCGCCTTTGATTGAGGTAAATTTACTTAATAAATTGTTAAGAATCATAACGTTATATATAGATATTATTTGTTTAAGATGATTAAGTATATTTATGTCACTATTCATTTCACAAATGTCTCTTAATCTAAGCGAAACAATAGCAATGAATGATGAATATGTTGTGAGTATATAATGAGAGTGTACGGCACGATATTACAGGTATTAACTGTGAGAGAATTGATAGATAAAGGAAATATTCTAATATATATGAGAGATGCGTGCATTTATCGTCGATCCATATAATCAACATCATTTAACTCGTCTTTTAAACATTGCTATAATCGAGACGAAATAAACAAATTTTCAAAACAAAAATTTAATTAACCGTTTAAACAGTTGCAATATTAAAACTAAAAGGCAGTTATTACAATGAAGATACTTTTCATTACTTTGTAATGTAAAATTTAAACTTATTAACTTCATCGGATTTTTGTTAATAAATAAATAGTGTTATATCTGTAACGTTTTATTAAGACAAAATCAAAATAAGCTTCATCGAGTGCGCTCTTATAGGCACTTTTTAATCATTATGTTACAGGATAAAATCGAATATTACCACAGATTACGTACTTTTCATTGAATGAAATTAAACAATTATATCGTATGTACTACGAAATTTACAATTTACAACTGTATAAAAATAAATAGGAGTTTGCTGATTAAGCAAATAACGATGAACGAAATAAAAAATATGAAAATGTACGATTTAATCTAAAAATATTAAATCGACATAGATAAAGTATTGCACAATCTTCATATTGTCTGGTAATTACGTTCAAATCACTGAGCATGATTTTAATATTATGAATAGCTGAGTGCGTTTTTGTCTGCCGACACTATCGGCTTCCCATTTGTTGCTCTCGTAACAATATTTAATTTTTTTTATTCTACTGACTAATTACGTCACGTGGGTTCAACTTGACAATTTTAATAAACAAATCCTTCATTCCTTCAAAAAAAGCTGAGATGGCCCAGTGGTAAGAACGCGTGAATCTTAACCGATGATCGTGGGTTCAAACCCGGGCAAGCACCACTGAATTTTCATGTGCTTAATTTGTGATTATAATTCATCTCGTGCTTTACGGTGAAGGAAAACATCGTGAGGAAACCTGCATGTGTCTAATTTCACTGAAATTCTGCCTCATGTGAATTCCACCAACCCGCATTGGAGCAGCGTGGTGGAATAAGCTCCAAACCTTCTCCACAAAAAGAGGAGAGGAGGCCTATAGCCCAGCAGTGGGACTTTCACAGGCTGTTACAAGTTACAAATCCTTCATTACTTAATTCAATATTATGTATATTTTATCAACAACTAATTCGTCGGATTCAATAATAACTAAATATTTTTTGTCATTAGGTATAAGTAAGCCTGTAAATATCCCAATGTTGGGCTAAGACCTCTCTTTTTGAAGCATATACCACGCTGCTCCGATGCGGGTTGGTGGATACTCCTGTCATGGACTTTCATACAACGCATATGGTCTCAAGTCCACTCGAAAATTTGTAAAGCTTGCCCGGTTTTAAGCCCGTATCTTCATTTAAGATTTCCAAACACTAGACCACCACGGTGAGGTTATGGAAAGTTCGCTTCGAATGAATTTAGTTTGCAGTTATTTGTGCTTAGGTACGAACTTCCAAACGAATATATTACATTCAAAACTTCAACACAGAGAAAACCTTCCTACACTCACAGGATCGAATCACTAAAACCAAGATATAAGTTAACATACGTTTTTCATTACAATATCTAAATGTCAAACATTATGTTCAAGATTAATATATATATAACAAAGTGGAAAATATACTTTATATTATGTATTTCAATATATAATATATGTATAAGTTCGAATTCAGGCTGTTACAATTAGCTTAATTATGCAATATGCACGAGTCTAATATGGTCACGATATGTAATGATTGTATAGTAACAAAATATGGGAAAAACATACAGATGGACTAAGCTCTCTCCCCTTTTGAAAAGGTTTGGAGCTTATTCCGCCATGCTGCTCCTGCGGTTGGTGGATACACATGTAGCAATTTTTTATTCGACACATGCAGATCCTCACGATGTTTTCCTTCACCGCCAAGTACAAGTTAAGTACATGAAAATTCAGTATTACTTGGTTGGGTTTGAACCCGCAATCCTCGGTTAAGTATAATGTTCATCAACATGTTCTTATCGGTCATTTTTTTCTAAATTGTAGCAACACTCATATAAAGTATCTATAATTACATTTACTTAACGTTATTATTTTCATTCACAATTATATTCCAGTAGGAAACTAATGGAAAGTTTCATTAATCATTATATCAATAATAAGGTTTTATAAATGAGAAAAAAATTCGACGTATCTGTATTTTCAAATTAAAAAAAAATGTAATAATGTGTAAAATATAATAGTCGCCAGTCTAAGAGGAAATTGGGTTAATTATTCATATCACATCAACAGACATTACAACAAATAGCATTTAATATATATAAGTATATTGACGATTAAAAACCAGTTACAGTAATATCTTTGTATATATTCTTCAAAGAAGATCCGAGATAAAATTATTATTGTTCTATATAAATCAAATACTTATATAAATAGTAAAACTATAAATCAAACCATTTCAAAGCAAATATATTGTAGATATCATTAAAATTTAATGTTTTAATACGATTTTATAAATTCGAACGCAAAACGTTGCACTGCTTCTTTAAAGTTTTAGTGAGCCATTACTATATACCGACTGGCGCGCTACCTATTGTCCGTTGATGGTACTATGCCAGAAGCTTTGACGCAAGTGCCAACAGCAACTGTATGAAGTTTGAACTCAATCGGATGAGAAATGCGCGGAAGTAACAAAAACGAACAGAAACATTAATATTCATATATAAGATTTAACTTATATATATATATATATATATATATATATATATATATGCTTAATATTTCGACAACATATCCTATGTAAATTAATAAACAAAAATATTGATAAAACATGTGCATAATACGAGCTCTATTTATATACTTAAATGTATTGTTTAAAACGACTGTTTATATATTTTTACATTTTACATGCGACTTTCGAGTATTTGATTAAAGATAAAAATGATTAAATACTCCGTAGTTTTAATGTACACTTTTGAAACACGTTAAAAGCAACATTATATAAACTAACCTTATTATACAATACAATATTCGCATATATGCCTTTAACAAAAGGCTTAACAAGTATAAGAGTATCTCTTACATAGCCGAAGAGCGAAAAGAATAGAAAAATGCTTATAATTTCTGTAATACTCGTCGTCGTAACACAAAAAAGATTGAATTTTCGAAAGTATCCTTTTTCAATTAGCTATGATAAAATTATAACTGTCACTTACAAATATATTTTTTCGATAATTATTATTAGCATTTTATCAGTTAAGATCTAACTAGTTAAAGATAATTCATAACTAAACGTAAAACACAGTAATTTTAGAAACGCAATATGATTAATGCTTTCTTAAATTTTGTTATACTAATGATAATAATTTTTAAGATCATAGCTACCTGCCTCAAACAAATGCAAACTAAGTGTTGGATCTTAATACAAACAACTGTCTGAGTGTAATTGGTTTACAAGTCGCAATTAAATTATTATATACTAATTTCAATATAAAAACATGCTTCTAGTTGTCTAGAGGGATGTTAGGTATAAGAAATATGCAGATGAAGAGAATCCCAAAGAACTACTCCTTGGGATTCATACCAAGTTTCATCAAAATCGGTTCAGTGGTTTAGCTCTGAAAGCGTAACAGATAGGCAGAGTTAGTTTCGATTAGTGTAGATTATTTTATCCAACCATTTTCTGATATCTAGCCTTTTAGGCGACTTCAAACAGAAGGTTATCAATTCGGCCAAAAATTTTTTTGTTAAGTTCCTCGATCGGGAAGATCGTTTTCGATCGATTGTTAATTTATTATAATTAATATATATTTAATTAATTGATTACTCCTTGGTATATGTATTAAATAAATCAAGACAAGGCAGAAATACGAAACTGTTGTAAATTTAAGTATTTAATTAATAAGTAAGTGTAATACATATAATTTAAGTTAAAATATTATAAGATTATAATTTGAGTTACTTTGTGCAAAATATTTTTTTTATTTTTTAAGTATTTTGAAATATATCTATTTATTTTTATTCGACCGAATGAAAATTGCTATATTATATTTTACATTAATTCTAACACAAAGAAATATTAAAACACTATAAAGTTACATATAAATACTATATACGACGCTTATATGCAATTATATACCCATGGGAGGGAAATGCAAATCTAATAATAGATTACTGAGTTAGGTCAGAACACCATGAATATGTTGACTACGCAGAATGTATCGTCGATAAAGTTACAGTACTGCTCCTAGTTACAGGAGTATTTGCATGACTGACTGACGTGACATATATTGACAATAATTAATAACAAACATTGTATTCGTAGATATGTATATCCTGTGTACATTTTTTAATTGTAATTAGGAAATAATTATTCATAACGTTTTTTTTTGCCTAAATAGTAATAAATATATTAAGTAAATGCGATTTTAATATGGTCTGTGTAATCTGTATTTTTTTATTTGATCTCTTATGATTTAATTCTTATGATTTAAGACTTCTAAAATATTTTTTTTATTAATAATATTGATATTATAATGTTTTGTACTCACCAACGATAGGCACTAAAAGAAATAAAATCTTCCATAAACAATACATATTATTCTTCATTTTTTAATTATTATCCCGCACTTTTTTCGTATACTGCAACTGAACAAAACCTTCTTTTGTCTATTTAATTACCGCCAAATATTGGCGGTCTAACGTTAATTTCGTTTTCATAATTAGAGTCAATTCACATAGTATATATCCTGTTCCAAAACCTAAACACACACTGGCAACTTTTTTAAGAGCGAAACCTTTTTGGTGTTCCCGGTGTTTAAAAAAATAAAGTTTTGCGCGCGTCGTGCGCCGTACACACGAACGAACTTCGAAATAACGACGTAAAGGTACGCATACACTACGCTCGGTGATCGACCCTACCGGAACCACACTCGATAGCTTCGCGACTGCCGACTCCATGTGCACCGCACCGAAACGCGCTTTCGACCAACTAATCGTTTGCTGCTATATCGAACATTGTTTGACCGTATCGCGTAAGACATAAGGTCCAAAATCGCATGCATTTTGTTTTCGTAAAGTTTTAATGTTATGTTAATGCTTCACGCGTAGTTTTGTGGAGCGTACGCGCATAGAAAAGCACGTTGCCCCATTGTTAGTATTGTTAGGCAAAAGTAAAAACAGAACAGTAAAAAAGGACACCGATAAAGACAGTTACGCAGGACTAAGGAATGTGGATGTTTGTGTAATAAATCATAATAATGTCGCACCGACGTGTCGCTACGTACTGCGTATACAATAGTTGTTTTTTTGAACCAATTACATTATATGAGCTGGTAATAAATTCGTTATAAAAGAGTTACTGTTGTAACTTTGACTTAGAACAAGATTACAGAACATATGAATACCATTGAAGGTTTATAAATGGTCACGGTAAATAGTTTTTTTTTTGCAATGTTTTTATCTTTTTTTATTCAGAGCGTTTAAGGCACGTGTTGCGGCTACTCTGCCAGACGGTCATCAATTTTTCGTTTCTCGTAAGGGGTTCTCTGAATATACAGTACCAATATTCCAGAAATATAACGCGCAATACAAGTAATGGAAGAATCTTTTTACCTTCATTTTTTAAAATATATTTTTGAGATTTGAATATGTAAAGCTCGTTTCTATATGCAAATTGGAAATATTTTATAAGAACACTTTCTAAGTACTAAAATACTTCAGAAGAGATAATTAAAAATAACTTAAATTGGCGTCTGGATTAGAACCACGGTTAAGATCAAAGCATCTCATCGCTAACTCACCGCAGCCATTAAAGACGCAATTGGACATTTCTTTACAACTTTACTATAATTTTTTTAGTTGTGCTACTCTTGTAGTGAATTCAGCACTAATCTTCGTAAATATAACTGTTATAATTATTTATTTAGTTTTATTGCAATGACTTTTACTCAAATAACATATTATATATATATATATAGCTATTTTTAGTGTTTTTGCGTGAAATTAAGTATGTAAAACCAAAACCTAAACACACACTGGCAACTTTCTACATATAGATTTTTAGAAAACCAAATATTTTATTTTGTTTTTTTGAAAACCTCAAGTGAAGCCATAATCAGTTTTTTTTCAAAAGGCTCCATAGCTTAAGAAATAATGGAGGGGAAAAGCTCGATTTATAAAAAATATAAGCACTTTTTTTAGATTTCATGATATGCCATAATATGATGTCCTTGATTGTTTTTACAATTGTCTATTTTGTACGCCAAAATCAATGTCTAAATTTGTTTATTGAAACTATAGATCCGTGTTTGGGCCACTGAACTCTATAGAGCAGCAAATTTCATACCAGTAGACTTACGGAAAATAAGCTGTGACACACGGACAGATTGACAAGAGACTGACCGTATAAATCTTTCGTTTACCATAGGATGTACGATACCCTAAAACTTGGAAGCTTTCAATTTATGGGATATTTAGTTAGGATAGATGGGGCAAGTGTAAAAAATACCTACTGGAAGTCAGATGATGGGTATGAAGATTTGGACACAGAAAGATTAAAACATCGGTTCACGTGCAATTGTCTCCAACATCAATAATAGTATTTCATTTTGCCAAAAATGCACGTGAAACAACAATTTACTCGCGGTCTACGTTCACATATTACAAAATTAATCCATCGTTAAGATAAACTATTTTTATGAATCTGAAAAACAAACAATCTGAGAAACTATATCCCAGCCAAAGAGAAGTTACTGGAGGGATTCATCCCTCACCTTCATAAGTGTTGTGATGTTGACAACAAACTTATGGTGATATACTATTTTGATGCGTGTATTCTTGAAATGTTATAATTATTACGGTCAATGTCGCATATCACTTTCTGTCAGTTGGTTTTTACAGAATAGCCCTAATGTTTTTATAATGTTATTAAACTTTATCATTTAATTATTTTGTCCTGAGCAGACGTTCAATCATTGCCGACATACATGTAACATTTTCGCGCTTAGAAATATTTTTTTTTTTTTAAAAACATAGTCCCACTTCGTACATGAAAATTAAGGATTTTATCCCATTATATTTTTTAACCAATGAAATGTAAACCGCTAACCGATTTCTCCGTTCTGTGCTAATGCATCATCCAACACGCCCTGTGTACATTTCCACGCGTTGATATAAATATCTCGTAATCACGTGATATTACTAAAACTACCGCAATGCAAAGTTTAAAGGGCAATTTTTATCTACATAAAATGTTTAAAATTAATACGTTAATTATTTTGATAAGGAACTGATATAAAATTGAAAAAATGGTTACTGTGAGTACAAATCAAGTCAAAATATGCTTTATCCAAGTACACTCTTGGAAGCAGTTGCAATTGTCATTTTACAAGATTAAGTTCATTTAAAGCTATCAACGGTTCGTAGTATAGATTCTTTCGAGAAGAACCGGCAAGTAATCGGACTCTTTTTGACAATCAAGTTACATAGATAGTTAAATACAATTGAATTATTATTTATTCTGCATGGAAATCATTGGATACTCCATTTTGTCACCTATATCATCCTTTACTGAGTTATACACCTCATTAATTCAAGTTTAATATGTTATTTACACCGTAAGTATAAGTTTGTTAAAAACATGCTGACGCGAGGTTATGTAAAAAAGATTATATACTGTCGTTGTGTTTTCTGTATCTTGTCCGTTACAATTTTTTTTTGTATCTGTTATAGAAACCACCTAGGTAGACGAAATCCATTCTGACACTACAAATATATCAATATGAAAGTTCAAGTGACATCGGAATCAAACAATTAAAACTAACCTCGTTAATATTAATATGATAAATAGTTAATACTTACGCATGCCAATGATTCCACTCATTTATAATTAAGATCTTTGGAGTATCCGTGACAGCCTGTGAATGTCCCACTGCTGGGCTAAAGGCCTCCTCTCCTCTTTTTGAGGAGAAGGTTTGGAGCTTATTCCACCACGCTGCTCCAATGCGGGTTGGTGGAATACACATGTGGCAGAATTTCAGTGAAATTAGACACATGCAGGTTTCTTCACGATGTATTCCTTCACCGTAAAGCACGAGATGAATTATAATCAAAATTAAGCACAAGAAAATTCAGTGGTGCTTGCCCGGGTTTGAACCCACGATCATCGGATAAGATTCACGCGGTCTTACCACTGGGCCATCTCGGCTTCCTTTGGAGTACTTCCTAGCTAAAACCATTACACGACAAAGCTGCAGGTTGACATGCTTATATATTATTTATTGTACATATATCTCATAAAGTTACGATTTACAATGAAAATACTTAATAAATAAATAAAGCTTAGTAATAAATAACATCATTGCACACATAATATAGAGAAAACAAAATGACTAAAATTCTTAAAACAATAAAATGGAGACGACGATATAGTCTATGCAAGTACAAATCAAATGATTAGTATTAAAGTATATCTGGGCTCGGTCTGCCCATCCCGGTTATCGTCAAAGCGCCTATGAATATTATCGATGTTTTACATATTAATTGATTATAGTTTTATCACGTGTAAAGCGAATTGTTATAAAGTGTGTAAGAATATAGGCAGTATAGGTTCTAGGTAGTAAATACATCGCTATAATATAAAAAAATTGCATATATTTATATCGAATTCATAACTTTTCAGTTTCCAAGGTTGATGGCGCATTGGGTATGTAATGAATGGCTAATTTCTGACAGTGCCAATGTCTATGGTGTGGGACCACTTATCATCCATGTGGCCCGTTTTTCAGTTCATCTACTAATAATAAATTTAAAAAAAAATGTTTTTTTTTATTAACATATCATGTTTTGGTAGCAGCGTTTCATTTTAAACGAAATTTTCAGACTGAGAATCCTAAAACAGCAAATCCCTTCTGGTTATAAAATGAAATTTCAAACAATTAAAACACAATAAAAATGAAAGCTTTTATATTTAATTTTTATTAAAACCAGTCAATTCAAGGTGTTATGCGATATGCGATTTTGTTTTATTTGCTCGAAACAGTTCAGGCGCGAGGACGTCAGAGTTCACGTGCTTTCCGAGGCACGGGAGTGTAAACACTGCAAACTTCCAAATGCCGGACTACCGAGAATTTCTGGCCAGATACACCACGATAAGGTAAGTATTACACTTGTGTATACAACTTGTAAAATATATTTTCAAATTTTGAATGAATAAAATAAAAATCGAAATAAAATAAAAATAATAATTTATTAAAATATTATCACTTACTTTACTCAGCACATGGATATTAGATTATATAACCCCTTTGAATTTATTATTATGCAATATTAATAAAATATGATATAAAAATATATACAATTTTTTGTGTACTACAAATTAAATTGTGTATACTATTTTAATGTCGCTAACACTAAATGTGTGTAAAAAATTCATATCTATTGGCTATCTGAAACTGGCTTAAAATTTGACCCACTTTTAAGCATACTAGTAGATGGGCCGCCTTATGGCTAGTACACCAACGCCCATAGACATTGGCACTGTAAGAAATATTAAAAATCCTTTACTTCATTAAGGCACAAACAATCTTGGACACTAAGGAGGATTTGTGATGATTTGTGATTACAGTTACCCTGACACTTCAATCCGAAACACAACAATATTGAATATTGCTTCTTTAGCGGTGGGACATATGATGAGTGGATGGTACCCACCCAGACGGGCTTGCCCAACAACCAAGTATTATATAAAACAATGTAATATATTAACAAATGAATTCAAATAAAAGCTTGTACATAAGAGTTCCAGATACATTAAGAATCTTATCAATTTTATTTATTTCCATATAATCTACGAAAGTGGTAATACAGCTCGAATATATGAAAATACTCCATGTTTTTTGAAATATAGTAATTTACATCGCTTAAAAAACGTTGCTTTTTTTCAAAGTGGGCACTAGCAAGGAAGTAGGCGTAACAATGAAAACGGCAATGAAATTCATGTCAAGATGGAAGTATGGAAGTAAAATCCAGCCACGTAAAGCCAGACTTTTATACACTAAGTGCCTAATTAGTAGTTAATTTTCAGAATTTGTGGGAATAAAAAAATCTTGTATTTTTTTACGATGAAACGTTTATCGTATTGTTTATCTAAATCCGTTATTTAAAAGTATTATATACATAAGGCTATATAAGGCTGAAATTCACACAGACAACTTTCTTGCTGTGCTAATTCTTTTTACTTAATTTTATTTTATTTTTAATAGATGGACCAGTAAATAGACCACCTGATGGAACGCCTTCGCTCGACACCACCAGCACTATAAAAAGCAGAAGTGGTTTTAGTTATAACACCAGACACAACATTTGAACATTTGATACAAGTGGCTTAGCATAGGTCTATAGCACCCGGTGCGGGTCCCAAATTTGCCACAATTTTTGTACTTAATTAAAATATTTGGGACAGTATAAAAATAATAATAGGTACACTTATTCGAACACTAACCTGAAAAATGAAAATGACGTTTTGTTGACATATGAGCTACATACAAGAGTATGTATGTGTAAAAAAACGAATAAAAATTCATTGATAATATTGCATATTATTGTTATATTTTTTCTATACCTGTGAAATGCCACCCCCGCTAAAGTGCCGCCCGGTACAGACATGGTCCAAAGATTTAAAGATGTTAAGTCCCTTCTGACACTGTCTCACACTAAGCTTCAAGTCCGAAATAAGCAAATCATCTATTTTTTGACGCACCAAGTGTAGCCAAACGCTGTTTTTGCACTAAAAATACTTAAAATTTATTTTATAACTCATCTCGTCCTTATGTGCTATATTACCAACACTGATAGACAAGTAAATAAGACATATAATTGTAACCCCAAAATAGGACAGCTCAGTAAATTGGGTTTGAATTCGTACTCCTCAAGGGGGTTTCCACCTGCGAGAAGGACATGGCTGGCTACTCAGTACTACAAAATGCTATTAGGCAATTAATTCATCTAAATTTAGTTTTGCTGCCGAAAACGCCGAAATCGCAATGCAAATATATATTAAATTCTTTTCTGATGAAGGTTATTAAGAATTTAGATAACCTAAATATTGAAAATGATTATATAATAACAACAATAAATTAATATTAAGCATAAACGGCCTTACTCATGAACGTTGTTTAGCGGGCGATTAAACAATGCCTTTTTCTTTCGAATATCAAATCAATAATGACAGAAAAGCAAAATCAGTGTTTAACTAAACAGCTGCTAAGCAACGTTTAAAAGTATGGCCGAAAGTTGTCACGTCAATCAATATAATTCTATTCAATTTGAATAATACTGTAGCGTACATAACATTTCTTTCGAACATAAAAACTCAATGTTTCCACGACTTTTTTCTTTTATTTATTTTTTTATTAAATACGAACAACTTTAAGGAAATCATGAAACATTTCAAAACTTTTCTTTTTTATTTAAGTTTTCCTAATTTGACTGAAAGAATAACAAACAATAACATAATTGCGTTTTATTTTTGAGCTGAGGTAGTCTGGTGGTACTAAATCCACATAGCGATACACGTTTATTATCTTATATGTTATTATTATTAGTTGTCTATGAACTGCTAGGCAAAAGCCAATTACTTCCCAATTCATTACTTTTAAAATTTAAATCTCATATATTTTTTAAAAGAGGTTTTCAGTTCGTCTCTACCTCTTTTCCTGTCTGGCGCGAAGCCTGACTTATTTGTGCTCCCTTTTCCCCAAAGATTGTAGACATACCATAGACATATACAGCCCAATACTACTATCGTTCTTATTTTGAAACGCAATGCAGTTTTTCGATCTAATCTTTTAAGCCCAGTAATACATTTTATTCATTTTTGGCAATTAAATTTGAGGAGTAATGATTAAAAAATAACATTTATTGAATTAACTTAAAAATATAACGTAAATAATTAGAATATCTCATCAGATACTTTTGAAGTCGGTATTTATATCTATGTAGATTTGCCTTACCTAATAAATATCTTGATATGACGATGTCAAAAGTTAAAAAACACGACTGCCCTGCCAAAAATTTCATTTGGGATTCTAACTATATCCTATATATCTAATTCATTCGAATTTCAAAGTTATAGTAGAATAAAGAAACTCACATATGTATATTGAACTTTTGTTTTTCTTTTTTTTTACTTGTGTTTGTCTTTTCTTTTTTTCGTTATGAGTGTGCAATAAAGTTGTTTAATATCATATATTATAGATATAGAATATGTATACAAGAACTATATGTAATCAATTTCTGTTCACATTATAATTATCAGTGCAAGTCCGAGTAATTTATACTTCTCCCAGTGCCTATGTCTGTGGGTAAAAGCTACCACTTACTAAGTGGCACGCCTGCTCGACTGCCTTCCTAAAACAAATAATTATCTTTAGTAAGTAAATTGATAATTAAATCTATTTTTGTATATATATCTCTAGACATAAGAGAAATGTCACTGTCTGACTGAATCATCACGAGATCTCCGAAACTATAGGTTCAATTGACTTTAAATTTAGCATAGTTACTCCTTTCGCGACGTAAACGCTCAATAAAAGGGGATTTTACTCAAATAACAAAATGAAAACGTTGATTTGTATGAATTTTAATCGTAAGAAGTCGGGACGAGACCCTATTTTACATTTAACATTAGCGTACTAACGATTATAATACACGGAACAATCCTCGCGACATTAAATATCATTATTTAAACAGAGCGAGCCGAGTATTGAACTAGATATACTCGTACGACATAAAGAATTATTCCAGCAATTTCACATCGAAGTGACATTGCCATAAAATATTTGCGCAATAAAACATAGGCGACTTTTATCTTTCCAGTATTTTCTTTTATTAGTGTAAATATAGTAAGCTATAATCTATCACGCTAATATTATAAAGAGGTAAGTTGAGTTTGTTTTCTTCAAAGCCAAAAACTTTAAACTTTCTCGTTAGAATATTACATTGAAGTTTCAAAACGGGCGTTATATTATTATTATATAGTTCATTCCAATTGAATTAATTAAAAACTTTAATATATGTTTTATGAATGAAACGATTTCTTACGTATATTTTTTGCTCGATGTAAGGTTGTTTTACTTTGCGGTACTTTGTGCAAACCGTCTGGTCACCCATTACGTATTCTACCGCCCAACAGCCATTTTTGGTATTGTTGTATTTCGGTTAGAATGTTTAGTGAACCAGTGGGCTTAATGTTTATTTCAGTGTCAATGTCTATGGACAGTAGTGACCACTTACCACCAGGTGACCTATTTACCAGTCAGTCACTTAAACAGGAATGCAATTTGAACTAATTAATTACAACAATTCGAAATTTACTCTTGTGTGGAAAAATAGAATCTAGTTTTTTTTAAGCTGACCGTGTAATGAATTATTTTATTTCAATCTTGATTAGTTTTGCCAACTTTGAAAATAAGTTGCCACGGTAGCGTTCGTACTTTTTTTTATAGTTGAGTGACACACACCTTAAAATTAAATAATCTATAAACTTTGACCAAAATTTAAAAGTATTTCTTAAGCTTTAGTTACCTATTTGTTATTAAGGCTAGGTTTATTTGTGGTTATCAATAGCGAGAGGATCTTGGGAAAAACGATTTTAAAAATAGAAACTAAGTTTTGAAAATTAGTAGTGTTCAAAACTATCTTTCAATTTTGTTACTTTTTCAAAATATACCTGTTATCATAATTTTTATCTTGACTTTTAGAAGCCAATCCAATTAAGTCGCTTGACCGATTATATATAACATAAAAATACATTTTTCATGTTAGTAATAAAATAATAAATAATGTTAGTATGATACATAAGATAATTATATTCAAATTATAACGCCTGACTTCCCACGGTAAATTATTAAGGATTTTATTTTTCACGTATTTTGTTTGAAAACATCAGAGTACTAAAAACCATTCTATTTATATTTCATTTTATAAGTTTTATTTACGTAACAGTACGAACTATTCCAGATCCAATTACCTAGGCTACTATTAGCCACGCTCTATTTATTTTTTCTTATGTATTTATTTTGCTTTTAATATCTTTAGAACCGTCTCCTGTCATAATTATGTAACAAATATTTTATATATTTAATTTATTTTGATAAGTGCTTAAAGGGACTGCTATTTTATTGACCTATTATCGTTAACTCACATATTTAGAGAAATTATATAAAACGTGAACGTAATACAACCTTTTGGTCTAGTGGCTAGATATGAGGCCACATATCCCGAGGTCCTGGTTTCAAAATCCGGGTCGGGTCAATAAAAAAATTGGGCTTTTCTGTCGAATTTCTCAGTAACTGCCTAGAGTCTGGAAGTTGAAAGTGTGTGTGAAGCCGTTGCTCCTGCGACTGAACTTTTTGCGGTCGGGTCGTATAGCCATCCCACCGGATTATGCGAGAGAGGGAATATATAATGCATCTGTGTTGGCGCACACACGTGTGCAAAATATTTTATGCGCAGTTTCTCTTAAGGTTGGCCGCCGTGGCCGAAATCAGTAGGAGATCCTCATCATCATTACTGTTAATGCAAGAGGTAAACTTACTAAAAATACTTAAATAAAAATAAAGTTTCAATTTAAATATCGTAAGTTACTGTATTATAACTCGTTGAATCTAGTGCTTTAATTTATTTACATCTTACTGACCCTGTACATGAGTGGGGTAAAAATATATGGATATTATAATGATAAAATATAATGAGATAATTAATTTTGATAACCAGAAGCCGGAAGCTCTTGAATCGCCCTTAAAATTTTGTACAGAATAATTTGACTGCTCATTAATATATTACTTGTTGGTAAGGCTTTGTGCAAGCCCGTCCGTATAGGTACAACCCACTCATCACAAAGTTCAAAGACTAAACAACAACACTTGGTATTGTTGTGCTCCGGTTTGAAGGATAAATGAGCCGGTTTTACAAAAGGCACAAGTGACATAACGTCTTAGTTCATAAGGTGAGTGGCGCATTGGCGATATAAAGGATGGTAAATATTTCTTACAGCGCCAGCGTCTATGGGCGGTGGTGTTCACTTACCATGAGAAATCTTACCAAAAATCAGTTTGAACTTTATATTTATTGAGATAAATACAAAATGATATTAATAACAAGAAACGTTCGCTATATCAGTTGTTGCTATATTGTTTATAAACTGTTATTAGAGACAGTTCTGTCACACAAAATGTTATTCATTCACGATGAAACCGTTCGGTGCGGGTATTTTCTCTATGGCCACGTTGATATAATTAATAATTCTACGTCCATGTAAGCATTAACACTGATGATCGAAGTTAGTTCAGCCAGGGCACGGATTTGTTACGCTGCGGAATAATATTCGCTCATGTGGAGATTAGTCCCGCGATTATCATTATTATTTATCTGTGTAATTTCTCATTGAAGTTATGGAATGTTTTGTATTTAATTAAATTTGTTTACAGGCTATATTTGTTTTAGACAAGGTTAGGTTTATCCGAAATTATTTTTTGATCAACTCGGGATTATCTGAAAAATAAAGCCTTTTTTGGCTTTATATTGGTATATCTTTGCTTAATTGTAAAACATTAAATATGTTTGTCAAACAGATACATAATTATTTTTTTACGATTGAAGGATAATATTATCATATTTTTTTACAATATGAATGTGATAACGAACAAGTTATGATAACGGACGTGAGTAAAACGGGATGTACTCCGCCATCAATTGAAGGATCACTCGACCCGAATTCGAAGTAATGAGAAATCATTCATTAAAATAACTACGGTTATAAACACAAGTACAAACGTAAAACAGATACGAATATCTACATACATGAGCCGATATGATCCGGTGCTTAAATCGTGTTTATCTAATCCGAAGATTACGAGTTCAAATCATGGCAAGCACCGCTTATTGTCATGTTTTTTAACAACATGTTTTTTTTTTCTTAAGTTTAGATAACAAAGATGGACCCTAACATTTAAATTTATATAAATTTTGTCCCGCTGAATATTACAGGATCATTCTTATTAATAATACAACTTCCAAATACATTTAAAAAAAAGTGATAGGCTATTTCATCTTTTGCCAAGAGAAACGGAAGTGTGGCTCAACGGAGAAATGCTGCCACCATTCCACACGGTCGGGATTTGTAAACTAGCTATTTTCAATATTGATTTGTTTATATAGATACTTATTCAAAATTTTAATATATAAAAATTAAGGTCTAATTTAGAATTTAGTGTTCACCGAATAACACCTGAGTCCCACTGCTGGAAAGGCTTTTCTCTTCTTGAGAAGGCGATGGGAAGCCTATTCCACCACGCTGCTCAAATTCAACTCACATTGGAGAAACAGTAAAAATATACGTATATATAACGAACATACATTTCCCATAATTATTCAATCATTTCAATTAACTTTTCGAATTATTATTTTTTGATCTTTTGTAAAGTTTCAACATTGTAACTTATTAAACTGGAAGCATTGTGACGTTGGTTCCAAGTGGGCGAAACCGCAAGGAGACTGTTCAAAACAATATTATGTTTTTTGCTTTGTATTATTCTCTGATATTTTTATAGGCTTCACTTAAAAATAAAGAAGAAATACAGAAATATATTGTAATATTATATTTATTTGAGAGATTATATTTTTAAATAAGTAATATTATACTTTTTTATTTTGAGTTTCTACTGTAATTGAAAGTGCTTTTAAGGCATTTATATGCATAAGGTATTTTCCACAATAATTATGAGAACATAGGGTTGGTAAAAATCAAGGCTGTACAGTGCGATGCTGTTTTCTCTTTAAAAAAAAAGAAGTTCTATAATTTTTTTTTTCGATTTTTTCGATTACAACACAATGAGTTTTCATATATATTAATAATGTAACGCCACGCCACATACCAAGTCAAGCCATGCCACGACAGACAGTCGGCCAAGCCCGCCTGTGACCAGTAGTGACGCCACATCCGACTGTCAAGTGGGAAGAATTAAATGTACGATCCACTCATTTCGAAACGACATTCGCTAGCTTATTTAAGAGAGACTGTTGCTCATAGCAACCCGAATAATCACCTCTGTGACGTGCATACTACATAGCTACAATAACAGAATGGACGGGTAAAAATATTTATGTAATTAATATATCGGATATAATTTACTATTAATTATTGCCTTCTATTTGAAGAAATACCAAAACCATTTTATAATAAACATAACTTAAATATAAAAGTTCAGTTACATACAGTAATTTATAAAAAGTAATATAAAAGACCCAGGGTGTCCAAATTCGTACAATACTTTTTACGCAACGCCAGGTCGATGACGAAAACCTGGCAACAAAATACAAAACTGCAGATCGGTTTCCTGTTTTTTTTCTAACAAAAGTTTGAATGTATTATATTTAAATATTTGTAAAAGAAAAACAACGGTTTCTGTCCAAATCCACTTCAGCTTATTTTTTTCTGGAAACGGAATTCGTATCAGATTCGTACATATATGGTTTTTATTTAAATTTATTTTAAAACAATTTCATTCACTATCAATTTAGGTGACAGTAGTGTTATTCTGTAACAACGCATTTCGTTACTCACCTGTGAAGTTGATATATTTTGGACCCGAGAGAAAAAAGTTATTTTTTTTTAAATTATATATTTTAACCACAACTACATAAGATAGTAATGAAAAAGAAATAAATTAGAAGGACATGCATATAGCAGGCTTCAGCGTAGGTAGGTACATACTGATTCTGAAAGAACATGTCGATTCAAAGGTTAACTCGGGTAACCGTGAAATACGTTCCCGAACCACGCTTTGGCCCCGAATCAGGGTCCCCTTTGCCGCCGGCGTTGTGGGAATTCATATTTTGTTATATCCGGGATTCTGTCGCCGCGACGAGGTTCAACGTTCCGTATGATAAGTATATTTGCATATAATTTTAATATAAACATTCGAATTCCGATATGTTGGTTGGGTTGTTTTGGTTTGTCATTCGACCGTGCCGATAGCTTAGAAATAATGTAAAATTAAAATATATTTATAACTAGTAATGACCAATGGTTTTGGTCAAAAGCAATTAATTCTTTCAGATTGTTATCTTATTCCTTTTTTAATTTGATTTTTCTTCACATCATCTAGGCTTTGTTTTAAATGAATAGATAAGATAAATAATATTATTACGACACTATATTATATAATATACGGAGCCGTTTTAGGCACATGGGACATAACATTTTTGTTCTCAATACTTGCGGCACAATGACCATTGAAGTAAGCCAACTCTCGGTAATCGGTCAACTGTGATTTTTGTATTATTGAAATCAGGCATTCGCATTTATATATTTTTTTTTCATGGCGAATGTAACACACAGCTGCTGTAGTAAATCGTCATGACGTCACAAGATAGAACGCCCGGTTTTGTAATTTATTTATAAAAATCGTATTTATTTACGTTTCAATTAAGCACACATTAGTTAGAGGCATGGATTTTGTATTTTATCATGTTTTTGTCAACTTTGAAAAACAATTTTCAAAATAAGAACGCCATGAAACTTGTTTTGATAACATGTCTAGGTGTACCTATTAGATTACTATGTAAGTGAACGAATCATAATATATTATTATAATACAATCAGACACACGCAATGCATCAATAAAATGAAACAAGTAATTTATACAGAAACAAAGTAGAGTCCGTTAATATTAAAAATATAGATGTATTCTGTCACGTTAAAAAAGACTATGTAGTTCATTTTACCCCGCTACTCCATAGGGGTTACCGGATCCGGAAATACATGGATTTGAAATTCTTAGAATACATGCATGTTTCCTGTCGATACGACCCAACAATAAGCTGCATAGTAAACACGAATTTAGCATTTCAAGTGCTACGATATTCATGATCAAAAATATTTGTCTTTTTATTATTTAATTCGGCTCTTTCGACTGTTTAATATTTACGAACCCACTAATAAAAATTACATTTTCAAATTATTGGGAATATATGAAAACTATAAAAAGTACTAAAAATAGTTTATAATCTCATCCCAATATCTTTCATAAGATAGTTAACAGTCCGCCTCAAAGCTACGTGTGAGGAGGGTCTTAATTCGTATGTGTTAACATAACGACTGTATGTAATACGTAGGTAAATAGAGTATTAATGAATAAACCAAGGCAATAAACACATAGCGAAATAAATCAATTTCAAATTCCGAACAAGACCTTAAATATATATAGATACACATATATATTTTGTAAGGATTAATATAGGTAAATGTTTTTATGTTCTTAAGATCGACGTCTGAGGTTCTAAGCTGTTTGTCACTGTCACGGAATATTTATAGAATACTTATCTATCTAAGTTATTTTTACGATCAACCATTTCTCCGTACAACAACTTACAACGTTTTAGTATGGTTGACTGCAGGCATCTGCTGCTGCAGATTGAATTAGAGATTCAAGGCCCCTAGGCACTTTGACATTTGAGCCCCCATTCCGAAACGGTTAGATTAATATTATGTTTGGCTTGGTAGGGCCCCTCGACTTCCGGGGCCTCTAGGTCGGTAACTTGTAGGTCTAGTCGAAAATCCGGGGTGTGGTTGATTGAAGCCGTTCTTTTTGCTTGAATGCTTACGATTTTTTTCTTACTGCGTTAACAGACGGTCCTTAAATTTTGATTTTTGCATTTCGTTTTTCCTTATATTTTAATCAGTCGCATTTATTAAGAAACTAGTTTTTGCCAATAACTTATCTCCTATGAATTTATCCGGGATGAGGTCATTTTTGCCGACCTACGATGACGTCACGGGAGTAATACGTTATCAGCGGTATGCACTAAGCTGATTGGCTTTGAAATTGAAACAGATAATATACATTTAGCTCTTATCTTAATTATTAGCTGAAAATTACATTTTTTTTTGTCGGTTGTCTATCGTCTGTATTTCAGCGAACGTACAAAAATAACAGTCTCTTATAACAATTGCAGCCATGTAAAATAAAATAATTGTTTGACAACTACTGGTGATTGCAGATAAAGAGGGAATGTGATAAAACAATGCAACTAGTCCATAATCATTTAATTGCCGCCCTTATATTTTGTTATACTTTAACGAATATATACGAATACGATAATAATACGAATTTATCTATGTAGTCGATACCACAATTAAATGTTTGAAAATATTTTAAGGACTTAGCTATTTGAAATGAGTTTGAACAACAAAATTACCAACCGATATGATACATAACCACACCACATTGACTCGTAACAAAACTCTTGAATTTTTTTTAAATATGATAATGACATATTTTGACATGTTATGTTACCAACATAAAGGGCTTACCCTCATAAACAATATAAGTGACGACCGTTATTTTCTTTAATCATATATGAAGTGATCTGATTTGAAATGACAAACGTTAATAATTGAATTAGTAGGACGCCATGCTTATTAATTCGATTCCAGTACGATTGCTACGCGCTTTGGACGACGGAAAGTGACGCTTTTATGTGTAGGTGTAAAAATGGAAATAGGTGCGATGCCAGTGAGTGGTTGTAGCTTTGATGTAATTATTAACAATTATCGAAAAAAATAATACGTAATTATAATTTTAGGTCGAAAAAAAAAGATTGGCTTTTCTTAAGAGTAAGTCTCAATTATATCATAAAACTTAATATAAGATGTTATACGAATTAATATTACAGACGAATTGCTATTGCTTTTAATATTAAACATTATAATGCTCTATATTTTTAATCTGGCAACAAGAACATTGACAGATATTTGTCAAATGTAATGGCGGGAAATGAACAAATGATTTGACTTTTATTATTCTCACTGGGCATCTAGTATGAAAAATATTTTACCGATATTTGTGATTAAAATACAATACAATACCTGAAGAACAACCTTATTCTGAGTTTAGACCAAATTATTTCGTTACTAGAATTGGAACACTTATCTACTATCTTCATACTAGGCTATTTGTTCTTCGTGGTCTTCTGCTCCGTAAGTACTAAGTACTCCGTACGGCGAGATGGTAGCGTCTGAATTACGCATTTTATATTTCCATTTAAGAGTAAAAATATACAAACCTTCCATGCGATCTGTGTTACTAACTGTAGGTTTTTTGAATATAGTAACCCAGATTTAAAGTATTGGTGGCGCGAATTCGATTTTTGTGTTTTTTTGTAGATGTCGATTTCTTTGAACTTACAGACGAATTTATAATATGTTTATTTTTATTTAATAGCATTCACTGTGTGAAAATAAAACAAAATTCTCACGACACATTTTTAATTCATCATCAGGGCAGTGTGCATTTGCATTAAGTAATTATAATTATATTAAGATATGTATGCTATTGTATTAGTACATCCATCACTTATAAGTAAACCCTTTCATTTGGTTTTTTAAATAACCTGCCTATGTAATTTAATCGTTTAAATAGTAATTATCAAGTTTCTTGCCGGTTCTTCTCGGTAGATTCCGAACCGGTGCTAACTTTAAATTAATCTTAATAAATAATAACTTAAAGGCGCTGGTAAGTCTAGTTTAATAAAATATCTGTGATTTGATGTTATTATTTTCACATCCAGTAACAGCCTGTTAATGTCCCACTGTTGGGCTAAGGCCTCCTCTCCTTTTTTTTGAAGAGAAGATTAAAACCTTATTCCACCACGCTGCTCCAATGCGGGTTGGTAGAATACACATGTGGCATAATTTCAATGAAATTCGACACATGCAGGTTTCCTCATTTTCCTTCACCGTCAAGCACGAGATAAATTATACACACAAATTAAGCACACGAAAATTCAGTGGTGCTTGCCCGGTTTGAACTCACGATCATCGGTTAAGATTCACGCGTTCTAACCATTAGGCCATCTCGGCTTAATGTGCGGTATGTTCACATGCCAACTGTAAATACACGTGCTCACTCACATTTCAGAAATACACCAATACGAATAATTAAGGTTTGGGTTTAAAACAAATATTATATAATGTCACTATTCAATATAACATAAATATTGCATTAAAGTCAATATTTTATATTTTAAATAAATAACGATCATAATATCGATATTGTTTGAATATTAAATTATTTATCCACCATATATTAATAAAAAAATCTATTTATACCCATTTTATAAATTAGGCACACTTTCGGCGATAGCAATAACAACCATACGAGTTATTTAATATGTTAACTCAATGTTAACACATTAAATAACCACTAAAAATTAATAATATTTTTCTTTAACTTAATATTAAAATAAATATTTTATTTATATTAAATACTATTATAAAAAATAATTATATCCTGAACGTTTTTGTCCACACAGTCTTACTGAGTGGCCAAAATCGTGTGACTAAAGTGGAGAGCGCAGTAAAAGAGTATCAATGTGAACGCTAACGATTTATTTGCATATTATTATGCACTTCCCTCATTCTCGGCGTAGGAAAGTTCGCAATCCAATACGACTGGCAAACGTTAAGAGAACGGCACGAGAGTGTTAACTGTCACAATTTGAATCAAATGTCTTGACAGAAAAACCCAAACAACTGGAACTATGAAATCTACAACAGACATATAATAACATATACAATAGTAGAACTGTCTAATTAAGTTTACGGTTTTATTTTTGTTGAAACAACAATTATACGTTAATTTTAATATTATGATCCATGGTTGTGAAGATTTTGAATTACGCTGAAATTACTAATATAGTAACTGGATATTAGTCAATGGTATCAAATGGTAGTTTCTCACAGTGGCATGGTGGGTTACATCTTATACCTTTATATTAAACTATTTTAATCGACACAGGTCACACAATTACCGTAAGAAAAATGTCAGAATTAGAATTACGAGAATGAGAGATGAGTTAACACAAGCACATGAAAACGTTTGCCCAGGTTTGAACTCACAACCTCCGGTCAAGGTAGTGATGCTCTAAGCACTGGGCAGTCTCTAACTCTTCGACTCAGTCGAATGTACTTATCACGAATGTACTTATAAGCACAGTTAATACTACAAAATATTTGTAACATTGGATGTTTCCAATCCAGGATTAATCCCAGGGTCAAAACTCCTAGATATTATCTAGAATTGAGATAATTTTTATGATGATGAGGGTTTTATGAATTTTAAGAATATAATTGTTTTCACATTATTTTACTTAACAATGAACAATTATTAAATTGTTTCAAATTTTAATCAAACCCAGTTTGAAATGCAAGCGAGCCCTATGATATTAAAGTTAAGTTATACATTATTATTACATCACGCGCTCTTTTGCAATGGTCGTAGATTTCGATGATTTTGGAGACATTTTATCGAACAAAATTTATAATTATTGTATTCAAATGGATCCTTCGGTAAATTAGCGGCGCATAGAAAACATTTCAAGACGTCAGCTTTTATCTGAAACGAAACATATTGTATCAATATTCATATATATTTCACCAATGTATTATTTAAAATAAAAAATTATGGCGACACTGAGCACGGTTATGTGATCCTTTGAAATTGATTATTCAAATAATTTAATATAGAGTAAAATAAATAAAAAAATATTACTTTTGTAAATAAAAGAAATATTTTTTTCTAATTATTGTAACAATATACAGCAAATGATGAATGAATATGAATGTTGAATGAATGAATGAATTGTCATGAATAGCAATGACGTGTTCAGTGTACGCGAGTCCCCAACGAGTCGGTCTTATTACCAGCCAGCATCATTACACATCTAACCTTGCGGAGTGAAGATAATTTATCACTCTAAAATACTTTAAAAATATTCTATTTGAAGCATTATGTCAAATTCCTTTATTGTATTGTCACCTTATTTTAGCAGCAATTACACTTTTACTGGTCATATTGAATATAGTATGAAAACATAACATATGTTTTTGGCCTTACCTTTTCAGAGTCATCCATCTGCAAAAATTTGTTCATCTTGATTTTCTCGGCTTGCTTCTCTTTCTCACGCTGACGTTTCGCTCTCTTTTGTTGAGCTTTCTTCTCTCTTTCTTGCTCTAACTGTTCCGGTGTCACGGGGCCTGGTATTTGTGACTGAAAATAAAATTATATATGTTAAATGCTCATAGTTTTCAAATTAATGTTAAATTTATTTTTCAAACTGGTAATACTGAGTGTTAAGAATGGTAGAATTTGTTATCTTATGAGACACTATGGTGTTGCCAACTAAATTGGATTTACAAACAAAAACATATATCCTAATATTTTGACAACTTTTTTTAAAGGTGGTTTATAAAATTTTTTTCTACCTGTTATTTATTATTATAAACAAAATTGATTTTGCACAAGGGTGGCTAGTGACGTACCTTGTTATAGTTGTACTTGTCCGGGTAGGTGGCCTGGAATAATCGGAAGGCGACGCGCGTGTGTGCGTGCGTGGTGGCCGCGTACGGCGTCTGCAGCTGGGCGTTGCGCACGCACGGGTCGCTGCCCGCTTCCAGCAGCTTACTGAAAAAATAATACAAACTGCTTTCAAAAAAATAAATAGAATAGGCAACATATCAATATCTACATCAGATTTTTATAAAAAAAAAATTATAAAATATTTTACATAAACAATTTTACTGATTACAGCCAAATTACTAAAAGTGCAGTAAACCATTATTTAGAGAAGAGAGAAGTATATGCTGCAAAACCAAATTCTTATCTGGCAGCACTGCGTTCTTACGCAAACGGTTGATTTTACTTGTCAGCAAATAGTCAAGCTATATCGTACGGTGGCCGTTATTATATTTTATTTCATTATTAATTTATTTATACACCATCAACTACTTACTAAGCACTTATTATTTTACTCACAATTATCTTAATATTCATAAAAGCTGTAATACGCTTTTGCAAGTATATACAACATTTATAATGAATACAAAAATGTATATCTAATCGCTAATATTTAAGTTCAAATATCTGCATAACTTTGTAAACGAATACATAATTATATGCCCAGTTGTTGAACATAATAATATTACTCAAACAGAAAATGAATATATGTCAAGTTAAATTTTAATAACTGCAGCACTTACGTAACCATATCCGGTTTAGCGGCAATGGCGGCCTTGTGTAGCGCGGTGTTGCCGTCCACGGGATCTTGCATGTTACAAGCTGCTTCCAATTCGTTCTCTTCGAAACTTTCCAGAATAGTCTCTAATGAGTTGAATTCCTTATCTGCGATCATTTTCCACAACTGCGACACCAGAAAAACACTTGTAAAGACACTGCCTAAAGTAGAATTGGAAAAGTCATAAAAAATTCAAATTATCACAGATATTTTAGTAAAATTACCACAATAAATAAAAAAAGTAGACAAAACATTTCACCGGCTACTAGACATGTACAAATTTAAATTTTTTGTTAGCAGCATGAACTTGAGCCTGACAATATAAACATGGCAACACCCTCGAGGATGAACCGTCTCGGTTTACATGGACTTATATGTCATTTTGCAAATAAAAAGAAAATCATATCGGGATGATTTCTTGCCGCTCATTTAGGTTATCTAAAGTAATCCTGTACAGAATGTGTACGCTTTCAGATTTTTTTTTATTTAGTTAGAAATGTAAACTGGCAATGTTCTTTAATGTTACACATATCGCTTTAGAATGTCCATTATAAGTGATACACGATTAACAAAGAAGCATGAATTAAAAAAAAACACTTTTTAGTTTTAATTTAGCACAAAATCATAATTGACATAATAATATTATTCGTTAGTTTATCAAATGAAAGGTACTAATATTTTTTCGTACCTATGACGAAAGCAGCGGCCGGACATGAGTTATTGGCATACCAAACGAAAATTACTCACAAACAGTGCTGTCTTCTTCTTTCGTATGTCAAATCAATAATGACAGAAAGAGAGAAAACAGCGGTTAACCAAACATCCGGTAATTAACGTTTATAAGTCAGACCATTTATGTATTCGTACAACGACTACAACCATGACAAAACTATGCAATAAGTTCCACTACTAAAACTACGCCGTATATTAATACTATACTATAAGTCTTTGTTTTTCATGCGACGACAGTTGTCAAAGTTACTTACTAGACTTTTTTATGTTATTTTATTATTTAAAAATTTATTAATAAAATAGTAACCACATATTTCTTTGTTCAACTATTTTATTCGCAATGCTCCACACACTAAATATTTAATTTTAAGTTTATTTAAAAACGCTTGAAAAAAAAAAGGACGGTACGGTACCTTTTTAACATTTGCAGATACTTTAGACGAGACGTTTTTAAGTGGCTTACTATCATCCGGTTTCTTTTTCTTCTTCTTCTTTACATGATCTTTCCGCTTCACTACATTCTCCTCTTCGCTCTCAGACGAATTACTTCGTCCCGAGATATTGTGTAGAAGATCTTTTCTAGAATTACTAATGACGCCCTTCGTACATTGTTCTGAAAGAGTCTTTATCCATCCTACGGGTGTTTCTTGATCTATGAAACTCGGACCTTCGTCTTCGCTCGATAGTAATTGTGTTGGGAGCTCACGTGGCGCTCGCTCTCTGTGAAAATATTTATCATGATAGCTTGTCTATTATGCGTGGTATAAAAACAATTTATAACCGATAGCACTCAGGAATAACATATTATGTCAAATTGTAGTTATACAATGGCATGAGGAATAAAAATAATCAAACCATAGATACACATAGTATGCCACGAGATTTGCTAATATATTATATTAATATCGATAATTATATCTTTATTTATACAACACAATAACACTATTCCACTTAACTAGTGATTTTTGCTTTCAAATTTCTGATACTACTTTCACAATTGACATTCAAATTTCCATTATTTCATAAATCCATCTATAATACCACAGATTATTTATATTTCGAAGAATTGTGTCAAGTCCGTTCAAGGTCAAAGTTTATTGATCTTTACTCTGGCCATAGACAATATATAAAATAATATTTAATTTTATTCTACTTTTAGCTATTCAACTATCAATACTATAGTCAGCTAAATGACAGACAGACAGAAAATAATATCTATATATTGTACCTAGACTTAGCTCTATCAATTGGTTTGCTTGGAGTTTTCTTACTGCGGTCAACAGTAGTGTCCGAGTTTGATTTTGTGGTTGTCTTAGTGGTTGAAGCAATTAGTGCTTTTTGGAATAATTCCATTGTATCTGAAAATATAATGAATATTTACATCTCTATTATAATTATTACTTGTTTGTAGGGCTTTGCGCAAGTCCGTCTAGGTAGGTGCCACTCACTCATCACATATTCTACTATATCTAAGTTGGAAGTGGGAATAAAACTCTGTAACTCCAGGCACATGGGACATAACATTTTAGTTCCCAATATTGGTGATGTAAGGAATTGAAATTTTTTCTTACAGCACCAATGTGCAGTAAGACATAGTGGTGATCACTTAGCATTCGGTTATCTGTCCGTCTGCTCATATGGTTAACAATATTATAAAAAAAGAATAACAACATGCTTAAGGATATTCATAATTCATATTTAATGAATATCAATATCACCTAAGGTGATGTTATCATGAGTTAAATTAATAAATAAATATTTTTGATAATAAAAAATTATAACACATCAAATACATTAATTTTTCCAAGCAATTAATCAAATTTTTCAAAACAAATGAGTGCACATAATTTATAAGCACTCATTGTTACATAATAATAACTCTATGATACAGAAAGCCGAGATGGCCCAGTGGTAAGACCGCGTGAATCTTAACCGATGATCGTGGGTTCAAACCCGGGCAAGCATCACTGAATTTTCATGTGCTTAATTTGTGATTATAATTCATCTTGTGCTTTACGCTGAAGGAAAACATCGTGAGGAAACCTGTATGTGTCTAATTTCACTGAAATTCTGCCACATGTGTATTCCACCAACATTGCCGCATTTGAGCAGCGTGGTGGAATAAGCTCCAAACCTTCTCCTCAAAAAGAGGAGAGGAGGCCTTTAGCCCAGCAGTGGGACATTCACAGGCTGTTACGATACAGAATGCACTAATTACTAAATACAATTTTTAAAACATTACCTTTAGTTTATTTTTTATGTACTTTATGTATATTTCATCTCTTTTCATATTGTTTGTTCTGTTAAGACAAGTTTTTGGTTAAACTTACCATATACCTCAATACTCGCAACCGTTTCATGTACCCTCTTCACTTCCTTATAAGTGGGCTTCCGTGTAGGGAATGGCAGAACTCTGACTCTCAAATCATCTCTATTCAATGGAGAATTCTTTCCAAAGAGAGCAGCTTGATTTGTTGGTCCAACAGCTCGGTAAAGAATAAGGGAACATCCTTTTAAATCTTCTGTCCATCCGGATATGATTTCTTGGACATGCTAAGAAAATAAAGCAAGAAATTAAAACATAACCCATCTCCCCAAAAATTGAAATTATGCACACCCATCAGTTACCTCCAAAAATTGTGCTTGGTTATATCGCCTCAGACTAGCACCAGCAGACCGAGGTGCATTGCTATGCTGGTCCCTTGATATCTGTGCCTGACCCTGGCCTCTACGAGTCACATATGAATGCATAGTTTTATGAAGAACGGCAATACCACCCGAAAATATTGCACCCGCAAAATGACCACCAGATACCATTAGAATAGCCCATCTTTGGTAACCAGGTATGGTTAGTCGTTGACATCTTTCGACCCAAGCAATTCCTTCACCATCGGTTGAGATCTGCTCCTATAAATGAACAAATGCTGTTATAATGTAACTTTAAAAATAAATAATTATAAGAATAATTGAAAAAATGCTACCTTTTTATGATGCAATACGCATCTGTAAATACAAAACACTTGCTTCTTTTGATTAGTAAAGAAAGCTTTGCAGTGTCTGGTAGCCGCTGCAAAGAGATCACTTGCGGGATTGGACCCACTCCCCTCAGTTTCAGAATCACTGCCTGATACACTTGAGTCATCTAAAATTAATATAAAAAAAAAATTAAGGCAGTCGTAATAAGGTCTAACTTCAAGTGCCTTAATGCAATACTAATGCAATATTACTATGGTCTACTGGGTACTATTATTCATATTAAATCTTTGCTTAAAGTTAATTAAATTCAATCGCAATGATAGTTACACAAGTAGCTTAAAATAATATGAATTACAATAGGATAATAATGCTGAATATAATCTTTACCATATTATGATGAATTATGGAGAAAATAACCTAAATTAATAGAAGGGTAACATTTAAATAAATTATTTTTAATATGGCAATATATATAATATATTGTGTAAAAAAATTTATAACATAATTTTTATTCTTACCTTGTTTTGAATTGAACTGTCCTAAAGTCAATGGAGCCTTTCCAAACAATTTTCTCTTTAAGTTATGTGTATGCCAATGTTGCTTATAATGTGCTGTCTGCTGCATGCGAGATTCAAATGGACCAACTCCACAGCAGGAACAGCTGTTACCATCTGATGGTCCATTGATAGTTAAGGCTCTGAGACGCTTGAGCACACTAGCCTCGTCCACTGGTAGAGATTTAATAATAAATTAATAAGTGACAATATATTGGGATTAACCTGCTGTTTAAAAAAAATATAATTCATAATATTACATAGAGAACATTGTGCAGGTATATTAATTTTTATAACTGACTTACCAACTTGATGTGACTCAGTTAGCATGCATGCCGCTACTTGCAATCCATTGAGCAATCTCTCAAAATGATCCGATTCAAAAATTCTAACAGTTTTAGGTCTTACAATATCAGTTTTTGTAGTCATTATTACATACTTATTCAACTGAACGTTTATCTATAATATTACGTCCTACGTTACTAATACAAAATGTAATTAATAAATTTAAAAATGTTGTGCAATATAGGCTTGAATTAAACACTTCTACATTTTTGACAATAATATAACCTACATACACGAACGAAAATTGTTTTGATGGTTTTGAAATTGACAATTACTTTTCGTAATGTGAACTGTGAACTTGTAAATTGACAACTTTGACGTTTGAAGTCAAAATAGTAAAGAACCTATTACATGCTGCTTGGTAAGTAAATCAATTTTCATTTAAATCGACTTTGAATCGGCTAATACCTTAATAATAAGTAGAGCCCATTCCGACAGCAGGATAAGAAATAGACAAATCTTACGATTATATATTCCATGCAATAGTTTACAATTTGTCTATATACTACAAATTATTACTAATAAATTCACTTAAATTTTATTTCCAAAGTTCCGCTATTAACTTCGCCGACATTCAAAACATTTTTTTTATGAACCGACAATAAATACTACAGTTTATAAATTGACATTTTTATAACAATTATTAATATTATAGTCTTAGATATATAAAAGATTTACAAATAGCTAATGTATAAATGATCACCACGTGGAATGGTAGCAAGACTGCATGCAGTATTTGCTTTTGCATCGCAATTCCGATCCTTTGGGCAAAAATACACCAGGCCGTCACCAGCCTGTCGCCAATTTATAACCGTACTGACGCTAACGAATGTGTATAGGGTCGCACTCATCACTTGACTTCTTACACGAGCGCTCTTGGTGAAACATGCAAGAGCACTCGCAGAAGAGTGTATACTAAGAGTGTATGACATTAGAGCTAAATTAATATGAAAAGAATATGACATTTTATTGTTATTCATTATTTAAAAGTAATATGCAATCATGCAATGTTATACTACGCAAACAACATATTAATGTAAAAACAGTTTTGATAATAATTTAAGAAGTTATTGTATAAATGTACTATAGCAAGTCTTGATAATTATTAGTTACCAAAGAAATTCTCACAGTGTTGATTTTTTATAACTGAGGAATAATATTTTAACTAGATAAAAGTCGATCAAGAAGCTATTTACATATCATATTAAGTAATAATAATATTGTATTATTACTGTCACTATTATTTACCAATATGCAAATAATTATTTGCCAGGAGTCAATTCTTACAAAAGTCGTTCACGATCAATTATGAACATCACTTTTTACTTTTTATGTTGTCAACATTGCTGTGTGACATCTGTCGTTTGTTTGTAATATTGGTATGAATTACAGATGATTAATTTAATAACCATTCAGTAAAACAAGTGGTAGCTTATTATTATCGTCATGAGTTTTTTTTATTATATTTTTTCAAATCTCTTTCATCATAAATACCTTAACAAGTTAATATTAAAAATTTCAATTTTATTTTCTCACATATATTCAAGTACCGTATTCTTCAAGATTTGAATCTTTTTATATTTATACGTAAAGAACTAATCATTTGTTTCACGTGTTAAGTATATTAAAAAGTAGTATGTCCTTCCTTGGTTCAAGTTTGCTTAATACCAAAATAATGTTATCGGTTCAGTTATTTAGCCGCAAAAGCGTAGCGGTGGACATTTGGACCAAGGTACAGGTATACAGGTTGAACCATATATTTTTGGTCATTCTCCTTTCGTTGGGAAATAAGACGGAATCATAAAACCTTACTCACTTTCATTGTTATAATATATAAACACGAAAGTGAGTTTACATTAAATAATAGATACAGAAATGTAGTTTTAAGATCCAATATATATATATATATATATATATATATATATATATATACTTTTTAAATAAAAGATTTTAATTTTTTTAAGTGCTATATGAAATAGAACCTGCTGATATACGCAATTTTTCTTAACACTTACTTGAGAAATGTACATTTTCGGCAATTTTTTTTCATATTTATATCTTACATTATATACATAAGTAACTACCGTGCAAAAATTTGGTTTTTAAAACAGAACAAAACATCGCTGACAATATGCGGAACAAATTAGTAATAAAATTAAGTTTTACAAACTTTTACGTTTGTTTACATTAAAAAAAGGATTTTCATACCATATTTATCAAGTTTTAACAAATTCCTTGATTTGACAAAATACGTACTTTTATAACTTTATCCATCGGGTGATTACTTTTATGCAATGAACGGGTTGTATTGAACGTTTTTGCTAGTTTTAACTTTTTGGGACCCAATTTAGTCGCGCTCGACCATTGGCTCGCTAAAGTTGTGATATTAACATTCTCTATATTCGATAGATTTCGACAACTGCTTTAACTGTACTTTTTCTTTTGAAAATGGCAGCACGCAAGCAAATTACAATTTCAATAACAACGGTTAAAAGATGACTACTGTCTACGGGACTAAGATGTGATGCTGCTAAAAAATCTCGCATATTCTCATATATTCTCGCATATTCTCGGCATTCTCTTAATATAATATAAATCTTAAAATAATCTTCATCTAACTAATTCCATTCGCTCTTCAATAGTTGCCACCAATATTCTGAGCTTGTTCGAGATCAATTTTTCAACTTTTCTCTTACTTTGCTTAAATTATTGTTAAATTTTTAATTCAAGATCAATATAAAAAAGAAATTGATGACTTTGTTATCTTTTATTTGATTTTACTTGGCTGCTACCAAACTTTTGAACGGTAGTATATATTGAACTGATAAAACTAAATTAGTAATAGGAAATATTTTGTGAAATCAAACGGCACTGCCTTACTTTAAAGCATTTATGCGTTACAATAAACCTTGGTATCTTACAAAAAAAGTACTTTTCGTTGCTTGAACGGATATCCCTGTCTGGAAGATTAAACATAATAAGTAGATGGCGGTATATAACACGTAGGTACTATTGCATAATAATGACTTTTTTAATGATTTTCTACAAGTACTTTACTTTTGCAATAGATTCACTTTTTCAGAGATATTTTCGAATGTAAATTATTAAATTGTGCTTCTGCCGGTAAGTTGTCCCCATCATCCATAAACAATGACGCTGTGTGAAGCTTAAACCACTCTTTACAACTTCAATGCGTCGAAAGCCTTTGTATCTAACGTGTTAATACGTCACTTGTCTCTGTAATTACATCGCGTGAAGGCGTTCTTAATACCCTGAGGCGCTTTCACGGCGAAGGAGGCCTAATAGGGCAGGGGTTGGCTAGCCGTTGAGACGACACGATAATTTGCGCTAGCAATATCGTGACGTCCCGCAATGACGGAGAGGATGCCGCTTGTTTTTAGTGGGTAATCTAATTTCGGACGTATGGAAAGAGCATGTTCCCGCAATAATAAAGTTTTACGTAGGCCATGTTTTTTTATTGGCTCATATAACTGTATTCAATCATATAAATAATAAAAACATTAAATATATACGCGAGATAAGTAAGTGTATTGACCGCTCGAAATTAACACAGGATGTGTTATGTACATAATGTTCTGAGGCAAGAAATAAACACAAAGTGATGTTATGGTAATCAGAAAATACAGGTATGGACAGTAGCGGTTTACGGTAACTCACCGCAGGTATCATAGAGCGACAAAATATGTAGTATTTAATGCTTATTACAAAAAAATAAATAAACAAACAATAAAAAAAAACTAAGAGACATCTAAATTAGGCAGATCTCCCTTATCTGCCTAAATGATAGATAAGAAAAAACCTATTAAATATTACGAACATTCCAGAAATGAGTTTTTAACAATATAATTGTTATTGTCAGCATCATCATCTCGATCACATCAAAACAATAATAGACGCTTTTGGAAAAGCAATATCGTCAATTACCTTGCATCAGATGTATTAATGTATATATGTAGTTAAGACATATAAGATTAGGCATTCGAAAATTATTTTAACTCACTCACTTATAAGAAGCGAAGAAGAGAATAATGTTTTCATATCGAAAAGTACCGCAGACAGTCAAGGTAACTTTATGCAAATTTACACAGAAGTAATAAATGTTACGACTTTACAGCCAACTTGTATTTTATATAATCCTTACTGATATTATAAATGCGACAGTGAATTTGTTTGTTTGTCACCCTTTCACATCTTAACTTCTCAACCGATCATCATGAAATTACGCATACCTGTTGTCAGGGCTACAGAAAAGGAAATACGGTACCTCCCCTCCCATATAAATTTTTAAATCTTATATACAAAACTATAAATGATTGCATCCTTTGGGATTATGGAATTATCTTGGGTAAATAGCCCCAGGCTAATATTTAACTTTTAAATTCCTAGTACATAACAAGTTAAAGCCAATGACGAAGTTACGTCACTACAGCGAACACATGATTGGTTGCTTCCGAACGGATATTTTGCAGCGACACGGGGAATATTAAATCAGGAAAAATCTTCAAGCGAACTTGTTAAGAAATAAAAGCTTGCTTTAATGTACATATTTACTTCTATACAATATTATATTTACTTCTATATAATAAAATAAAAATAAAACAAATATAATAACCAATCCGAATTATTCCGAACAATCATGAAATAATGTAACATTTTAATCAGTTGTAGGTATATCCGTTTTAACATATCTATGTATTATGTATTCATAAGAACAAACAATCATTTAAATATTTAGCATAAGATTTAAAAAGTCTACTCTCCTCTCTCCTCTGTCTATTATTATATTATAAAAAATAATTTTATTATTTGTGGTAATAATAATAATAATAATGACCTCCAGACCGATTTCGGCCACGACGACCAATCTCAAGAGAGATTAGCCAACTACGCAGAAAATATTATATTGCACAGGCGTGTGCGCAAAGACAGGTGCATTCTCTATCCCTAACTCTCATAATCCCATGGGACGGCAATTTCACACGGCCGAAAAGAGTTCAAGCGCAGGACGGCTTTACGTGCTTTTTGAGGCACGGGAGTGTACACACTTCCAACTTCCAGACCTCGGGCTGCTACTGATTATTTTATGACGGAAAAACCAAATAACTTTGTATTGACCCGACCTGGGAATTGAACCCAAGAGCTCCGGGTCTGCGGCCATACATACAGCCACTAGACCAACGAGGCAGTTATTTGCGGTATCAAAAAAAAAGGAAATGTCGGAAAAATATCAAATTGAGAAGTATTAGCAATTCCAAACTTTTGTATAGGTAAGTGTCTTTGATACTGAAGAGTCTTATACGTTTTCGTTTCCATTTCATTTAACTCTTGAAACACTCATCGTTATTGTTTCTGTAGAGCGGAGAACCATTGGAAATCCACTAACTGATAAACAGAGAAAAAATATGCAGGCACAGCTGCTCAATTCAATCAAAGTAATAGAAAGAGAAGGATAATACGTAAAGACAATAATACATCTTTGTCCAGATTTAGTAATTAAAAAAAAAAACATATATAGAAAATAATATATGACGAAGAAGTCCCTCCAGGGTTATTTTTAAAAAGCGTGACGTCAGCATTGCTGACGTCACTTTCACCAACATGATGTTGATGACTCATTTTGCAATGAAATAATAAAACTATTTCAGCAAAATAATAGGTTTATTCTACAATCGATCAGGACACAACGTTCGTCTGAACAGTCCGACGGCTCGAATGAGAATGAACCTCGAGCAACCGTCGCACTGCTTTTTATGGCAAAAATCATAACAACAACGCCTGTTGAACACAGGTGTTCAATCAATGACATAACATTTAAAATTCATTTTTATGTTTAGTTTTCACAATTATTAATTAATTTCTGATTTTTAAACAATAAACAACAACTTATTTACAAATTAATTAGAAATAACTTGATTAAATAATCAATTTAAAGCGTCTGCGCCGACACGGCCATTCTGAAAGGCGGTGCGCGCTCTGCACCAGCCTTATCTCGCCGTTTTCTTGTAGTTTTCTCGTGGTCAATATCTGTAAAAGAACAATTTTTGGTTTGAGCCAAGTATCTGTTAATAACTTCTAATGAATCACGAAGGATTTTTATAATGATGTTGTATTTTTATAATGATAGTTCGGAGTTTTTATAAGGTTCTCGTAGTGTCTCGGAGGTTCTCGGCGGTTCTCGAAGAGTCTCGGAGGTTCTCGGAGGTTCTCGAAGAGTCTCGGAGGTTCTCGAAGAGTCTCGGAGGTTCTCGAAGAGTCTCGGAGGTTCTCGAAGAGTCTCGGAGGTTCTCGGAGGTTCTCGAAGAGTCTCGGAGGTTCTCGAAGAGTCTCGGAGGTTCTCGGAGGTTCTCGAAGAGTCTCGAAGGTTCTCGAAGAGTCTCGGAGGTTCTCGGAGATTCTCGGAGATTATAGTAAATGTGTGCAATCGCGTGTAACTGTATGTGTGCGTGTGTGTGTGTGTGTGGTGTGTGTGTGTGTGTATGTGTGTGTGTGTGTGTGTGGTGTGTGTGTGTGTATGTGTGTGTTTGTATACATGATGTTAAGTGTGCTTATGTTTCGAGTGTGACCGTAACTCGTCCAAATGTTAGGTTATAATGAAAGAATATTACTTACGTTTATGTTTTTAAATACTTATCGTTCAGATTGTGATTGCTCAGGTAACTCGAGGTTGTGCGAGGTTGATGGCGCACGGTTATCTTCATCTACTGTGATATTTTGAGGTGATGGTGGATTTTCATCTCCCGCCGACACGGTTTCTTGATCACCAGGTTTAGGGGCACGTCTTAATTGATCATGTGATATTTTCCGCGGTCTTCCTCTACCAACTACCTTCTTTACTAAATAGCGATCATTTTCCAGGATAATGCCTCGTGTCGACAGTGCGGCCGTATTTATATGGTTGCGCCGATACGGCCATACTGACAGGCGGTGCGTGCTCTGCACCAGCCTTGATGATTTTCGTAAATAGTTGTAGATTCTCGTCGGTTCTTGTTGACTCTCTTCGGTTCTTGTTGACTCTCATTGACCTGCAAAAGTATAAAAGACTTCCTTTGAGTAGTACGTCTGTAAGCAACTTGCGTTGCTTCATCTTTGTTGTTACATAAGCACAATTGTTATGTAAGTGTTAGTAGGTTCTCGGAGATTTTGCTGTAGGGTTACTCGTCGGGTCTCGTAGAGTTCTCGTCGGGTCTCGTAGAGTTCTCGTCGGTTCTCGTAGAGTTCTCGTCGGGTCTCGTAGAGTTCTGATGCTCCACCGTAGTCACAATCACTACCCGCAGTCTCAGCAGCGTCCCGTGTGGAAGTGAACGGTTTATTCTTCCAACGACGTTAATCGATATCTGGAACGTGAGTCACGGTCATGGGACCGCCATTAGGCAAGTTTCTTAGCTATTATTACGCAAGATCACTGTTAATTAATAATACAAAGCAGGGTAGGTAAATAAATTATCGCAACGTAGGTAAAAGCTAAATTGTTAAGTTACTAAGAAACTTATAAGTACGAAACATAGTAAGACAATGTCTATCGCTCTTAAATAAATTGGAACGTACTCACCAGATCTCATTCATACGTTACCACAATTTTTCACTCACTAAATAATAATACTTTCGTAGGGTAGGAAAGTCCTATTTCAGGAAACTGAGCATACGAGAACACATGAGGTTCCGATCTTGATATAGCGATTTCCTCAGCAGACGAGTGACGTCATCAACCGACTTGCATATGCAGCCATACATTTGCCTTCCTTTGGCCGACCGTTGTTGATATTTATAAGAGCAGAATGTGATACTTGTGACAGCCACGAAGAAGCACTGCTTTTCAAGAACTCGCTGAGCGCAATGATCAAGGCACCTCTTTCCAGCGCTTGTTCATATTCCGTTGTTGGAGTTTAAACATCATCTGCCAATGACTTTCATGGGTAGTTGGTGGTTGCGACGCTATACGCATTTCCTTTTGTTTTAATCATCTGACTCATGAGTTTGTTGTTCGACAATATTGGCTCGCGAAGTAGATGGTATAGGCTCGTTGGCTGATGCTGGAGAGTTGTCTTCTTCCGCCGATACGGTTATCTGGTCTCCAGGTTGAGGTGCCCGACGGAGTTGATCATGTGCAACTTTTCTTGGACGCCCTGAACCTCGTTGGAACTGACGGATCCTTGCTTTTCTTGAATTGAAGCGTTGTCTGTCTTGTTTTGTCTAGGTGTTGTTGGTACAGGTGCTTTCACCAGAGCATCTATTTTCCGTGGGCTTGGCCGGACTTGTCCATTTTTGTTTCTGGTGGTGTACTTAAACGTTCCGACATTTGCTGCATTACTTGCATCATCTGCATCAGGAATTGCGGTGGTATGTTGTTCATTGGTGCATTCAGCAATGCTGAATGTGGCTGGAATTGCGGCAACGCGGTTCCAACACCTCTTGTGGTGTTTAATCCATGGTCTGGTCCCGTCGTTGCATCAGGTTGTTGTTGAGGGGAAGTGGCAAGCGATCCCACTTCTGATGACGAAGAAGTCCCTCCAGGGTTATTTTTAAAAAGCGTGACGTCAGCATTGCTGACGTCACTTTCACCAACATGATGTTGATGACTCATTTTGCAATGAAATAATAAAACTATTTCAGCAAAATAATAAAACTATTTCAGCAAAATAATAGGTTTATTCTACAATCGATCAGGACACAACGTTCGTCTGAACAGTCCGACGGCTCGAATGAGAATGAACCTCGAGCAACCGTCGCACTGCTTTTTATGGCAAAAATCATAACAACAACGCCTGTTGAACACAGGTGTTCAATCAATGACATAACATTTAAAATTCATTTTTATGTTTAGTTTTCACAATTATTAATTAATTTCTGATTTTTAAACAATAAACAACAACTTATTTACAAATTAATTAGAAATAACTTGATTAAATAATCAATTTAAAGCGTCTGCGCCGACATATATATATTTTCAAAATTTAATTAGAAAAAAAATTTTAAGATATCGTAATTAATTGCGTTAATAAAAATACTCATTTCATTAAAAATATTGATTGTAAGTGTAATTAATCAATGAAATTTTATAGCATCATACTACTTATTCTTCACAATAATATAGCAAAGGAAATAGAAAAACAACAGTTTTGTAAAGAATTACAATGTGAGGGTGTTGAGAATGTGAGTGTATGTGGATTGCGTATTGAAGACACTGGAGTCAGATTGAAGCTCTTCAAAAATGAATGCGAACTTATGAAATACGGTTGCAGCATTAACGAGGAACTTGGTTAAGTTACATAGTTAATAAGTTTTGGCGTGGTTAGTAGATACTTGCCTTTCACGCCGAAGGTACAACCTTCGGTTTGATTTCCACCCAGGACAGACATTTGTGTGCATGAACATGTCTGATTGTCCTGAGTCTGGGTGTAATTATCTATATAAGTATGTATTTACAAAAGAAAAGTAGTATGTAGTATATCAGGTGTCTGGTTTCCATAGCACAAGCTCTGCTTAATTTGGGACCAGATGACCGTGTGTGGATAATGTCCCAGGATAAAAAAAGATTAACAATAATTGGCCTTACTTATAAACGTTTTCTTAAGCACTTATTTCTGTTTTTCTGTTATCGTCTTTAAAAAAAATACTCAGCATAGTTTAACTAATCACGCAACATTTATAGGGAAGCCATAAAATTTTAATTAATTTATTATTTATAGCTTAGTAACTACGTCTTAGAATGAAATATTAAATAAGTAGAAATAAATGACAACTATAATTATTACTTCGTTCAAAGTTTTGTTTGAAGTAGAATCTTTTTATAATTAATTTCAATCTCTATAGACGGTCGCGTTCGTGCTTTTTTAAATTATTTCATTTGCGTCGTTGTTATACGTGCTGAGATGGCCCAGTGACTAGAACACGTGAATATTAACCGATGATCGTGGGTTCAAACCCGGGCGAGCACTACTGAATTTTTATGTGCATTCAGCTTGACGGTGAAGGAAAACATCGTAAGGAAACATACATGTGTCTAATTTCACTGAAATTCTGCCCCTGCTTGCAATGACTTTGCACTATAGACATTTGTTTTTTAATCTCATCATAGAAAAAAATGCATGTCAATTGTTTTCTGAATTTTATGGTTATTATATTTCTACTCACAAACTACGGTATTCGATTATCGTTATAACAAAATAAAAAATATTATAATCCTATTATTGTAGTGTATTAATTTATAGTATATAATTTAAAGTTGTATTGTAGTGTGTTATATTTATTCCATTCAAGAAGGTTAATTTATATATATATATATTTGAAGTCATTATAAAAATGATATATATTCCATTCAAGAAGGTATATATCATTTTTATAATGACTTCAAATAGACAGTTGCACACGTGTATTGTATGCGAAATACATGAGACAGTATTAGTAGACCTTTGGAGCAGCCTGGTGGAATTAGCTCTAAGCCTTCTCCTCAAAAGATGAGAACGCATTGGGATAAAACATACTTTGTATGAAATAAATAAATAATATATGATAACTAGTTTATCAGCTTTTGTTATACCTTACCCTTTTTGAAAGCTTACAGAATTAAACTAATTATACCAGCTTCATATGCATATGCTTTTAATGCAATATCACGAATGTTGTGGTAATGGACTAATTAATATTACAGCTTACGGATTAATTAACAAAGAATATTGCGAGCATTCATTTGCAGATTTTAATGAAAGTCGTCTATATAGTATGGAAAATAATGATCAAAAATTGAACCGTATTTTATTTCATGCTAACGCATCAGACTGCACAGATAATAAATGCGTTAACGAAACTGTAAACGAAGTGTGCGGCATCAGACAAGATGGCGTCGGTTACAGAATAAAATTATTTAAAAGTAAATGCGAATTAGTAAATCACAATTGCGAAAACGATCAGAAATATAACGAAACTGATCAATTTATTTGTAAACAGTCAGATGTACATAATGACAATTTTAAAATTGAAAAATATAATGAAAGTAAAGATAAACATATAGTAGTCGTAAACGGCAATATGCTTGGACTTGGTGACATAAATGATACAATTGACTCTTTCTTTGCTGCGTCTCATGTGTTCGACTTACCGTTGAAAGAAATTCAACCTTTCAATACTAGGAGGAAGCATTTGAAGTATGCTGGACCTACAAAGATATTCGTACCGTGGATTGTTAAACCTAAAAACATTAGCAACGACACGTTTCATAGACCTACGCTTTCGTCGTGCTACCATAAGTGCCCAACAGTAAGTTTAATAATGTTAATTTTATCTTACTTAATTATAAAATGTTGGATGGTGGATGGATTCTAATGGTATAGAAGATTTATTTCGTAAACTTCTTCTTCTTCTTCCTGCCCTTATCCCACTACGTGGGATCGGCACAACATGTTTTTTCCTTCTACTTCTCTCTGTTACTCGTCATCTCAGCACTTACACCTTTCATACACATATCCTTTCTTACGCAATCCATCCACATTTTCTTCGACCTCCCCGTCCCCATTTATTTCGTAAACATTATTTTTATTTTAATTGAAAGATGGTTGTAAACTTCTATTTTACATGTGTCACTGGTTGGTATTAACTAATAATAAATGATTAATCATTTCGTGCAGTTAATTTTTGACTTTTATTATTGCTTACTACGAGTAGCTCGTAGCAAAAGATAAGAAACAAACAGCTTCATCTTTGAACTTAAGTTTTGTACAAAATTAATCCCTTATTAAAGTTGATTTAATTATTGTCAGTTAAAGGCGTAATCAACATAAGAAACTCGAATATCATTGGCAGCGAATAGCTAATGCTTTAGATATTTATGCTGGAGCTATACAAGCAAAAGCAACTAATTGAGGGTACCACATATATTCATCTGCATTTATTTATGTACAAATAGTATAATGACTAAAAATTAAATAATTCAATTACATATTTTAATATATATATTTTTTAAACGAGATTTTTTTGTTACAGAAATGTCCAGATACTTACGCACCAGTGTGCGGAGTCCCTGGCATAGTGGCGCGAGAGCCTGCCATCATGTTTCAAAACCACTGCTTTATGGACGTAGCTCAGTGTAAGATGTTTTGGGAAGGGAAAAGCAGTACCGCTCATAGCTCCTGTTAGTTTATTAATATTATACGGTATTTTATTAAATAGCAATTGTTAAATAAGATTCTACGTCATTCTAAAAGTATATAGTTTTTATAAGCGAAGCACATTATTAGTATTTCGGATAAGTATCATTCAAATTTTTTGCGAAGCTCTCGTCTGTCGCATATTCTAATTGTTTTATTTAATCAATAATTAAATTTCACAATGCAATTTACAGAAAGTCGTATTATTTTAAAAATGCATGTTAAATTAAGAAGAATAAAACACGGAACAGAGAACGCGACTATACATTACAAAAAAAAAGTCTAAAGTCTAGCTTGCCTATTTTCTTCTCGAGTTGATCGTAAAATGCTAAGTGTGTACGGCAATAGCCAAAGGGGTTATCGAACTAGCGAGTTTCAAATTGCTAGGTGGCCCATAATTCATTGCATTATTGAGGCTTCAGATATTCTCAATGTAATATAGTTAGAACAGACATAAGTTCGATCAACCGAATACAATTATAAAGGCCAATACTATGGCACATCCTATCAACTGTTGCTATTTCCGTACCTGTGTATCATCAATATACGGATCTACATCTATTTGCTTACATCGATGGCTTCATGATACCTTTGTTTATATGCCAACTGTAATGGCGACATCAAAGGCTTAGGGATGGGACTGCATTCAATCAATATGGACGCCCAAGGCACTTGTTAACGTCACAGTGAAATCAAAACTGATGCATCTACGTATAGGTATTAGTTACAAATTAATGTTTTGGTTGGGTTTGTAGCGAGATACGCGAGGTGCGCAATATGTGCTTTTGATAAACAAATGGTCGAGTACCTATATAAGATATATTCGAATGGAAATAGCGTTCCATTTTCATTTTTACAAATAAATACAGAGAATAGTTGTTGTTTTGTATTGTAGAAGGAAAAAATAAAAATGGCGATTGTAATTAGTTTTAATATACCAACAACAAAGATTGGAAAGGTTTTTGTATTTGCTTTAACGAATTAACGCCAAAATAAAAATAAATAAACTTTTTATGGGATTACAAAATTATTGATAGAAACAGTCGGTGCCATATATTTATTTTTTAATTAACAGCCTCGTTGGCTCTGTTGGCATTTAGAGCTGCAGCCCCAGAAATCCCGACCACGACCAGTAAAATTTACTTATTGAGGTTTTCCGGTAAAAAACCTCACGTATCGTAGAAAACGGCTGGTCCTGGCATGACGAGACGACAAAGGAAGTGAACCTTTTCTCGCGGCGGTATTTTTGTATTGATAATACATATTTCTCCATAAGAAACCAAAACAATTTTTAAATATTTTTTTAGGAATATTTTTTTTACTTGTTTGATATAAGTATGAATTATGAAATACAAGTCATACATAATATACTCGTATACTATAAATCTAAGCAAGCACGCATTGTAAGATAACGTTATTTAAAATATAAAAATCAGTTACTCAAAATATTTGTGTATAAATTTCAATCAAATATCTATTACAGCATACGTCGAGGCTTCTTTCCTGTTCTGCATGGGAGATGCTATGAACGCCGTCTACAGGTTCTTACCCGCTATAAGGACGCTGCAGCATATGGGACGGCTCAAGAAGAAAGGAAAATTCAGAGCCAAGTTAAGAAATTTTAGATATGTGAGCGAGTTTAGATCGGGTCGTCCTAAATTTATGGGTTGAATAAAAACTTTTTTGTTTTGCATCGATTGTGTCATTTAATTGAAAACTAATTAATTAAACGTAATCATCCTTACTTCTAAACGTTACTTAGCAGCTGATAAGTTAAATACTGATCTCTGCCTTTCGTTATTATGATATGACATATGACACAAGAAGACACGGCATTGTTTAACTAATCACCCGCAAAGCACCGTTTATAAGTACGACTGAATAAGATTTTTCGATTCCAAAAATACTGGCATATAAAATTTACACAAAAATTAAGAATCTATGTCTTGTATTTATATGTATTTTTAATTTAATTTTGGAAATAATATTTAAAAAAAAAAACCTCAATCAATTTTTTTTATAGGCAGGCGGACGAGCAAATGGGCCACCTGATGGTAAATGGTCACCACTGCCGATAGACATTGGCGAGGTAAGAAATACTAACCATTCCTTACATCTCCAATGCACCACCAACCCTTCTGCTCGTTACACTACACGCTCACTCACCCTTCAAACTGAAACGCAACAATACTGTAGTATTGCTGCTTAGCGGCAAAATATCTGATGAGTGGGTGGTACCGACCAAGACGAGCTTGCACAAAGCCCTACAGTAAAATATTTGTGTTGTGATTGTGCTACAAACTATACCGCAGTATTTTAAAGATAGTTTGATACTTGTCAAAATGTACAGAAATATTTTCACTAAATCAATTAGAACACTAATTATTATTGTCCAGATATAAAAAATAAAAAACAAAAAGAAATATTAAATAATCACAATCCTACAAAATTGAAATAGAGTTTTAATAAGCTTATATAATATAGTAATAACTGTACAGATTGACAAATTGATACATCGGTTATTACGACTGCCTGCCGCGTGAACGAGCCCGATGCGATCCTTGCTCGTAACAAATATTTGTATAGACCATACGGATGTTTGTCGTGGTCTGGGTATTTGTATTTGTATCGTGCGTATCCGACTCCCTTTTCCCCCTATGCAGGCGTGTTGGGGAACGTTACATCGAAACCATTTATTAAATGCGACTGTAACACTTGATAATACGTACCTTCCTAATACTAAAACGATACAATTAGATCTATAGAGAAATATAAAAATATTACATCTTCTAAAGATATAGATATCAAGAAAGGAAGTTATTTAAATGACACGAGCTATAACATCAAGGATAAAATGAATATATTTTTCCTTAGGATTGTAATAATACAGCAACGCAGTAATCGTTTTTTTAATCTTCATATTAATATAAACTATATTAAATGATAACTTGTCTTTTAACATATTTTCATACAAATAATAATAAATTAAAAACTTCCGCTCAATGTAGAATCAAACAAATCAAACATTTCATAATGAAATTACGTTTAATTTATTCCAAAAGGTTTTCATATTGAAGTGGTTTTAATTGGAAGCCGTGTTTTTAATATTTTCGTTTACATTTTAAGCAATACCGTTAATATGGCTCAACGATCAAAAAGGTTACCACGAAACGCATCGAATGCAGTTTATTAAATTCCAATACTAAAATATGTGTAATGTGAAATGAAATTTCGTGAAACATTTCTGTTTATATGAAAAGCGGAGCCGTTTTGTAAATAATGAAGTATATGTACATAGGTATTGTTTAAGGGATGCCAATGTATAATATTTGTTGGAACAATTTTATACGGTCTCGTGAATTTTATATTGTACTGTGATTGTGATTAAATATATTTGTTTCCATTTCTGTATACCATTCTAGTGTTTAACATATTCTTGTCTGGAGATAAATTCCTAATACATAAAATTACTTTACACTTATTTATTAATTACTTTATTTATTTTTATTACTTTTTGATCTGGGAATTTATTTGCATGATAATTGTTTTTTTTTTACAACAAATGGTCAGATCAGTTTTGTATTAATGCCTTCATTAAGCCATAAAAATTACCCTATACCTGTTCTTGGAATTCAATCTTGTTTCATACCATATTTCACTGTCTGTGGTTAAGCTTTGAAAGCGTAACGTAGCGTAGCGATAGTCACACCGAATTACTTTTATCAACATAATCACCCTTTTCTCGTCCACTGCTGGACATAGGTCTCTCCAATAGCACGCCACTGAGCTCGATCCTCGGCTCTCAATCTCCAACTGCTACTAGCCACCTTGCGTATATCGTCACTCCACCTAGCTGAAAGGGCGTCCTAGGCTACGTTTGCCAAGGCGTGGTCTCCACTCCAGAACACGTCTACTCCAACGGTCGTCGGTTCTGCGACATATGTGTCCAGCCCACTGCCACTTCAGCTTACTAATTCTTTGGGCTATGTCGATAACCTTGGTTCTCTGTTGGATCACCACATTTGGGATTCGATCCTTCAGAGAAACTCCGAGCATAGCCCTCTCCATAGCTCGCTGAGCGACTTTAAAATGGTGGACCAAACGCACGTCCACGGCTCGGTTCCGTAGGTCATAACCGGTAAGACGCACTCGTTGAAGACTTTTCTCGTTGAAGTCTTCAAGCATTGCGGTATCCGTGACGAAAAGACTTGACCGTGTTTTCTATACGCTGCCCAGCCCAGCTGTACTCTTCTTCGTGCCTCCCTCTCGAAGTTGTTTCGACCCATTATAATATTAATAAAGAATTACTTTCTCATTTATAATATTAATAAAGATTACCGGTTGATTAAATTTAGAAATGTAACGTAAATAAATAATCTAAATTAGAAGTTCTATAGTTTATATATCGCAGTAGTACCAATTTTCATTGAAATAATATGTTTAACAATATGTTTAATAACAATCACAAATAATTATACCAGAAACAATTATTTCATATTTGAGGTTTGACCTTTGACAACCCCCGTGTATTAAAATATGAATTGTCTACACCCCGCGATACCGAACGTCCCCTTAAATCGGAAAATTCTCCGTCAAATTCGTAGCACGACAAGCGTTGTGATACTTGAGCTCGTTATAAAGCTTACAATAAGATTATTAGGTTTATATTCTCAAAATTATTGACGATGAAAATCCTCAGATAATTGGCCATTTTTTTAAATATTACACTCGTTAATATTACATCGAACCCTCGCGCACCAACCCAATTCAAGACGCTAATAACAACTATTATAATATTCTTTTTAAATTAAAAATATAAGTCTGTATCTATGTTCTATTTAAACTTATTTAAATAATTTAAATTTACTAGGAGTAAAATAACAGCCTGTCAATGTCCTACTATTAGACGAAGCCTCCTCACCTTTTGAGTAGAAGGATTGGAGTTTATTCCAACGCGCTTCTCCAATGTGGCGGATACTGCATACACAGATGGCAGACTCTATCCGACACATGTAGGTTTCTTCACGATATTTTATTTTCCGTGCACGAGAAAATTTATTAGTGCATGTTCGGGTTTGAACCCGCAATCATCCAATGTATAAAAAATATATATTTTGAAATAATATAGTTTGATCTAATTTCGTAGTCATTTAAATATATATATCTCAATCTTATTTAGTTTTTGTTTACATGGTCTCAGTAATTTATTCTTTATATTCACATTCAAGCGGGACCAAATTTCTTAAGGATTCATACAAAATTAATTTGAAGAGTGAGTAACAGGCTTTATTTACTTACTTTTAACTTTTGACTGACTGCCATCTGATGGCCCATTTACCGGCCTGCCTATTTATTATAATTAATGAAAGTGTCTTAAATTTACAGTACAATTGTATTTTTAATCAGTTTATAACGTCAAAATATTTTTGATCTGAATATTATTAAGATTATAAATACCTATTTATATTCATTATAACTTTATTGTTCCTTAAGCTTAACTGCTTTAAATAAATAAATTTCAACACGATGTGTATTTTATGTATATAGTAGGGTAATGTAGATAAAGCCAAATCAGCTTGGAGACGTTTTTGCGTTTATAAGTCCGTAGATTTGTTTTTCAATTTTTATTACTTTATAATAAAAATGTCCTTCAGACCGATTTTGGGGCATATTAAAGTGCAAAAGTGTGTGCGCAAACACAGGATGCACTCTCTATTTTCACTCATAATCCGATAGGACGGCAATCTGACTCGACCGCAAAGAGTTCAGGCGCAGGAACAATGGTTTAAGTGCTTTCCGAGGCACGGGAGTACACACATCAAACATCCAGACTCCAGGCTGCTACTGAGATTCATCGATAGAAAAACTCAATAATTTTTTATTAATCCCAAACTAGGATATGAAAACAGGACCTCCGGGTCTGCGGCCTTACGTCTAGCCACCAACGAGGCAGTCACTACCTAATATTATACATATTAAAAGTAATTTTAATTATGAATTTTATTCCGGACATTTCATAGTTAACCTCGCTTTCATCCGGTATGATTTATGTTATTGATAATTCGTTCTGATACTATATCTAAGGCTTCTATTCTGAAATTACTTTTCCTCTTCAGTAGCATGTTGACAAACATTTCTTTATTCCTCCACAGTTATGGCCTTAAATTTTTCCTTTGATAATATCATTAAAGCATTCATATTAATTGTGTCATTTTTGTGCGACGTAAGGTTTCACTTTTATCCATATATTTTGAAGTAATTAGTATGCGAGACCTTGAGACACGTGGTAACTAGAATAAACTGGTTTATTTCGGTTTTAGCCAGTGTATGTATTACACTGCTACAAACTCAAAAATGTCTCCAAGCTGATATGCCTCTTACGAATGTTAACAAGTTTCCATCTTTTTAATACATAACGACTGACTCGCAGCAAATGGGCCATCTGATGGTACGTAGCAATGTTAACCATTCCCTACAACCATGAGCAGCCAACAATGGCAAATTAAATACACTGGCCCTGTTGTAATTTTACAGTCGGTGGAAAAGTTATGAATTAGTGGATACCTACTAAGTTGACTCATATACAGTTCTCACGAATTTAAATTCCAAATTTATAACTTTTGCTGACGTTGACATATACAACGATTCTGAGCGCTGAAATATGTTTTAAGTCAATCACGGTGCTAAAGCAATTACGGACGCCGTGTGGCAATAAATAAAAAAGATATCGCTCCGAAATGATTTAGACGGTAAAAATCAAAATATAATCTACACAGGCTGGCGAGTGGACATGACGGTAGTACTTCCGTTCTCTTTTTTTCCGAACCTTGCTGATGTTATTTATTGGTTTAACTACTCGAGCGGAAAGGAAATGAAGTTAGTCCTGACGGAAGGGCTGGGTTGTCGGTTAATTACAGATAATACGATCAGAGGGTAAAAATAGCGACAAATTTCCATAGCATCGTCGTACGTGAACAACTTTTTACTAATAATATGAAGTTTATAATTATATTAAATAATAATAATATTTTGAATTAAAATTAGCTTTAAGCTAACATAATAAATATCAGTACTTCATGAATTTTATTAAGCTATTTTCTTTAAAAATATAATTTTTATTTAGTTTAGTTTTGTCCTATATTATTTATAAAGTGCAAGATACTCTCGAATTAAGCTTACATAATATAATGTATGTACATTTGCTATGAGTATGTATATTGTAATATAAACATTATATCTAATCACTGGACCAACAACTATCCCGTCTGTATGTGCAACAGATAGCCAATTTATTGGACTATAGAATACGACGTTATGACCTACGGGAGCTGAGTAAAAACTACTTGAATAAGGTATATTTTGATTTTGTTTTTTTTTAACCTAAATTAACAGTTAATAATATATATTTTTTAATGAAATGTCAACTGAATATAATCCACACATTTACTTGCTTGAGACATTAACGCGTAATACATACATATAGTATAAATATTCTACGGATATTCTGATTAAACTTGTATTTTTTTTTTAAGTATTTCATGTTTTTGACGCAAAAAGGTTTCATTTCGTTCGCGTGTGTACAACATACGCTTAAATTTTTATTAACCACAACAATTATCGGTATCCATACATTCATAATCTAAAAACTAGATAAGTTTTAAGTTTACGAATCAATAATGCTAAGCCGGTGACATTATAATCTACACCCCCACACTCACACAAACAGAAACATGTGAAAATACACACATAAGAGTTTACCCCTCATGTAAAAATGCAGTCGAACATCAAAACGAATATTAAAGTACTAATTGGAATCTGGATAATTAAGTATCATATTTTGGGTGTAACAAATATACCGAAATATTTTTTATAAAGGATGATAGACGGAATTTTATCTTTATTGAGCGTAATAGCAGTTGATTTTTATCCACAAAGAAACCTCGTGAATTTCATTATTGTACTTGTATAGAAATTTATAAATAGGGATTACTAACTAATTTCATATACTAAAAGGTAGCTGGAACATCAAAATAGCTAATTTTTTTTTTTTATATAGAAATGGAAGGTGAATGAATGGTGGTGGATGGTAAGTGCTCACCAAACGCCCTTAGATATTGGCACTGTAAGAAATGTTAACCATCACTTACATCGCCAATGCGCCACCAACCTTGGGACCTAAGGTTTTATGTCCCTTGTGCCTTTAATTACACTGGCTCACTCACCCTTCAAACCGGAACACAACAATACCAAGTACTGCTGTTTTGCGGTAGAATATCTGATGAGTGGGTGGTCAAACCTACCCAGACGAGCTAGTAATAAATGTTTCATTGTTAACTAGAATGTATTACTTATTTTCTAGCTAATTTGGTTTGGTCACCGGAACAGAGTACCTACGGAGTTCTATCCGGTTCATTTCCCTTAAACTGGTTGGTAGCTTTTGATTTAAAGAGTCTTCTTGAATAAAGTTTATTTTAATTTGCGACAGTCTTTCGAGTATGTAAGATTGCTTTACTACCGATATGTACTAAAGCTAGATTTAATTCCATAATAAACGAATAATTTGTGTACAATTTTAATTGCTAAACATTATAGGTCATCACTGGTCATAGGTGGCTGAATGGCACTGTAATAAATATTAACCGTTCACCACCAATGCGCCAACATTCTTGAGAACAAAGACGGTATGCACCTTGTGCCTGTAGTTAGACTGGCTCACTCATCCTTCCAAATGGAACACAATAATACTAAGTATTGCCGTTAGGCGGTAGAGTATGTAATAAGTGGGTGGTATTTACCCAGACTGGCTCACACAAAGACCTACCACCAAATAAATATAATTAAAGGACGTGATTTCGTCACATATTGTGTTTTATTTATCTATATTATAAATCTGCAGAGCTGTATAGTTGAATGCGCTTACCACCGGAACCGATAGGTTAAAAAAAACCTTTTTACATTATTAAGCCCCTTTTAACAATATCACGCTATCCCTAAGAAGCGAATTTGTCTAAGAATGACAAATATTTACTGTGTTGCATGTATGTTTATGACATAATTAATTCAAATTGAACGCGAACGAAATTCGGGCCATTGCTAACTATAAAGATACTATACTATAAATCTACATTCAAACACAATATAATATACAGTTTTAAAATATACTATATTATAAAACTGTATATTATATTTGTTGACTGAATTTAGGGTTAATACCTATTAAGGAAGGGAGGAATCCCGGTAGTTCCTCTCTCGCTTCCATGTTACGAGATCAACATAATTATTGACATACGAGTACAGCTCCGAATAATTAGTGCAATACTATCTAGACTTGATAATAATTATAATCTTATGTTTGTGATCATAACCGTGGCCGACGGCTTAGCGACCCCTCGCAGGGACGTCTGAGCGAACACCCCTGTACAAATATTTGAAGCGGCATGAACCACAGACTAGCAGAGTTTGCTGACCACTGCGACAGACGGATGTTGAATTTGCAGATTTTGTATTATGTAAGAAGTTAGTCAATATTAAATGGCTTAACGATTTTGTTATATTATTATGTACTTTTCAAAATAATTAACGCTTGAGGCTTTATAAATGTGTTTTTACACAATTGGTTCATGTAATAATACTATATTCGTTAAGCTATTCTATATAAGTAGTTATTGTTGAAATATTTCTATAAATATCATCTATTTACTTAAAAAATTGCAACCGGCCAGTATATATATGTTTTGCCAATCATACATTTTATTGAAATTTTCACCTTGGCACAGATAAATGTCATAATAAAAATTATTCTTTTGAATACGAGCAGAGAAAGAAAATCGTAAATGTTTCACTCGATTAGTTTAAAACAAATAATAAATTATTTAAGACATAACCATTATAATAAAACATTCCTTCTATGTTACAGGTTAAATTAATTTTATGAAAACTAGACATATTGTGATATGGCATATTATTAGGATTTGTCTGCGACGTACAGATGGAGTGCATTAATAACTCACTGAGGAGGGGACTGTGTCAGTAGGTTTGAAGGGGTGTGAGATGACCGTGACTTTGATCTGGGTTTGATCACAAATGTAAATTTTTTCAACCGTGATTTTTAATCGACTCATGAACATATGATTGAGTAAATATTATTTCGATTTTCAATGTCAGTGTCTGTTTCAAGCTTGGAATGTCACAAGGTTAATACACAATTCTAGTAACAAGACACAAATGAAGACCTCGGAAACAAAACAAAAGGAAAATAAGAGGTTTGAATCAGTTTGAGTTATTTTTACCATAACAAACAAAACAAAAAACAACTAAATAATGGTCCATAATGTAAACAATGAACGAAGCCCATCAAAGTTTAAGGCTCTAACGAAAATTATTAATATGAAAGTTAAAAAAAGAAAGATGTTACTGGGAAACAGTTTGAGATTTTCTTTTCTTAAAATCTTAATTCGTGCAATTACATTTTCAAATGAGAAAATAACCAAACTCGTATCCGTTCTCGAGCGCTGCCAGAGCTGCTTACCAACGTTTATTCATAAATATCAATCGATTTTAAAACTGCTTTTTCATTTGATTCTATCGTGTTAACTTAAACTACTATTATAAATGCGAAGGTGACTTTTTTATCTTAACTTTAAGCCGACTACCATGATATCAATTTTACTTGACGAATTTCAAAAAATATTGTCACCAAATACACACAATAATTCAAATGTTTCTTAAACATAAACGTAAATTTAGATATCCAATTAACAAGAGTATAATGGATGATGGATGATAGATAATGATAGCTATGTATAGATAGATTCTATCTCTTTTACCAAGAGAAGAATAATCAAGGATACGATATTTTTAAAGTATATAGGCAGTCTCAGAGTAGTCTACGGTTGAGTAGGAAGTCGTCGTCACGAATTAAGCAGAGTGTAGTGCATAATAAATATAAGCTGAACTAAAATGTGGTGATAGATAACAAAGAATATTTCTATGCTCTTCATTCATAATGAATATTTATCTCCACTTACCTCACTCTACCTTAGACCAACAAACAATGATCGATGTGCCAATATTTTGATTTTGAAAAAATCTGACCAAAAATCGACTACAGTGTACTTATACTTTCGTATATTTAGAAGAGTAATGCTTAATGTAGTAGCGTAATCAATGACGTAGCAATTTATCTATATAAGTATGTATTTACAAAAGAAAAGAGTATATCAGTTGTCTGGTACTATGGAAAATAGTACAAGCTCTGCTTAGTTTGGAATCAGATTGCCGTGTGTGAATAATGTCCCAGGATGTTATTATTATTATTACAAATTGTAAAAATCATGATCGATGACGGCGTAGTCTGGGCATGAGCTGGAAGTTCCCTTAGCGCAATACTATTATTTGTATACCAGTTTCAATGTGTATACACTATTGTAAATTTCTAGTTAGGTACCATGTGTCCTATTCAGTACACCTGACAATTTGTATGCAAAATTTCTCGATGATCGGTTGAGTCTGGACGTGAAAGAGTAACAAACAAACACACATAAATCTTTTCATTATTCGTTGCATATAATATAGTTTTTACTTGAAAGTATAAATATAATAATACAACGAGTATAGAGCGAAGCAATTTTTCGGGTCCGTCGGTAATAAGATGAGCGTAGTCTTCAGGTATTCTTTGTGCTTTATTCTTCTTTACTTAACTTCGAAAGTATGAGAACGAAATAACAAAGTGTAAAACCTTTTATAGACAACTAGCCATTCGTCCCGGCTCCGCACGGTTAGAACACGGGATGAAACGTTTATATTATTGGACAAACATATAAAGAAAATTTCTATTTTTTTTAGGAACCTAGACTAGAAATCTTTCTAGATGCATACAGAACAATTAACGAATATTTCGTCACATTATCAGGCATTTATCTCTTCTAAAAATCTAATATTATACAAAAGGCTTGCTATTATTTATAATTATATCTGAAAGCTGAGCTGAAAAGTGCACAACTGGTGATTTATTTCATCTCGAAATTATCATCTTATTACAAAAACACCATAGCCTCTATCCATCTTTAAGCTATGAACTATCATTATGAGAAAACTATAACAGACGGATTTGTAATTTAATGCTGAATCCAGAATGAAAAGATACTTCTTTATAATAGTAATATGATTCTAGGCATTATATTTGTGACTGGCTATTAGAGCGCACAGCTACTTAAGCTACTTAGTCTATCTATCGATTTAGTTTGGTACTACAAGGATAAAAAAAAATCATTACGTCTTTACATATTAACTACTAAGAAGATAAAGTCTTAACATCTTAAGTACATTATTACATTTTATTTAAAAATCAGTATACCTTTAAATGTTAATTTAATTTCCTACGCGATACCCATAACAACTGACTTCGCCCTGACAATCTGTTACTTTCTATTTGACTCTGTCGTACTTATAACCCGCCTAAGTCCTTCCACATTCAAGTAAGGCTTTGTTACTTACTTCCCATTGCCGCTAGAAAAGATAACACAATAGCTAATAACGGAACAAAGGTTAAGCGACGTTTTCATCCCTTTAACGTTTCTGTTAGGAAGACTACGAATATAAATTCTTAATGTATTTTAGTTTTGCCCGTTGAGTCTACTCAATTTTTTCATGATTATTTGAATGTTGTGTATACTTGTAATCGATATACATATCAGAAGTTGTTCTCTTTGGGTGTTATGTATGCCACCATTTAATATGTATATTGTAAATGTTCCTATTAAATAAATAAATAAATGTTATTTAAAAATATGTGTTTATTTAATCATATTTATGCACTGATTGTTTATTTCTTGGAATTTTCATTATACTTTTTATTCATTTTTATTTTCCACTAACTGACTGAAAGGAAGTTCTCTATTGTAATCTATTAAATATTTCACTGAAAAAGTGGTTAAATAAATACAGGGTGACTGGTGAATTAGTATCAATACTTAAGGACGTGATATTTGACGACCATATATGACCAAAAAAAAATACATATAACATAAATATTAATAAACTTCTAAGTAAAGTTAACCAAAAGTTATGTAATTAATTACGCGTCATGTGGACGCCCTAGCTGCGCTGACGACACAACACCGTTATGTACATTTAGTTATCGCGCGGTACTTTCCCTACGTCCAAACGCCGCCGCGTGTTAACAGGGTAGCAGGCTACCTTTGATAAACAAGCATGATCCAATCCCCCTTCATACTTTAAACCTGGCTTAGAACAGGCAAAAATACCAAAATATTTCACTCGTTTAAGCAACAAATTTGTTGACTAGGTAAATGATATGAACTTGGGACAAAAATTAACTGTTTACCTATCTTGGTATTTCCGGCGTATTTAAAAATTGAATCATACTTATTTACAACGATTGTCAATCATTTAACTACCTATTTACCTACATAACTACACTAACCTTAACAAATGTTCAAAGTGAGCTCCTGCTCGTGTGATACACAGTTCGGCACGTTTACGCATATTGTCTTTCACACGCTTTAACACGAATGGGTCACTTTACTACTCACAGTACTCACATTATTCTGCATTTGTGTATTGATGCCATACCTAATTACTAATTACGGGTCACACTCACACACGAAACATTAGGTATACGCGTAAGATCGATCGCTAGGGGCGCGCGCGCGGGAAGATGGACGAACCTTACGGCGGCGCTCACCCGACTAACCTACTAACCTACTAATACTAATAAGCCGCGGGGCAGGGGTTGCGGGGGGGCAAACACTACGCCGCACGCGCCGCGGAAATATGTCCACACTTTATTTATTTCAAGTAAAATTTTTGTAAATTTGGTCAAAAATTAAGTACCTGTTTTTTTTACATAATTCGAATGAGAATCATGTACCGATTATGCTCCTAAAATATTGATCCTAATTCACCAGTCACCCTGTATATGGCATGATCAGATTTAATAATACGACGTCCGAAGAAGGAAACACCGTATTAAAATAAAATAAAATGTATGTTAAGTGTGTATCCCCGAAAAATTGTAACGACCAATAAATCTTGGGAACTAAGATGCCTAGCCTAAGATCCCTTTTGCGTGTAGTAACACCGGCTCACTCACCCTTCAAACAGGAACACAACAATACTTAGTATTGCTGTAGAATACCTGATGGGTGGATGGTAATAATTTAATTATATATTCTCAAAGGTCTGACAAAGCACCAATTTAGTTAGAATAAAATTTAGCTTATTAAAACTAGTTATATATTGCTGTGATACGATGAAAATATAAAATGAAGATAATATATAAGGTTTCAGGAGATACTAAAGGATATATAGCCTAATCGGGGTTACATTTATTTATTATGTGTGTTAGTTTTATCGATTATTTAAATCAGTTTTAAAACTTAATTCCTTAAATAAATTTATATCCTTAAATAATAAATTCGAAAATTCGAATTATGTATATAATTTTTCGAATTACAATAAATGATATCACTACCTAAAAAACATATTATTGTTATAAAATTATAAATTGTCGTCATAAATCGTAATAAGCAAATGAGGCCCACCTGTAGCCGCCGGGAGCGGACGCTCGCGTGCAAACCATAGCTTATTCAGCAAATATCTCTACTGTTGATTAGTGTTAATAGAAGTAATTTATATATCGCGATATTGATAAACGAGTCATATTTTGATGAAATTAGGTTAATTTGCGTTTACTTTTGAGTAACTTATGACGGGCCTGTGATAGACATACAAAGAAATATAATCGACTCACTGATACCTACTCAATCATATATTTTTAGAGTATATTATTATATGATTTTTTTACGGCTTGAAAAGTTTCTAATTTGCGAGGTATATGTATATGAGAAATTCTTGGAGGTACATAAACTTTTATACTTTTTAACCGATACTATTTAAACCGATAATCGTGGGTTCAAACCCGGGCAAGCACCACTGAAGTTTTTCATGTGCTTAATTTGTGATTATAATTCATCTCGTGCTTTTCGGTGAAGGATAACATCGTGAGGAAACCTGCATGTGTCTAATTTCACTGAAATTCTGCCACATGTGTATTCCACTAATCCGCATTGGAGCAGCGTGGTGGAATAAGCTCCAAAGCCTTCTCCTCAAAAAGGGAGAAGAGGCCTTAGCCCAGCAGTGGGACATTTACAGGCGGTTACCGTTACCGTGTGTGTTTCGCCTGTGTAATTTTTAAACGTTTTTTTTAACATTATAATTTAAAAAAAAAAAATTATTATATTACATTATGTATTACATTATATTACATTATGTAATATACTTATACGATAGATAGTAATAAAATATAACTGCGATGCTGTTTTATCTTCAGTAAACTATATACATTCATTTATATAATTCCGCGAAATATTGGTATCGATATAACTTATGTAATCCATTGTTCTAGGAAAATATGGGAAGGTTTTCAGGACGCGCGCACCCCCTCTCGTGGGCGGGAAATCTGTTGCAATGGAACCGCCCTTCTTGCTTTCACTCGAGCCCTGGAAACTGCAGTCGGCGCTCGAACCTCAACCAGTTAGCACCGCTTTTGGTTCTTTACCAGATCTCTGCTTAAGTTCAGTGGATAGGCCATGTCACTTCCATAGACAGTTCTTTGTTCCTCATAGATTCAAGCTTCGTATTAAATTCACTTCAATTATAATTTAAAAAATTAAATAAATTCATAACACAACAGAAGACTATTGAATCGAAGAACATTTTCCGCATTAAAGCCCAGAAGGGGTTTTTTTTGAAGAACGGTTATAATTTTGCACGTTTCGGTTCCGATTTAAAATGGTAAGTAAAAAAATTTCGTGATAAGTTCTAAAATTAATCAATTCATTAATTTTATAAATTATTTTTGCGTATACTTGTGGTTTTTTATATTAAGTTTTTTTTAATAAGTGAAATTTTGTTATTATTGCAGAAATACAGAAAGAAAATGAAGAAAAAACTATTTAAAAGAAGAATAAATTTCAACATTATTAGGATAATTGTCATTATATTATGCAAATGTAACCGATTGAAGCTCTGTTTTACAAAAGCTACTCAAAGAGCTCGCTTGAAGATCATTGTCCATTTATATTATTTAAAAGAAAAACTCTTTATGCTGAAGAATCTAATGATATATATAAACTCTTAAAACTATAAAGGTGAGGTATATTTTAATATATAAAGTTGTTTCTTTATAAATTAAATCTAAAAATTGAGTTTTCAATATTTCAGAAAAATGTGGTGCTAAGCTGATTTTTAAGTTATTCAATTAACATTTTTGTTTTAAATTTTTAATAACAAATTTTAACGATATTTTTGTAACAGGTCTTTCATACTGTGGGACTGGTAAGTATTTAATTTAAGGCTCTTGTGAAGGAAAATGTTTTTTATTCCCTGAAGGCGCTCAGTTTGCTGATGCGACGATCAACAATTTATTTTTAAAGATTTATTTTCAACATATGTACGTAGCTGCAAATCTCAAGATTAATAACAAAATAGTCAAACAATGAAATACCCTCAACTTTTTTTTTCATTTTTTGTAAATATGTAAAAATAACTATTAATATAATTGAAAAATTGTATTATATAACAGCGATATAACGAATTTAAAGGTTACAAGTAGAATTGAGGCCTATCGATTATATAAAGTACCAGAAACTGTTTGAAATAATAGGACTATTTTATAATTAATGGTTAATTCACTATAGTTGTTAGCGTAGTGGGCGAAAAGGGTGCTAATGGCCGATTTTATGAAACACACGTCATTTCGTTAACTGATCCACAATTAAATTCCCGATGCATCGAATAAATGCTTAAATTTCTAGACAGAGACACCTTTGCTAGTAATACAAATATTGAAATTAGAAAAAAAAACTATTCCTTTCTATTCACGCCGTATTTCGTAGAACCACATTAAATTTTAAATAAATAAGAATAACAATAGCGTATTATCATTAAGTGTAAATACATATGAATAAAAAAAATTGGAATTCCAGTACCAAAAAAAAAAGAAAAAAAAACACAAAAAAAAACAAATAATTGTAATATTAGTCGATTCATTGTAAATACCAATAATCACAATTGCATCATAGTACAAGCTATCGTCATAGTTAATAGGTATAGCACCCAAGTTAGGCCGTCCAAACTCAGACTGGGTAGGTCAGTCCGGTACTTACGTCATTTATCGAAAGATACTCGACGTATTCCAATATCAGTTGGCAACTTGACTTCATCGTGTTTTCTTTATCATGATGAGAACATAGTTTTTTCCGATACGTGTCGTGTCGTTCGATAAATAAAGTAAGCTAACCGGAATAACTTAATAATAATACAATTAGGGCTCATTGTGGTAAGGTCCCGTAAAAGCCCAACACCTCCCCGGTACCATCCACTTGCCGAACAATCTTTCTCCATATAAGTTATGTTTCTATTATTGATTAGTGATCTAGCTTGATAACAGGCACAAAAAATATACCTTACGTCCTACGTATCGCAAGCTTCGCCCTTATCATTGCCAATAGGGAATGGTGATTTACTAATCTGCCATTTATTTTCTTCTATATATTTCCAAAATAGTAGTCCAATAGAACAAAGACACGATTCGTACATATCATATTTATAAAGTAATTAAATTTTAATGAACCAATAAAAATTTGAAATGTTACAGATAAATTTAGATAATATTATAATTTATAAATTTATATAAGTAGCTTATTTAAAATTATATAAAAAAAAACTGCCGACACGGCATGGTAATTTGAGCTTTATTGTTAAAATCGTTACAAAAATATAAACAACAGAATTAATGAATTAAAAAGTAATTAAAATAATATACATACGTATATAGAATAATAAAATATCATTTTTTATATCTTCTCCATATAAAAGTCAGTCATCGCACGAGTATGTTTTCTATGTTACATTTAAATAAAACGTATTTTCACTTTCCATTTAAGATCTTCACACTTCTTCGTTAAACTTGTCAATGTCGTCTAGGTGACCGTCGTCCGACACAAACGATTCGATTCTTCGTAGGTTGTCTTTTACAATTTAATCAATGAAATATACTTTTATTCTATTTTATTTCAATATTGTAACACTGCAATAATAATAGATATAAGGACATATTCACATGATAGTTATTATTAACAAATCGTGCGATGACGTTAGGCTACTGGCAGCATCAGTTTCCCATTTGTTACCTTAAAACCAATAAAACACATAGATAAAATTGTAAGATAGACAAAGAACGTAATTAATATAGAAATAAGTTAGGAATATAAACTTATATAAAGCAAAAAAAAAACAAAAAAATAAAAAACCAAAAAAAACACAAACTAACTAATATTAATCAGGGTAATAGATTATAAGAAGAATAATTTTTAAATTGTAAGGTCCTATAAAATTTATAAAAAAACAAAACATAAAACCAACACCATTCTCGCGGCTATTTTCATTTCAGTAAAAACAATTGAAATTCACAAAATGTAACTGTCTTTTAAAAATGAATATAGTAACATATAAAAAAATCCTGGTAATTTAAATTCAATGATTTTATTTGAAATATTTAAAACTCTAAAAAAGTTTAGCACTTACAATTCCTAACCCGACCTAATAAGGAATCCAATTTTGAATATAATATAAACCACATTTTGCTATTTGCTAAGTTATTTAAAACTTATACTATAAAACGACCTACATGGTCATTTACTGGTGGTAGAGCTTTGTGCCAGCTCGTCTGGGTAGGTACCACCCACTCATCAGATATTCTACCGCAAAACAGCAATACTTGGTATTGTTGTGTTCCGGTTTAAAGGGTGAGTGAGCCAGTGTAATTACAGGCACAAGGGACATACCATCTTAATTCCCAAGGATGGTGGCGCATTGGCGATGTAAGCGATGGTTAACATTTCGTACATTAGGTGGCCAATTTGCTCGTCCGCCTACCTATAATATAAAAAAAATCTATTCATGGTTTCTAGTACGATTACCATAGTAAAGGTTACCATAGGATCTTTTAGCACCACGCCAAATAAGTTACTAGTAACATAAGAAATTAATTAAGTATATAAAAATATAAATCGCAAAAAATACAAAAAAAGGAAAAAACATAACAAAAACAAAAAAATAATTATAGTTAAGTAATTTATAAAACAAGAGCCAAAATCCAACAACAGACATGGCGTGTCTATTTTAATTTTCATATAAAACGGTAATCACCCCCAAAACAAAACTGTACTAACGAATTAAAAAAAAAACACTAACAGCGCAAAGAGCTTCTTTGATTTTTTCATTAATATATTAAAAAAAACTAATAACCATATGTGAACTGTCCTTATTAAAATATTTCAAACTATAAAATATTTTGACCCGATATAATTTTAGGACTTACGTTATAAATTAGATTATATATCATTTTCAACAATACCTAACGATCGTGCAGTTGTATTATAGCTTCTATTATACTCCCACTGAGTAGCTTACAAACAATAAAAATGTGCATAAAAAATAGTAAGTAAGGTAGTTGTAACATAAGAAATTAATTACGTAAATAAACTTGAATAAAATGAAAAAATACAAAAAATATATTAAAAAGGTACATAAAATTATAAAATAGAAGATTTAGTTTTAAATTGTATATTCATAAAACTCAAACACATGAATAAATAAGTCAATATATAAAAAATCCAAAATCATACACCAGCATCACGCATCTTTTTCAATATCGTAAAACCAGCAACTAGACCTGTATCGAAATAAAAAAGATACTTTAACGTACATAAAACTCCTTGAATTTAAAAGCCGATGTAGTTTACTTTTTTTTCATTATCATACACAGCGTTTTTTTTATTGCTCAAAATCGTCATACTTTATCGTTAAACTTGTCAATGTCATCTAGGTGCTCATTATAGCAACACAAATGATTCGTTTCTTCATATATTTATTTCCACAATTCAAACAATGAAATATATTTTTATTCTGTTTTATTTCAATACTGTAACACTTTATTTGACAAATGACATTAAGACATATTCAAGTGACAGTTATTATAATCAAGTCGTGTGATGACGTTTAAGCTACTGCTACCGGCGCCAGATACTCAATTGTTACCTTTAACATGTACATAACCAATAAAACATGTACATAAAATAGACATAGAATAAACATAGTTATATAAAAATAAATTAGGAATATAAATTTGTTTTATATAAAAAAAAAATATAAAAACAAAAAAGAACAAAAAAAATAGAAAAACTCAACCTAACTAATCATTAATCAGGGTAATTGTATCGTAACCGATATTATTGTAAAACAAATAGTTTTTAAATTGTATATTAATATGAGGTTAAACCTCAAAGTGCAATCGTTAGTGAAACAAAAGGTCCAAAACAAAAACAAAATCAAACAACAGCTATCGCGCGGCTATTTTCATTTTCGTAAAACCAGTTATCTTTCGCAAACTAGAACAGTCTTACCGAAAAAAAAACTTTAACATACAAAAACTCCTCGAATTCTAAACACAATGTATTTCTTTGTTATTTTTTCATTTAAATATTTAAAACACTATTATTCCTGGACGAACTTCGGCGCTTACATGTTAAATTACGTAATACTCATTCTAACAATAGCAATTTTTTTAAACTTATTTAGTTCCCATCGTAAAATATTGCCAATATTTTTTTATTTATATATTATACTTGGTGGTAGGGCTTTGTGCAAGCCCGTTTGGGGAGGTACCACCAGGTAGGTTGTTGTGTTTCGGTTTGAAAGGTAAGTCAGCCAGTGTTACTACAGGCACAAGGGACATGACACCTTAGTTCCTAAGGTTGGTATCGCATTGCCGGTGTAAGGGGTGTTTAATATTTCTTACAGTGCCAATGTCATCATCAGGCGGCCTTGCCAGTATATCAACTTGTTTTTTCAGTTTTATAACTATGTCGTCCGGTGGCGCTTAGTATTATTATACCAAGTATTGTTATCTTAAAAACAATAAAAACATGTTAATAAAAAGAGATTTATAATTTGATTAGACAAAGTTGTATTTAAGTAGGAATATATTAAACAAAAACATAAAAACAAAAAAAAAGATAAATGAATAATCCCATATACGAATGCCAAACATCGCGCGATTATTTATGTTTTGGTAAAAACAGTTGTCGTACACAATAAGATAGAAATAGAATGTAATATAAGAAATAAATTAGGAATATTAACTTATATAACGCGATAAAATACAAAAAAAAATATCAAAAAGGAAAACCATACTAGGTAATCATTAATCTGGGTGATGGGATCGATATTAATAAAAGACAAATAGTTTTTAAATTGTATATTAATAGAAGTATTAGTATGTATTTAACTAGAAATATAAACTTATATAAAGACAAGATCTTAATCACAAATACAAGAAATAAATAAAAGATCGAAATAGTCAAATTTCAGACATCGCATGGCTATTTTTAGCGTTCACAGTAAAAAACATTCTCCTTAAAATAAAAAATAAAAACAGTTACATAGAAAAAAAACTATTTGAATTTGAAAATCATGTTTGTTTGTTATATTTAACTGTTACCTCTTTAAATATTTTAGCACTGTCAATGCTGTAGCCCGATGCTAAAAGAACCCATCCAATTAAATATAATTTTTATAATAAAAAAAAACACATTTTGCAATTTGTCAACCCACGTCGATCATTGTTTCTAGTCTGATTACCACAGTAAGGGTTAATGAAATGCGACCTTTTAGCACTAGGCCTTAGAATTATCAGAAACCAGATTATTTTGCCACTCTAACAACAAGAAACATAAAAAAAAAAACAAAAAAAAAAAAAAACAAAAAAAAATATATAAGTAATTTATAAAATTAACACTTATAATTCTGTAGCCCGAGCCTAAGTACATTTTGGTATATAATAAAAAAATTGTCATTTGCTAAGTTATTTAAAACATATACTATAGAAAACGACGCGTACCTATTCATTGTTTCTATTCCGATTACCATAGTAAGGGTTATGAATATTTTACCTTTTAGCACCAGTCCCCAGAAATATCAGAAACAAGATTATTTTCCCATTATAACAATGCCTAAATTTTTTACTTAATAAATTTCCAATGAGCTTAAGCGGCTTATTGGAAATTAATAAAAATGACAAGAAAGGTGTTAGTAACATAAGAAATTATTTTTTTACATGAACATATGTAAAGCGAAAAAAAAAACAAAAAGAAAGAAAAATATAACGGAAACAAAAAAAAAACATAAAATTAAAAAACATTGTAGTATAATTAATTTAGTGATTTATAAAATAAGGAACATAACGAAACAACAGCCATCGCGCGACTTTTTTCATTTTCGTAAAACCAGTTATCTTTCGCAAACTAGAAGTCTTACCGAAAAAAAAAATTAACATACAAAAACTCCTTGAATTCTAAAAGCGATGTTTTTCTTTGTCATTTTTTCATTTAAATATATATAATATAATATTTAAAACACTAATAACCTGTATAAACTTCGGCGCTTACATGTTAAATTATATAATACTTTCATTCTAACAATAGCAATTTTTTTTAAACTTATTAAGTTCCCATCGTGAAATAATACCAATATTTTTTTATTTATATATTACACTTGGTGGTAGGGCTTTGTGCAAGCCCGTCAGGGTAGGTACCACCCACTCATCAGATATTCTATAACCAACCAGCAATACCTAGTATTGCCGTGTTTAGGTTTGAAGGGTGAGTGAGCCAGTGTTACTACAGGCACAAGGGACATAACACCTTAGTTCCCAAGGTTGGTGGTGAATTGGCTGTATAAAGGATGTTTAATATTGCTAACAGTGCCAATGTCTAGGGGCGATGGTGATCGCTTACCTTCAGGCGGCCATTTGCTGGTATATCACCATGTTTTTTCAGTTTTATAACTATATAACGTGCGGTGGCGCTTAGGCTACTATCATACCTAGTGATGTTATTTTAAAATTAATAAATAGGACCTAAAAACATCTTAACAAAAAGAGATTTGTATAATATTTCGACTAGTATGTATTTAATTAGGAATGTAAATTTATAAAAAATAAAAAATAAAAATAAAAAAAAATATACAAAACCTAAAAAAAAGATAAAAAATATTACGAATTTCAAACATCGTGCGGCTATTTTTGTTTCATTTAAAACAGTTGTCATTCACAATAAATAACTGTCTCATCAAAATATTAAAAAAAAAAATAGTAACGTACACGGTTTTTGATATTGAACCTTTTAGCACCAGGCTTCGGAGCCATAAGAAACTAGCCTAATTTTTTATACTTATAAAATTTCCAATGAGTCGCTTTAAATAAAAAAAAATTACAAGTAAGGTATTTGTAACTTAAAAAATTAATTCAGTAAACTTAAGATATTAATCTATATTAACAATACCTAAGCGTCGTACTGTGCCATTATGAGTAATGTTATACCATAATAATAAAAAATACATAAAAGGGATGGTAGGTAAGATAAGGCAAGTAATAATAACGTTAATTAAATCTAACTGTAATGTGTACATGTAATATATATAACTTATCTAAATAATTATAATCTAAGCCTATATAAAACTAAAAAATGCAGAAAAATAAATAGATAATGTATTTAATTATATTATAATAAAAGACATACATGTAATTAAGAATTAGATTAAATTGGGTTTTTAAGATTTAAAGTAATAATAATAATGTCCTCCAGACCGATTTAGGCCACGGCGGCCAATCTCATGAGAGATTAGCCAACTACGCAGGAGATATTATAGTGCACAAGTGTGTGCGCAAACACAGGTGCACTCTCTATTCCTTAACTCTCATAATCCGATGGGACGGCAATCCGACACGACCGGAAAGAGTTTAGGCGCAGGACCAACGGCTTTACGTGCTTTCCGAGGCACGGTAGTGTACACACTTCCAACTTCCAGACTCCGGGCTGCTACTGAGAATTTTTTTGACATAAAAAAACCCAATAACGATTTATTGGTCCGACCTGGTATATGAACCCAGGACCTCCGAGTCTGCGGCCTTACATGAAGCCACTAGACCAACGAGGCAGTCAATAAATGTAAAATAGGCAGTAATTTAAAGTATTATTCTCATTTATCAAAAATTCTTAGTATATCCTACCCTATTAATATCTGAATCATTTTATGGTTAGGAGTATATAAAGAAATGTATATACAATTTTATTTATACGGAAAATGACACGCGCACACTAATTTAGATAATAGACTTAATGTAATAAAAAAAAATAAAAAATTAAAAAAAAATAAAAAAAAAACTAAAAAATTACACCTATTAAGATAGATGCGCTTACATGTAGATATGCTTAAGTAAAAAATCATATAAAATATATAATTAAAAAAAAAACACAAAAATATATAAAAAGCAAAAAAAAACAAAGCTCGTCTATAATAAAATAGCTTGTACTTTTAAATAATTAGTTCATATTATTCATAAACCAAAATTACATAAAACTATTTAAAAAAAATAACAAAAAAACACTTATTAAAAAAGGCCCCTTGTCTATATCTATACTAATATTATAAAGAGGTAAAGTTTGTGAGGTTGTACGGGGTAATCTCTTGATCTACTGAACCCATTTCAAAAATTATTTTGCCAATAGAAAATCACATTATTTGTGAGTGTTATACGCTATATATTAACTCAAAAAATGAAAAGACTTTTTCGTGGTAGTCGGATGTCGTGGCCAACGCGACTTTTGACAGACAGGAAATAAATCATAGTCATAATTTTATCACAAGTAAAAATGTTTACCGCCCAACGAAGTGGGCACGGGTCAGCTAGTATTGTATAGGGCTAAATATATCAATTAAATATCCATGATATTTACATACAGATGTCATAAGTATTAAATTGTACGCAATTCGTTTCGAATATTAGTTCCTGTTATTTATAAAAAAAAAAAAAACCACTTAAAACTTTCAAAAAAATTATATTTATGTATTTTAAGCAAAAAAAAATGTAATCAAATGTGATGCGTTTCTATATAACAATAAGGTCAATTGACATACATATTAGATTTAATGTGTATTGTTTTTATGTTTATTCATTGTAATTAATTAGTTCTTATAATTAAATTAATAAATTAATTAAAACAAAAAAAAATGAAAAATAAACAAAAAATGTAGATTCCCTATACGTGGAAGGAATAGTGACTTTACTGCTAGTGCTATAAATACTTCTTAATTAAAGACATTATTATTATATTTTATAAAATTAAAGAAATATCATAACAGTTTCTGGTACTTTTATGTAAGAATCGAAAATTAGGTATTTTGTAAAGCGTACTTTAAGGATATTTGTGCTCTTATCTGTGATAATTAATATTACTATAAACATTAATGAAAAGCTTATAAAGCTTATAAAATTACTGATTTTTTAGCTATTATATTCTCAATTAAAAACTATTTTGCATATAAGAAAAAAAAAAAAAAAATATGATTATGATTGTATATTATAAGTACATACTAGGAAAATGCATATAATGCTACTGATGATCTAAAAAGTCCATCCTTCCTCTGCCTCCTTATATTGTTCCTGTTATATATTTACTACATACATACGTATATCGCAAATAAAGGCAATCCACAGCTGTGTTAATATTAACATTTACACATTAATATTAACACAGCTGTGGATTGCCTTTATTTGCGATTTAGCTAACTAATCCAAGGTTTATTTTTAAATTACTGAGATCCATGAAAACCTCATATGATTTTAACGATATAAATTAGTTACCTAATTATGATCTAAGATGTATATAAAAAATGTAAATATTATAAATGAGCTGTTTGTGATATTAAGTAGCCTCATTGTAAATTACCCATATAAGTTATACATACGTGTATATATTGTAGTTGATAATTGGTCTACTTCAAGGTCCATACTTTGTGATATCATGAATATTGTTATTTATTAAAGGAAGTTGTTAGAACGCATGTACATATTTCGAACCAAGAGTTTATATAGCTTTGGTTTAAAAAAAATAGCTTAACCAAGTTTTTAGACAATAAATATCAGCACAAGAATTAGTAGAAAGGAATTATTGTCTGTGACACTATCCCAATGTATTATCTTATTTATTGTACAAATATTAAACCACAGACCTACGGCATTCATTATCCTTTCAATATTAACACATAAAGAGCCCAAAATGTCTGCTCCCTTATCAGATAGAAAGTTTATGTTATTTTTGCGAGTGTGTGTTTTTGAGCGCGTTTTTGGCTTTTGCAAAGAAGTGTAAAACTGCAAACTGTGTTTATGATATCTTTATGTATGGGATGACTGTGTGTTTGCTTGTTTTTCTTCAGGTGGTTGTTCATGTGTGTAAGTGAATGTATTGTGCGTGAGTATATTTTATTGTCTGTTTACTTTTGAATGTGCTTACGTACGTGTGTCCGTGTTTAGTTATGTGTTTCCTTGTGTGTGTGAGTGTGTGTGTGTGTGTGCGCCCGTGCAGTATTTGTTTTATATTTATATATGTGTGTTTGTGTGTGTTGGTGTGTCTGTTTGCACGGGTATGACTTTAGTTAATTCTTTTGTACGTTTACAATGTGCGTATGCGTCCGAGAGTGTATAACATGTGTGTTTGATTATATGTATGTGTGTATGAGGAAATATTTATACAAACGCGATTTCATAAAAATGTCTTCGTATGTATGTGAGCACATAATCATAAACACACGTACAAGGACATTAAGGTAATCATAAATACATACAATTAATATATTCTTATTTTTTACATTAATTTTAAAACAAATGTTTTGGACCATATATTGTAAAAATGTCTTAATTCGAAACGGTACATTCAATGATAATTATTTGTAATGAACCATTCGTACACTTGATTCATACAAACATAATTTTATAACAGCAAACAACTGTCATAGAAACATCAAAATTACAATGATAAAAAATACTCAATAAATATTTATTTCAACATAAAGCACAACATTTGGTTAGCGTTCTATTGTAAAGGGCTGGTAAACAAACGTGCGTACAAAAGACACAAATACTAACTACGGTTTTACCTATAAATATTGATTAGTTAAACAATATGTCTTGTGTTCGTTCTTCTTTCAAATGTCAAAACAATCATGATAGAAAAAGAGAAAACAGTGTTAAACGTTAAGCTAAACACCTTTTTCTCTCTTCTAACACGCTAAATAACATTTATAAGTAAGGCTGTTTGTTTTCACCAAGTGACTGTCACTTACTACCCTTTTATAACTGCTTTAACACATATTTGTGTAAATACTTCCTATAGTCAATTATATAATTAAAATAACTTGACGCGTTAATAGTCTTAATTTAAAGCGGATGAAATTGTGAAGCGCAGCTACATTTATAATAATAATAATAATAAAACCTTCCTCCAGATGCGCTGCATTTTCTGGTAAAATTAAATAATTTTTCAGTTAGACATTACAAAATACGTCATTTAATTTATTAGTACAGATCTGGGATATTTTAAATTTAAAAATTGGGTATTTTTTTATTAAATAAATACAAATTCATTTTATTAATACATTTAATTTTGTAATTGGAACAGTTTTTCTCCTAATTCGTTTCATTGTAATTTGTTTTTTAAAGCGTGAATTGTATACGAACAAGTTAAAAAAAATCCAATGACATTTTAATTTCATCGATAAAAACATTTCATTTTTTTTTTTTAGAAATATTTTATCTTGACGATTTTACTCGATAAGTAAATTTATTTTGTAACATTTCATAAATGTCTGAACGACAAAGTGGACTTTTGAAAAGTACATTTTCGTTAGAGATTTGATAACAAAAAAAAAATTATCTCGTTTTTTAATTTTCTCTGACAATAGCTTGTGCTTTATTTTTTAGCTAAATTAGAGTTCTGTGTACCAAACTATCCGTATATGATCCGCGTAGCACTTGTTAAAATAATTTTATCATATATGTTGAAATAAATAACATCAGTAAAGTAAATAACAATATCGCATTATATTAATCGTTAATATAAATTTAACATCGGCTTTGGGATCAAATAATGAAATAGAATTAAATTAATTTTAAGTAAAATTGTTAACAATAACCGAATCATATTGTGTGCAAATGTGGGTGAACAAATGTCCAAGGGGAAGATCAATAATACACTTATTAAATATTAGATTAGCAGAATTAATGTATTTATTTGTTAATGATTTAATAGTAATGTTTATTATATATTAGGTAATCATTTAATTTCCAATAAATTTACTGTTTTGTTTTCTGCATAATAATTGTATTCCGACTATATGTATTCTTTCAACTTAAAATGGAAATGCTTATGAATAATTTTTACACCAATGTACGTAAATGACTAACAAAATATAATATATTTTTATGTATTCCCCATTACCAATATAAATTGCATAGCGGCTGTATGGTTTATATAATGCTTTCTCTTCTTCTTCTCTATATAAAAAGAAATCGTTGTCTGACTATTCGTCCGCAATGCAACGTTTATTAGTAAGGCCTAATATTTGGTTATATAGAATCTGTCAATTAATAAAATAATGTCATCAATGCGGTGCTAGGTTTATCATAACTAATAGATTAAGTAACGTGTAATAGTAGGGCTTGGTGCAGGTCGGTCTAGATTAGAGCCAATGTTGACCAATATAAATACACTAAACTAGTCAATAAAGTGTAAATAGTCAAAAATCCGATGGTCCGCCTACGAGCCTGCCCTAGGTAATACTATAAATAGAATTAAATATAAACATATCTTGCCTTACTTACCTATCTTGTAATCCACACAAAAAAAAATTAAAAATATAGGTTTAAAAAACAATAAAAAAAAATTTCCATTAATGTAATATTCTTCACGTGGCTGTATATTTTCTAATATAATAACAATATATTAATTTAGTTATAATTAGTGCATAAGTATAATTGTAAAAGCTTGTATACAAGTAGGCAATTAAGACGCTTGTAAATAGCTAGGCCTGTAAGAAGTGTTCCATATTTTATAAGTTCGAAACGTTTTGACTTACAAAATGTGCTGGATGCTTCGAACAGGTCTACAATCGTCGGGCGTCAGGAAAAACGAACCTAATGAAGAGGAACCATTGAACGAACATCATCGCGGAGGCATTTTGTCTTTTTCTTGATAGAAAAAACAGAAGTTACAGAAGATCTCAATCAACGTAAATGATAGTTGGATATGTGAACATGTTTTGGGCATACATTTTTTATACTATGTATGACCAAAACATTATCACCGTTCAATTCATTTTATTCATCGTGGCAGCAATAAACCATCTTCTTCCTCGGGTTACGTGAATACGTAATATTGTTCTTATTAGTTTTATGTAATTTAATTTTCATTCATCATATATATGTATATATGTAAAATTTATAACTAAAAATTTGTATTTCGCAAATATTTTTGTAGTTTACAAGGTAATGATACGAATTTAATGATATCATCATGATAGTATTAGACTTATACTAGGCGCGATGTAAGTTGACCGGGCTGACGTCGATCACCAGTATCTGCGCAGATACTTTTTTATTGTTTGATCGTGGTTAGAGATGTAAACGTGTGGTTAAAATTAGTCGAGATTTTATTTAAAATTGAATTAATTGAATTCCAGTTATGTTATTTTTTTTAAACTTAGACTAAAAGCGACTGCTTCGCTTTATCTTATGGACTATTACGAATCTCTATTAGCTACGACGCCCCACTCTCACTAACTACTCAGGTTCTTGTGCGAATGATTCAGAAAACTAACTTTAGGCCAGCCAACTTACGTCGTGAATAGTATACCCGTCTCGACAATGTAAGGGTAAAAGTTAAGTTTAACCTTAAAATATTTATCTATAGATGAAAAACAAGATATAAATTTATCCTATAATATAATCTGCTTGTATACTTTAATATTGTCTGTCTGTACTTCTTGCATCCTTTGCTGCGTCATGCGCTTAATGAGTTTTTTTATACATCTTAAAAAACGAGTCTTCTTATGGTACATTTTGGTGCATGAAAAATGAACGGTCCAAAATGTTAATAAGTTAATAATAGGAGTAAATTTCCCTTATATATCTATTTCATAATTGATAGATATAAAAATAAATTTACTACTAAAGAAGGAAATTATTGAATTTTTCGAACATTTTCTGTTTGGATTCGTATTTTCAGACATTACATACAAATCCAGACACGAAAATATTTTAAAAGTCAGTAATTCACCTGAGGAAGTCGAGGAGAGTAAATAAAATATAATAAAAAAAATAAGAATATATATTTTATTGAAACTGAATCGAATCTTGATACGCTTAAAGTTGTCTTTTTCACTCACCAATCTTATAAACGACTATGAATTATGTGCCACAGATCTTTGTCACCCGTGGAGTGCCGGGTAAGAATAGCACTCCTCCATCCCTTCGGGTGGGTGTCGTAAGAGGCGACTAAGGGGTTGGGGACCAACAATCGGGGGAATGGACAACAGCTACTCTTCCGCAATATACTTCACCTTCTACTGCGCTCGCCAACATGCCTCCGAGACTAGGCAATACCTTCTTTTTTTGAAGGGGTAATCTCTGATAGATACCCAGATCCCCAGTTTATCCATTAAAATCCCTGCGATCGCAGTCCTTGACGCGGATTAGTAAGGTGTCTGGATCGATCGTATTCACTCTAAATATCGACTTCTAAGCTAAAGTATCGGTAACGATAGTTCACGCTTTGACCTACAATGGTCCAAGGTGCTCAAATTGCCTAAAAGTATGAAGTGGCAGTGGGTTGGTTACGTATGTCGTAAACACCAATACCCGAATAGAAAGTGAAGAAACGGGGATCGGTAATCGCCGCGTAGGCCAACTTCTTCAGATCATCGATCCAACTGACTGCTCAGTCAGTTTGTCCGATGATATGAAAGAGGTGGCGGTACTCAGCTCGATGTGGAATATGCTTTGACATAACTTGGGAGATGCCTGCGTCCAGCAATGGATTGCGATTAGCTGATAATTAATACTTCTTTCTGTGTCCATTTTTTTCTTGTATTTAGATGACTTTCTTGTAACATCTCTAAAATAACCCAACTCGTAAAGTGTAAATATTACGCCTTAAAACAATACATGGGGAAGAAAAAGGTTCCCATATCTTTCTAACGAGAAGTTCTTGCGTGATTTCAGAGAAAAAAAAAAACCTCTTTTTGTGCTTTGTTTCATTTAACGTTATTGAAAAATAAATCAATATTGAATTTTTGAAATATTTCCTGTTCTGCTTGTTATTTTTCGTTATGTTATATACAAAGCATGACAGGGATATATTTGAAAAGTCAATCATACATCTGAAGACGAAGAAGAAGACGTAGAAGTAAATGAAATATGTGTAAACAATATTGGTTGGCATGACGATTCAGACTAGAGACACAAAAAACGTTTTTATTTTTTTGCACCTTGATTGATATGTATAAAAATAAACAGTAATTGTAAATTACTATATATGTGTATATTGTATATATATATATATATATATATATATATATGTTTAGGTTAAACTATATTGGAGTAATAAATATTTTAACGATGACGACGAGCTGGAGCTTAGTGCAGATAGGTTTTGTGACATTTGCTCCGATGTTGTTGCTTTGCAAAAAGTTCCATTAAAACAAATGTCAATTAATCTATTTTACTTTCTACAAAAGCCACATTAAAGGTAATATAAAAATAATATTTACTTAGAAATGACCTTTTACTGTAGCCTCATAACTTTTTAATATATATTTATATGATATGGGGTTAAAGAAACTTTATTCTCATCAAGAAACACATTCACTAACATGAGAACATAATATTACTACAACAATTGCCAAGCGGCGCGGCAAAGCATTATGTATACATGATATTATTAAATCATAGAAAAATACAATTTCGAAGAGGGTATCTGTGAAAACTTTGCATTATTGTCGATAGACTGGTCTTATCGTAAATACACGAATAAAGTACAGCTAGAAAGTGGTGTGAGTGAGTGAGAATTTATTATTATTTATTTTATTTTATATTTAAATAAATATATGTATTTTTCATTGCTACTTTTTATACTATTAAATTTAATAAATAATTTTACATTTATGTATACAGTTTGTTTCATATTATGTATTTTGTTATATTATATTACTTTGAACATGTATTTTTAATAGACTTAAACTGATGCATACTTTTTGCTTCGTTAATATTTTTTGGTAAATTATTAAATCGTTTTGCTCCGTCAAACAAAATATTTTTCTTCCCATAGTTAGTAGTACGAGGTTTTGATAGTTTTATGTTATTAGCGTTTCTTAATTTCATTCTTTGTGATTGTTGGTTTTTATTCAATTGTATTTCTGTGTGTATATTTTTATCTAAACTTTTTTGATTAGTATGCAAATAAAGTAATTGTAAGTTTGAGCGACATTCATTATTTTTGTATCTTTGTAAATTTTTTGAATTGATGTAAAAAAGTCGTAATTAAAAATTTTTACTAATTTGTTCTGCTTAACTTGTAATTGCGCTAAGTTTGTTGGGGCAGCTGTAACCCAGATTTCTATTAAATAGTCTAAATGTGGTTTGATTAGGGTGTTATAAATCGTATACTTTACTTGGCGAAGACATCCAGTAATATTTCTTATAATTCCGTTTAATGATGTTAATTTGCTTTTAATTTTGATGATTGAAGATGTGGTTTCCGTATATATATTTTATATACGCAATAATAGTATTATTATATAAAATGTTACGACTTTTAGGTACAATGTTTTGGTAGTTCTGTCGGTTAGGTCGTCTGATATATGTTACATGGTGTAGTTATTACCATCATAGAACGTATATCTATCGATGTGATTGGCTTGCTATACACCAAGACTGGTTCGAATTGGTAAGGACTACACATCTGTATTTTTTAGTTAATATAGTATATTAGTGTAAATAATGATTTAGATTTTTCTTAAATATTGCTTTTAACTTTACAATTGTATCTAAGCTTTGCTAGTTTTAAGTCATGTGTCAATGTGTTTTTGCGATGAAAATTATTTAAAAATAGAATTAGAATTAAATAAATAACGAATAGGCATTACGTTGTTCCACATTTATAAAAGCTATCGTAACACAATTTTTTTATGGTAAACACTTTTAACTACCATGTATTTTTTTTCATTGACTACGAATACTTAGTGATATAACATTTTCTTGTAAATGAATAATGAAGATAACAGTCATCTTATCAGCTGGGTAGTCTGCTATTTGTCTTTATGGTTTATTATGTGTAATTTATTACATATAATAATCACCATAAAAACAAATATCTAACTGCCCGGTTGAATAAAGAAAGCAAGTTAAGAAGACCGGCGCACCAAGAGAACATTTAAAAATATACTTCTTTTTTTCTTTGCTTGTGCTTTAGTTTTAAAATGTATGTTATCAACATTGTATATTTTTTTTAGTTGTATATTGATGGTTCATACTATTACACTTTTATTACCTTAAAAAAATCTTAAGTTTTGTGTCAAAAGACAAATTTCTTCGCGTTTTTTCGTCGTCTTTTACAACAGACTAAACGGGAAAAGAAGAAATTGATTTTTTTAAGAGACGAAATGTGTAAAAAAAATTGAAAAAGTGGGACTAAAATGCGTATTATCGGGAATATCATGAAGAAACTAGTCACGAAGTTTTGACATTTAGGTTGTTTGCCATCTGCTTTGTGGATTATGAAATTAACTGAAAGCATCGAATGGCTTTCAACCTAAGTGACCTTCTGTGTATAATCAGCCCATGAATACGAAAGCGGACTCAAGACTTTTAAATATAATTACTACTTCTATCTACTACTTCACCTTAACTAGCAGCGACATTATACATTATGTAATTGGACTATATACTTCTTATAGTGCGTAAACTATTTTATGTTTCATTAAGCGTATATGTAAAAAAATCATTTAGGTTTTGTCATTTACGTCACCTCTCATCGATTTCGATATCGTATTCCAGCGATCATGGAATTGGATGAGCATTGATTTATCTGACCTTCTTCGCAAATATGACAACGCCATGACGACCATGAAGATGTAGTGATAGAAATAATTAGGGAATTTAAAGTTTTTGCTATTTTTATTTTTAATTTCTTTACATGTTTTGTCGTATGTGTATAAATATTGATCAGAGTACATGTAATTATTTATTTATATCAATTACTTAGTTTTCAATATATTTATGCGGATAAATTGTTAATAATATCATAGTCTCAAACTTAATTTTTGTGCAAAAACAGCCAATTTTTTGAAGAGATATTGTTTATTTTAAAGAATGACGAAATGCGAGATTGTAACTTCTAAATGTGTCATTTAGGTCATGTCACGTCCATACTTCGAGCTAATAATTATATGCTAGAGAGGGGGAAGTGCCATGACTTGACTGACACATTGGGTAACACTTGCAACAGAAGAATATAAGAATATTCACATGAAGTTTTGTATTTATATATATATATATATATATATATATATATATATATATATTTATATATATATATATATATACTATATATTTTTTTTATTACAAATATTTTTTTTATTTACTAATATTAAACTTACGTCTGCGTGATTCTGTCATTTGGGTCGTGGCCGTTCACTTCTGTAAATATCGTATTCGTACGAAAATAGAACTGAATGGGTTCCGACCCTTATGGCTTTCTACACAAAGAAAACAACAGAAGAATTAACAAGGAAACTAAAAATAACATTATTTTTGCTCAGGGTGTTAATGTAATGTAAATATTATATTTTTTAAACCAATATATTATCGTAATATGTATTTTTTACACTGATGCTTTTCCTATATTATTAAAACTGATAGGTCTGATAAGTTTATTATGTGTAAATTTTTCTGCGACTGTTCCGGACTTCGCGTTATGTTAATTAGAATATCTCACATCTTTTCCTTTGATAAAGTATGTATATCAAAGAAACTGATGTGTGATGTTCTGATGGACGCACACCGATGTACACCATGTACCTGCAACGGAAAGCAACCAAGAAGCCGAGAAGAAAGGATTCTCTTTTTGAAATATTTTATGTCTTGTATATTTATTTCGTTATTATATGTTTATGTGTCAAATTTGTATAGCAATGTATTATTAAACAATCAATTAGATTGCTTATTCTGTATATATTTTTAAATAATGAAATAGAAAATAATGGTCCGCTATGAAAATATACTGTTTTTACTAATTTACTTATTAGTTAAGTTGCTTAATAGTGTTGAATTGTTTTCATATTTCCACCACATTTCACTTGTTACTTAGATTGACTCCCATTCGGTTTTATGATAGTATAAAAGCTATACCATATTGCCGAATGAGTATCACTCTGGATAACATAGTGCGACATGGGATTGAAGTAAGCAAGCGAAGACAGAAGAAAAATATTTTTACATATGTGTTTTAACGTAATTAAACATTTGTGTTTTTATTTTAAATGTTTGTAAAATTATGATTTTGATGTAACTTGTATGCAATGATATTTCTTTGTCGTCAGTTTTAAAAACTTAAATAGTTTGTTTTTTGTCCCGTTGTCTTATATTTGGAAAAAAAATATGAAGACATAGGAACAATTAACAAATGTTTTTACAAAACTACGAAGAAAACGAAGTATTAAGAAGAGTTTAGACACATACTTGGCTGCGGAGATAAAAATTGACAATTCGGGCTTCAGGGAGTCGTCTTTATCCGAGTATTTAAAACGGAATACTGATAAAAACGGCTGTCACAAAACTTGATTGTCTTTCATACTCCTTAAAAGAACGAAGAAGAGAATGAGAGGAAGAAACCACGGATAACTAATTTTTGTACTGCATTTACATACTAAAGCCATTTATCTCTTTTCCTCATTATTGTGAACAATACTGTTCCAGGTTACATCTTTATTCCAGCACGCTGCTCTAAATCCGGGTCGGTGAAATAAAGTAGTGATACAAAATATCATTCAAATACAGATATTTTACCTTAATTGTAAATTTAATTCAATAGCTCCCTGACTATAATGTAGATACGACAATACACTGACACTCTGTCGGTAACATCACTATAAACATTGTTATTTCTTTTTGACTCTGTATCGACATATTTGTTTGTGATTATTCTATTATTTAATAATATTGAAATAACTCATTTGAAATGTATTATTTGTTCATAATAAATTGTTTTTTTTTGTTCGAATATCGTTGTTTCATTTCACACACCATTATCTGAAATCAATAATAATATGGAACTTAAAAAGGAAAAAGCCTAATAAAAATAACATAATTCTTTCACTTAATAAATTAAGTGTTATTAACGGTAACATGTATGCTTTTTGGACCTCGACAAGGTATAATGTATATCATGTATTTGATCACGTGAATAGTTACATATATCTATCATAATTATTTAATTATTAATAATAAAATATTGATATAAAAATGCAAAATCCAATTAACTCTATACTTTTTAATTTCCTGATTAATATCGTATTATATATCACATGTCTATTAATTTTTAATTACATTTATATTCTGATACATCCTAACCATTTTTATTAAAGTATATAAATGTTTATGTAATCTTAATTCGGTTTTCTGATTCGCGTAACAAAGTACTTCGTTCTTGGAAGCTTGGAATCAAATCCAAAGTTCCTAATATTAGCTCCTTTACGTTAAGTCACAGTTAGGTCACTTAATAATTAATAATAATAGTAATAAAGAAATGAATTTAACCCATTCAACGCGAGTGACCCACGTAGTGGGCTCACTCCTGTCGCAATTGCGGGCCCGGGCACGACGTGGGCTCAAGGCCATTGCTATATGTATTGCCGAGGACCGCCCTAGAGGGTTCACTTAGCGTAGATATGAAAAGTGTGGAAGATGCGAATGTGTTAAAAAAAATGTTGCCCTAGTACCACATAATATTATGTTATTAACCATGGGTAGTTAGAGTAAATAAATTTATGCTTGTTCCTTGTATTAATTTTATAAATGCTACGATATCTAGAAAAAAATATATTTGTTTATCAATATCTCTACTATACTACAAATAAGTTGCTCGAAAACTTCGCATTTGTAAAAAAAAAAAAAACTAGTATACAACGTTTATAATAATATGCAAAATAAATAGATGTACTTTTTTTGCATATACCTCCTACAAATGATTATAATGATCGTAATGAATTGAGTTTTTATCAAACGTCACCCGGTTTGATTAGGATTATTATATAAATTTTAATTTACGAACATTGCCCGTATTAGCTGTATATTATTGTCATTATATTAATTTATACTTGCTTAACAAGGCACGCTTGGCCAGCTGTCTGTTTTGTATCCGTTATGTAATGGAATGCACTTGTGTACCTAACATGCGAGGGAGGACATCTAGCTTCAGTTGGTAATCACAATAACACTATCATTATTGATTGCGACTGTCAAAGGTAAAGGCACTTACCATTACGCTTATCTCTTGAGTAAACGTATATGTGTGTTTATATAGCGTTATATTATGATTGTGTAGGTATGTGTTAGCATCAAATCAATGCATTTCTGGTCGCCCTTTGATTCACGATATATCACGTCATGTCTACGAGTTTCCTGCCCTTTTCAATGTCGAAATGACGGTCTTCCAATTTTGTATTTGTCAATATTTGATTCGATTTGTTGCATCTTGGATGAAATAATAAAAACTCTAATCTCAATGGACGTTCGTATATAAAAGTTTCTTCTTAGTACAATTAGTAGAAGGGCCGTTTCACTCACCTACAACCAAGAATATATCAATGCAGAGTAATCATGATTTTTGGCAGAATAATTGACAAGTGGAACCTTCAATAAACGAATCTGTTCATATTTTGAAGGCTGGCAACGAACTTGCAAGCTCTCCGGTGTTGCAGATGTCCATGAGCAGTGGTACTCACTTTCCATCAGGAGAGCCTACAGGCCGTTTTCCCGCGCTTATATAAAATAAAAAACATCTAAAAGCACGAAGTCCATCGTTAGCAGCTAACTTCATCTTCTTCTTCTTCTTCCTAGCGTTTTCCCGGCCTAGAAATGCCAGGCTCCGCTTTCCTACATCTTTGCCTCCACTTTGCCCGATCGAAAGCGTCGTCTTTAGTGAGATCGTGCTCTCTCATATCGTCCCTCACAATATCGAGCCAGCGCTTCTTGGGCCTGCCGCGGGATCTAGGGCCTTCGACAACAAAGTCCAGGCATCGGTTCCCAACATAGTCTGGCGGTCTGCGGCTAATGTGGCCAAACCAACGGAGACGGCTTTCCTGCAACTTATCCGCTAAATCGCAAACGCCAAGGCTACCACGGATGTGCTCGTTACGAATACGATCTAGTCGCGTAACGCCACACATCCACCGCAGCATCTTCATTTCCGCGACGTGAAGTTGCTGAACATGTCTCGCGAGAGCTGGCCACGTCTCGCTGCCGTACAATAAGACTGGTCGGATGATGCACTTGTACACCAGGCCCTTTAATTTCACCGGTATCCTGCGATCACAGATTACCCCGGTGACTTCCCGCCATTTGGCCCAAGCTGCGTTTATTCGAGCTCTGACGTCGTGGTCGATCGTACCAGACTCGTGCAGTACGGACCCGAGGTATTTAAATTTTTCCGTCTTGATAACGGATTCTCCGCCTATCTTTATAGGTTCGGGGTCCGTACTGCCACAGGCCATATACTCGGTCTTCGCAACATTTAGCATCAGACCACCCCTCGCTAGCACACCCTTCCACTGGTTCACCTTTTGCTCCAATATCTGCTTGTCCTCATCTACCAGTGCAATGTCATCAGCATACATCATGAGCCAGGGAGACGGCTCATGGGCTTTCGCTGTGACAACGTCAAGCACTACACTGAACAGAAAAGGACTCAGGGCCGAGCCTTGGTGGACACCAACTGTGATCGGGAAAGGGCGCGTGTCGCCAACGGCGGTCCTTACTATTGATTCCGAATTATGGTACATGTCTCGGATAATGTCAATATAGATTTGTGGCACATTCTTCGTCTTCAAAGCCCACCAGATAATTTGGCGTGGGACGCAGTCAAATGCCTTCTGCAGGTCTAGAAACGACATGTATAGCGGCTTCTTCTTTTCTCTGTGGGCCTCGGTCAGTATTCTTAGGGCGAAGATGGGGTCTATGGTTCCGCAGCCTGGGCAAAACCCATATTGACACTCCGAGACGGTACATTCTTGCCGAAGCCTTGAATCGATTACGCGTTCGAAGAGTTTCATGGTGTGGCACATAACCTTAATACCGCGGTAGCTTTCGCAGTCCTGTACACTACCTTTGCCTTTATATACTGGAGTAATGATACTCAATCTCTAAGAGTTGGGCATCTTCCGGCTAGTAAGTATTCGGTTAAAAAGGTCAGTAAGTAGGTTCACAACATGAGAACCCATCGCTTTCCACGCTTCAATCGGCAAATCGTCAGGGCCTACGGCTTTTCGGTTCTTCATTGTACGAATATCGTTAGCAGCTAACACAATAATTTAAAAAAGTATTACAAGTTATTTTTGTATAGTTTATGGAAGAATATGAATTTAAGTTGGTTTAAGTAATATGTATTTATCCTATTTAGGTATCCTGGTTTGGGTTTACTTTTTAATATTAAGTGTTATAGATTTAAGATTAAATATGGGTACACCCTTTTAAAATGCTACTGTAATGAGATAGTGCCGCTTAGAGAAACATAGTTTTCTACCCTTAGCATCAATTTTAATTTACACGGGGACAAGTCATAATTTACTATTAACTTAAAACAAAAGTTAAAATCTGTTCACAATCGACGAAGCTATAGCTTAAGCTATAAGTAGTATATGGTATTTCCCATACACATAAAAAGGCTGAATTTTGAATCTCCTTTTTTAACTCGAGTAAAAACTGTCTATTCGAACCACAAAAGTAACGGCAACAACCTGTTGCGCCGTTCTATTTTCAAACAGCTTGCCAACAGACATCACGGATAACAAAGTATAAGTAAGGAATCGTAAAAGAAGACGAAATATCAAAAGGTCTAATGTGCGAGAGAGACGTACGATCTAAAAGCGTTGAACTTGCAAATCAGGTTACTATTTACTAGGGCAGTCGGCCAGTGGCATTTGCAGAGGGTGTACGTTCGTGTACCGCTAAAGAAAACCAACGTGAACAATGATCGTTATTAAATAAATATTCAAAATGGCTAAACTCAAATAATAAATTGTCAGTTTACTCTTAAATATATCAAATGTGTAATGAATAAAGGAAGCAATTTTTCAATAACAATGTTTAATTGAAATTCAATAATAATCATTTGAACGCATAATAATTAAATTCAAAGTATAATGTAAAAATGGAAAATAATAAAACTAATAATATTTATGATTTACTTATGGGCTACCTGTGTTGTTCATAAACATACATGTGTATCGGACACAAATATAAAACAAATACACACATATACACTTCACGCTTCCGCTGCTAAAGAAATTATAACCTGGATTTTTTAGGAAAATTATTACATTTAACTTTCCAATCAAGCGTAAAGCTTGAGAACGGATTTGGAATGACAAAAGCCCAAGGGGCATTTAAAGACCGTATTTAAAAATAAAAATTACAAAAAGTTTCTTCTTTAAATGCAATAAATTAAATTTTTGAAGCCCTTACATCCCCATCTCCACTCATTCAAAGGGGATCGACAGGTGGACTATTAGGTGCGACACAGATTATCACGCCTCGTTATTTTCAATACATAGCGAGTAAAAGTTTTTTGAAGCATCAAGTATGTGTTGCTCATTTAATTTAAAATCATAATAAATAAAGTCTAAGTTATCAGTGAAAAAAGCCCTGTGTTAATTGAAAATAATTTGTTTAGTATCCTCTCGCTGCGATGCCCCGCTAAATTAACGGCTCCATTTTCCATTCGGTGATAGACGAATGGGTTTGGTTGGCGGTGGCTAAATTTCAAACCACTCTGACCGCGAGTCTGGCTCGTCATAAACATAACGCTACATAATCGGTCTTACAATGTCTTTTGAAACTTTACAGGACAAGAAATAATCCTTACAATAACAATAAATTTGGAACACACATGACACAAATATGCGATGACAATAGAATTTCAAGATATTTGAGTGCGGCGCTATTATATTCGATTATGACGAAACTAAACCTTTGTCACAAGTACTGAAATACAAGTGCATTTTTTTGTCTATGGATTTTAGTTGCGTAGTAGTGGCAATTAGTTTTCCAAGTAATACGTCAAAATCCAATCATCCTTTGACTGTCGAAATGAAAAGCATACGAAGTTAAAATGAAACGTATTCCCTTCATATTTTTGTTCGCACGTGCAAACTGCACTTTGTGATGTTCGCTCGACCGTATTTATTTGAAATTTGATCGGATGCTGTAAGGAACTAAGCAAATAAATCATTACCCTATCCCTAGTTCAAAGGAAAATATTTATACATCAACAAGAGTGTGCAAACTCATTTTTTGATTCAGACTGTATATATGTGAAATGTGTTTGCTGTCGGTCAATAAATAAAAATCACAAAGCTTTGCTGATGAAAATGTTAATAGTACACTATATTTATTTTTGTTATATATTTTCCTTTTTTAGGAATAGTAAGTAAATATTCTTTGTATATATTAGTACTCATTTTATAACTACAACCAAAAAACTAAAACTTTTCATTTGTAAATTTTATAAAAATATATTTTAAGAGACATTTTTGTTTGTTTAAGTTACATTATGCTTCAAAAAAAAAACTCAATTGAATATAATAATCAGATACCTCCGTCATCGATGATTGTAGTGCGCTGCCACCAGTACCTTCATGTGGCCACACGATGCCTGACATCAAAATCAGGCAGCGTGATGTGCGTGCGGAGCTGCAATCACTTGATGTACTGAAAGCTAGCGGTCCCGATGGAATACCAGCCATAGTGCTGAAGAAGTGCACGGCGGAGCTGTCTCCCGTGTTAACGCACCTGTTCCAACTTTCTCTTTCTTCGGGATGTGTGCCAGAGGCTTGGAGAAGAGCTAATGTGCAAGTGGTTCCAAAAAAGGGGATCGGTCTGACCCGGCAAAACCTCAGTACTTTGTAAGGTGATGGAACGGATTCTAAACAACCAACTGATCCATTACCTAGAAGATCACTGTTTAATTAATGATCGTCAATACGGATTACGACCAAAACGGTCTACAGGTGATCTTCTAGCGTACGTAACACACCTCTGGACTTAAGCTATCGACAAGCATGGGGAATCGTTGGCTGTCAGCCTCGATATCTCCAAGGCTTTCGACAGGGTCTGGCTCAGAAGTCTTCTCTCCAAGCTGCCGACATATGGTCTGCCTGCTCAGCTTTGCACCTAGATTGCCAGCTTCCTACACAAGCGTAGCCTTCGTGTTTTAGTTAATGGTTGCGCTTCCCAATTCTATGTAGTGAGTGCTGGGGTCCCCCAGGGATCTGTGCTATCTCCCACTCTCTTTCTTTTGCATATCAATTATTTGCTCTCTCTCTCTCGGCTGGGCGAGCGGAAATTAAGGAGAGGCGGGAGGATCTTGTCATTGAACTCAATAGGACGTTAGAGCTTATCGCCAAATGGGGCTCAGATAATCTTGTTGAGTTTAATGCCAAGAAAACACAGGTATGCGCTCTCACAGCGAAAAAGTCACCATTTTCCTCTCTTTCCTCCATCTGTGGCACTCCGCTCGTGATACAAAGCAAAATCGCCATGCTGGGGATGGACGTTCGCTGCAACCTTAGTCCAAGGGATTACATCGAGGCTGTTATAAAAACAGCTTCACGGAAACTCCGAGATCTAAACAGGTTGCGGCGTTTTTTCACGCCACAACAACTGTGCCTGTTGTATAAAACACAAGTACGGTCCTGCGTTGAATATTGCTCGCACCTTTGGGATGGCTCCGCTAAGTCCCTACTTGAGGCCTTGGATCGGTTGCAGCGACGCGCAGTCCGCATTATTGGCGGCGTAAAGACCACAAACACCCTCGAACCTTTACAATTGAGTCGAGAGATAGCAGCGCTGAGCGCTTTCTATCGACTGTATCACGGCGAGTGCTCCGAGGAATTATTCTCCCTAATTCCTGCTTCCCCCTCCTTCTAAAGTCTACGCGTGCTGGCTCTCGATGTCACCGACTAACTGTGACATCAATTCCATCGCGCACAAAGAAATTTGGCAACTCCTTTCTTTGTCGCACTTCCAAAAAATTGAATTCCCTACCAGCTCACGTGATACGCCTCCTCTTACGACCCGGGTTCCTTCAAACGAGGCGTGAAGAGGCATCTTGCGGGCCGGCAGGGCGAGGGCGGCTAGTGCAGAATCTTCTTCCCGTCTGTACTGGCCGTCGTCGCGTTTGGATTCTACTACCACTTAACATCAGGTGGAGTAGAGTCATTTGCCCTCCCGGCAAATCTAAAAAAAAAAACGTACACACATACAATAAATAAATACAACTTAAAAGTAAAACCAAACACAGTAACAATAATAATTCAAATAGATTCCTCACAAATATTCAGATTAGAACTAACCAACCGTGCGGAGAGGCAACCGACAAATATTATGTAAAGCTTTTACGGAGCTTTCAGTTATTACGGAGAGGACTTTCCGTTTAACCTCCACCCCTTTAGTGTCCTGAACTTTAACATAATAATGTAGTCTAACTGCCAGGCTACTTACACTAAATAGTTCCAATAATATTATTCAAGACATCGATGAATCAATATGATTCGAAGACGTTACGACAGAATAACTTAAACTTACCTTCTAAACCAATCATGGTCGCGGTTTCGATTCTTGCTTGGAAATATCAATTTTTTTTATTTTAGTCTGTTTTTGTTAATTTGTATGATTAGCATTGAAGATTAAAACCGGAAAAGAAATCGAATAGGTACACTGTTATACTGTATACTGATTTTACTGGTACTGGTATACTGATTTTATTTCTAAATGTTTAAATTATTAACGAACTTAATTTTAAAATCTCTATTGGGAGTAATTTGTATATAGAAACATAAAAATAATATACTTAAACAGAAACATGGGTACAGAATGTAGCGTATATACACATAAATTGAATTACATAACTCGTGCACCGACTGAATACAGAGCGAATAATCCGCCGCCCTGCGCGAGCTATTTACTAAAATTCCCGGGAAACGCATTCGTGGTATCGATTTTAAGCCTTGTTTACGTAAAACTCGATTCCACAAAATATGTTTGAATATGATATCATTTACATCAGCAAAGTTTTGTGTTTTTTTTTTTTAGTTTTTAATTCGCTTCATAGGGCCTTGATTGTGCCTGTCAGATGCAAGCTATGTAACGTATGAGTACGACACGATGTTTTTGAAATATACATCAAAGAAACAATTTCAATTGGCCGACGGTGGTGTAAATAAAGTGAAATATACTTTGTAATTAATATTCTAAGTCTTCACATAAGGAAAGGCTTATAACATTTTCAAATTATGCGTAATATATTTTTAATTATACACTTATACTTATTCAAATATTGGTATTTATAACAGTTAAGCACCAAACATATGGGTAATATACGAGTAGTACTGAATCTATAACAATGGCTCACTCACAAGTGTTTGTTCCGGTATCGGATGACCAAAGTGCTAACAAGTCGATTCGTCGTACTGAGACTTTGTTTCCCTATACAGTAAGACAATACTAGCTTCGTCTTTAATTTGTTACAAGACCCCTTATAATAAGACCTTTAAAATTAATAAACTTTAACGACAAGTATATAATATAGACTTTGAGTTAAGCCTTCGGATTATTTATCACTTTCACAACATACATTTCTATATAACTATGTTATTATTTTGTTTTTGCAGTAATTTATGTAACAAGAAGTACCAGACGCTCATAATATTTTCAATGAGTCCTAATGAACAAGGAAAAACATATCGAAGAATGAAATAACTTGCAAGGATTTATTACCACTCTTGTTTTGAGTCAACGCCCGTTACATTTATTCTATGATTCTTAAAATGGCCTAAGCAAAGAATTTTTAGACGGACGTTCAGGAACTAACTTAACAATAACAGTAAAATTATTTATTTTACACTAAAAGAAGCCACACTGCCTTATACCGTACAACAACCTACAAATACAGATTATGTGTTCCTTATTAAATATTTCCAAAAATTCTTTTTTTTTTTTATTCTTAGTTTAATACTACTTTATTAATAAGAATTTAATTTGAATATAATTATTTACAAATTTTCTGAATAAATGAAACATAAATATTATATCTAAGTTAAAATATTTTACACGTTAACACAGAAATATAACTATGTAATTTTTATTTAATTACATTCAAATTTAAAATAGTGGACTTCGCGGTCTCTCACCTGGCTCACACAACACGGACGGCTGGGGCGGCTGCTGAGAGTGCAGCAGTGAGAAAGCGCCCTTGTGTAATTTTTTTTAATTTGTGTTACTAGCGTTCGAGACATCGGGATGTTGTCGGATGCCCTTGCTTTAATCAGGGAGATTAGCTGTCGCCTTAGAGAAAGGGGATTTGACAGTCGCTCCGGGTTCTACTTGGCGCAGAGGTTGTCCATTGCCGTACAACGTGGAAATGCGGCCTCCATTATGGGCAGCTTTACGTCGGGTGAGAACCGACCGAACCGAACCGAGACCGAACATGTTAAATATGACTTTAATTTAAAAAAAAACCCAAAAATTAGAACCAATCATACTAATTATATACTAACATATTCGTTGTTTACAAAACAAATATAAATAAAATATCAGTTTATCTTTACAACAAAATTCTTCTTAGCATTATTACTTTGTTTCCTTCCTTTTAATTAGTAGAAAAATATCTGATTGAAAAACATTTTATAATACCTTTTTACAATGTTTATTTTAATCTGTTTATCCAATTAGACGTAAAAAACAAAGTTAACGTTTTACGTGGGATAAAATTTGTATTCTAAACAACCGATACAAAAACAATAAAAAAGTCAGGTTAATACTAATTAATTTCAGTTTTCTAAAAGCGGCTCATCTGGTTCTAAGTCGGCCCACCGTTGCTCTTAATAAATTAAAAATAGATCAATATTTTTTATGTTAACACTTAGAAAGATAACTCACCTGTTTCTAATAGCATTATTATAAAGACCACTTCAATTCAAACAATTAATAATAAGAATATAATAAATTTATCTTATATATATTACAAGACAACCTACTTTAAGCCATATTGTCGGCTTTACGTTTGGCGTAGCGTCTCGTAGCAAAGCGTAGCAGGTATTTAAGAAAATGTATTTCAGTTTAGTTGCACTAAGTGAGTAAAGTATTTTAGAAAGAAAGAACTCGCGAATCATATAGTTAGATTGAATGATTTGCTACGCAAATGTAAATATCATTTTTCAAAACGTTTATATTAAACTATATTTGAATAGTTTTCCATTTATTTTGATTTTTCTATTGTTCATAAAATTAGAATTAATAGGTCTGTAAATCAGTTAAATCCAATTCAATCCAAATTTCGTTGTTTGTATCGATATAAACAATAGTAATTGTCTTTGATGGGAATTACGATTTTGTTAAATAATCTGTTTAGATCCAGCGGCGATAATTGACTTTTTTTAAAAAAACCTACTCGGTTCGCGTCTTATTTGTTATCTTATAAGAGAAAAATACAGTTGTTTTATACTCTTATATAAATACTAAATAAGCAATAACCAATTAAGTTCCCACAAATCATTGTTGAAACGTCGTTCTCATTCGATATTGAGTGGAAAAATTCATTATAGACGACATTTCGTTTGAAGAAAAGTAGTTGTCACCAATTAATATTTAAGCCGCTATTATTATTTGTTCTTTTAAAGTTCTATTAACTGTTCCTTGTTCGTTTATAAAAAAATAAAATAAACAAAACCAATTTCTCTGGTACATTACATTTTATCAACAGCCAATCTTTGTCCACTGCTGAACATAGGCCTCTCCCAAGGTGCGCCAAAGGTCCCTGTCCTCCGCCTTCCGCATCCAGTCGGTGCCCGCCACCTTCTTAAGGTCATCGGTCCACCTGGCTGGAGGGCGCCCTACGCTGCGTTTGCCGATCCACGGTCTCCACTCTAAGACTCGTCTGCTCCAACGGCCATCGGTCCTACGACATACGTGACCAGCCCACTGCCACTTCAGCCTACTAATTTTGCAAGCTATGTCGGTGACTCCGGTTCTTTTCCGGATAATCTCATTTCTGATCTTATCCTTCAAAGATACTCCGAGCATAGCTCGCTCCATAGCACGCTGAGCGACTTTGAATTTGTGGACTAGTCCCGCAGTTAGTGTCCACGTTTCGGCACCGTATGTCATGGCAGGTAAGACGCATTGATTGAAGACTTTCGTCTTCAAACATTGCGGTATGGACGACGTGAGGACTTGACGAAGGTTGCCAAATGCTGCCCATCCCAAGCGAATTCTTCGATCGGCTTCCTTCTCGAAGTTGTTCCTACCGACTTGTATAACCTGTCCTAGGTAGGTATATTTCCTAACAACTTCGAGAGGTTTCCCTTCGACGTATATCGGTCCCGGCACAACATGCCTATTGAACATGACCTTGGTCTTGTCCAAGTTCATACCGAGACCGACACGCCGGGAAGATTCACTAAGGCTACGCAGCATTCTGGTTAGTTGTTCCAGCGACTCCGCTATGATGACGATATCGTCGGCAAATCGAAGGTGTGAGATGTACTCGCCGTTTACATTGACTCCACATCCAGTCCAATCCAGCGTCATGAACACGTCTTCCAACGCGTTGGTGAACAGTTTCGGAGATATTACATCCCCCTGTCTCACCCCTCTGTGCAGTTGGATCGCCTTCGTCTTACAGTCCTGGATGTGGACAGTCATTGTAGCGGCGTTGTATAGACATCTCAATACCTCGATGTATCTCCAGTCGATATGACATCTCTGCAATGAGTCGAGCACTGCCCAGGTTTCGATGGAGTCGAAGGCTTTCTCGTAGTCCACAAATGCCATACACAGCGGCTGATTGTACTCTTCGGTCTTCTGCACAATCTGCCGAACAGTATGAATGTGTTCCACGGTGCTGTAGCCTGATCGAAAGCCGGCTTGCTCTGGGGGCTGGAACTCGTCAAGTCGTCTGGCGAGGCGGTTCGTGACGACTCTTGAGAACAGCTTATACACGTGACACAGGAGAGAGATTGGTCTGTAGTTTTTCAAGAGGGTTTTATCACCTTTCTTGAAAAACAGTACCACCTCACTCCCGCTCCACGTTTCCGGGGTCTTGCCATGTTGGATGACGGAATTAAAGAGGCTTGCTAGCTCTTTCAGGACCGGAGTCCCGCCTGCCTTAAGCAACTCTGTTGTGATTCCGTCATCTCCCGGAGCTTTGTTGTTTTTAAGCTGTTCTAGAGCCGCCCCAATCTCGCCTTGGTCAACGACCGGGAGCTCCTCGGAGTAATGGCGCGTAAGAGGGGCGCGCTTGTCATCAGGACTGATGACAAGCGCTTGATTACATTTTAGTCAAAATGTAAAGAAAAGTATATATTTAAATTATTTTAACGAATAAGTCGTTTCAAGCTTAATTAATATTAAATAGACATCTGACATTTAGAAACATCTAACATCACATATATTGGTTAAAAATTATATATAAAGCGCATAAAATATTGAATACTAAGATTCCATTTCCGTTACGTCACAACCATCTTATAAGATGTTAAAAACAGATCAACAGGCCGTCGTTCGAGCTAAATAAATTAGACTCGTTTATCTCATTGGACATTTTTATTTTGAATAAAGATAAATATTCTCTTATAGGTATGATAGGATCAAAATATTATCTAAAAATATATAATATAATATATAGTAATATAATATATTAGTTAAATGTTTATTAGGTTATCCGAGAAATTCTAACTAGAAATTCGGAGTTAGAGGTGTTACACTCCCATGCACCGGTAACCCGGTAAATCTATTGGTCCTGTGCCCGATCTCTCAGTCGTGTTGTGTCGTTTCTTCGAACGACGAAAGTGAATCAATAAATAATGCGTGTCTTAATAATTAACCTACGAACGTTTACTTCGTAGGTTTTTTTCTGTTGAGAATGAACAGTAACAGCCTAATAATGTCCCACTGCTGGGCTAAGGCCTCCTCTCCCTTTTGAGGAGAAGGTTTTGGAGCTTATTCCACCACGCAGTTCCAATGCGGGTTGGTAGAATACACATGTGGCAGAATTTCAATGAAATTAGACACATGCAGGTTTCCTCACGATGTTTTCCTTCACCGTCAAGCACGAGATTAATTATAAACACAAATTAAGCACATGAAAATTCAGTGCTTGCCCGGGTTTGAACCCACTATCGTCGGTTAAGATTCACGCGTTCTAACCACTGGCCATCTCGGCTTTTTTAGAGATTTTTTTTGAGAATGAACACGAATGCGAAAATCGGGAAGTATAACATTCTAAAACTATAATCGTTACATAAAATTATTTTTAGTAAAGGCACATTATTTTTAGTAGAGGCACGTACTGAGTGTACGTGCCTCTTCTCGTTACAGTACCGGCGTACAGGCTTAACAGACATGGCTGTTTCGATTAATACCTGCACAGATTAGCGAGGCGAAATTTATCAGCCTCCTACATGGTGTTAATCACTGGCTGGTGTTACTAGGTGGTGATATGAGAGTATCATAGTGCAATTTTTTTTTTAGATTCGTCAAATTTTCTTAATAGGAATAAAATCACAGACTTACCTCGCAATAGAAATACCTGTATTCAGTAATACTTTACATACACCTTTTTTATAAAATAAATTTAAGATAACATAGGTACTACGTAATCTCCGTTAAAAAAAAGGCTTTAATTCTTCGTTCGAAATTAAACATTGAAAAAATAAGCGATGACTCAATAATTCTTCTTACCTTCCGCAACGCCGAACCAATTCATTAGCGCCCCGGGCCCTTGCTTAAAAGCATATTTATACGTACTGCGTATTATAATAAGTGATGCAATTTCTATCCGTATCTCACTTCCATACATGCAAAGATGTATATGATACAGCCGCGTCAGCGGCAAACGGCGGCACAGTTTCTGTCTGTCATAAAAATAAAACAGCATTACTTCTTAAAGGCGCGTTAGTAATCACGCTACTTAAACTAAAGTATTTTCGATAAATATTATGTGAAATAACGATGCATTTTATTCTAACATTACAATCCATCTCTTTCTAAAAAAATAAACTCCTTCTAAGTCCGACTAGATATTATTTAATTGAAGTAAGTAAGGCTTATCTTCAGAAATGTAATTTTTCTCATTTTAATAATTAAGGTACGATCCCCATTAGCGCTTAGGCCCCTTAAGTTCTTTATTTATCATAAACGATTGACACAAACTCGGTATTAGATGTATCTATTAAACAGTCTACATTTTTCACTCCAACTTATACAATTTGTATAAATTCCACCCACAAAACATAAACTTTAAAGTGATGCTAACCTTTTTACCAGCCTGCCATCACCACATTTATATATACTCGCCTTATATTGGAAGATGATATAAAACAAGTTAGATGATGGGCAACCAAGTATTGAGTGATGAAAGTGATTAAAAGTTATTAATTTTAATAAAATTTGTTTTAGATTCAATTAAACATTTCTAATTGGTTATAAGGCTTTGTTCGAGCCCGTCTGGTTATGTACACATACTCTACCGCTAAACAACAATAGTTAGGATTGTTTCGTCTTAGACGTTGACCCAGTGTTATCACAGGCACAAGGGACGTAACATCTCAGTTCCCATGTTTGTGGCGTGTGATTGGCTTTTTAAGGAATTTTAATATTTCTTACAAACTTATACCCACAGCCAATGTCTATATAACGGCCCAATCTTTGCTAATATATTTTATAAAAACAAAATAATGTTCTTTTACTAACCATTAATATATAAAGAGAGGTTTAATTAAATTTCGAATAGGCTTTATCTGAAACGCTATGTAAATATAAAATCGTATGATTAAGTCACGTGATATGCAAAATCACGTTCCGAATTTTCATATCGCGTTCCACCAATCCGCCACTAAAAGCTTTTTTAGCAATCAATCAATATCATTTATTTGCCTGATACAGGTGATTTCACTAACTGTCTCTTTTGTCTTGTCGTTAGCTTATAAGACTGCGGACTCCGAGGTATAATATTGTATTGTAAATATATTTCTATAGATACCTTGCTAACCTTGGTGTACAAGTTCTAGTTAAATCGAAAGAAATTGAATTACAGCAAATATAAATTATAGCATCATATAAAAGACTAACTCATGCATATAAAAGTTAAAAGATAAAATTGTTAGTAAATAGTGGTTTCTTATTAGTAAATTGTTAGTCCTTACAGTAAATTAAGCCTTAGTTTTTCAATTTACTTCACAAGGTACTTTAGAACACTGATAACAATTTACAAACATTTTAGACTCAAGAACATGGTAGTTCTTATTTTGAACATTTTACAACTATCGTATCGTTTTGACAATTACTTTAGGTGGCTACAATAAATATTGATAACAATAATTCATTATACTATCTCGCGATTAAAATAGAAATTTTAAATACTCAAAAAAAAAACGAAACGAAAACAACTGTATTCGTTGGAAAATATCTATTAATCCGCCCATCCGGCTAAGCGCTACTTACACAGCGATCAAATCGCGTACACTGCTTACGCGCACATGTATATTTACAATGTTTCAAGCGAGAGGAAGCGTAAATCAATTCAAATTGTTTTTATCTTTGATGATCTTTATAATGATAAATTCAAATTATTTTCAAAAAAAATGTTTCTATTTTAGAATCATCATAATGTTATAAGCATCAAGACGCGTCGCGTAGCACCTAGACACCCAAACTCACCCCTGTCAGCCGGACGTTACGGCGAGGTGAGAAGTATGCGTGCGATCTTTGTCACAATCTGTCCGACGACAGGCGACATATATCAAGCCCCTTCACCGTTTATTTATACTTCCCTAAAATGAATTCATTTCTGTTGTCAAGTCTAAATACTGACAAATACTCACATTTTGGGTTCCTACTGTCAAAATGATTTTTAAAATGATTCCGTAAATAATATTTTATACAGCGCTAAAAAAACCTTCAAAACAGTAACAAGTTCTCAGAGGAGGGTTTTCACATATGATTGGGGAAGAACCGGGATTTGTGTGATTCTTAAACGTCTTCGGCAAACCTTGAACAACGTTCTAATTAAACAAACAAGACTGTTTAAAATAATGCTGCCATAATATTCTGCAGTCTGCTTAAAATCAATATAATTATTGTAAATATTGAAAGTTGTTGTTATGTCAATAACATAACTTTTGGCAAATCACACCTAAATTATGTTATTTTCAATGCTACATATTTTATGAAACATCAATAGTTTTTAAATTTACTTTTGATTTACCAAAAGCACGGACAACACGTCTGTGAAGATAAAAACATATTATAAATTCATATATTACAGTTACGCGCGAACAAAGAGAGAAAGAACAAATTTAAAGATGTTTTGTACGCCCTCTGAACAACACAGTCACTCATCAGTCAGACATCGATGGTTAACACAGTACGCGGTATTCCCTTACAAAAAAAAACAGCAATGTCTCAAAAAAGTCCCGAGACATGAAGCTCTTGAACTCCTGTAAGTACAACTCGACACCCATAGAGCTGTGAGTCATCCTGCCAATATAAATGACTCAGTCATTTATATTGGCAGGATCGCTGGTTCAATATTAATCCTTATCTACTTAATGCTACATTGAAGTATTAAATTACACGCCGATTCATTTGATAAAGAACAAGATTATACCTGATAAAAATATATCTAATTAAAAAAAATTAGATTCAAACCCTAACAAAAGACATGAAATCAATAGCACGCACGATTCCACATCTAATTAATAAGCCCTTCAAATCAAATCCCTAAACGCTCAAACAAGACGCCTTTGTTAGTGTCCCGTTTCATATCCTATAAACGAGTAATAATTTTCAACCTCCGGACCTAAGCATTTCTCTCTACAAACTATTTTTATTCAAACAAAATCGAACTCTATACGCTTCGATATAGAATACATTATACAATATAATGTTTACGTAATCAACATATATTTCGGTCTAGACTGTAAGCTAGGTACAGGTAACAGGGTTGCAGCGGCCCCTGGAGTTGTCATGGCAACCGCTGGGATGCATCTCCGATGGCCCGGGGCGAGCTCGTGTAATAAAATTGTAAACAACCTTTGATGTCGACTGCGAACGCGTTGTTTTATGAAAATATACTCAATGCTTCTGTACAACTCCATTGTTTTATTGGTTTTACATGTAGTGACCGGTTTATCAATGTTCTTTGTTAATAGTCGAGACTAAGTAGTCTCATATTTTTTTCATATTGGATTTAAATTATTTGATAGTTATAAATTATTGATATTAATTATGGAATACTGTTTTTTATGACATTAATATAAATAAAATGTATGTCCTACATAGTATTACACTACAAAATCGATCCTATATCAATTTCATTAGACCCCGTCGAGCTGCTCGAGTGTGTCTAATGGACAAATAGCCTAACTAACAAACTTTCACATTTATAATATGTCCGTAAAAATACTAGTACGACTGGAGGAGATTTCAACTTCTTTATTTAAATTACTTTTCATTACCGATTACTTTTTCTCTTTAATTTTTAAATTGAAAAGTATCTTTAATTATGAAAAGTAGAATAAAAGTTTATTGCAAAATTAAATAAAATTTATAATACCATTATTATTATGTAATTATTTTATTTAGTAAAAGTATTTTTTTAATATAAATATTATTTATTTTGTTGAGCTGAATACGAGATGAATAATTATAAACACATCTTAGGCATATGAAAACTCGATCAGAACACCAGATTCGAACCCGCAATCTTCTTTTACGATTAACGTTTTCTTAGTTCTAACCACTGGGTCATTTTATTTGAATTAAAATAATTTATTTAACAAAAATATAAGTTTTTGTACACTTGTCAAAATCGTTAAATATTTTATTATATTATGTCAATGTGCCCTCAATAGGAACTACTTTAAGCACTAGAGTCTATTTCGGTTCGTCCTAGTATTGATTCAGGACTGTAACGATAGCGTATTAATAAAGTGACCAATACGATCACTAAGTATAACTGTTTGGTCGCGTTCATTTCTAGAAATGTCATTGTAATTTATTGTTCACCTAGCGTGGGCGTTTATTTCAATTGTGACCGTTTCTTTGTAACATTAGAAACAACTCAAGCTTCTAGTTAATGTTTATTTTCAAAATGGAATATTATATATTTTAAAGTAAACATTTTTTTCGTGTTAACTAATAGTACCCTATGTTTTCTTGATAATTTTTTTTATTTTCCGACATAAAAACCCGAAAAATTCACGTCACATATAATTCCTTAGATATTCCATTTATTGTTTCTTATAATATATTAATATAACATAATAAAGTTAATATGTCGTACATATTTTAAAATTGATCTTGTCTCAGACAATACTTTTGTAAGTGTATATTAAGCCTTAGTCCTCCCCATTTTGGCCGATTATAATCTTAATCTGTATTCATTAGAGGGAGCGAATACGCGGCATTTATCCATTTAGTAAGCAATTAACAAGCTACTAATAATGAATGAATCGAAAAAAAAATTAAATTCATGTAAATTTTTTATTTTATTTATTTAGATAATTAAATGAGGTGTTAAGCTGTAACTGTCACCTATAAATGGCAAAGATTACAATACACACAGCTAATCCCATTTAAGCTCTGTCACAATCGTCGCATTTAAGATGTTGCAGCCCTTATGCATGTAATTACACTAGCTGAGTCACCCTTCGAACTGAACACTAATATATAGTACTGGTGTCTGGCGGTACAATAATTGATGAGTGGGTGTTACTGTTCCACGTATTTGTAAACGTATGTTCACACAGACATAAATAGTAATTTTGTCTAATGATTATTTACCGATCTTTAAAAGTATCGCTAACGAGCTCTCTGATAATCAAATTATTTTCCATTTATTACCTCGTTGGTTCTCTAGAATACCTAATAATGTGTTTTTATTACGAATTTAAAATATAATTTAAAAATATCGATCCGATCATAACGGTATTTACCACAACGGAAAAACATTCAGTACCGTAGATACCTTAGAATATGTCCAGACAAAGAAATTTACATCAAATTAGTTGCCTAGTGAAGTGAATTTGTGGCGGAGAGAAAACATAATGGAATAAAAATAAACTTCACCGATGTCCCGCTGTATACCAAAGCTTTTAAATCAATGGATTTTTAGAGTTCCGTTTCCATATATTTTAGTTTCAGTTATTATTTAAATTGTAATACCTATAATTGTAAAAATCGTTTTTACTATGACAATGGTCGCGGGTTTGACCCCATTTATGTCGTTATCCCAAACATAATGTGTTAATTGGTTTTCTTCGCCTACCTGTATTCTTATTAATTTGTTTGCTAAAATCATACAAAGGCTATAACGCAAAATTACCTTCTAATTAACCATGACTTAATCGAATAATACATGTTGCTTATAATAAAATAGAAATAAGTAACAATAAGCCCACAATAGCCATAACCACAATACGAACACAAACATTTCTGACAAGATAATGGATTTAAGGGAATTCCTTACGACGAAATTCAAATCAAATTTGCTTGAAATACTCTATACATAGCTATATAAGCAATATCATTATATTATATTCTAGCCAACTAGCGACATGATTTTGCACACATAAAAAATTACCATAATATTTTGTTTAAGATAAAGTTATTAATATTAATTACGACAAATAATATTCACAAGGGCTTCGTGTAAAAACATTTAAGATTACATAGTATTAAGATATTAATATCATTATTATTTGGACTTAAAGTAACTTCATGAAATTTAACGATTTAATATGTTTTATGACACTGAAAATATAATATTACGACAATACATTTAAAATTGCTCTTAGTGATTTCTCATCGTGCCTCATCTCTTTTTTGTAATTCTAAAAACAATAAAATAAGACTAGACAAGATCTTTAGGGTATTGCGCACCTTTTACTTGCACGTTTATAAGAGAACAGTCTCAAACGCCTTTTGTATCGCTTCTATTGACCTAGCAATAAAAATATTCGAAATGAATTTAATTAATGAAATGGGTTTAATCTGTGATCGTGTGACGTCATACTGCTCTTCTTTGTTATCGATGTTCAAGTAACAAAACACGTGCTATAATTATAAACCATTGTAATCGAGATTGCTGTCAATCTACAGCAGCTCACAATAGATCCGACATGTATGACATTCAATGCCCGTGAATAATGATGGCGTGTCTAATTGGAATAGCCAGCCGCTGGTGCATCCACACAAAATACAAATAGCGGTTATATTATGCGAACCATAGAGTCAACGCTTCTTTTTTACCTTTCCTGCTACGGACTCTAGATTCTAACTTTTTTACAAATTAAATATATGTATAAAAAATTACATTAAATTGTTAAATTTAAACAGATCCTGATTTAGAAGGTCCGTTATAATATAAATATATTGGACAAACGATACAATAGAAGTACCAAGGCTATTTTTTACAAATAATTTTAGAAGGACTTGAACTATTGTCGAAACTTGTAGTGGTGGTAATAAATAATTGAAAAGTCTGGGGACGATCATTTAATTCCCAAGGTGTATTAAGATCTATAAAGTATAATAGGATAGACATTTTAATAATTTCAATCGGTGAAAAAACTTTTGATGTGGTGAGAGTGCAAATTCTAGATTTTTCGTGAAAGCAACTTTTTTATACAGATCGTTTAACTAGAATATTACGGACACAAAGCGGATTTACTTCTGTCACTTGTACCATTTCATTCTTTGTTTTATCGTATAAGACCAAAAGCCGTCGGCGCGCAAAAAAATGAATTAACATCAAACACATCTGGAAGCGATTCCAATGCCGGAAAAAATAGAGATAAATAAACAACCTCGACCTTGAACTGGCATGACATAATTAGTCGAGATCTAAATAAACTCTGGTTTTCATGAGGGATTCGTGACAAAATGGCGTTTAAAATATCGACTTAGCAATTAAAATAAGTAGAAAGGTGATATAAATAAGTAGTTGATTAATATTTTGCAGTGTAAATTATAGCAGAGCTATGAGCAAATGGCATGGAATAAATATGCAAATCTAAGGTTTGCCTATCTTTATTTCTCTTTCCATTTAAATATAGTATAAATAGTGCGATTTCACTTTTCTTCTTGTGTCCCGCGTTGATATAACGTTAGATATGCTGACAATATTTATTATTTGAATAAATTATTCAAGTGTTAATATGGATTTTATTAATGTTTTCTTTTGATTTGATAATATTTAATTTTGGTCCATTTTCTATTATACATTATATAAAGATTTGTAATCTAAACCTAAAAACACGCGTTCAAAACCCCGACATGCGTTATTATGTATTCAGGTGCCTAATTTGTGTTTTGTTATCGCCGGCGGGGCAAAATATTGTGAAACAATTGCATGTGTCGGATGCAACTCTGTCACATGTGTTTCCATCAATCTGTATTTAAGCAACCTGCTGGAATAATCCGCAATCGTTCTTACCAAGGGGAGAGATCCTTTAGAAGACAGACAGAAGTTGAACATACACCGACTATTAATTAATTATATTTAAAAATTAACAAACAACAAGTAGCAGATATTCATTTTAAAATTTATTATTGTTTAAATACTATATGTCTGGTGTTTGGACATGGAAGTCGTTAATAATAGTTTTGATCATTATCATGAAGCTCAAAAATGGTAGTTGAGTATTGCCTCAATAGTAACCAAAACATATTAAACAGGCGAGCAGATACTAAGTGCGAGACGTGTGTACATTTTGTTTGCTACAGAATACAATATCTAACGCTCCTCACACGCTAGCGAAGCCGCTGGCGGAAACTGATGTTTAATAAAGTAAAATCAGTTTTATATTTTAAGTTATTTTTGTTAAGTAATAATGTAAGTAATTGTTTCATTTAAAAAAAACGATATTTAATGAAACATTTTTTTATTAAACCTAAATCACAAAATTCAAAATGGATTCTGCCTAGAAGATTAGGCAAGAAATTCAGATGTTAACTATGTACAGACATTATTGTTAGAAATAGTTATAGTTAATATACTTCTTTTACATAATTGTAATCAATTCATCACGAAATTGCTGTAGTCAATATAGAAGCCATTGAGTTTTCTAATAAATTAATATGTCTGAATGCTCTATTTGTATTTAATTTAACAAAATAATACCTAAATTGAAAATATTTTATTACTTAGCAACTAAAATCAATTTTACTACTTTTAATTTATGCTCTCAATTAATCTGTACTAAAATTATAGAGGTAAATTTTTTTTATGTTTGTTTCTAATGGATAAAATCAAAAATTACAAAACTAATTTTAAGAGGTCTGTATTATAATGTGAGACGATGAGCCACCACACACACATAGAAGGCATAGACAGAGCCTAAGAATAAAAATAAACGCATGAAAAAATACGCCGGTTTGTGCATAAAGCGTACATATTATTATATGCCTCTAGCACTTTACTCTATGGGCAAATAGATCGATTGCCGAATGCTAATATCTCATTGATTAAAAATGTCGTATTAAGAATTAACATATTATATAATAAAATAAATACACATATACAGTAGTAAGTTAAAAAATAATGGATTTAATTATTTGAAATAGGCGCTGAACAGTCAAATCAGTAAAGTCCATTCACATTAAGTTATTATTTGAAAGTTTCAATACCCAGCTTAGGGGTTGTATCTAGTAATCCGATAAAGAGGTCCTTTTTCAATATATTACAAAAATAATTTTCCTTTTAAATATTTACTATACAAATAGTACAAATAACAAATCCTTAATAAAATACATTAATATCGTCCTAAGACTTTCAATAAATGATAAAATAGAAAAGTTAGCAAAATTATGTGTCGAGTGGATTATCTCTTGGATATTACAAAACATCTCAAGTTTGCCTTTTTTTCAAGGATTAATATTTAATTATGAACAGTATTAATATTAATATATTGCAATGAAATGCACAAAGCTTAAAACTAAAAATACTTGAGTTGGAACAATTACTGTGTCAGGAAAAAATACATTTTGCTTCATTGTGTGAAACGTGGCTTAGTTCAGTAAATACATTCAAACTTACAAACTATAATATTTACAGGTTGGACCGGGATGACTCTTATGGGGGTGTCGCTATAGTGGCTCATAAATCCTTTAAAACAGAGCCTCTGTCAATTCAAAGTGGAAATACAGCCATTGAGGTTATTTCTGTTAGAGTATTGAACTGTGAAAGATTAGAAAACATAATTTCAGTGTACTGCCCCCCGAGTGCTTGTACAACAAACGCAGATTGGGATTTTATATTCTCAATTTCTCATAGAAGGACTATAATACTCGGCGACTTCAATGGACACCACCCAAACTGGTCCAATAAAACTGACGTCAGAGGAATGCAAATATTTGACGCACTAATGGACCATGATTTTGTTACGCTTAATGATGGTAGACATACGCGCATAAAACTTGCAAATGGTGTATTACAAAATTCGAGTCCTGACATCTCTATAGTTTCGTCGGATATTGCATTGGGGTTCTCCTGGAATGTTACCAATGAATGTCTAGGCAGCGACCACCTCATCATAAAATTATCAACATCTTCAAACTATAACCCTATATTTAACAAAAAACGGAATTACAAATTAGCAGATTGGGAAAAATATAGGAAATCGATAGAAAATGACCTAGTACAAATAAGTTTGCCAGTTGAACCCCAAAAAGCTTACGATGTTTTTGTTAACATAATTAATAAAGCAGCAAATTTATGCATTCCATATACTAAGGTATGTGTCAACCCTAGTCCTAAATTTGTCACAAAAACCTACTGGAAACCGGAACTTTCTAAAGCCGTAGCGGAAAGGAAACTGGCATTATCAGAGTTTCGGAAAAACCCAACACCTATTAAATTAGAAGAACTGAAAGCCAAAATATCTGACGTTCAAAAGCTCATTAGAAAAGCAAAGAATAAGGAATGGTGGGACTTTTGCTCTTCAATAAATGAGGAAACTTCTGTTAATCAAATGTGGATGCGAATGAGATGGATAAAAGGACACAAATTTGCTAAGCGAATGGTGGGCAAAACTGTAGCCAAAACGATGTTAAATAACCTCACACCCGATTTTGTTACTCCATGCCACCCTCGCTGTACATCTCGAAACTTAAAATTAGAATCCATCATTTCGACACATGAATTAGAAAAATGTTTAAAATCTAAGGACACGGCACCAGGTTTAGACGATGTCTCATATTCAATGATTTTTAATTTACCTACTATAGGAAAGACTACGTTACTAAAAATTTATAATATGTTCCTCAATAGTAATATAGTTCCTAATCAATGGCGATACATTCGCATACTTCTCATTCCTAAGCCTGGCCGGGACTGTACCCAAGTATCATCTCTTAGGCCAATATCCCTGATGTCATGTATATGCAAAATTTTTCATGCTATCTTAAAGAATAGAATCGAATGGTATCTTGAAAAAAATCATATATTTTCCGAACAAACAAAAGGGTTTAGAAAAACCCGCTCTTGCTTAGATAATCTAACAGACTTCGTATCTAGTGTACAAATTGGATTTAGTAAACATCTAATGACAGTGGGGTGTTTTATAGACGTAGAAAATGCTTATAACAATGTTGATGTTACATATCTTATTTGTAAATTAGATCAATTAGGTGTAGGCAGTATGCTTTGTAATTATTTGTGGGATTTTTTACATAAACGATTTCTGATTATTGAAGGCCAAGACTTTAAAATTGTAAGATGTACGGGAGTAGGCCTTGCACAGGGAGATCCTATATCTCCATTACTATTTAATGTTGCAACAATTGATATATGTGATACTATTAATTCGATGGATTATATTAGTTTTTCGCAATATGCCGATGACTTTGTAATATTTACTTCTTCTGATAATTTAGTTGACATTCAAAGCCGATTACAAACTGCTTTTGATTGTATAGCCAAAAAATTCCATGATATTAATTTAGAAATTTCATCAACAAAAAGCAAAATATGTATTTTTTCAAGAGGGCACAAATTGCACAATATTACTATTACTCTAAATGATGTAGTTTTGGAAGTCGTGGATAATGTAAAGTACCTGGGGATGTGGCTGGATCGCGGTCTTAGATGGACTAAACATATTAAAGAGATTGTGTCTAGGGTGTCTAAGTTTTTAAATATATTTAAGGTGTTAACAGGATCAGGTTGGGGAGTCCATCCAAAACATATTCGTAAGCTGTATATAACGTTACTTAGAAGAAGATTAGATTATGGTTCATTTTTGTATGACAACTGTTGTAAAACCAATTTATCGAAATTGGACAAAATTCAAAATCAAGCAATGCGAAACATTGGAGGGTTTATAAGGACCACTCCCATACATGTGATGGAGAGTGAACTTTGTTTACCTCCTTTGTATTTAAGAAGATTATATTTGGCAGGAAAATTTTGGCTTAAAAACAGATCACTCTATAATAATACTTCTTTTTCATTAATTAATCAATTAACAGATCTGACACATAACAGATTCTGGACTAACAAGAAAAAACCTCTACTTACACAAATTTCCGAGATGTACAAATCTCAACCATGCAACTCTTTCTCAAGTTTAGGCATGTTTTCATTAGATCAATGGGTAACTAGTATTGATATGTCAAGCATTCTAAAAACAAATATCGAAGGATTTACCGGTTCTAAGCGAGAGTTTCATCAAATTAGTTTGCGAAATACTTGTATAAAATACATAAATTCGAATTACTCCAACTGTCAAAAAATATTTACAGATGGTTCGAAAGACAAATATGGAATAGGAGCTGCATTTTTGGATTTCAATTTGAACATTTATTCTAAATTCCAAATTAAAGTAGAGGTATCTATAATGGAAGCTGAGCTTGTAGCTATTTTAGAGGCTTTAGGCTATATTGAGTGTACAAGCTACAGTAAAGTAGTTATCTTGTCAGACTCCAAAAGCGCGCTTCAACACCTAGCTCGGTGTACCTCGATCTGTCGAGGGTTACCTGTAGCTTACGCGATTCTAAAGCTTCTATCTAAGTTACAATCAGATGACAAAGTAATTTTCTTTCAATGGATACCATCTCACGTAGGCATAGAAGGGAATGAACAAGTAGATGTACTAGCCAAAGAAGCTATATCTGACGGTGTTGAAGTCCTCTTTACACCTTCATTTGAAAGTTACTTGCCAAATCTAAAAGTGCATTGCTATGATTTATGGAAAGAGTACTTTGACGAAAGAGCTAAGGAGAAAGGTATCTGGTACCGTACGATCCAGCCTCATCCATGCAGATATCCTTGGATTGAGAATAGTAACATGAATTTTAATGAAACGAAATTAATTCTGCGGCTTCGGTCTGGGCACATCCCATGCAATAAGTTTGCATTTCTGATGCGGAAATCAACTTCTCCAAACTGCTCAACTTGTAATGTACCTGATGATCTTTTGCACGTATTGATGGAATGTGCTCAGAACGAATCTCTTAGAACTAGACTTAATTTAGATATAAAGTCTGTTGGACAATGCAATGTCATTCTGTCAGATCCGACGTCAAATCTCGCAAAAATGTTGTCCAAATTAAGTCTTAGATCTGTGATTAATTAAGGTATTTTTAAGTTTAATATATTCTATTTTGTACCCTCCTAAGAATTCTCAACCAGGGCGGCATGTTCGCTTATGCGAAAAAGCCCTTTTTTTTAGAATAAAAAAAAAAATCGTCCTAAGACAATAATTCTTAGACGCGTTGTTTTGCCCTTAAAGGTGACATGATCCCATTGTGGCAAACAATAGCCACAGGTGTCCTTTTATATTTCAAGGTTACATTAATATAGATTTCATTATCATTTACTTGCCCAATCAATAAAAGGTACAAACCTTTTATTCGGAGGCTGATTTTCTATTAATTTCTTATCTCTTATTAGATGCGGGTAATACAAAATTTTCTATGAGTCGGCTCTTACGACTCCTTCAGATTAAGATGGGTATTCATTCATCTTTGGTGGAAACCAATAACAAATTATATACTATACTACTATACCTCTATATTAAGATGAAATTTCAAAGTTATATTTTAAAAATGTAGTCTATATCAATACAAGAAGAAGAGTTCATTGAAACTTGGATGTGAATATTTCATTATACCATTAGTAAGTGACATCAACGAGGCCGTCAAAATATGATTGTTAAACTGTAAATAATAATAGTTAGGGATTGTTAAAATGTCGAAACGTCTGATATCATTTAGGTTCTGTCAATGTCTTAATAACGTCCAAAATATTCCATATTTGACACGGATGACAACGCAGGGTCGCTAGCCAAAATAAAACTATACTAATATTAAGTGTTATTAAAATTACGTTATTTCTCAATAAATGTATAACTACTTACGTGGAATGGAAATGCTGTATAGAAACAGGGGCTTTTCTAAACTATTACAAGAGAAGTCGTTGATTGTTTATCCAATGTAAATTAGTTATTTATTGACCCAGACTACCTGTAGTTATGGTGTTTATAGCGTCGCCTGGTGATGTCAAGGAAGTACGGTCTCATAACCATGAGAAAAGAAAATGGAAACGGTTGCTACCTGAAAACGAAAAAATAATTGATCCGATTAGATTAGACAAGTATTTTTCTTATAAAAACAAATTATAATATTAAAATATTATCAATATCTTGAATTCGTTACAACATTATTTTTGAAATAAAATCATGTCTGTAAGTATATATACATTTCCTTAGCCTTCAAAGTTCTCGCAATACTGCTTGGGGAAGAGCAAGACCAAGACCATTCCATGAGGTCTTATTATTATTATTTGCAGTTATAAAATATATTTATTGGAATGTGTACAATATACAAACAGTTACAGTAACAGCCTGTTAATGTCCCACTTCTGGGCTAAGGCCTCCTCTCCCTTTTGAGGAGAAGGTTTGGAGCTTATTCCACCACGCTGCTCCAATGCGGGTTGGTAAAACACATGTGACAGAATTTCAATGAAATTAGACACATGCAGGTTTCCTCGCGATATTTTCCTTCAGCGTCAAGCACGAGATAAATTATAAACACAAATTAAGCACATAAAAATTCAGTGATGCTTGCCCGCGTTTATACCCACGATCATCGATTAAGATTCACGCCTTCTAACCACTAGGCCAACTCGCCTAAGTACAATGTAGTACTTAGCCGATTAGTAGGCGTTTTGTCGTACTGACCACTTTGATCTAAAATATCTCCTCTTTGGTTAAGAATTCCAAATTCATTATGAAAACAGTCATTCATTTAGTTTTTCCTAATTATTTTCTTCTTTGGCGTCGCTTATTACCGCACAATGGAAAAAAATGAAATATCGGTATATTTACGGGTACGAGTTCTACCGTGGCACCAGTGCCGCAGAAACAGCTCGAAGGATTAATTATGTGTACGGCGCTGATCGCAAAAGAAAGCATGGTACCTTTTTATGTTTCAACGTTTTCGTTCTGGAAATTTCGACCTTCAGAAACCAACCCCGTGGACGGCCGGAGACCAAAATGGAAAATAAAGAATTAAATGCTATTGTGGAAGCGGATCCATCACAAAGCACTTCAGAAATGTCAAAGAAAAATATTTTAAATCTCGTTAGAGGTAAATAGTCAATATTTATAAATATCTTGCTATAATATTTAAAATATGATTCAATTTCGTTGTTTGAAAATTCTGCATCAGACAGCCGTTTTTTATAGAATCATCAGATTTTCATTAAAAAACATCGTCGTATCATACGATCAGTCAATAATTAAAATCTGGAACCCTCTCTCGTGTGTCCGTCTAATGCACTTTATTCGGAACAGCTGACGGCTCGTATTTGGTGATCGATGTTTCACTCTGCACTTTTAGAAATTTTCGATCCGTTACACGTCATCTGTCTACATCCGTTTCCATTAAAACATTCCCAGTTTTGCGTTTCAACGGGGAAATACTTATATTATTCTTGATATCATTTCAAGTAAGCATGGTTAATTAAGTATCATTTCACCACTTTCCACGAGTCAGATCGTATGACCGTTACCCACCTTGGCAATTAAAGATTAATAAAGGAAAAAAAAGGCATTTTATTTTCATATTTTATGTTGAATTAAAAGTCATAAAAAGTCATAAATATTGTGTAAAATATATGTTTGCCAAATAATAAATAAGATTAAAATTAGCATATGTATAATAGATACTAATATGTAATTTAAATGCAAGTGTACACGATCGTATTGAGGGTTACCGCACTAACGAGGTACGAGGGCTATGCTTACAATAGCTACGGCTGTCCGAACAATGTTATTGATGATAAGTCTTTGTAAGTAAAATTTCTGTTTTTTTTAAATGAAAATTTAAAGGTTTTAAAATATATTTACTTATACTATTCATTTACAAAATTGTACTTGTGTTGGTGATTACAGCTCCCGTAGCTGATGATCTTAAAAGACTACTTATGAATTTTGAAGTTATTTCCTTCGTGCTCACAGATTTTTTGTTCTCACAAAATCTATGATTTCACCCACAAACGGTCATTAGCAATGATTGATAACGCAATTCGTTTGTAATTGCCAAAACGATGTAAAGTATCTATTTGAGGTTAAAACATGTAGTTTTACATCATTTTCATCATCAACTTTTTTTTTCTCTCGCTTAATATATTATTATTTTTAATTTTTAATTACATACTTTCGAGTAGCAGTATAATTAGCAATGCAACAAAAAATAGTGATTGGAGATGTCCTTCTAGCAGAATCCGGCCACACGACACATCCTCAACGGATACTACCACGAGACGATATTATAATGCACAAGCGTGTACCTCAAAATAGATACACCTCTACTCCCTCAACCTCATAATCCGACACGACCGAGAAGAGTTCAGGCGCCGGACTAAACTGCCATAGACGCTTTCACATAAAATACAACATATCATAAACATAGATTAAGTTCTACCAGAAAGTATAAGCTCTCATAACGTGAAAGGTCCATGTCAATTACATTAGAAATATTGCTGTGAAAAACGAATAAACAAATAATTCAATCGTTTTGATACTATTGTAATTTGGACAAATGTATAAAGGTTTACATAATTTGCCTCATAATATAAACAATTATATTTTTGTGATTAGAAAATTGATACACATCACATTTGTAGAAAAATTATACTTTATTTTTTCAAAAATATAAATAATAAAATACCACTACTGTTCTGCGAAACACTGCAAGTCGCTTTGAAGGAACTTCGAAACCTTATAGCTCTAAAACGAGTACTTATAATGAAATAAAAGATCAAAGAAACCTAGTTCTTCAACTAAAATTTCAAATTACCATTTCAAAGTACGTTTAGTCGCCGGGTTTTTCATAGTTATATCTTATGTACGAAAATAATGCTAATTTTGTTCGCCTGTCGTTTCTCTCGATTGAGTTAAAACATTGTACATGCGACACTGGTACGTACGTGAAATACAATAGCTGACACGCGACTCATACCAAATAATTAAATTTTCGCGAGCAAATCCGCGAGAGTTTGCTAGAATATATGTATTATATACAGTACAGTCAAAGTTGGGGTTATAAAAAGAAAAACTATTATTATTTTTATCTCATTTTTTTGTTTACGGATTATTATTCCACGGCACGGTTTACACTTACGAAGACAGTTCTTCCGATTCTTCTGAGAAGAACAGATAATCGTCCGATTTTATTCTTTTGTATTAACCTCTATCTCTAATCATATTCTGAGCCACACCCTTTATACTCGTTTCAACACGTTTTGGTTTAAAGTACCTATATAAACAAATAAACGACAAAGCATATAATATAATGCTGTTTTAAAATGTTCTGGTACACAAAACAGAGCACGCCCACTACTAGTGTGAGCTTAATAAGTAAATTACACTAACATTGCGAGTTACAAACAACTTCTTATAAAATGGACGGCAGATCATTTTACAAATGGAAACAAATATCACCTTTGGTCAGTCAACTCCGACATCTTAGATAAATAAAGTACATTAGAAAGATATTAAATTCACGCTGCTACCTCTATTATCGATATTAATGTGCCGTCAACAACTATACAACTTGTCTCGCAGACATAATGAAGAATGTCGTAAGCATTCTTTAGACGTCAAGATTCTCTCAAAATAAGTTAAGAAATAGCTGCACTTTTACAGCTCGCAGCGAAGGTTCACTTTATTATTGCAACCTTAAAATTGTTAGATATTTAATATTGCAAAGATTTAATAATGTTTACTAATTTACTTACTTGGTGTTAAACTTGAAACTTGGTAAAGAGAAACCTTGTTTCTTAAATTTCTACATGGTTAGGCACACTTACCAGTTCAATGAAGAAAATTGAATAACCTTAAATAATATTAAATATATTACAAAAGATACAGCATATATATAATACACATACAAAAAAATAATACAATATAACACAAGACTAATAATGAAGTCTAAGGCCCGTATTACAGAAAGTGACTCAAGTAGCGTTTAAACTCTAATCATCCAAAACTAGTTTCAGGTACAGATCAAAGCTCAAGCGTGAATCTTATTTTAGAACGAGTTTTAAGTATTACTCCGTTGAAACTAGACTCAAGTTTAGAATTGATATCTGATTAAATTGTCTTTGATTGAAGTCCGTTCTTATTTACGATTTTTTAATAATTTCAAATTTACTCCGTTTCTCGCAAGATCTAGTTAAAAATGATGAAATTTCGTTGTAAAAAACAGAAATAAAAAATACAAATAACGATAAACTTAAGGTAATTTACATGATTTTTTTTTTTTAAATTAAGAAATAATAGCTGATTACATAATAATATCATATATAATACCTTAATCTAATATTGCACTAAAGGAAAATAGGAATGTCTAATGTCATACTCGCCAAAAGTCAACGTTTTCTTGTTCATTCAAAAATTCGCGGAGTTTGAGTTGCATTTGAACTTTATTTGCGTTTTTAGTAATAAAAAATGTCGCGAAGTGGAAAAAAGAAAAACTTTACGTTGCAGGTACGTACTAGTATTACTAATTAAATAATAATTACGTTGAACGTAACGTTAAAGACGTTGTATTTCATGTCTAGTCCACACAGAAGACATGAAAATTAAATTAATATTTTATTTTTATTTTGTATATGTTTTCAGTTTTGACAAAGCAGGGATTTTGGGCGTCAATCTTGGGTCATTGTTGAAGACCATTTTAAATAAATCGTAGCAATTTTTAATATAAATAAAGATAATTTGACTAATTACAATTTTATTCTTTGTATGTCCTATACCTACCTATACTATTATCTATAGTGCACATGTACCTAATATTTTGCAGGAGAGAAGCTTACTTCTTGAAATTTTAAAAGAATTTAAACATATCATTGAAAATAAAAAAACTGATATTGTAAGCGCGGCCATTAAAAAACAGACCTGGACTGAAATTGCAGAGAGATATAACACATCTGCAATTATTTCGGAACCGGTAAGAAATTAAATTGCTTTTTTACATCACGATTAACGTCAGGTGCCTAATGAATATAATATTGTATTAATTTTCGAAACCTATGCGACATGTCTAAGCAAAATAAATATTACGTAGAGAATAAAGTATTTATGTTGCTCATGTTGTTGGATTGAAACACTGACTTGGAAAATTAAAAAAAAAACTGTTTATGTGTAGAAACGACAAGCTATTTCTTAAAATATGTAAGCGTGCAACAAAGAATAAATAGGTTCGGTTTGAATATTATATGAAATTACTGTATTTCAGGCATCAGGCGAACAATTGCGCCGCCTTTGGACTAATCTCAAAACTCGTCAGAGAGATGCTTTGACAAGGGAAAGACAATACCGATTGGCCACTGGTGGTGGTGGTCCTTGTCCTGATGCCGAAATTGATCAAAACATTTCAGAAATAGTACCAACTCTCCTATTGGAAATACAAAATGCTATTGACTCTGACTCGACAGGTGCCTAATAAATTTGATGCTCAATATAGTTTTATTTTATGATTCCTTAGTGCCAGTTTGTTTGATTGTTTTTTTCTTTATTATCTATTAACAGATATCCCTGCGTCTACAAATTTACCTCCAATCAATATTGAATCTGCAAGCCCTTTTATCATTTTACAATCAATAATAGTCCAGCCTTCAAGATCCACAATTCAAGATGCCGAAAATCATATAATGCAGCCTAACCAACCACAGTCTTCCACATCCTTCGAATATTCATCCAATGAAAAAAACTAAGAGTCCAAATTTTAAAACAAGAGCACATTAACAGAGAAAGGAGAGCAGATGAGATCCATGCAATTTCATTAAAACATAAAAAAGAAATCCACGAACTAGAGAAAAATATTTTAAAAGAAAAACTGAAGGAGGCCAAAGCCAGGGCAGAGTCCGTACACAAAGACCAGTAAATTTTATATTGGTATTTTCAGTAGGAGAAAAAAATAATCTCTCTGATATTTCAGTCCAGTCATGCAGTCGGCACTTATTTTTTTAATGTTTGTAATTTTTTAATTGTAAGGTAAAATTAAAGACATATTACAAATAAAAAATATTTTTATTGTGACGCGTCAGCACATCGCCTTTTTGTTGTATCGATATCAATTATTCATAAAATATTCTGCTTTGTCAATAAATAATGCAAAACGAGTAATCTTAGGTACCACTTTAATGGACACAGTTCACACACATACATAAGAAAGATTTAGATAGTCATAAATATAATCATACTTTGTAGAATGTAATGTATTAGTATCATTAATTTAGACAACATGTAGCATAGATAAAATTATTATTGTGAGTTATAAACTAGGGAGGCTAACTATTCATTCTGAATACAAGTTTCATAACAATTTATCTAGGTAATCAGCAGCTCACATTTGTATTGAATTATACTACGCTAATCATACATAAAATTATTATTGTCACATAATAAGCACAAAGACAAAGGTAAGACGCTATCACAGTATCTCTGGAATGTGCATGCTAGGTACGATGACAGATAAACTCACCTGAGATGAACAATAATAAGCGTCGTGGACGAGACCGCAATCCGATGCTCATTTAAAACAACAGAGAACAAAGAATCAAAATTAATAACAGAGATAATCGTATCACAGCCCTAGTTGCATTATTAGTCTTATTCTCGTTGGAATTAATTGAAAATGCAATCAAAGGTACAAAGAAAATTAAATTCCAGTCTATCTTAAAAATATAAATCAAAGCAATATATTTTCTAAGTATTAAGTCCATGTAATTCAAGTCTCAAAACTTTTTTTTATTTTTCTTAAGACTTGTTCGCATTTCTCTCTTGTTTTAATTTATTTATAAAAGCGATAATTTAAGCTTCTACTCTTGACGGCAAAGCGCGTTTTCTCGTGTGCCTGCTTAATAAATATTAAAAAAAATGTATTGCAGAATCAATGGTCTGGCCATTATTTTTGTGAATTTTATATTAAAATTAAGTAGATAATCATATCAATATAGTTCTTTGTTACGTACAGAAACACATAGTTACTTTTGACTTGTATTTGAATAGAATGACATACATATAATAAGAATCGAAACGGTCCCGCGGTTAGTTCATCTATTGCTAGGAGGTAAAAAAAGTTATCATGAGGAAACCTGGATGTGGTGAATAAAAATCTGTTAATGTATCCATCAATCAGCATAGAGGAGGCATGATGAATACATGTTACAGATTTAAAGAGACCTAAACAAATGAAGAAACCTAAAGAAATCTTCTTTTCAAAAATAGAGGAGAGCTTAGTCCAGTTCTTTTACGCTTTACTTCATACATACGTGTAATAAACCGAATTTAAATTTAGCAAATACAGAAGAAAAAAATCTCAGAGTAAAAAACTACCTACAGTCGGTACCAATTCAAAAAAAATCTAATTACTATATTCCTCTTAGCAACATAAACAATTTTAGCGCGCTAACCTGTTATATAATATAAAAGAACAAAAAAAGTTTAAAATACTTACAAGTGATGGTTCTCCTTGTTTTTTTTAAAATCAATTAATAAACACAATTGAGATCTCAAACACATAACAAATCCATCTAAATCGGCCCAACAGTACTAGGAGAATGTTAGTGACATACACACGTACAAGAAATATTTATTTATTTAGTTTACATTTAGAAATTACTAATTGCTTTTGCAAATCTTGTCTAAAGTTTAATGCTATCTTTTAAAATTGTCAGTCTGGTTATTATATTCTATATATTTGTACGAAATTCATGCTAGTTAATTTAATTAATAATCAGTATGGCGGTAGTTTATTAACATGGAAGGAAGAAAGTAAAACAAACAGCATCGCTATAATTAACGTATTTTATAAAGCTTAAACTTATTATTAAAAATATAAAAACTGCAATGGTAGACATACTTATTAATACATAATTTAAATTGTCAAATATTAATGTTGGGTTAAAATAAAAGCCTATAACATATACTAATCTAATAAGCAAAACAAAACTAATCTAAGACAGGATGATCACATTTCATCTTTGAGTCGGTGAAAAAGTTCAATTTGAAATATATTAGACAGTTATATTACTGATATGTATTATGTGTTTTGTTATATGTATTAAGTTTGATAACATCATGTTGTATAAAAGAACGATAATTATTTCAATCAGATAGACTTGATATTTTTGTGACAAACCTAACCATCTCCAAGTTCTGCTTAGTCCTAACCAAAAAACCTTTGGACGTACAAGTGAAAAAACTTTTCTTCTGTATTTATCTTTTTTGTTGTTGTTGATCTGTCTGCGTAAGTATTACAAATAAATTTCTGTTAAAACGTATGGCAATCCTCTAAATATTTGAGCAATCGAGTTAAGTTTATTTGTCTATAGGAATATAAAAATCGAAATTATAAAAAATATAAAATTGAAATTGTTTTTGATGATGTCGTCGCAGTTTACTTCGAATTGAAGCTAACCGACAAGTACAAAGGCGTATACAAGTATCATTCAACAAAATCGCTCGGACGAGTAAAATCGCTCGCTTATGCAATGAAATCTCGAGTCTTCATTATTACAACGTGCAGTTAGTAGGATGCTCTGATCTATAGGTACACCTAGGTAGTCCGTGGGATGCCTATCATTGATTCGAGTGTATTTAGTCTGGAGAGCTTATTTAATCATTTTATTACACACACAGAAGTGCACCCTTTTTGATCCGCACACAATAAGTTGGGGAGCTATTGACCAGACGCGATATTACTTTGTTTGATGTAATGACGTATGGATACAAATAAAAACATCCCTATACATACATTCATATCCAGGTATCTTGTTTGAATGCATGTCGTGTTTTGCCAAAAAATATTAACAATATCAAATAAGTAGATGATATGTTACGTGGATTATAGAGACTACATACGTCGTAGAGGCGTATACTTAGAGTTATAACGTATTAATTTTTATGGAATATGATGCAATATGTACTATACTTGTTGTAATAAACGTATACACACATAATATGTCAAGGTAATGATTAATATTTAGACTTAGATTTAATAAGTAATTCTTTTGACTTGATTGCGTAATATTAATATTTGGGCTGTCAATACGACCTAACTTGGGTTAATTACTATTATATAACCATGAATTGTAGTTACTCGATTTAGAATGTTGTTTCATTAATTTAAATGCTTAATAATTAAAATATGGCGAGCGAATTATAACACCATTTATTGATTGGTATATTGTTTTTATCATGTCACATAACGCGTGACTTTGGTCTTTGATGCGAACGACAAAGAGTTTGTAAGTTGGTGGATTTATTGTGACTTTAAAGCTTTTTTTTTTAAATACTCACCTCTCTAATCTTTCTGTATTTCGATAACTAGATAGTCTTCTTAAAAAATCTGAGTAAAAAAAATAAAATTGATATTAATTTTAAGATATCTAGAAACTGTCTGATGGATTTGTAACGATTTGGAAAATAATTCAATTGATTTCGGCAACTTGAAACGATTTCAGCGGTACATTTAATTAAATCCTGTAACACGATTAAAAACTGTTTATAGGAGCCTATTCGAATAAAGGCGATTTGTATTCATTTGACTTGTATCACTTATTTACTGAATGACTGGTTGATCTTTAGTAACAAAGACGAGGTGGTAAGGTTTTGTGCAAGCCACTTCTACCGCTACACAGCAATACTTAATATTGTTGCGTTAGGGTGAGGGAGCTAGTGTAACTACAAGCACAAAAGTCACATTAGTTCCCAAGCTTGGTTGCGCCCACTAGTCTATGAGAGGTGGTGACCACATACCATCAGGTGGCCCATTTGCGTGTTTTCCTACTTATAATAGCATTAAAAAATACTTCACCGACCATAAAGTATATAAAGACCGATTAAGAGGAGATTTTTAAGCTATATGTATATATATGTGGGAGATAACATTTTTAAAACAAGTCCCGGTCTTATAACACGGTTGTTCAATTGATTCAAATGGCAAGTCTTTATATAAGGCTCGACAGATGTCAACAGATCAGAAGTGGTTCCGTTTTGAACACGGTACAATCGGTGCTCTGAACTGTTTATTTCGGAATTACCCAGGTGAGCGTATTTTTGTATTTATTCTGTTAATTATTTATTTAACTTAATTATTTCATATATCGAATTCATTGTTTAGAAATAAGTATGATTACTTGTCATTATTTTAAATATACTTTGTTTACTTATTTATTTGGTATTACTATTTATTTTGTCTCCCGTTCTCGCACATATATATTTAAAAAAATATACGTTCGTTTTATAGTAAAAACAAATGGTTCTGACTTTTGTATATAGTAGGTATAAAGTAATTTCGTTCTAACTAATATAAATAGAACACGTGGTACATCAAGAGTATTCTATCGGCAAGCGTAATAGTTATAAAATAGTGATAAAGTATCTTCATAATTAGCTAAACTGTATTTAAAAGAGACATAGCACATGAGAACTGTCTGGTTTGTTTCAAATCCTATTTCGTAATTTCATTGTAAAAAAGTTCTATATACTTCTAAAATATATCTCTATAATATACACACAGTATGTACATATCTTGTACAAAGGTATCAGTCAAAATTCAGTGAGAATAGTATCCAGACGACAAACCTTTTCTACAAACGGTTATCAAGATAATAAATAAAAATTTGTCCGCTCCAAGTCACCGATGACGGTTATTGTTTTAAAATTATTATTTTCATCAATAATCATATTCTTTAGAAATATTATATTCTTCAGAAATGTTCTAAATTGAAAACAGAAATCGTCTTTAATCAAGTCAGAAGTAACTTCAATTGAAAAATGTAAAATGAATTAGAATCGTTATGAAACTACTTCTCGCTTAAATAATAAACTTGTAGATGCGAGTATTTCTTTCTTGCACTTCAACCATCGCGAGAAAATATACTTGTTACAAGGAAAAATAGACACGTGTACGTTTCGCTGAGGAAAATTCTTTGTTGGAAAATCATATTTTTCTCAGTAATATTCGATGCTTACTGAGTTTAATGGCTATTACCTGAAGATTATTTTCATTGATATTACTCTTCCAATTTAGATGGATCAAGGCGAATGAATAATGATAAATTATAGATTGTTACTGTGCCAAAGCCGAGATGGCCCAGTGGTAAGAACTCGTGAATTTTAACCGATGATCGTGGGTTCAAACCCGGGCAAGCACCACTGAATTTTCATGTACTTAATTCGTGATTATAATTCATCTCATGCTTTACGGTGAAGGAAAACCTGCATATGTCTAATTTCACTGAAATTCTGCCACATGTATATTCCACCAACCCGCATTGGAGCAGCGTGGTGCAATAAGCTCCAAAACCTCCTCAAAAAGGGAGAGGAGGCCTTTAAGCCCAGCAGTTGGACATTCACAGTCTGTTACGGTACTGTGCCAATGATCTTTTATTCAACCACTAAACTAAAAAATAATAATATAAGTATATAAGTCGTCTAACCGGCAGCACACAAAACACTAAGTTAGGGGATTTGAGCCGGTGTAATTGCAGACATAAGACAGACATACATACATATCTAAGATTCCACTACCGGTGATTTTGCTACAATGCTTCAATAATCTCTAGAGGCTGATACATTTAATTTACACGGCGTCGACAGGCGATAAATATCACTATTTGATTGTTAAGCCTAGTTTACAATGCTGTGAACGCATCGTTCGGCCCGGCCTATTTCCGACGGCCGTCACAAACGACTACAGACCACGACCATAAAACTTAAATTGTCGTCGAATGCCAGTACTGGCAATAGTTTTCGTTGATTGCAATAATTATATATGTAGCTAATTTATTTAAGCTTCATATATACGACAAACTGACGCAAGTTTAGTTTTGATATACACTAATACTGATTTCATAGGTTTAGTATTCAATGCGGGAATTTTGCGGCACAGACGCGGCACTGCGGCGGTTCTGCTGCGGACCTATTATAATGTGTATACACAGTATTACGATCCAGAGCCGGTGCGGCTGCGGTGCCTTGTATATGAAGCCACATAGCGTATTTTATTTTGTAAATTGAACTACTTTGACCTTTCGCTATTTTTAATATTTTCTTCGTTGATCGTCTGGAAATATTAAAAACTTCGAAGTATTGCAAAGCATCTGCGATAGATGTATGTATTGTCGACAGTCGACGCCGCGTCACAGCGTTAGCGAATCCTACTTCTTACTATATTTTGTTTTGTTTTCATTCGTTCATTGTACATCAATTATAAAAATTAAGCCAATGAATTAATGTATGATTCAAACTGCAATAAATAACTCAGCGCCGTCAACACGTTTTCTACATGATCTTTCACATCCCACAACATGCGAGGCGCAACAAGCGGTCTCACAACTGAGGGGTGAATTCTATCGCAACATTTACACATAGGGACAATAATCATAAAATAAAATTATAAATATAATTTTTTAATCATTTAAATATATTTAAAAAAAACAAGATATAATCGTATACATAACGTTACAACAGTTACTAATTTATTTATACATATATAATGAATTTATCCAAATGAAAACATTTGATAAATCATACAAACATTCACGTGAATAATACGATGTGAAATGTGTATTCTGTTTGTACAGATAACTCATTTCGCGTAATCAATGTCCTGTAATAACTATGTTTGTATATATATGTAAAGGTACGGATTAATAACAGCATTGACAAATACAGATCCGTATTTCAATTACATCCCTTTGATGGTCGGATAGAAACAGGCAACCTGGCAGTTGGTTCACAGTCCGTTATTGTTGTTACCAATAGTCGCGCTTAATATCCTGTATGGAGTGTCTGAGTATTACGTGTGATTAAATTCTCGGACAGATTAAAATATATTGGAAACCAAATTGAATTTTTATACATCAATCATGGTCCGTCGAATAAAAGCTTACGTAATGATATATATAATTATAGAGTAAGGAAGCTTGCAATTTAAATTTTAAAATTATAAATCGTGTCTCATGTATCAATCCTGCGCCTAAATGTATGATTTAATGAAATATTCTTTTCATCCGCATTTTGCAAACAGTACATTTGTTATTACTGAAATAAACGTTAAACGTCAAGGTTATAGAAACCTTTTTTCTTTTTTCTTTCAAGCCTTTTGCCGTCCACTGCTGGACGAAAGCCTCCCCCATAGAACGCCAACCATCCCGATCTTGGCCAGTCCGCATCCATCCCGTACCTGCCATCTTTTTTAAATCGTCGGTCCATCTTGTCACAGGGCGTCCTACACTACGTTTGCCTAAGCGTGGTCTCCACTCCAACACGTGTCGGCTCCATCGGCCATCAATGCGCCTGGAGACAAGACCAGCCCACTTCCACTTCAGCAAGCTAATTCTACGCGCGATGTCGGTGACTTTAGTTCTCTGTCGAATGTCCTCATTTCGGATTCTATCGCCCAGAGAAACCCCAAGCATCGCGCGTTCCATTGCTCGCTGAGCGACCTTAAATTTGTGGACCCAGTACTACGGTGAGTGTCATCTTTTCGGCACCGTAAGTCATTACAGGTAGGACGCACTGATTAAAGACCCTGGTCTTAAGCGACTGTGGGATCGACGATTCAAAAATATGACGCAATTTTCCGAATGCCACCCAGCCCAAACGTATTCTTCTTTTAGCCTCCTTCTCAAAGTTGTGCCGGCCAAGTTGTATAGTTTGGCCCAGGTAGATATATTCCTGCACAACTTCAAGTGGAGAGCCATTTACGACCATTTAGAAATCGATAGGCCGTAAATCAAATATTTAGAATCAACAATTATTAAGGACGATCAAAAGGACAGTCTATAATATTGGAATTATGTATTACCTAATCAAGAATGAAAGCCATAAAGCTTAGTATATTATTGAACCAGACAGACTAAATTACGTTCGATGGAATATTAAATTACACTTCGCATCTCCCACTCATATTTTCCAATATGTATGCATCTGAAAATTTCATTCTACATAATAAATTGTGAATTTTCTTTGAACAGAATCTCGTTTATTAAATTAATATACCTTTAGCATTTTGTAGGCGTAATTTCATGTTGTAACTTCATCTGTGCAACGTCTAGGTTGTAATCTCTAGCTTTGTTTTATGTAGTTGATTAATCAAAGCATTCTCAGCTCTATTTGCAAATGAAATAAGAGTTATCTCGTTTAATCTTTTGTAGTGCTTTGTGAATTTTAACTCTATTTATTTGAAGAAAGAAAATCTAGTTTATTATGATTTCATACTTTGTAGAAGATACTTAAGAAATATTTTCTTATCGTACCTGTTATAGCATAAAATTACATATTTTATAAATAAACAAAAGGTCTAGGAGCATGACGTATAATTTACCTATTCCACCAGGAAGGGATAGTGATTGGATCAAATAGAATTTATGTGATTTGAAATAATTAAAACTTTATACTGTCGAAACGCATTTAAATAATTATCGATGCAAATTACTTAGCAACAAAATTTTTCAAAAAGACTAAAATATATTTTATATACATATGTATAGATTGTATGCATATTGTGGATAAGCCTCTTATACGACGCAACTCGGCACTAATCTTAAAATGTTAATTAAATGTAACGTGCATACTTGAATGAGTACAAAGTTAAGTGCAATTCTATAACGCAAGCTAAGCTCAACGCCGCTAATGGAAATTAAGATGGTATAACTCTTAAATAATAGTTCAAAATGTTTTAGAAAAGTTGTAATTGACAAATGAATTGTTATTAATTGAAATGAATAAGGATAATTAATGTTTTCTTGAATCTTAAAAAAAAAGTAAGTTTTATCCAGACGCGTATGTGTTTTTACGTGTGCGCCGATTAAATTCCTTGAAATGGCTAAACCCATGATTATGATTTAATTGATTATTATGATATTTTTAAGATTAAAAAAAAACATTAATGACAAAAATAAGTCGCTCTCACATGACGCCCTGCGTAACATATAACATAACATAACAAATTGGATAGTTATTGATATAAAAATTATAATAAAATAACACCAATAAAATAATAAAATATGAAAATAAAATAAATAGTATATAGCAACTACGTGTATACGCGCCGCAAACACATACAAGGAAGTAGAGACTGCGGCGGCGAGCGGCGGAGACCGTTATAAGACAGCGACACGCCGTTCGTCGTCAAGGCGCGCCATTTGATATTTGACATAAAAAAAGACGAAGCGTACGCTAATATCCGATCGCTTGTTTGATCAGTAGTGATTGTTTTAAATATACTAATAATATTGATTAAAAAAAATTCCATGTTATTATAATATAATATTTTGTGTACGCTATTTTGAATTTATGTTTTATTCTTATTTTATAGTCGATTTAAGACATCGCGTTTCTCTCAGTTCTGAGAGATAAAATTTGTGTTTTGTAGGTTTTATGCGGCAAAATGGTGCGTTTATTTGATACCAATAAAACTAATCAAATATTTATGGCGAGTAGGTATTTCTTACATAAGTGCTCTATTAACGAAATACACATATAAACATTTCGAGTACACATACACACAGTTTCCATGTATTTATTATGATTTTTTAACATCAACAAAATACAGGGATATCTTAATTATAAATGACAGCAACTTTATAAATAAAATAAAGTACTAGACACACGCAAATAAAGCGCAGTCTCTAAAAACAATCACAATTTCCTTTAGAATAGCTAAGTTATACGTAGAGATTAACTTGTATTTACAAAAATTTAAATCCTGATCGAGAATAATCCGTTAAAAAGTTTAACGATCGAATTTGCAGATTATCTATTGTCGATGTATAATAATAACAGAAATACAGGTTCATAAGCTTTTAAAGACAAGCACAGACGTCAGACATCTTATCGGAGGCCAATTAGCGTGATTCCTCTAGAAATGAGGATTAAAATACCTACGCAAGTCTCGTTTGTTATTGATAAAAGCGAATATGCTATGTTTTATTACAGAGAAAATAAAGTTCAATATTGTTCGTATTTTAAAAGCTTTATTTCTTTTATAATATTTTCTCGTCTATTTTTTTTCCATGTTAGAAATCAATTAGAGAATTATTATATGAAATTCTATTATATTCATTATGATAGAACACAAGCTTGTTCTAAAAACTACACATAACATCAACTCAATTCATAAAATATCAAACAAACTTTCGAATATGAAATCCCAAACCGATCCTTAGTGTGGACCCTCCACAGACATCGAATTAAATCCCACCATATTCAATAGACTTCCCAGTGATGAATTTTAGACGCACTATAGTTAGGTTTGGAACCTTTTAGGATTATAGCTTAGTTAATACCCACGTAACGGAAAGGGGTACGTATAGATTGTATGGATACGTTAGTAACTCCACAGCCAAAGGCGATTTACTCTAATAGTACTGCATGTCACACCACATTCGATGTACTGACGTGCATATCCAAATTGACTGCACCTGAATGATTAAGGCTATCTACACACTGTGATTCATCATTTCAAAAAAAACATTAGATAATTTTTATGTGTCTAAATTAGATTGTTAAACGAATAAAATGGACTTGTCTTAATTACAGACACGCGTATTGAAATTAATAGCATTACGGATAGCGCAGTTTAACGAGTTAATTGTATTCTTATTGAGATGAAAGACAAAGTGACAGAGTATAATACATTTATTATCTAAAAATTACAAATTCAATTATAAAAAATCCTCACAAATAAGATGACTAATCACTTTATTCATCTCAATATTGCACATAAAAAACTACTCGTGACTCTTTTAGGCAGGTCTCGTGTTTCTTACGCGTCACTTATTTTATCGTTGCCGATATGAAGGGTAGGGCCCGTGTAATTAAAGACACATTTTTGTCCCACAGCACTATCAAATTGAAGTAAATACATAACTGTGAACATTCTGTAACAGATACCTAATGTATGATTTATTATTATATGTCTTGTGATGAGACATTTCAAAATTCAAACTATATTTTAATGCAAATGTGCAAAGCGTATTTATATCGACGAGAGACATCTTAGTCCAATTAGTGAGATTTCAATAAAGGCTGACGATCAGAGTACTAACGTGGAATGTAATACATATAGTCGAGTGTTTAGTCTGCTCTCAGTAATGTTAGGGTAATATTACATGAATACTGCCATTCTCAAACGCCGAGAGCAATTAATATACATCTTGCGAAATATAAAGCATATAGATAAACTATATAAATATGTATTTGTTATTATAAAAACAAAATTACACTAACTGACAATGGCACGTAGCAACCGGAAAATTCAAATGAACATATTTTTTTAATTGGAACTTGCATGTATTGCATTGCATGTATATGTCTGCGACCCCTAATAAATATATTACCGTAATAAATATATTAGATTTCTAATATCGTTTGAGATTTCTCGAGATATGTATTTTATATGTTTGAAGGTGATTTAATCTAACATCATGAAGATTTCGATAAAATCTAAAATTCCTCGGGGATTTTTCTCTTACGTAATAGCCATTACGTATTGCATTTGAAAAAAGAAGAATACCATCTTCTGGTTGGTTTTTCTCGATAGCAACTATATACCAAACCTGTGATAGTTTTTCATTCTATTTAATCCAATTACATGAAAATTCAAAAAAGCCTCCTCGAATAAAGAATATGTGGATTATGATTTTGAATAAACAGACAATATTACAAAAAATGCCTTATACAATATACATTTTATAATCCCTTACTGGCGGACGAAGCCTCGGGCGGAAAAAAGTTTCACTATAATTCTAACCAGCATTAAGTTCCTTTCTTAAAAATTCATCTCTTATCCCAATAACCACAAATAATGCAACATAAGACTTAAAATAGTCAAACAAAATAAATCATTTCATCGAGCAATGTGTAAAGGGCTTTAGGCCATGATATTTTGTTCTCTTGATGAGTTGATATTGGCGGTGACGTGCGTCGTATGCCAGGGGCTAAATAAACTGTAAAATGTACCGTACTGCACGCGCTAAATCAATTAAGCTGCCCGCTACAGGCTCGTAAGGTTTTCAATTTAATTATGCAGTTTTTCCGTTAATGGACGAAGAGATTATCCTTATCCAATGCCTAGTGTTCATATTGTCTCTTTCAAGGGGATTTTGTTGACATTACTTTTATTTTCTGTTGCTGTGTAATTTTATTAAAAGCCTCGGAACAAAGAACGGCTTATGCCTTTTCGCTGACAAAAGAATATATTGTTTTATATATATAAATAGTATATTGCATAATATTTTGCTTATATTTATTGGCCGTAATAGCAAAAATAAGTTAAAATTGTGCCCATTCATTCATTTTAGTAACGAAAAAGATTTACGAAATAAATTAATCTTGCCACCATAACTGTTAAGTAGAGGTATTTTCTTTTGACCTGTACCAATACAGATATTTAGGTACTAAATGATAGTTAATTATGAATGAAACAAAATGAACAGGACTGAAAACTACCCCTTGTATCTATAATTTGTAAGGTCACTGGCTTTTAATAATTATTTTGAGATTTTTAGAAAATAATGCTAATATTTTTAACTAAATTAACACTGGTTGGAAATTATTGAGAGAAAAAAACTACACGATATATAAAAAAGAAACAAAGCACGGATAAATTGACTCGTTAGATGGTTGCCACGGTGATTGCAAGAATTCCGATAAAAATTGTAATAGAATTGAAAAACATGATTAGTAATGAATTATATAACAACATACACGTGGAAGACAATAAAATGTTAAAAGTAAATGTGAAGGATTGTTTTACTAAGGTATTCTTACAAATTAAAAAGTCAAATAATTTATGCCTGAAAAACTATAACAAGCAAAACTTATCTATAAAATATTTAATCAATAAATAAATAACATGTATGTAAAGCTCAATAATGGTAATGGTAACTCATCGAAAATATGATTTCTAAATATAAACAATTTCATATGTTTGTTTAATCATCAATCAGTTTTCATAGTTTAATCCCGTTCTCGGCGCTCGCTGTAAAAAAACATCGTCAGGTAACGTATATGTGTCGGACGAAATTCAATCACATGTATGTCCAACAGACCTGTATTGAAAAAGCTCTAAATATTCTCTTTAACCGGGAAAGTTTTTTGTCAAGATATTCACGGTTTGTAATTATAATAAGAAGGCAAACTAGTACATGATCTACAAAAAATATAAAATACTATAATAGTTTCCGCCCGCAGCTTCCCTAACGGGTGTGGTGTTCAAGTGTTAGGACCCTTCCTTTTCTGTTTCCCGACAAGTTGTAAAATTTCGTGAAAGAGTAACAAACTAATTTTCGTATATATAATATTAGTTGAGATATTTAGGATTACTTACACCATTAAGAACGGTTTTGTCAACCTCAAAATCGGTAGTCACCAATACAAAACATACAAAGTATTGCTGATAGTGATAGAATAAGCACACTATAATTATATTCGCTTAATTATACCTTAAGAAAATAAAGGTTTCATAGTCGCTTTACAAAGTCGAATTAATCAAATAACTTTATAAAAATATACAAAGTCTACGCAAACGAAATCGTGCACACAAATCTATTTTAAATTAGCCATTGAATTATAAAAAATGAAATATCAAATTCAAAATATTTCTGAAAAATATCATGATAACAAGGATTACACAGACAGTGTACTTGGACGCATGGATTCATACTGTATATTCAGCCCGTATTTTGATACTGAAGGCGCAATTTGATCAAATAATAGACTCAAATTAGGAGACCTAGGAAGATGATATAGGTACACCTACACTTTGGTTTGAATATTATTGATTATAATTTCATGGTCGACAGGGGTGGTTTGAATTCCCCTTGTAAAGGCATTTCTGTTACACAGGTGTATTTGTCAGCGTTTAAATTTTTAACTTACAAATGATGTTAATAAGGAAAGGAATACACGTTCTATTAAGGACGCGTAACACTATAATAGTTATTGTATATTAACCGTAAATATTATCCGTAATTTTATTGAAAAACTTTGTTAAATCTTCCATACCGATTCTTATTATAAATTAATCTTACTATAAAGTATTGTCATAATTAAAAGGAAGTCCCAACAACGTTTGTAATAGCGATAAGTTTTTGGCATAATAGTTTTTTTTTCATAAATACTTCTTGTATTCAATACATGCCTATAGGCTTATTTTTAAAGAAATTGCTGATTTATTTCATTGATTCATTCACATTTTTAGTGTTAGAAATGAGTACAACAACATCCTGTGGGTTTAAAATCAATTCAGCGCCATGACCAATCCGGCTCGTAAACAAATTAAAGCATTAAATTAAGGCATTGTGTATTTAAATATATTTCAAATTACTAGGTGTAAAGTTAGTATTTATTATTTAACTAACGAAATATTCATAAAATTAATATTTTTGTCAGGGTATGTGGCGTCTATGCATCGTATAATAAAATCCAGCGCCGAGCGATCTCCCCGCCCGTACCTAAACTGATTAGCAACGCTAATACATCTTATCGTACGCCCAACATACTTTAATATCATTAAAATGATGGTGATTACGTAAATGTTTTATTTACGAAAATGGTCTTCAATATTAATTTAAGTCGATAATTTTATTTTTTTAAAAGCTAGACATGAGGATACTTACAGATCAACATTTTTCTCAGTCCACGTAGACGTTTTTAAACATTTATTAAAAAAAAATTAAACAATATATTACATTTATGTCACATTAAACTAATAAGAAGACAAAAACCTATATTGTACTTAAGAAGTCTTTTAAATTCATTTTTATCGTAATTGCACAAGATTATTTAAACGGAATACAATAATCACTTCTGAATATCTATTATAGGATATAATTATATTTTTGCTTACAAACAATATAATAATATTTTTTTAATAATAATATAAATATGTTATATAATAAACGAAAGATAAAAATTACATTTCGTATATCCAACATATATAACACTAACACATTCCTTTTAATTATAACGTTATTTATTATACGCAATTACAACATACATAGTAAGTATATTAAATAGCTGATATCTTCTTACATCAAGGTAACCCAATCTAAAAGTTCAATTACTTTATTTTTACTCGAATTCCTAGAGAGAAAACAGACGAGCCAAACCTCATAACTATATAATATTAGTATGATGTTGGTATCAAAAGCTTTGAATTCCTCATCAAGGCAATGAAGCACTTGTAAGTTTGCTGCAATAAAGTTCTTAGAACCGATCTCATTTAATATGGAAATCAGATTTTGATTGGAATTAAAGATATATAACTTGACAAGAAATATATATTTAAAAACACTGTAGAGACTTAATCATATAAAATAAACCAACGATCGTGAATATATGGTTATATGTTTTTTTTTTTTTAATTATTATACAATGCTAAATAAAATACTTGAGAGATACAGTTTTTGAGTTTATCAAAAACGGCTGCTGCCATTGCCGTTCACTTATCCGAAGAAGTAACTTTCCGTATGAAAATGGGATTAAATGTTTGAGTTTTATTCATATAGGTCTAGAAATTTTTGACGCACGTCGCAAATAAATGTACTAATTTATGCTAGAATATATAATATATACAAAGAGCTAATCAAAATCAGATCAAAATACATTTGGCAGGGACTCACTCATGCAGCACTAATAGCAATACGCAAAGAAAATCCAGACTTCAAACGGGAAATGTCTATCAAAGGACTTAAAGACATTATATTTTCATACAAGCACCCGAGATGCTTATTGAGAGATTACATGACAAAGGCATAGTCTAAGACGTCTGAGGCATTAGTTGTTAGGATTCCTTAACCATCGAATACTTTCTGATATTTTACGAATCAAAATATTTAAGAAATTATAATAATCAATAAACATGATTTTAAAATAAGAACAAGGTAATATTAATGGTTGTATGGATTGTAGTATTGTAGTAAGTTCGTTACGAAAGCTCATTATAAATATTGTTAACATTTTCATAATTATGAACATAGATTCAAACAAAACATAACAATCAAAATGCATTCAGAATGTATCCTTTAAATGATAATCCCCGATGATTGAATAAACAATGCGAAACCTATCCCAACACAAATCCCAGTTAATGAACGTGGGGGTCCTCAAATTTACCATACAAATCATGCAGCATTGACACGTCTATTCGTGACTAAAATTTCAAACAAAATTTGAGTTATATCGAAGCGAATTCTATTTTTAAAACGTTAAAGGGAAAAATTAAAAACGCCAAAGGGATGTTGTTGTAATTAAATTTCAACACTGATAATGCGAAGTCTGTTCATGTCACTGCAAATTACAATTCATTAACAGCGATGGATCCGTCATACACGCGTGACGTCAGGCCGACGGCGGCGTTACGTGGACTATAACATTGTTAGCGAAGCATGTTCGCATGATCTTTTTGTGATAAAAATTTATATAATTTTGTAATTTATAGAAGAATTACAATAACGCCTCATTACCGTACAAATAATAACTGCTAAATATTCTATTAAATTACATTTCGTATGTTATATAATCAAAATACAAGAAAAAATAAAATATATTAAGTCTTTGTAAAACGTATATGGAATATAATTATTATTTAAGAGCGTCTGTATTTATACGTACAGTTATATACTTCTGTTATCTGTATCTTATATATCGCAGATGGATTGCCGAATCAGCTGTTTTACAAAACCTATAAGGCCTTACTTAGAAAAGTTGCTTAGTGACTGTTTAGTTAAACACTGAATTCTCTCCGTCTGTCATTATTGATTCGAATTTCGAAAGAAGAAGACTAAACTTTTTTTTAACTAATCGTCCGGTAAACAACCCGATACATAAATCTAGTAGCTTAAGTTAGGTTTAAAATGAAAAAAAATAAAAAACTTGCCTAATCTTATTAGGAGTGGTACATTCTACATATTTTAAGGGGCATGATATCCTAGTTCCCAAGGTCGGTTGCGCATTGGCGATGTAAGGGACGATTAATACAATAATATTTTTTAAAGCGCTAATGTTTATGGGCAATGGTGACCATCATCTGGTGCACTTTACAGTCCACCTACTTCGCTATCACCTACATTATAAAAAAATCTGTATATACTTCGTTGGTATATAGTATCATAATAATAAGAAATATATGTTTACGAAGAAAAAAACATATATTTATTTATTTATTTTACTTGCTTTAAGTATAAGTTATTTCAATAAAAATATCAATTTCGATGTTTAGGTATACGCCGGCCGTCCCTTGTCGGCCACTATTTTATCTTTTCTCGTGTATTGATATACAAACTTGTAAATTTTTATGGTATTGTATTGTGACTACGAATACTATAGTAACCAAAATGTTTGGGTCATTTATTCATATTCATTTTTTTCAGATAATAATATTCGACCTTTCTTTCGGTCGTGACCTTCATTTCAACACAACACAACACAACAACATTCCAAATTTAATATAAAATTAATCAGAAGTTGTTATTATCGATCGGAATGAATATTGAAATGTAAAATTAATGTGGTAACATTTTTATTGGAATAATGGTTGATATATAAAATATATGGATTGTGTCAAAAACTGCTTTTAACAATAAAAAAAAATTGGAGCCTATAAATTAAAAAAGTAATGTACCTGTTTTATTTAAACCAAATTTCATTATCTAGCTTTTGGTTTTGTATCTTTCGGTGTGTCTTATTACTACCATCTTCCAAACATTTTATACTTCTTATAATATAAAAAAATGCGTTAGTAATTTTCTTACAAAGCAAATGTTACATCTTAGAATCACCGTGACATGTGACATTGGGAACAGACTCTACGGGACCAAATACAAGTTGCAGCCCATTATACGAGACTGTTAACACTTGGAACAGTGGACCACTCCTAATTGAAGGATGTCATAGATGTTTGAAGCGATTTCAATTATTTTATTTACATAATTGATATCAGAATTTTATCATTAATTAAGTTCATATTTGTTTTATATAACTTAAGAGACACAAAAGAAAAATCATATTTTTCTTAATGTTTAAATATAGGTGTTGATTCTTCTGTAGACAATCCGTAAAATAAACTTTAGTATAATAGGACTTAAAGACTTTCTGTCATTGTTAACAAAACAAATATTGCGATTTAGATAGACAATATTTTCCTTCTCGGCTTGCTTTTCCTAGTCTTGTCAAATTCGTCAAAATATAATAAAAATAGTAAGATTAAATTTAAATTATAAAATTAATATTAAAATATTCCTTGCGTTGCGTTGTGTTAAAAGTCAATAAATCGGTAAATGATCGATTTGTCAGGTTATATTCGCTACACCATTTTATTTAAACGAGGCGTGAAGAGGCATCTTGCGGGCCGGCAAGGCGAGGACGGCAAGTGCAGAACCTTCTTCCCGACTGTACTGGCCGTCCTCGCGATTGGACTCTTCTACCACTTAACATCAAGTGGAGTATAGTCATTTGCCCTCCCTTGCCGGATATAAAATATATATATATATATATATATATATATATATATATATATATTATAACAAAATCAAGGAGGATAACTCATATACAGTACCCGTTATATGGATAATATTAACATTTATTTTGAAATTGGCCTGCTATGAGCCCGGCCGGTCTGGCGGCCGGCCAGGTTCAGTGGAAGCTGTCTTTGTAAAAGAGAGAAGTGTTCGTGGTATTCCATTATAATAAAATCAGCATTGTTAGCCAGAATAGTTCACGAAAGAATTAAGACTACCTATCTAGTAGTAGTACTTATTAGCAATATATTAAAAAGACTGGAGTTTTATGAAACAAAGCATTGAATGTGAAATATTGCACTTTAAATCTGTTTAAAACTTCATTTAAAAGCATTCACAAAGGTAGGACCTATGTGGTAAACCCACACTAGAGAAGTAAAAGTGACACTCCATCGACGTCACAGACATGCCAAGCAAATTTACCACCGAACTCCTGTTCGTATCGCTATTGTTATCCCCGATCACGTCAGAACTTAATTTAACAGATTATGTAACATAGGTTGAAGGTGCGAAAGAGATAGAAAACATCAACATGGAAGAGCGGGATGGGCGTATATCTCACAACTCATCCCATAGATGTAAACCTTTGTACAGTTCGCCCGGCATTTCCCAGAAATGGAGTTATTTGAAAATATATACCGGATAAAATGCACACGTCAAAGGCTAATTAAAATCGTGTAAAAGGGACTCCGGACAGATTCCCGCAGAAGTGCAAAAAGTTTTTTATGGAATTCCCCTTTGATATCTGATGCACAATTTAATATTGTATGGTGTTTCAGCAAACAAAACTTATTCTCGCGTAAATTGGACTTCGGAGAGCTTATAAATTAATTCTTTATCATATGTATTTTATTTTCAAGTTACCATTTTTTATATCATGTTTTTTATTATCATACACACACACTAACACTAACACATAACGTAAGCCTAATAATATTAAAGTCAAAAGCTGTGTTGATAGGTAATGTTAGTTTAGTAAAATAGTACACCTATGTAATAATACTTATGTGCCATTGCAATTGTCTCGATTTCCAATAAAACCAAGAAAATATGACCATTTAAGAATTTCGTTAACAAGTTGTGGAAGGGTGAAGTCAAGGTTAAGGTTAAGGGTCGCGAAATTACGCTCAAATATATCGCTTAATAGTCCTTAAGAATTCGCTTTGTAGTAAAATATGCTTAAAAAATAGGATAATATTTTAGATATTTATTCATCTCTTATAGCTTTTTTTCAAATAATAATCCTATAGCTTTACAAATTCCTTAAGACAATTTCAACATTAAGATAATTTTTGTCTGTGAATAGATTATCTTAGATTTAATTTACGATTTCGACATTTATTTAGGTTGTGTGATGATTTCATTACGAGTTAAATTATTTTAAAATTAAAGTATGCCGATCGATGACAACGCCATCTTTTCAATGCGTTTTATGGCGTAACATTTGATTATGAGATCCTGTACCTCGAAGCTCATGCCCTCAACACACAACAACCAGTTGACAACCATTCGGTCTGAATTAAGGGGTAGAGGGGCTGAATAGACATGCTTTTAAACGCGGAGTAAATTCGGTGTGGAGTTCACTTTTTTCTGCCGATTAAAAAAAATACTTTATCTAGTTAAAAGGTGCTTTTAGCGTGCTAACATGGTTTACTCTGTGTCAACTATACGAGACGCAGAACAGTCAGCTATGCCATAAGTCTATCTTTAAGGATATATCGTTACAATGTGCCATTTATTCTTAGGAAAAATGTATAACATGTTTATTTATAACGTTTTCTGTAAATCATTTTAAAGACATTTTAGAAGATAGTTTACTTTGTTCAGTTAACATTGCTAACTATTGCTTATACTTCTTATACTTATAGGGATACTAGGATAGCAATTTGTGACTTATACTAATTAAATAAAATATTTTTTTTAATAAATGTATAAACACATAAGGCGTGCGGAAAATATACTGCAGTACGAGCAGATACAGAATATTTGGGTCTATAATTTTTAACCTAAAATTTAAAAAAAAAAATCACTCCGTTCTTGTGAATGGATTATATTGCATTGCATAGTTAATTGTATATATATACAAAGTAAAATAAAGTATTAAATATTTCAATAAATAATATCAAAAATTTTGATGTGGCCTATTTCGGTTGAAGCGGATTTATTGTTCAATGTTACAAGTTGTATACACTGTTGAGTGGGATTAATACTACCTTTGACCGCGTAATTAGTAAAACCAGTTAACTATGGAATGCAAAATAATTTATATATATAAATAAATAATGTAAAAACAATTTAATTTTTTTTTATCTATGAGTTAACTTAAAAAGATACATCTTAGAACAATTTTATTATAAAAAAACATACTAACTATGTGAATTAAATTTGCTAACCTCGTATTGTCCACAAGTAAGTAGTAGTGATTTTCTTTACCCCGCCGTTACATCCGTTTAGGTAGCATCGATAGCAGTCCTATGATTGATATTTTTTGAACGCCGTAACTGAACATGCCATACTTCTTGAAACTGACGCATTTGTCCATAGCACGTACAACACAGCTGTAGATAGAAGTACAATCTAGTAATGATGGATATGACCGATGTGATAATCTGTAAGTCTTAGTAAACAAAAACCCAATAACTTTTTATTGGGCCGACCGACCTGGGATTTGACCCCAAGATACGTAGGCCATATATGTAAAATTTATATTAAGTTAAAGTAATACTTTATCATAACTCTACTTGTAATTTTATATATATATATATATATATATATATATATATATATATATATATATATATATATATATATATATATATTAATATGCGTAAGTAATAGTATGCAAGTTATACGAATATTACAAAAAGGTAATTTGTTTGTATCTTTGTTTGATATTTTCAGATTTTCAGATAAACACAAAACTATTAATTTATGCGTGCACTCCAAAACTTATAACTGTTTAACAGGAAAGCGCAAGCCCATCGAATTTTCTGGCAAATTGAGAAAATTAAAAGCAAACCGCCTACAAACTATACCGGTAGTTTAATAACCGGTATTGTAAATGCATCATTAAAATTAATAACCCGCAAGCCCTTCTTCTTACCAAGAATTATTGCTTTCAGTCAGTATTTCCGAAGACTCAAACATTTTAAAGAACTACCTACCTATTAGATTATCGAATACGAATAATTTAGAGCAAGCAATACCAGGAAAAGTATCATATTTATATCACGTTCTATCTAACAAAAGTATATTGCTCTTTATATCTAGTCGTTGTATGCAATTAAATAATAATTACTGCTATTGTAAAGGTGAAAATGTAACGCTTAATGAGCCTTATATACTATTTCAGGTCCAAGCAATGAAACAAATCTACGTATAAATAAAAAAAAATTCAATCCTATCAGTGTATTGTTGTCACTACATCTTGTTTATTTAACAATCCATTATTTACGTGTTAATTAGAGTTATCCGACCCTTCTCACGCGTAGCCTTGTGACGTACCGTCAATAAAAATCAAATCAAAGATAGAATGAAACCATAGATAATTTCGAACCTTTTAACGAGTTGATATATTTCTAACAATCGTAAAACGTTGGCAGGCTTTATAATAAAATCCTCTTATATTTGAAGTCATCTAAAACTTACAGCTTGAAAACACTTTAAAGACCCACTATAACTATCGAGATGTCGAGTGTCTACATCGGATCGAAATTAAGACAAGTTCAAAAAGTTGAAAAACTTTGTACTTAACTTTTAATTGAAATTACGAACGAAATTAATTTAACGCGTAACATTGATATTATCTATAATTATTAAATATTTTATAATAAAATAAAAATTTTAAAACCGTATTCCGAACTGCATATTCCATTTGGCGTAATCAAAAAAATAATCATCATATTTTATTTTTATTAATCGAATAAAATATCAAGCCACACTAAAATATTAAACAAATGCAAAGTAGTGTTAAAAAATGATTAATGATATAAATAAAAAAAATACTAATTATTACTATTATTATAACAACTTGAATCAAAATTTCAAAATAATTAATTCGAAAAAACACCGGCCTATATAATTCTTATTGAACATTTGTATTTTCAAATAAAAACTACTATTAGATAACTTATATAAAATATATATTATGTTAATGTTACAAAAAATATTTATAAAAATTTGGATCTATAAGACCAAATGTTTGAACTCAAAATATAAATCTAATATAGAACGAAAGTCTAGACTGTATTTAAAAATGTCGTGGTTTTGGGACGATTTAATATAAATTTATTTATTTTATACGACTGTTTAATATACTAAGAATACTGTTTCTCTACTCACCCCAATTTGGTTTTCCTAACATTAAAATCACAAGAATACGAGTATTATTTATATAACAAATTAAATAAAGGATAATTATTCACAACATGCTGCCATTTTATTGCTTCTTCTTTCAATTGTTTTCTCATATTGCTTTACGCTTTCCCCGTTCGAAATATAAAATATTTATAACTATTTTAAATTTCTTTAATATGCGCGTGGGTATTATATGCCAGTATTTTTTAATAGGTTCAGTTATGTGCCAGTATTTTTTTTTAAATATCAAACGCATTCATCTAATATTGGTTTTTTGTTCAAAAACACACCATTAAAATAATTATATTATTTTAATTTATTATTTATTATATTTTTTTACTAACGTAAATTAACCAAGCAATGTCGCACTTTGTTTCTTCTGTATAGATTTTTTTTCCTCGTTCCTTTTTTAAAATATATAGGTGTTACATAACCTTATATTTTAAAGACTACATCGGACATTGCCACTATTCTTTTGAAATTAATCAATATAAATAATAAATTTATATTTTTTAATAACGTCCCGTTGGAATCACATTTATCTTAGGTACATTTAACAAAATGTTTATATATTTGACATTATAGTGTAGAACCGAATACCATACCGATTTCGGAATCTTACGACCTATTATTATGAACTTCAAAGTATTAATTAGTTTTCTCATTAATACAAAGTGAAGAGCTTACATTTTTAACATTAACGAAGAAAAAACTATAATAAAGATACTAGCGATTCTTTAGGACCTAGTGTTTTTTTTTTTTTTTCAGCCTTTTGCCGTCCACTGCTGGACGAAAGCCTCCCCCATAGAACGCCAACCATCCCGATCTTGGGCAGTCCGCATCCATCCCGTACCTGCCACCTTTTTTAAATCGTCGGTCCATCATGTCACAGGGCGTCCTACACTACGTTTGCCTAAGCGTGGTCTCCACTCTAACACGTGTCGGCTCCATCGGCCATCAATGCGCCTGGAGCGTGACCAGCCCACTTCCACTTCAGCGAGCTAATTCTACGCACGACGTCAGAGACTTTAGTTCTCTGGCGAATGTCCTCATTTCGGATTCTATCGCCCAGAGAAACCCCAAGCATCGCGCGTTCCATCGCTCGCTGTACCTCGCCGGACCTAGTGTTATCCCGAAATAATTTGTACAAAACAAATCGAATCGAAACAAATGACCAAATTCAAAATTATAACTAAAAATTATGGCTTTTTGTAAGCCACACTATTTTCGCTAATTACTCGTAGACCGCTAACCATAGAATTTTCAGAATATGTATATAATGACAGTATGTGTACATATATTGTTTTGTATACTCTGGGGCCGGTTGGCGTGGTCGGTAGATATTTGACTTTCACGCCGAAGGTTGTAGGTTCGATTTCCACCCAGGACATACATTTTTGTGCATGAACATGTCTGTTTGTTCTGAGTCTAGACGTAATTATCTATATAAGTATGTATTTACAAAAAAAAAGTAGTATATGTAGTATATCAGTTGTCCGATTTCCATAGTACACGCTCTGCTTAGCTTGGGATCAGATTGCCGTGTGTTAATGATGTCCCAGGATATTATTATTAAAATCACAGAAGAAGTAAAGATAAATAAACCTTAGATGAACATATTCCATGCGATTCTAATAGCTCTTCTATATTATGCACTACTTTATAATACAGTACTATTCCGCTTAATTACTTAATACTATAATATACATTTTAATTTTATATCCAAACTTTTAATAACAACCTCGCTTATATTAGATTTTTTGCTGTACCCATAATTAATACCACAGATTATTCAAGATTTCGCCCAATTACATCAGTTTCTACTCATATATTATATTATGATATTATAATCATATTATATCATATTACCACTTATTAGAATCTTCTTAAAGATGCGTAAACGCACTTCCTACAGAAAACGGTTCTCCCTTATATAAAGCCATTGATTACATCAAAATACCAATCAACATCAATCTACATAAATTGAATCAAAATACATATCCAATTTTATTAGACCCAGTTTAATAATTAACCCAGTTTAATTAGTGTAATAATTTTAAAATCCAGCTGATCCAGCTTAATAAAAAAAAAACATTCAACCACAATTTTTCCCATTTATAATAAATCTTAGTAACATTTTTACGGTTTTATTAATAAATGTTTGATAGCGGATGAATAGTTATGCCCGTGTTTTCTCTCTTGTTATCGGTAATTTGATATTAGAGAAACCAAGACAAAGCAAACTGTATTTTATACAACAGCTATAGGTATAATATTTATTAGTAAAAGGGATAACATTTCATTTCACCCGCATATTTGAATGACCACATGTGAAAATTTTCGATGTTGTTTTTGGTCTGTTGCATTAAAACCATAGAATTAAATCACAACTAACCAGGTTTCTTAGATACTTTTAGAGACATTTAATTTATTCATTAGTGCTACTGGTTCGATATTAATTTCTAAGCATCATTATGTAATTTTATATTTTATCTTATAAACACGTGAGCGTCCAAATGGGCTACCTAATGGTAAGTGGTCACCACCGCCCATAGACATGGGCGATGTAAGAATTCCTTACATCGCCAATGCGCCACCAACTTTGGGAACTAAGTTGTTATGTCCCTTGTTCCTGTAATTACACTAGCTCACTCACCCTACAAACCGGAACGTAACAATACTAAATATTGCACAAACGGGCTTGCACAAAGCTGGATGGGCTGAATTATTTTCAGTAAATTAACACATCAAACTTATAATATGATTTAAACGACAACACAACTAACGTAAAAACGTGTAATACAAGCGTAACTCATCAGTCTATTTCGAAAGAAACTTAGGTTGTGGTAGTCTACACAGAAATCCACTCAAAATATTTTTGGATGAAGAATTTTAATTGAGATTTCGCTTTGATACTCCAAAACAATAACAACTTTTGGATTTAGTCTTTTTTAACATTTAACTGTAACAAGTAGAAGAAAGAAATATGCATACAGCCGCTAAAAATATATGAATCGAAGTAGTTTATAAATATAATACAATAATTGATGGATTTAGGATTATTAAGTATTAAGGTTATCGATTTCATAGGTATTGAAAAGCTTGTTTTAAGATGCTTAAAACATTGTTAGTGATAATTTAAATGAAAACGAAACAAAACTACCGTGCAAAACCAAAAGAGAACTTGCGGTATAATAACGCATTTTTCTGATTACACAAAAAAAATACAACAATAACTAATCAAGATTGAACTTATTAAAATAACTTGGTCTAAAACTTAGAAATAAAACGAGGTTAATCAGAAATATAGTTTTATTTTACGATTCGATGTCCAGTAAAAAAACTAAATTTTATCATTGACAGTAATTATCCGCCATAATGAGTATCTATTATGACATTGACATTTCATGTCTATGTTGCCAGTTTAAAAATGTAGAATATTATAAGTTTGTACAATGTGACAGATATACTTTAGTAATATATAATAATCAATATGTATAATTAATATAATATATATAATAAATATAATTTTGAGTATTATGTTCTGCTTGGGTCTTACATTAAACAGAGTAAGTATATTGATTTTAACAACAAATATTATATTTTCGAATTATGATCTTCATTCGTCTGCCCTTATTTCATTTATAATCCATCTACATATATTTGTGAGGTCGGCACAGTGTAATAGATTTTACACACGACCGACAACCTGCCATCAGCCTTACTCGGAAATGCTTTTGCTGTTGTGTTTGCCGCACCGTACAGGTTGAAGCGCTTACAAGCGCTTAACTAAAATTCCTTTCTTCTAGGTACTCTGGTGGAACAACATGGTGATTAAAATGATCATTTTTAAGATAAGCCATTTATTGATCAGCAAATATTAATAAACGTTTTCTGATCCTTACAATTTATTATACTAAAAGGATAATTACAGTGAATAGTTAAAATTAAGTTATAGAAAACATTTTTGCACACAACATTTAAACAGCTTCATGAATAACGAAAACTCTCACGTGGACCGTGGCACTCCCCACATTCAGCCGGTGAACGATAACTGAGATACATTTTGTGTATTTCAATGCGCTTGCACTGCAAATGTGTAATCCTCTTACGAAGTATTAATGTTACACGATACGGGTAAAATATAACTGTGCAAGGCTTAAGTAGTATGCTATTCACAATGACACTCATGAACAGAACACACAAAGGATGGGGCTGAAGCAAAGTTCTTATAAAGTCTTGACGCGTCAACCATCTAGTTACTGAAGGAAAAATTGTATCCATTGAAAGTAGAAAACAACGGACCTATTGAAACTTATTCAACTATAACAGTCGATTGAATATACGAATATTAAATGTATTATTTTAGGTTGCTTTTCAGTGTATAATAACAAACAAACATAAAAAAAAATGTTTAAAACCACTAATCAAAAGTATTCATTTTATAAAATTATTGGATTTTTTTCGATTTTGTTTGTAATTACACGTTTCAATATCACCACTGTTTGAAAAATATTTTTTGGTTTATCCCGGTTTATTGAGGGTACCTATTTTCACGCTACGGTGTGATGTTATATGAAATGTCAAATAATCTAGGAAACTAGGCATGTGCGCTAAGCGAAAACAATGACAGGCGACAAGAGGCCGCGCTCTTGCGGCGCGGTGGGTCGAGGGCGGTTTCTTATTTCTTACTGTCAATTCATGTCATATGTAGGTACTTGTTACTTCTTATTAATGTTCATCGTTCGGTAATCTTGGTAACCGAAAATTACATGTATATTTATATTTTTTGTTTTTGTGTTATTTTATGATTTAATATAATAATTTGTATAATTTTCACTTGCATGGTATATAGTATAACTATTTTAAAAATTATTTTTCAGTCCTTTATATTTTATTTTAATTTATATAATTTTATTGCAACGACTTACTATTCCATCATTATAGAATGAGTGTTTAAAGTTAAAAAAAAATACTACAATGACATGGATTTCTGGATTTGAAACTTATTATTAAAAATGTCCCAAAGGTTAGGATCAAACCAGTGGCTTTACTTTTATTTAATCCAAGCTCGTTGATGTTGGCTAGAGATGAGGCAAATCCCGAGGTCCAGGATTCAAACCCCGGCTCGGGCCAATAAAAAACTAGTGGGTTTTTCTGTCAGAAAATCTCAGTTGTCAAGTTTCGAGTTGCAGCTCGGAACTCTCTCCAGTCGTGTCGGATTGCCATTCCATCGGATTCATCGGTATAGAAAGTGCATTTGTGTTTGCGCACAGACTTGTGCAATATAATATGTCCTGCGCAATTGGCTAATCTCTCTTGAGATTATAGATAAGAGATACTAACTGATAAATTTTGCAAAAAATTAGGAATTCAATGATTTAACGGATCAAGCAGTGAAGGTGCTATTTGTATACGTTTTTTTCATATACTTAGTATAATATAGTATACTTAGTATATATATAAAAATGTTGGGACCTACCCCATTTTTAGCATATAACTATTCTTATAATTCTAGTGTAATTTGATGGAATTTCCTCAAATTAGGAGCAATATTATCATCGTATTGTCAGATGGATTTATTATGTCAATGTTTCTGGAAACCTTAAAATCTCCCGAGGACATTCTATTCAAAATATTGACTTAGAATTTGCTATAGAGATAAAACATTGTAAACCCTTCATCAAATAATCAACAGCCAAGCACCATAACTATGTTCATCTAAGCTATGTATGTGTGTGTGCTACATATTGTACATCACAAGGATTTTGGGAGTTTTATCTCGCCGTCTTCAATCAATACTCGGTGTCCAGGTGCATTGCAGCATAGAGCTGATTACTGCACTAGTAAAAATTAAAATGCTACTACTACTACTACTAGAAGAGGAGATGGGTCTAGAAGAGTGGCATAAAGAGCAGGGTACTTCAACTAATGCGGTGTGGAAATTTGCGCAGACTAGAGTGGAGCAGTGTTACCCTAAGTGACAATTTAGCGGCGTCAGTCGAGGAAGAAAGATATTGCGCACAGACTCGCCACACAGCTCATTTCTCCGCTGCTAAAAATAATACATATCCCTCTGCTTGGAAAGGGAAGCGAAAGAAGCGGAGGGGAGGGAAATGGAGAAGAATTAGACAAGTAACGATATCAGATTAGTTATTTACAAAAACTTCTTGTCTTCTCTGCTCCTCTCCGCTTTAGTCACTCCTTTGGCCATATCTTATTAAATTGTCTACTCCACGGTCGAAAGCGAACATTTTATTTGATTAATAAAAACATTATAGCCTATAAGAACTGTAATAAAATAAAACATCACAACACTGAAAATTTTATTACACATTTAGATTTTTTTTAAAGTTATATGTTAACATCAAGATTTCATGAATATATCATAACCATTGATCTAAACATCAAAAATATTGTCTTTTACAATATTAACAATTTTGATTACATATTTTTCCCTACAGTTCTAGTATATAGTATAGGTTATAAGATATTATAAATTATTTAAATAGATATTAAACAAACAAAAGATTATATAATATATAATAGTAAGATTACATAGCCAAGAAAAGATTTACAGACTACTTCCATTTCACAGCCATGACGCGCTTATGAACATGTATTTGAAATACATTGTCGAAATTATCTACAATGTGCATTTCCACCAAAATAGTTGGCAACCTCTATGTTTGTTGGAAGGCTAACGACCAAATGGACTATCTAATGCTAAGATCAGACTGGCTAACTGGCTCACTAGCCCATCAAAATAGTGTTTGCAGTGGATAAATCAGTAAGTAGATAGGCACAAAACTATATGACCGGTACCAATATGTTATCTTCAAAGAGTAGCTAACAGTGCCAAAGAACTATCAATTTTTGTTAACAATTTAAGGTAATTACGATATTTTTGCCACCTTGCATTTATAATACAAAAAATGCCAACTATTTTCGTATAGAAACGCATCTTTAAGCTAATATACATATATAAGATTTTATAACAATAATATATCATGTAATTATAATTGTAATAATAAAAGAAAAATAATAATCTGAACGAATTTATTTAAGGCCTGTATACACAAACAATACTATTAGCACACAAATTGCGTTCGAACGCACAGGGAGCGCAGTCCTTACTAATATTATAAGAGTTAGTTTGTTTGTTTTAAACTCACGTGTTAACTATTGAACTGATCATCAGGAAATGTGAGCATACACGTTCTTAGGTATATGCATGTTGTATATGCGATGAGCACACAAATCCTTACCACTAAACTAGTGATGTACGTTAATGTTGAAAGACGTCAAAGTGACAGTTCATTCGAATTACCGTTTTACTTTGAACTTTAGGTAGTTTTATAATAACGAGATGAATTAAAACAGCAGTGAGGAATTTCATAATAACTATGAAGTTTTACAATTACAATTACCGATTTTTCAATAATCAGATTACAATCCTAGAAAATCAACACACGAATTCGTCAACCTCATTCGCCAGAACTTACACGTGCGTACATGTATGACTTGTGAATACAGGTGTAAGTCTGATTGATTTCAGCACGGTTTTCACATTATTGTTATATACAGTCAAACATATATATACTATAATACAATATATATTTTAAATGATTACTAATTATAATAAATTATGTTTTAAAACTAAGCCAAACTAATACATCATTATTTACCCTTAAAGGTTTATATGACAGTAATTAATAAAGCAAATTGTGCGGATGTAGTGATAGACGAATAAATAGGTACGAAAAATTACAATTTGGCTGAAATTTGATTACTCTTAAGAGTACTTTTTGGAAAAAATCCGAAAATAATGCATTATGAGTAGTGTTATTTTGCGTGTTAGTAGTTACTTTATTAGATGTTATTATTGATGATGTTACTTTATTAGATGTAAGCACTATAATTGGCCACCGACCTTCAAAGATCGGTCCTCAAAGATGACGCGCCTACACTTACTTCAGTACGTAAACTATATGACCGTGTATGCGCTTTTTACTATACCAAAAATATTTTAATTTTTATTTTATATTTTTTAAATCAAATTTATAATTTACTTTAATCTAAAAAGAGACTAGTTAAACTAACTTATTAAATACTAAATTAAGTCAATATTATATACACACACGACAGAATACAAATCGTTAAGAATCGTTCACAATTGCGCGGCCTACCAGCAAGTGGGTAATGTTACGACTACACTTGTGTTGATTTCGGAAAAAATACTACATTCTTAGTTAGCGACATAAATACTACTGCTACAAAGTTTCTTAAGTATCTACGTATATTTAATTAAATTGCTTCTCACCCGGCCAGTAAATTATCATAAAGTTCAAAACGGTAACCCAAATAGATACAATTAATATTGTATACTGTAATCACTGATTTAGAATAAATAATGTGAGTTTATAAATCAAGCAATATTAACGTAAAAAAAAAAATATATAACTGTTGATTATGTCAACCAAACAATAAAATATAAACATAAAAAATATAAGGAATATCTTTACTTAGAATACTATTTTACAATTACTATTAGGTCAAGTGACCTTTTCTTACATCTTAGCTACAGCATTGGTACGAATGAGACCACAATATTTATGATTTATTAACAAGTCTTATCTACTAAATCTATTTAATAAAATTCTAACACTAACTGACAGACACATCAAAACCTACAAACCCTCCGGGCTTTAAATATTATATTTTTTTATAAACATAGAACGTTATTTTTGAATAATCGTACCCAAAACCACTCTGGTTTGGTTTCTAAGTAGGCGCCGGCGCAGGAGTGGCGGAAACTATTCTTAATTATTTGCACGATTTTCTGTTACCGATTTTAAAAATTAAAAGATATATATATATCTTTTAATTCTATTAAATACAAGCATTTTAAGTAATTTATTTATAATAATAAATAACATTACATTTATGTTATACAATGAATCTACGATCACTCCGATCTTTAAGATCTAAAGAGAGTTAGACAAATAGTTTATTATATTTCAATATGTTACTAAAAGACGCATTTATCTTACAGTAATACACCGACGTGCAAGTCTTGGTGATCGCATAGCGTGTCATAATCACGTAGCTAAAGTTTTTAAACCTTATACTTGGCTCGCTCGGTAGCGTATTATTTGCTCTACGAAAGCTACTACTATCACACATATGTAACACTTTTCGCATACTCTATCAATTAGTATTATACTTACTAAAATATTGTCTACAATATTAACAATTTTGATTAAATATTTTTATTATATACCATTGAAAAGACAAGACGCATAGCAACCTGTAATGAATATTTCTTCTACTTCCAGTTAAAAAAAAAAATATTTTTTCTTCAAAAATTTTGCACTGCGCATTTGGGCGTCGTTATTTCAAAATGCAATCACATCCTAACATTATCTTAACAGAAAACCCATAACTCAAAATTAAAATATATTAAATAAAAATAAGCCGGTAAAATGCTCAAAACTATAAAATAGTTTTACTAAATATGAACCCTGCGCATGACCTTTCTTCCTCATTCAATACCTAATTATAAAAATTTATTTAAATTTGAATATGTTAACCTCTCCGATTTATTGAGTTGATTATGTTTTATAATGATTTTAGATATTATAAAGATTACCAAAGTGCGGTTGTTTATTTTATAAAGATATCAAATACAAAGCAGACTAGATCCATGTCGTATGTAACACAAAAATAAAGTTTTTGTTTTCATAGACAAATCTCTAAAATAACTATTCATTAATGTTGTAAATAAGCTATAAAATACTATATGCCATAAAACACTTCTTAATTGTTTTAAAGCGCCAAAGACACAAATATTTCAAGGACACTTTTAACTATTGAATTAAATTAACTATTGAACAAAATTCAAATTGAAGTATTACGATGTCAATTTATTAATAAGGAGTATTCTGCGAAAACAAATGGCCTTGCATTTGCATGTTTTGTTGGTGAAGGTATTGTGGGTAAAACGACTGCTGGTTGTGTAAGGGCGGCTGGTTGTGTATGGGCTGCTGGTTGTGTGTGGGCTGCTGGTTGTATATGGACTGCTGGCTGTGTGTGGACTTCTGGTTGTGTGTGGACTTCTGGCTGTGAGTCAACTGCTGGTTGTGTGAGGCCTGTTGATTTATTACCTGATTACCCTGATGAGGATACCGATGGTACGGGGTGTTGTTATATGGCCTCTTGCTAGGGTAGCGGTGACTTTTACTTGTAACTTCTTGGTTTGTGTAATAATTTTGATTAGGATAAGGCTGCGTTGGCGGTATATTTTGAACTGGAGCAGGAGGACCAGGTGGTCTTGTAATCTAAAAAAATAAATAAAAAAAGTAATAGTTGTATTTATTTTAACCCTAAGTCGATATTATTATTCTTACTTGTGCGATAGTAGATCCGTTTCCATTGCCAACATTGACCGTTGGTTGATTTTGTGCCATGTATAAATTATGATAATGCTCGTAATTGTAATTTTCGCTACTTTCCATTGGTGTTGGTGGTTTATTCCGTTGAACAACAGCTTCGGTTTGAGATATTTCAATTTGAGTTTCAGGTATAGCGGCTTTGTCTGGTCTGGTAGTTACATCCGGGTGATCTTCTGTACACTCTTCCATGTCTTCGTCATCTTTTATTTCCTGTTTCATGGTTTGTAATTGTAAATCTATTTCTGCTTTTGACTTTGTGGGTACTTGATTGACGTTCTCTTTGTGATTCTGTTGGGTCGGTTCAGTATTCGTTTCTTGATCACGCTTTTCAATAACATTAGTATCGAATTCACTTAAAAACAAATTGACAATATTTTCAAACATGTCAGAAATTTTGGTTAACTTCTCAATATTGTTACCGATAGTTCCTGATTGAAATAGCTTTCTTACAGTGAAAAATATTTTATTAGCGAAAATTTTGTAATTCTGACTAGTACGATATATATCATTCATAGTATTATAATCTACAACAGGCCTTGGCATCTCATTCTGTTTTAATGATTCGTTCTGATCTATAGGTTTCAGAATATCATTGTTTGTTTTCTCAGGATTTTTAATTTCATCGCCCATTATTTTGGATGGCTGAACCTTTTCATTCGACATAATTATTACATTGGGTGTCTTATTGGCCTTAGTTGGTTTTGCTGGTTCTTTTTCTATTGTATTATCATTCTGATTTAAATTAGGTGGAACATAATCAGGTGTAATTGCTTCATATATTGTACCTAAGATTGGTGTCAGTGGAGCTGAGTTATTATTTATTTCTTCATTAGTCTCACCGACTTGTTTAGAATTTTCCGTTTGAGTATCTTTCGTTAAGCTTTCAGGTCTAATTTGTTCAACAATTAATCGATCCAAAAATGTTATATCGGTTTGAGTACTTTTCTCCGTTATTTTTTTTGGTTTAAATCTGAAACAATGAAATCAATATTATTATCAATACTTGTTATGTATAATTTTAATATGAAAATTTTATATAATTATGAACATTTATAGTATAAATATAAATCACTGCCTAGTCTAGTTGCCCTACTGTATTGCCACACCACGTAAAATGATAGTTCTAAAAAAATACCACGATAATTAACCGATAAGTAAGTCAATGTATGAAAAGAATTAAAAAATAAATTTTCAGTTACAACTATGTTCGAAAAAAAAAAGAATAATACTAAACATTATTAAATCAATAGAAAAATCGGTTTTACTTTTCGTGTATTAATTATCAGAACTATAGACTAATAGTGTATTAGACTTTAAGTATTTTTCTTTAAAATGAAGGTTATAAATTCAAATTAAAGTTGAAAAAAAAATGTTTTAGACGAAGTTAGCAAAAACGTTTTCTTTCATTAAAAATATTATAAAGGTAACTCACATACTAAAAGGAATAGATATAGGTAAAGTAGGTCGGGGGGCGATTTCCTGTTTGTCTTCTAACACGATTTCATTTGAATCATCATACAATTTTCTCTCAGTTTTTAATTTCTTTTTATGTCTGTTAACTCTTTGGTGTGATTTTAATTTGTTTTCCATAGCAATTGTACGCTAGCGTTGTATTATGACATTCTCGTAAAAACAGTTTTAGATATTTAAAAATTTAATCATATGACCGACAGATGCAATTAAATTGATATGCACTTTGACAGAAACGACACGCGTTATATTCTATTTCTTTTATTTATATATCCGTCTCTTACTAATGTATTCTCAAATTGAGTTCGAACTTACGACTAAAAGTTTTCTTCAACGAACGTGCGATCAATTAGAAGAGTGACTCCCGACTGCAGCAATTTCGTCGAACCCGGGAAATCAGGCTTGTGGGCGGGTCCATCCCCAGTGCATTTTCCGGACCAATTGGGGGCGGATGCGCGCGCAGCTGACGCTAGACTTTTCGCGCTCTTTTTACGACGTAACATCACTTACTCCGAGAGATATAAAACTTTAAACTCAGAAATATTATTACAATAATTTAATGGTAGAGACTCCAATATACTCGTACTATAATTTAATGTAGAAACGTATACGTTAAACATCGCTGATTTGATTTCGAACACATTTTGACAGATTTTTCTAAAATATAAATAAATTTATCTGTATCTTAATTAGATAGAAAAATAATATGATTTGACAGAAATATCCTTTTAACCATGAACTGTTTCTAAACTGGACTGAATTTAAATAGTACAAAATAATTTATATTACAATAAATTATTTTCTCTACAAAATTGCAAAAAATACAAATTAATGTATGTAATTAATATGAATCAACACAATCAATAAATAGTCTATAAATTTTAGCGTTTATCAAAAGTCACTAACTCCTAGAATATAATATTATGATTGATTGTAAACACTACTGGACTGGCCTGTTCCGACCAATGGCAAGAACATACGTGGAATTCCGTTTTCATTTATTTTTAGACTACGAATCAAATAAATTGCTTCGTATTTAATAGAAACAGACACACACACACACATGTAATATTAACAAACACACGTATATATTATGTCTATTGTATTGCATCAAGAGCTATTTTAATTAACATTAATTTCGAAAGATGTTGCCCCTGTTGATGCATTATTATAATATGTCAGAGCTTAAATCAATAAATGTACAAAAGCTTAAATAAATAAAAATATGAATAGTAAGATTGTCAAGAATCCATCATTGGTACGATTACATCTTTTTGCTTGTTAATAAATCAATAAATATTTTGATTTTTATTATAAAAATCTTAAATTAAGTATTTTTGTTTTCTTACAATTAGTATATCGGTTAACACGAGTCTTTAATTCAATTCAGTTATTTTAAGTTGAATCGATGAAATTCAGTTATTTTAATCTTACTTCACCAGGCTACTGATCTGTCAGAGAAAATTCTGACCCGCATTAGAGCGTGGTGGATGATATACAGGCGAAAACAAATTCATCGCATTCATGTTATTATATTAAAAATAATTAAAACTAGTAAGCTTTCATAACTTCGTAAAAAACGACAACGAGCATCAGCGGGCTTAGAATGCATAAATTTTGCAAAACAAAAGCAATTTCTCACTTCGCTCTCTCTACCGAATATATAAAATATAACGAGGCAATGAGTTTTTAATGACAGTAAAACGAACAAAAAGTATTAAAACATACATACAATATTAATTAATTGAACAAATTTTCATTTTCAGTTTTATTACATCCCAAATTACGAATTATTTAATATGGTTTTTTGTTTTCTATTCGATTGCGAGTACCTATGTCAAAAATTAAAAAATATAAATTCTACAGTGAACTGGTTATATAATTAGAAGTTTATTAGTATATAAGTAAAACTTTGTCATAAATATGTATTTTACTGTTTTAAAAAAGAAAAAATATATATGATCTAACATTTAAGCTTAAATTATTAAAAAAAATCTTTATTATCTGTTCATTGTCTATTATCTGTCTATGTCAGATTACGTCATGTATAATATAAAAGAGGTACTTTGTTCTGGATATCTGTAGTGTAGAATTACATAGTTTCCACTCATCATCATTAAACTATTCAAAATTTGAAACCGAATAATCTCATATCATATGTGTCACGTATTTTTTACGTGACATTGGCAGAATATTTTGCGCTCAGATAGCGGAGATACACGCCAGAAAATAGAAAAAAGAGGTACTAATAAATCGCTTGAAATATTAAAATCTAATGTTTGCTTATCATTAATCCTTTTCCATTTCATCCTCTCAAAATCCATTGAAATATAGTACACGTCATTATCATGTCGGTATTTGTTAATCAGGTGACATATTGTTTTATAAATTATATCGAAATTATATTCATTCGTATTAATATTAATATTATATAACAGCTCTGTCATAATGTCTGGGTATATATTTTAGCAAATCAATGTTGAATAAACATGTCGATTTAAATGTCGAACTAAATAAACATTATTTTATAAATTATTTTATTAAGTCTTAGCAACAGTCGCGATCTCGATTCTATTGTTAGCTAGAAACTCGACACTAAGTTCGAAACTTATAAGTTCTTGAAATTTATTATTCCATTGTGTAATAAATTCTCGTGTTGAAAATTGTTTATTTTAAAAAGATAGGTAATTATAATAAATGTTGAGTATTAAAATTACTCTATACTGTATATGGATCACTAATTAAATCGTACATAGTATTATGTGTAATGTAATTTGTATCTTCATATACAATAGCTGAAAAGTAAATAAACATCGCGACACCCATATGCCCTGATCTCATATTATTATAATAGGGGTGCAACTTGTAAATTAAATTAAATAATTAGATGTAAATAAATTCTTTGGATTATTATATGATATAATAATATTATACTAAAGTAAATCATGTAATTATCCCACTGTTGAGCTAAGGTCTTTTGGGAAAAAGCTTATTCCACCACACTGCACCAAGTCGGGCTAATGGATACACGAGACAGATTTTCATTATATTTATTTGCATGTTTTCTCGCCACATTATCCTTCACCGGCAAGCACGACATGTAGCATAAACACAACTATATCACTTAAAAGTACAGCGGTGGTTGTCTCGCTTCGATTAAGATTCAAGCGAACGGGCATATACGTATGGTAAATGCTCTACCACCCATAGATATTAGCGCTGTAAGAGATATTAACCATTCCCTACACCAACAATGTGCCATCAACCTTAAGATTTAAGATTTCTCTCGTGCCATAACTGTAGTTACACTGGCTCACTCACCCTTCAAACTGGAACTTGCCAATATGAAGCATGCAAGTGAACTGTCATCGTTAATCGTGTAATCATTTGTTTCTCCTCTTTTAAGCAAACAAAATCCATTTATATACAAAACAATAGTTTTTACCGGTGTAGTTAAAAGCAGACGGTAGTAAAAGATAAATATAAGAATTATAAGCAATGCTTGGTCGCAGTTCTGTTTCCCGTTTGAGACAATCTGTAGTGACCGTGACCGTACATCTACCGGTTATTGTCGGGGTGTTACCGTGGTGAGTAACCCTTACGAGTGATTCTCCCTACCTGCCCCAATACGCACGTTGTTAGGTCCATTGTATTGTCACGAACATATGATTTTTATGATTAACACTTCGGATTAAAAAGTTTTAATGTGTTATATTTTGTTATAGAAAAATAAAGCTCATATAAAATATTACTAAACAAACTTTTAAAAAGTTACTTTCCAAATCTGTGCAAAAATAATACACATACCTACATGCTTTGTAAATAGGTATATAACAGCCTGTAGCCTGTCCCACTGCTGGGCTGCTCAGTTTTTTTTTTTTTTTTTTAAATGTATGGGCTGGCGCTTGACTGTTATCACACCTGATGGAAAGTGAGATACAGTCTAAGACGGAGCGCGCTTGCCTAGAAGGTGCCTATTCACTCTGGACTTGAAGGTACCCATATTGTAGGTGGTGGGGAAAATGGAGGTAGGTCGGGAGGGTATTCCAGACCTTGACGGTGTGTATCAGAAACGAGGAAGAAAATCGTTTCGTACGTGTCTTAAATACGTCAACGTCAACCACGTACGGGTGCAGATCCTTTCGATGCCTCGCAGTTCTTTGGTAAAAAGGTGACGGGGAAACCAAATTTTATTTTAGTTTATTTCACCACGCTGCTCCAATGCGTATATGTACGTAGATGTTTTTTTCACCGCCGAGCACAGGAAGAACTGTAAACACAAATTAAGCACATGAATAATGTTCAGAGTTGCTTGCCGAGTTTAAACCCAAATTCTTCGATTAAAATTCAAGCGGTGTAAGCACTGCATCATTTTGGCTCAAAATATATTCAATCACTATTATATTATATTATAAACGAAACTCTAACGGATATTCAAGTTTTTTTTTGTCAGTAGTTACAAAAATAAAATTTACCATGCAGGCCGCCTAGTGCATGGAGCACTTAACAGGAGTTTAGCAGCGCATTAAAAGATTGACTTATGTTTTCTAATGTATATATATGGGCATTAGGAGTCAATTTATGCTCGTTAGCTTTTCTAAACTAAATAAAATTACTATTACTCAGTACGTTTAATTAACTACCACGTATGTAAATTTAAAATCAATATGTATCCATGCTTTCGTTGAGGGTCGGGTGTATCGTTCTGGAATAATTTGATTTTTTACAAATTACGTGTTATCCGCCAAAGGACGCGCTTTAAATTAAAAATAATAACCATAGAAAACATTTCGAAATCAAATTTCGTACTTTTTTAATTTGTTTTAGCAGCCATTTTGGGTTAAAATATAAAATGATAATAAAGTATGATGAATACACTTAACTTATTTAAATATTTATGAAACTTAGCCTATAAGTGGTCTCGTTCAAGCCTTCCACTTCTAAATGCTGATCCTTGTTACCATGATGCTACTGAAAAATTCTATGATAAACTTGAGGAGCTATACAACTCCATTCATTTCGTAAACTTGATGCTTCTATAATGACTTCGCTGGGATACACCAATACTATTTTATATGACATTATCTTTAATCCTTAGTAAGGTTGTTAGTAGGTACCTTCATGAGCGCTTTACTTGGTACTCTTTCATCCACCTGATTCTTCTTCTCGTTCCAATGCCCAATTTTTAACTGTCGCTTTTCACTTAACTAATTGCTATTCCTTAAGTATTTCTTAATTATAAGTTCAACGAGACTCATGTTCACTGTGGCACTCATTTTTAAGAAAAAGTTTATTATATTCTACCATTATCTGAATTCATGCAATGAAGTATGTATGCTACAAGCATATTGTTATATATATTAGTATTTGATGTAAGTAATTTTTAAATATTTTTATACTACATATAACGTTGTCATTTAACGGATGTAGAAACGGATACGTACAATTTTTACCGGTGGTTAAGATGATACGACGCAGGCCTCCCCCACTTTCACCAATTAATCTGTCACAAAGCACGCCTCAAGGCACACTACACAAAAATTAGATTCTGGTAAGATGATTCTCACTAACGACCTTCGTATTCGGTGGTGATAGCTTATATCAAGTTTTAGTTTAGTTGAGAAGTCGTGGTTCGAATCCCACCTCGGCCTCAATAAAACTTATTTGAATGTCGTAAAATTATTTTTATTTCAATATCTTTCTCCATTTAATAATAACGCTTTGTAACATAATCTACTTGTAAAATATAAAGCGAATATTGCAATAAGAAATTTCGTTATACATAAACTATCACGTTATAAGTAGGAACGTGTGTGGCATAGGTCACTTAGATATAGCAACGGGTGATTATTTATTTGTTTTTTTCTAAAATGAATACAATAATTAGTAAACCAATTGTTTGATTATTATTAGGTATATATAGAGGTGACATTAAAAGCAGCGATCGAACGCAGTATTCTGGTTCCGAAAAAATGGATCGTTTATCTGTTGTTCTTCTGGATCCATGTGCGAACGAGCACAACACCAGTTTACATCTCGACGCGTCTTCTCAACTTTTTTGTCCCTGCCGGGATCAAGCCTGGAGTTTTATTAATTACTATTTTAGCAAAGTACAAACGTAAACAGTAGCTAATGTATAAATCCTAAATATCCCTTATTTTAACTCCTTTTATGATTAAGTATTTTACCTATTCATTATACGAACAAGTATAAAAATGTTTACCATCACAATATTAAAAAGGATAAACTTTTAAGTAGACAATATATTGTATCTACATACTTTACGATCTTCATGATAATAGGAAATATGAATCATAATCCGAATTTAATTGGTGCAACTGAATAGGAGCTGGTTCGGGCGCACTCGTCAACGACTCTTCAAATAAATACCTTGATTGCTATAATACCGACAAACGATACTTACGTGTCTGACTCGCTATAATGTAGGCCATTTATTTTGTGAAAATTGAACAATATAAATGATTTATATTTCTTTTTTTTTTTTTTAATTTGAGTTAACCAGTGTAATAACAGGCACAGGTGATATCGGATTTATCAATAGTTTAAATAGTAACCTCATTATAGGGGCGACAAATTAAGGTGTTGAGAATATTTGTTACTTCTTCATGCTTTATCAAGGCTAAAATTTGACATAATTACCATAGTTTGATCTTTTTATCCCGTTTAACTGGATTTTCGATTAAGACGCTGACGATGCACTAGTTATAACTACGTTTTGAATGGAGAATTGACCAAATGATTTATTACTTTTTTACTTTAATGATAAAACAACAATCGACAACGATACTCACTAATTAAGATGCATGAGACATACCTTGGTGGGTGTAATCTTAGATTAAAAACACTTGTTATATAATCTGAAATATATAAAAGCCGAGATGGCCTAGTGGTTAGAACGCGTAAATCTTAACCAATGATCGTGGGTATGAACTGAGGCAAGCACCACTGAATTTTCATTTGCTTAATTTGTGTTTATAATTGATCTAGTGCTTGACGGTAAAGGAAAGCATCGTGAAGAAACCTGCATGTGTCTAATTTCCTTGAAATTCTGCCACTTGTGTATTCTACCAACCCGCATTGGAGCAGTGTGGTGGAATAAGCTCCAAACCTTCTCCTCAAAAGGGAGTGGGACATTAGCCCAGCTGTGGGACATTAACAGTCTGTTACTGTTATATAATCTGTGAATATAATATGTCCAATAAAAATGTTAGTTAACGTGTTAAGTGGTCAATTGGATTAAAAATCGTAACAATATGAATCAGGTTGAAAATGATTTATCTCTTGCTAAGGATAGATTTAATGCAATAAATGAGCGAAACAATTGTTGTAGAATATTTAATAAGTAGTAAACATTAACAGCAATATATATTTTTTTCATACAAACTTATATAATAAAAACTTATACAATAAAAAAAAATTAAAAACCCTTTATAACCCTTAAAAACGAAGATCAATTTCAGGCTAATCAAATGAAATGCTTTTAAAATAGACAGAGTCGTTTGTGACTCAATTTGACTTATTGTTTATAATTATTATTAACTAATTATGAACTGAAAATACATGTTCACCGACCATCCAACACAATTCACAATTTAACAAGTAGTGTAACAAGCGATGTTATAAAATAACACCATATTTTAATCTGTATAATTGTAAAAATATAAACATGTCAAAATGAATTTTATGTTCTATAACTTAGCTGCTGATTTGGTTTGTTTACTGACAATTTTATTTAAAATAACATGCGCTTCGTCGTAGTGAGGATTGAAATGATCTCGGACCTTCTTCCACCATTTTGAAATACCATCAAAATTATCCGCCGGATTGTAGCCAGCCATTCCTAAAAACAATCATTGTCAATAGAAAAAAATATGAATACTAATTTATTTAGGTCTTCATTGATGTGGTGATAAACAAATTAAAAATATTAGTGCATATTCTCATAAATTACTGAAAACTTTATTTTAATTACTGTTTACAGAAGGATTTAAAAACAATAAGCAAATGAAGTGAAAACTTGTCCTTAAGCACATTTATTTAATGCTCATTGTCCCATGTTCAATTTTTATATGCTAGTTGATTTTACAACTACCCCTTGAGATTTGGTTATAGAAGTTTTGGTTATAACAATTTCACTGTTAATAGTTAGTAGTATTATACGTATAAAAATTATTTAATTTAAGGATTGCTGATTGACTGGTTGTTGGTTGTGATTGCTTTCACATTTTTTTCTTACTTCTACTTAAGAAAGAAAACATGTTTTCAAATTCAATTTTAAATGCACTTATGAAACTTTTTTCATCAAAGAATATATTATTCATGAAGTGATTTAAGGTATAACACCTCCTATGCGCATTTTTTAAATGTGTTAAAGTCTATCTCTATATGAATGTAGTGCAAGTAAAATAAAAATATTCACTCGGTTGCTCTAATTCACAGGCCGCCAGCAGATCTGCCACAGTGATAGTGTTGCCAGCTACATATTCTGTGCCATTATTCAGCCAATGTGAGTCAAAAGTTTCCAATGCTGACTCCATTCTTCTTGTGTAACCCTCAATTGTTTTTGCATCAGGTTGTTTACCAAACAAAATTGGATCCATATACTAAAAAAAAAACAGATTTAATGAGAAATTTGGAGATAGAAGTGCAATTTTTTTTTGTAGTGTGACAACTTTATTAGTTCTTATTACCAATGTTAACTGAGAAGATGACATTATTTTTGTTGGTCATCACTGGTCATCTACCCATAGATATAAACACTAAGTAATATTAACCATACTTTACATCACCAATGTATTAACCTTGGACTTGTGCCTGTAGTTACACTGGCTCACTCACCCTTTAAACCCGAACACAAAAATACTGTATGAATACACAAAAATAACTACCCAGATGGGCTTGCACAAAGGCCTTCCACAAATTCTATCCTATCATAGATCATTATATCTATAATAAACAATAGCATTAAGGGTTCTCTAATGAACTTTATTCATTAAAATGAAAATTTATTGAAAATTTTGTAGTAACATTGTACAAATATTTTATTAAAAAAATCAAATAATTTTACTCAAATAAACTTGATGTAAAAATAACTTTAATGTACTAAATACACAAGCAAATGATAGAACTATAAATATAAATATTAACATTTTCGTACATACTTCTAGGGTAGGGCTTTCTAGGTATGTTTCACAGCACATTAGTTGTAAGAAATAATTAATATTCCTTAAGAATTTTTACATTTTATATGTTTATGTTACCTTTGCTCGAAAATACATAGCGCAGTGTAGTCTCAATCCAATATGTTGCCACTCCAAGAACTCGTCAACACGAGCTTGTGATTTAGAGTCTTTGGGGTACAAGCTCTCTGGTATCAAATTTTCTCGAGCTAAATATTTTATAATTGCCACACTGAAAATATAACAACAAAATGTTGTTATTACTAGTACTATTCATATATCTACTCTCAAAGTTATGTTTATTGCAAAATACTAAGGGGATATCCAGAACTAAAACCAAATACAAAGCTACACTGATATTTTTTTCCCATTTAATATGATAACACTAAAACAATGACAACTGTAAAATTTACAATTATTGTAAAAATGGGCAATTAATAAAAAAAAAATTATAATTAAATTTGATTTTAGTATTAAAATAAATTCAGATTGAATATTATGATCTATAACTGATGTCTTTAAATAAATGATTGAGATTTTATATGTATTGTCGTTTAGTTAAAAATAAATATCACATGGTTGACAAAAAAAATTCTACAAATACCTTTCACTCAATATAAACCCATCATGATTAATTAAAGGTACTCGCTGAAATCTATTAATTGCTGTATATTCTTCTGAATAATGTTCTCCTACAAAAAAATATGTTAAATAATAATACAAGTACATAAAATTAAGTATGCATCTTTGCTTACTTGATTAAGTCATTAAAAACAATACTTTTTTCTCATGAAGCTTTAAGACTTTATTTAATTGCAGCTGTAGTGGCCATTTTACAGGAAAAAGCCAACTGCATGAATGTATGTTTCTTAAGTTTGTGCGAAAACACAGGTAATACTTCTAGGCTACTGAGAATATCTTTACAGAAAAACCCCGACTTTTTAATTGTGATCTACAGTCTTGTAATCTGACTACTAGTATACATAATATAATGATCGTTATTTTAGATTTACCTCGACGCAAATCAATTAATTTTGGTTCGAAATTGCAGTTTGCAGTTTTAAGCAATATATACAACGCTCTTGATGGTTGAGACATCAAATCATAGTATAATTTAACTGACATTTTGATGTTTTCCTTTCTTAAAGGAAACCTGTTATTTGAAGACAACTTCTTGAAATAACTGGAGTTTGGATAAAAGTTGCAAAGTACACTTCTGATAAAACGTAATCAGTATGTAATCATTAATCAGATTTTAATTTTTTTACTGCTAATAAAAATGTATTTTTTTTTCAATCGACCTCTCGCTTATTAGTTGACTGTAACTAATCAGTCTAAAGTTCACTTCAAATTATATTTTTTATATGAAAGAAATCTTTACTTCAAACAAATTTAAAATAATAAATGAAATATTTGGTAGTCAACACAGATTTTGCTTAAGTGCCAAATGAATAAATAACTATATTAATTATTTTCTTTGTTTTGTACTTTCTATCGCACCACACAAATAAAGTGTAATCGTTTAATAATTAATTTGTTGTTTAGTTTGTTTAATTACAGTGTAATATAATCTGCGGCAACCGTAGACAGAGAAACAAATAGACCAAGGGGTCGTGAAACCGCGATTGTGACAGAGATAGTTTGTCAATGTGTGTGTATAATGTTGCCATAGTAACTGCATTTCCCTGTTTCGGGGAAAAATATTATTAGGATTTAAAACGAAATGTTTTTTATTTATTTTAAAATTACCAATACGACATACAGTAATAATTACATAATTATATACGTATGATATGATTTAAATAAATGCAAATAAAAATTAAATATAGTTACTGTACAAATAATGACCGCGAAGAATGGTGGCAAGAACCAGCAGCATTTCTCCTTTGAACACCCTCTGGGCGAAAAATTAACCAGCCCTTCTGTCACCAATAGAGGCAATAAGAAGGGGTGTAATATTTTTGATAAAAGTTTTTGCACTATTACTCACTAGATATTTAATATGTTGTGCTGTAACACCACACTAGCACAGCACAGGATATGTGGCACGTTGTAGGAGAGGCTAGTAGGCTGGCTCTGCCTCAGCTTAGGAACTCCACACCCCTTTCTACTTCTGAGGATAAAAAGTAGAATCAGTTTATAAATTGACAAAAAATTTTGTTTGATAATAATCAGAATCAATTTAATACAACAAATCAAATCAAATCAATTTTTCAATGGTAAATTATGATGGTCCTAATTTAACTAAGTTATTTGTAAAATTAATAAACGTTAACAAAATCATGGCCACCAAGACGACCACACACTACAAGCAGCACCCGTTCTCGAGCATAACGCAATGTAATGAGATAATCATGTCAAAAAATAAAATGACACATATAAAATATTATTTAACTTGTCAGTAAGCTAAATACCATGAAAGAATATAATAATATTATCATTACCTATTAAGGAGTATACCTCATGCAATGAAAAAGGAGATAAAAAGGAGATTACATTATATAGTTTAGTGCATTAACATGTTTTAACATATTACGCAAATCAAAATATAATAATAATAAAAAAAAAATTATATTTTAATAATTTCTTACAGCATTTGGTATCGCATCAGGATGCAGAAATGTTTTGTTTTTGTTTTTTAGTAGCAATTTTTCTGGGAAATGATTGCTACATATTTTAGAATATATTCCGGGAGTCCAATCTTTTCTTCCAGTTGCTTCGATCCATTTTTTACGTAGGTCTGGATCGCTTGGAAAACTAACGATAAACTTAGCTATATTATTAATAAGTACTCACAGGTATTTTAGTCATTCTATCATGTCAGATGTGTAATACTTCAATCACAAATATTATTATATAATTCTTCGATCACCAATATAAAATAAATGTAAATTAAAATAAATAGTTAAATATAAATTAAAATAATATTTATATATATAGATAAAGAAGCATTATAGGCTTTTATTAGACTCCGTCTTTATTTGTTTACATTGTCGAGTCAATTTTTTTCATCGAAAATCGGGGTATTTTTTCGCTGACACTGGTAACATTTACCTGATAAACAATTATAGGTTATGAATGATAAAAACTCGACAAAACCTATTATTTTCAGGATTTTAAGACGATATGACCTTCCATCATGCTATAGCATACATAATTATCACTGGGAAACTATATTTAGAAACACAAACGGTCGTACTTACGTGTGAAAAGACACACCGGCAACTTTCTTCTCACTATCACTTTTACATGAAATAACACTACAACGCATTGTTGTATAATCTTCGATGTGATGTACGGATAAGTTCTCTTTGTACTCACTGGGTTAGAATCGTTTTCTAACATGAAAATAAGCAAAAATTGAACAATAAACATAATTAACGCACCAACTGTCAAGTTTGTTTCGCAACTGACTAGCGAAACAAACACCAAAACTGGTTACGCGATAAGGGACAAAAGATTTGATAATTCTATCTCTGTTTAAACCATTTGTAACGTAATTTTCGTTCTCTTTCTTGTGTAAGTGAAAAGGAAAACGTCATTGCGTCTATTTGTTTCTCTGTCTACGGCGGCAACAAACTTATAATACCGCAGCGTACCGCAGATAATACTATTATTTTGGTCATTGACATTTGACAGCTTGCGAAATATAAATGACCACAGAATAGATACAATTGAGATCGTTTTTGTCGCATGATATAGTAATTGCATATATTTAATAATAAAATATTAGCCTATTTATATGACTTTGTATTCGACTTTGTATTTCGTATTTGGTCCTGCACCTGAACCCTTTCGATATCATCATCATATACTTATATCTGTATAAACCTTATCAGTGGGCGTAATAAAAAACGTATTAATGGGCTGACACTGCCGTTCCATTTATCGGTGCCCCAAAATAAGTGAGAAACTTATGTAAACGTACATCATATATAAAGGTTTCACTATTGTTGAATGTACCTGTACAATGTAGATAATTAAATACATACTAAAATATGTAACACATATTTAATACATATTCAAGAAAATCACAAAGCGTATTTCAAGTAATTTTACTGTAATTATGTTCTGCATTAACTAAATCAAATTGTCGCATGCCAAAGTCTACAGTCACATCATCTTCACCATAATCTCCAGCAATATATTGATATCAAATTTATCCAACAAAAGTTTTGAGGCCTGAACTGAAACCATTTTTAATCTCCAGTCATTTTCTTGTAAGTACGTTAGCAAACACCAGAAGAGCACTTTTTTAATATAGAATAGAAAGGCGGACGAGCGTATGGGCCACCAGATGGTAAGTGGTCACCAATGCCCAACTGCCCGCCAATATAAGAAATGTTAACCATCGCTTATGTCGCCAATGCCTCACCATCCTAGGAGCTAAGATATGGCTCATTCACCCTTCAAACCGGAACACAACAATAACAAGTAAATCTGAAAAATGTTCTAAATCATCTAAATCAGAATAGAAAAATAGTAGCTTCATGTTGTAAAAGACAATAATCTTAATTAAAATATCGATACTAAATAATATTTTGTTGTACAACATCGCGTTGCCCTGAATTTACATCAGTATAATTAATAAATAAAAATGCAATCACCAGACTTGGGTAAAATGTAATCAAATTAACGATTACGATTACAACATGTTCTTATCAATAACATGCATTTGCCCAAGTCTAGTAATCACTGTAGCGCTGAGTGGCCTCCATTTCAAATAATTAATTATCTTCGTTCGGTTAAAAAATAGATCGAGTATTTGTCGAGCAGTTGTTACAATAACATTTATGCAGCTAGCTGCAGTAAAACGGTGAAAGTTATGCATACATTTGAATATTTTGGATAATTGTATGGTATGGTAGTTCAGGCTATTTGCAATCTTAGAACTCAGTGTTGATCGAGATGTTTTTAACAAAGTTGGAATGTTCTCATCAGCATCACAGCAATTACAACAATATTATGTATAATATCATCATTAAGATTAGTTATTTTTATAGAAACATTGATAAATATTATATATATATATATATATATATATATATATATAAATGAAGAGTAAAGAAAAACTTGTAGCAATCAGTTTCCGATTCATACAGCGATATCTAGAATGGGTGCTCTGAAATTATTTATTCTCCTCGTTAGTACCAATCTAAAATATTTTTGAGTTATAGTGAGTATATAACTCAATAAATAAACTTAGTACGTAACTTATATCAATGTGCTAGTAGTCTGTTAAATAACCTTATGATTAGAACAAAAAGTTTTTTTTTTGTTCTTACTACTTCAATCATTCAATTAAAAGACATTGAATCGATCAATTCAATGACTTAATTATTAATTTATTGGCTTAATTGTATGGCTTCTAGAAAACTACTTTTTAATCGAATGTCCTAAATCGATATTAACTCTTATGTAGTTTTTCAAAGCAAGCAAATGACAACACTCAAACAATTTGAAATATAACATTATGATCATAGATAATACATATATACATTATGATATTACTACTATAGGTATAGTTCGAACTTGAAGTTGCAACGCCGATGATTTTTAAATTAATTGAAAAATCGTAGAAAATAAATTGTTGTCGCGGTAGTGTCAATAATATGGCATCGTTAGAGCTATTAACGCCTCATTTATCCAAGATAAAAATACCATCATCTCAGCAATTGATTTACAAGGATGAGTGTGTATATTCCTTTGAAAACCCGGTGAGTTGCATTTTGTTTCTAACCTCTGGTATCTTATTCCAAACCAGATAACCGAAAAGGTAATTAACCTTTACGAAATACCGTATTCATTTAAAATACTTTAATAGTAATAACTAGCTATTTGTATGTTTAAATCAAATTCCGATGTACGAACTCAGTTTCATTGTATTCAACGTTGGAACTGTCATTGAAAAAAGAACGAACATAAGTGAATTCGATTGAATTATATTTCGATAAAAGGTACGACTTTAGATTAACTGCCGTCGAATTAAGGGTCGGCAGGGGGTTGGGGGGAGGGGGGAGGGTTTGTACAACCCCCCCTTAAAAGGAAAAGTTGCGGAAACCCCCCCTTTTCGAGTTTTTTAATTTTTAGTTTTGAGAAAATTTTCCCTATTTAGAGGGATTTCTGTTTCTATTTTGAAACTGCAACGTCTCCGGCGCTGCGGGAAAAGCAGCCTCTCCCTACGCGCCTCCGGCTCTATAAAAACACTCTAGGGGTAAGACAGACTCGTACCAGATGGAGTCGGAGTCAATTAATTCAATTCTTTGATATTAAGTTGAACCTAACCTATTTGTTATTGCCCTAATAGGTACTGTCAAAATAAAACTATTACTATGTCAATACAAAATGGCGTCAGTTTTGCGTTCTATTCCACACGCCATCAAAAGATGATAAACACAACACATTTTAATTTTAATATTTCGTAATGCTAAATAATACTGTAATTTACTATACATTAACTGTTAAATATATGTGTGCATGAAAACTGTTGAAATGTGTACAAAATATAAGTATTTGCTTAAATTTATATAAAATAAAATGTTTCCGAACGTGTCAACTTAACCGAACCTAAAACGAAACGTTATAATCTGTCAAAGTTACTACTGGATTGACATAAATGTTGCAAAAATATTAATTTTCAATATTTTTTTTCTCAAAAACTACGCGTTTCCGCATGTTGAGACTTTGCGTGTGTGCTTATAGTAATGTAACCTTTCTGTAAAAAAAATATCCAACCCCAACTCGACGGCAGTTAATCTAAAGCTTAGCCCGATAAAATATGTGGAATATATGTAAAAAATAGAACCGTGTTTCATTAAAAAAATAAAGGCACTTCATCCCCATCTCAACCCATAGGTGTCATAAGAGCAGAAAAAGGTAAATTATTGTTGAGGGCATAAATCATCAAGCGCTTAGTCAGCTCAACAGAAAAGCAAATGCAATAAGAAAAGTTGTATTAGTCATGCGGTCTACAAAGTTTGCCAAGTTATATTTTCATATATCTAATTAAAAATGTGTCATTTTTTTATGTAATTTAAGTAAAAAATGAATATTATTAATATATTTATATAAACTTAAAAATATTTTGATTCATTTTCAATTTTGATTCATAGTCAAAATTTTCTCTGAATTTACACTGTGTTCTGGTTTGAAGGGTGATCACTCACAACAATACCAAGTACTGCAGTTTGGGTAGAATAACTGATGAGTATAATATAAATATAAGTAAATTTTTTACGTAGATTTGGGTATCAATTATCAATAGCTAGAACAGAATCATTTTATCTGCAAGTATCTAACTTACCAAATGTTTACCGAGTTTCTTAACAACGGGTTCATATTGCACAATTTTCGACCAGCTATCACAGACAAAGCAGAGGTTGATCAGGTACATATTACATTCATATAGTGGGTGGTGCCTACCCAAACGAGCTTGCACATAACCCTACCACCAGTAATATAGAATCTATGCAGTTTTAATTCTAATTTTAATAAACATTTCCACAAAAATATTAAAAAAATGTCTTATTAACTAATATTAGTACAGTATAAAATAACAGTGGTATAATAACAAAATTTTTATTTGCTTTTTTTAAATGTTCAAGTGAAAGTAAAATCTAAATTGGTTTTCAGTTTTCTCACTTCTAGTTCGAATTCTAATTTTATATCACCAATTTATGTAAATATTTTAACTTTCACATGCAAAAAGTTTTAGTATAATTCTTAATGTAACTACATAAAAGATGAGTTTAATGTACAGTACTGGTTATGGCATACAATTATAAAGAATGAACATTATATTAATGCATAATTATTTATTATTTCAGTAATATATAAAAATAAAAGATACTGCTTTAATAATAAAAGTATTAAAAACAAAATTTACATATTTTTTAGTTTCTACAGATACTACGATGGGACAATTAAATTATCTTTAAAGTACCTGGTATTCATGAAATTTTTAACTGCCTGGTATACATTCGCAATAACATTGAACAAAGATGTTCTCGTGCCATGCATTGAGAATGTACACATAATTAGGGACATAAAAGTATCAAACATGACAGGAGTCCAAAATAATATATTGTACAAGAGTTCTCTGGTTACATAGGTCTTGGTATTAGGTCGATTTATCTCTATAATATTAATTTTTGTCAATATAATAGTCGAAATTGTAATCGGAACAAAGTAACTTATAAACGTAAGCACAAACATGTATAGTAGCAAACTTTTGTTATCTGTAAAACATATCTTTGTACATTTTTCATTGATCTTTGGTCGCCTAGGTGATTTAGTTCTATTTGTGAATTCAAAATCTGACTTATTGTTGAAATTCTTTAAAATATTTAATACATTATCAATTATTGAATCAATTTTATCAGATGAATTTGTATCATATTTTTCTTTTTCAATTACTTCTAAATAATTTAAGGGATCTAGCGTATACTTTCGTAAATCCGTTACATTTATCCAGTTGCTAGTATTGAATGTATTAGCACAGTCTTTACTTTTTAAATCAAACATAGCCATGCAAGTATCTTCTATACTTCGAACTTCAGCCATAGACATTTCCTTTACTCCCATTGGATACATAAAGGAAGCAATTAGAATGGGTATAATCCATTGCAGAGCAATTGTTACGAAAGAGAAATATTTATTCCAGAACATGTGTAATCTATTCAATTTTACTTTCCTCTCACTTCTAGAACTTTCTCCGATTTCTCGTACTAAATCTTGTTGGTCTTTTTTCTTAAGGTCTCTTAACATTCTATAATGCATGTAATTATCAATGATAAGACTCAAAAAGCTATTAACCAACGACACCACCAATGGACCATAGCTTAGCAGAAGAGATGAGAAGCCACATCTCGAAGTCACATCCTTGGTCACATTTAATCCAGCCATTCTCGCTTCAATGTCTCCCATTTCCACGTTAACTGGATTGAGTTCGTAAACGGCTCGACACAAAAACGCTATACCAATACACATTATGAGAATATTTTCAGATAAGAGTACAGAGGAGAATCTATTCTTGCTGGTCACTAAACTTCTTAGGTTAAGTAAACTTATCCCGAATCCACACAATATGAGGAATACACCTAAGTACAAATCAATGGTTTTGAACATTTTGTCGCGTGCTGTTCGATCGAACGTGGCGACAGTTATGAACCACCATGATTTTGCAAGCTTCCGCACCGGGTGATAGCCATTATCAGTATGTAAATTATAGGGGTTTAAAATGCAAACTGCTGCTGTTTAAAATGCAAACTTTAAATAGCTTAGTGAACTTTTTAGATTCACATTGAGGTCTTGTTGAAAAACAAGATACGACTTTGGAAATATAATTAACTTAATTTTTGGAATTGTTGCAGGAGTCGGAAACAGGGTTGTATGTATCGTTAACATCGTTCCTCGGCTGCGGACGTAACTACGTGGAGCAGTACTTTCAGAAGACTGGCAATGCCGTCTTCTTACACATACTTAGAGAGAAGAAGCCGGTAAGTGTTCATATAAATATATATTATTATATTTATTGATATAGAATAAAATGTTGAATTAATGTTTCCTAATTACCATAAATATTCAGAAATTTTTAAACAATAACGACCAATTAAATCAAATTTGCGTCATAAATAACACCATAAATGGGTTGACATATAACTAATATGCAACAAAGATGAGCTTGAAACCTTACGGCATATTGTGAAGAGTATGAATATTTAAGTAGCTGTAAATTAAATTAATTTTAATTACCATATTGTATTATTGATAGTCACAAAGTCAAAACAGATCCTTTTGGACTATTGCATATTCTGCGACCTCTAATCTACCGTTGACCTTCGTTGTTTGGAACCTAAGCCAATGTGTTTGTGAGTAATAAGAAATACACGTTCCATGACAGCCCGAATAACATATATAATAGAGAGCGAGAGAGCGAGCCCATAGCGAATGACGTGTATCGCAGTTTGGAATAGGAAAGAGATCTTCGAAATTATAATGAATATAGCCGTTCCTTGATTTGAATTTTTATATAACCATGTCCTTATCCAGATCCTAAGCAATCCCAATGTCTAATTTCATTATCTACGGTTCAGTGGCTTAGACGTATTGATGTAACAGATAGTGTTGCTCTCTTTTTTATTATATTAGTTAGATAAAACTAAAAATGCTGTAACTTCGTATGTTGTATTTATAGATACCAGAACCGGAACAAACAGGTGATGGGCCAGAGAAAAAGATCACTCGTCTGGCGATCGGCGTCGAGGGAGGGTTCGACCCGGATTGCGGTAAACCGAAGTACACCTACACAGACCATTACAATGTGGTCGTGTTGCCCGGATTCCACACGTTCCCATGGCCGAATGACTCGTTACCTGATGTGGTAAGTTGGTACGCTTAACTTCTTTATGCGTGATTTATTATTTGTCTAATTCGAGAACAGCAATGAAAGTGAAGTATTGCTATTCATCCATGCTTATTAATTGTCGTATTTAGTGTTGGTTATTGTACTATTTACTGAAATATTAAGCTTATATATGTTCTTTAACATTGTCGAGTGTATAACATTCTATGTCAATAGTACCTATATATAATCTATATCAAACTGAGGCATTGTTTTTTTTACTGTTGATTAAGTTTTAAAATGTTACTATAAACAAATTATACCATACCAATGACTTTGCCTGGGTGTGCCAGAATAGAACAGCGCTCACGTCTAAGATTACGTACTGTTATTCGCGTAGACTGTCGCGCTACGTGGTTAAAAGAACACAGTATTCCAGCTGTACTGGACTGCGATTGGCTAAATTATAATGCTATTCAATCTTAGTTTCAGTAATGTTACATTGTAATGAGGTGTTAGACCTAGAATACAGATATAGTATATGTATATCCTTTCAGTTTTAGTTCCACCTACATCTACTCAAATTCCATCTAGTAATCCCTTATGATTGAATTGTTTATGAGAAATGGCTTTTGTTATCTATAAGATTGCCCCATGTGACCACCACACAAGTGAAATAATTAATAAGTATAAGCATGCAATTTTATGCACTGTAAACAATAATCATGTTAATTGTTCGCAGGTAAAGCAATCAGTGCAAGGAATCTTAGACGACGAGTCGCCATTTAAAATCGCTGAAATGGAAGCTTTACAGGGCACTTGGGATGGTGAGATACGCGAGGTCTCTGTGTAAGTTACAACGAAATACATTTGAAAATTATAAGTTTTTAAAGTAGTTGATATGCTTTGATTATCATCAATTTCTTAAGCTTTTTCATATAAATTCCAGGGTTCAAGGGGTAGGGGAGCCACTATACCATACTAAACACAAGTTGCCTTAGTATGAAAAACAAATATATTAATTTGTTTTTTATTAATTTTAGATAGGCGGATTGCCAATTGGGCCACCTGATGATAGGTAGTCACCACCTTCCATAAACATTGACTATATAAGCAATATTGTTCATTCCGTATATAGCCAATGGGCCACCAACTTTGGGAACTAATATGTTATGTCCCTTGTGCCTAGTAGTTACTCCGGCTACTTATCCTTCAAACTGGAACACAATAATTCTAAGTATTGCTGTTTAGTGGTAGAATATCTGATGAGTGGGTGGTACCTACCCAGATGGGCTTGCACAAAGCGATATCACCTAGAAAATAATTAAATTAATGAATAAGCTTATTATACACATACACAGTTCGTAGTTATTGGTACAATATAGATTAATATTTGTAAAATCTCATAACAAAGACTAGCCAATCGTCCCGATTTCGCACGGGTAGATAAGAGGAAAAATGTATTTTAGGGGGGGTTTGCGTAAAATCCTTTGTTAGTGAGCGTCTACGTCGGGGAAGGAGTAACGTAGATTAAAGTAGATTGTATCATGGAAACTTTTTAAAATAATCTAAAAATGAGTGAGTGATATTTGTTTTTTAGGCACGCAGTGAGCTTAAAGCAGTTAGACAATGGAGTGAAGGTTCCTCCATCCGGATGGAAGTGTGATAAATGTGATCTCACGAACAATCTCTGGCTCAACCTCACCGATGGGTCAATACTCTGCGGACGACGCTTCTTCGATGGCTCAGGAGGAAACGATCATGCTGTAAGAATGTATCTTATTATCAGACCAAGTTGTATGAAACCAACAATGTCAACCACTTTTCTGTATTTTACCATAATAAGGTGATATTTTTATTATAATCTTAGTTTTTAATATCACTGTCATTATGTGACAGGCACAACCAATGGTTCACTCTCAATAGTTAGCGCATGTTGTTTGATATCACATTTTTTTAAGTCACCAAAGTAAGGTCCGGACAGAGTGGAGATTTATTGAGAGAATGGAATTTGAGAGTAGTTCGTTTGGAATCACCTACTGTTTTTTATGTTATTATGTAATTATTACTAAAATTTGATTACTTTTTATAATATAAAAAAAATGTACCCTTTTAAAATAAATAAAATTATATTATTCATAAATTAAGGTCGAACATTATCGTCAAACTGGCTACCCATTAGCCGTGAAGCTGGGCACCATCACAGCAGACGGCAAGGGCGACGTGTACTCGTATGCCGAGGACGACATGGTAGAGGATCCGTACTTAGCTGATCATCTTAAGCATTTTGGTATCAATGTGCAACAGCTTCAGAAGGTATGTAGCTATTGTTTATGTATTTAATTATATACAGTGTAGATTTTTTACATTGGATTTTATTTCAATTTATTGTTTTAAGGTATAACATGAACATCCCTTTAGATTTAGGCAATAATTTATATAGTTAAGTAGCATATACTTCATGAAAATTAAGAAACTGGAATAGTCCAGAGGTATAACCTCATAATTCATAATTTCTTTTTTTTGGGTTGAAAATTTAGTATTAATAAATTTTCACTCATTCTTGGTGTTGAGGAAAAAATTTTAATGAAATCTATATAATCTACCATGTTTATATACACATATTGAATTTTTATAATTCTGTCATTATTAACTGTATTATTGTATATATTCCTAACTCCCTCTCTTATAAAATAATATAACATCTACTTAATGAACATTGCATTTTAATAAAAGATTGCTTCTATTTGTTTCATATAAAAAATTTCACCCACTAATTACAGACTGACAAATCAATGGTGGGATTGGAGCTGGAACTAAACCGTCGTACGGGAGAATGGAACACTCTTCAGGAATCCGGCAGTGAGCTGCGACCACTGCATGGACCTTCACTTACTGGACTGAAAAATTTTTGCTATTCGTGCTACTTCAATAGCCATAGACAAGTAAGGAATAATGAAGTTATTTATTTATATAGTATATTTATTTTACTTATGGATAGAAGTGAAACTGATTTTATAAAAATCTCTAATTGGGAAATTTAAAAATAGAACATGAAATCGTACAAATTGGTGTAAATTACTCTTAAAAATCAAATAAAACACATGAGACTTGAATATCAAGAAAGCATCACAATCATACATCGTGCCAATTATAAATTAATGACTTTACCTTTCTGTCCACAAACAATATGACGGCTTGAAATAAGAGTGCGTTGTTTTTAACAATGCTGTTGTAGGCATAACGGAATCTCCTAAATGTATGATATGTATATTTCTGCAGATATACATATTATATGTATAAAATAAAGTATTTTTACGTATTTTGTTAATTAATTATTTATTTTGCCCTTACAATGTGATTTTAATAATGGAATTCTATTCTTTCATTAATGTCTAAAAATAGACTAGAAAATTTTATATTATTTAAAACTTAGACGAGCCAGTTGGCGTGGTTGGTACATACTTGCCTTTCACGCAGAAGGTTGTGGGTTGATTCCCACACAGGAAAGACATTTGTGTGCATGAACATGTCGGTTGGTGGTGAGTCTGGGTGTTATTATCTATATAAGTATATATTTACAAAAAGAAAAATAGTATATGTAGTATATCAGTTGTCTGGTTTCCATAGTGCTTAATTTGGGATCAGTTGGCCGGTGTGAATTATGTTCCAGTCTATTATCATTATTATTATATATTATTTTAAGGTCCTATTCCATATAAGGCCCGACTTCGTGCGACGCTACGTCGAAGGAGAGCCCGAAATGTTTTCCAGCTTCATTGAAGATCCTGCCAATGAGTTCAATGATGTTATACAATAACACCATATTTTAATCTGTATAATTATTAAAACATAAACATGTCAAAATGAATTTTATGTTCTATAACTTAGCCGCTGATTTGGTTTGTTTACTGACAATTTTATTTAAAATAACATGCGCTGCGTCGTAGTGAGGATTGAAATGATCTCGTACTTTCTTCCACCATTTTGAAATACCATCAAAATTATCCGCCGGATTGTAGCCAGCCATTCCTAAAAACAATAATTGTAAATAAAAAATTATATTAATACTCACTTATTTAGGTCTTTATTGATGTGGTGACAATTAAACAAATTAAAAATATTATGGCGTGGTCTCATAAATTACTAGCAATTAAGTCAAAAAAATGTTAATAAGAATTTAAAACAATAAGCAAATAAAGTAAAAACTTGTCCACATTTATTTAATGCTCATTGTCCCATTTTGATTTTACAACTGCCTTTTGAGATATTAGTTGCAAAGTTTTGGTTGTAACAATTTCACTATCAAATCTCATATAATAAGGGTGTTATTAAACATTAAATTGTTAATAGTTAGTAGTGTTATATGTATAAAAATCATTTAATTTAATTTAATTTATGATTGACTGGTTGCAACAATCATTATTTTTTTCTTACTTCTACTTAAGAAAGAAAACTTATTTCAAATTCAATTTTAAATGCACTTATGAAACTTTTTTCATCAAAGAATATATTATTCATGAAGTGATTTAAGCCATAAAACCTCCTATGCGCATTTTATGTGTTATAGTCTATCTTTATATGAATGTAGTGCAAGTAAAATAAAAATATTCACTCGGTTGCTCTAATTCACAGGCTGCCAGCAGATCTGCCACAGTGATAGTGTTGCCAGCTACATACATATTCTGTGCCATTATTCAGCCAATGTGAGTCAAAAGTTTTCAATGATGACTCCATTCTTCTTGTGTAACCCTCAATTGTTTTTGCCTCAGGTTGTTTACCAAACAAAATTGGATCCATATACTAAAAAAAAAAACAGATTTAATGAGAATTTTGGAGGTAGAAGTGCAATTTTTTGTAGTGCGTATGAGAAGATGACCTTATTTTTGTTGGTCATCACTGGCCCATAGATATATACACAATACGAAATATTAACCATACCTAACACCACCAATGTGCTATTAACCTTAAACTTGTGCCTGTAATTACACTCACCCTTTAAGCCCGAACACAAAAATACTGTATGTATGCACAAAAGTGACTACCCAGACGGGCTTATATCATAGATATCTATAATGAACAATGGCTTTAAGGGCTCTCTAATGAACTTTAAATAAAACTAAAAATCATATAATTTTACTCAAATAAACTTGATGTATAAATAATTTTAATGTACTAAATACTAGTACTAGTAGGGCTTTCTAGGTATGTTTCACAGCACATAAGGTTAAAGAAATATTTAATATTCCTTAAGAATTTTTACATTTTATATGTTTATGTTACCTTTGCTCGAAAATACATAGCGCAGTGTAGTCTCAATCCAATATGTTGCCACTCCAAGAACTCGTCAACACGAGCTTGTGATTTAGAGTCTTTGGGGTACAAGCTCTCTGGTATCAAATTTTCTCGAGCTAAATATTTTATAATTGCCACACTGAAAATATAACAACAAAATGTTGTTATTACTAGTACTATTCATATATCTACTCTCAAAGTTATGTTTATTGCAAAATACTAAGGGGATATCCAGAACTAAAACCAAATACAAAGCTACACTGATATTTTTTTCCCATTTAATATGATAACACTAAAACAATGACAACTGTAAAAATTACAATTATTGTAAAAACGGTCAATTAATAAAAACAAAAAAAAAATTAAATAAATTATTAATAATTATTTTAGGATTAAAATAAATTCAGATTAGAATATTATTATTGATAACTAATGTTTTTAAATAAATGATTGAGTTTTTATATGTATTGTCATTTTGTTAAAAATAAATATCACATGGTTAACAAAAAAATTCTACAAATACCTTTCACTCAATATAAACCCGTCATGATTAATTAAAGGTACTCGCTGAAATCTATTAATTGCTGTATATTCTTCTGAATAATGTTCTCCTACAAAAAAAATGTTAAATAATAATACAAGTACATAAAATTAAGCATGCATCTTTGCTTACTTGATTAAGTCATTAAAAACAATACTTTTTTCTCTTGAAGCTTTAAGGCTTTATTTAATTGCAGCTGTAGTGGCCATTTTACAAGAAAAAGCCAACTGCATAAATGTATGTTTTTTAAGTTTGTGCGAAAACACAGGTGAACATTATACTTCTAGGCTACTGAGAATATGTTTACAGAAAAACCCCGACTTTTTAATCGTGATCTGCAGTCTTGTAATCTAACTACTAGTATACATAATATAATGATAGTTATTTTAGATTTACCTCGACGCAAATCAATTAATTTTGGTTCGAAATTGCAGTTCGCAGTTTTAAGCAATATATACAACGCTCTTGATGGTTGAGACATCAAATCATAGTATAATTTAACTGACATTTTGATGTTTTCCTTTATTAAAGTAAACCTGTTATTTGAAGACAACTTCTTGAAATAACTGGAGTTTGGATAAAAGTTGCAAAGTACACTACTGATAAGACATAATCAGTGTGTAATCATTAAACACATTTTAATTTTTATACTGCTAATAAAAATGTATTTTTTTTTTCAATCGACCTCTCGCTTATTAGTTGACTGTAACTAACCAGTCTAAAGTTCACTTTAAATAATATATTTTTTATATGAAAGAAATCTTTACTTCAAACAAATTTAAAATAATAAATGAAATATTTGGTAGTCAACACAGATTTTGCTTAAGTGCCAAATGAATAAATAACTAACTATATTATTTATTTTTTTTGTTTTGTACTTTCTTTCGCACCACACAAATAAAGTGTAATTGTTTAATAATTAATTTGTTGTTTAGTTTGTTTAATCACAGTGTAATCTGCGGCAACATACTTATAATACCGCGGCGTACCGCAGATAATACTATTATTTTGTCATTGACATTTGACAGCTTGCGAAATATAAATGACCACAGAATAGATACAATCGAGATCGTTTTAGTCGCGTGATGTAGTAATTGCATATATTTAATAATAAAATATTAGCCTATTTATATGACTTTGTATTCGACTTTGTATTTCGTATTTGGTCCTGCACCTGAACTCTTTCGATATCATCATCATATACTTATATCTGTATAAACCTTATCAGTGGGCGTAATAAAAAACGTATTAATGGGCTGACACTGCCGTTCCATTTATCGGTGCCCCAAAATAAGTGAGAAACTTATGTAAACGTACATCATATATAAAGGTTTTACTATTGTTGAATGTAGCTGTACAATGTAGATAATTAAATACATACTGAAATATGTAACACATATTTAATACATATTCAAGAAAATCACAAAGCGTATTTCAAGTAATTTTACTGTAATTATGTTCTGCATTAACTAGATCAAATTGTCGCATGCCAAAGTCTACATTCACATCATCTTCACCATAATCTCCAGCAATATATTGATATCAAATTTATCCAACAAAAGTTTTGAGGCCTGAACTGAAACCATTTTAAATCTTCAGTCATTTTTTGTAAGTACGTAAGCAAACACCAGAAGAGCACTTTTTTAATATAGAATAGAAAGGCGGACGAGCGTATGGGCCCCCTGATCTGAGTGGTCACCAATACCCAACTGCCCGCCAATATAAGAAATGTTAACCATCGCTTATGTCGCCAATGCGTCACCATCCTGGGAGCTAAGATATGGCTCATTCACAAGTACTGCTGTACCAAGTATGTTCTAAATCAGAACAGAAAAATCAGAGCTTCATGTTGTAAAAGATAATAATCTTAATTAAAATATCGATACTAAATAATATTTTGTTGTACAACATCGCGTTGCCCTGAATTTACATCAGTATAATTAATAAATAAAAATGCAATCACCAGACTTGGGTAAAATGTAATCAAATTAACGATTACGATTACAACATGTAATTATCAATAACATGCATTTGCCCAAGTCTAGTAATCACTGTAGCGCTGAGTGGCATCCATTTCAAATAATTAATTATCTTCGTTCGGTTAAAAAATAGATCTAGTATTTGTCGAGTAGTTGTTACAATAACATTTATGCAGCTAGCTGCAGTAAAACGGTGAAAGTTAAGCATACATTTAAATATTTTGGATAATTGTATGGTATACATATTATAGGTGAAATATTTGAAATATATATTACAGCGCTGTTCAGGCTATTTGCAATCTTAGAACTCAGTGTTGATCGAGATGTTTTTAACAAAGTTGGAATGTTCTCATCAGCATCACAGCAATTACAACAATATAATGTATAATATCATCATTAAGATTAGTTATTTTTATAGAAACATTGATAAATATTATATATATAAAAACGAAGAGTAAAGAAAAACTTGTAGCAATCAGTTTCCGATTCATACAGCGATTTCTAGAATGGGTTCTCTAAAATTATTTATTTTTGTCTCTTAAGTCATACCAGAATTAATTTAAAATGTATGTAAGAAGAACTATAAAAACCACACGTGTTAATCAAGATCTTATATAGATGATAAAAATGCAATTATTGACGTTTATAAAATATATCAAATTAGTGCAAAAGAATAATTAATGAGTTTCATGCTTATTCTCCTCGGTAGTACCAATCTAAAATATTTTTGAATTATAGTGAGTACATAACTCAATAAATAAACTTAGTACGTAACTTATATCAATGTGCTAGTAGTCTGTTAAATAATTTTATGAATAGAACAAAAAGTTTTTTTTTGTTCTTACTACTTCAATCATTCAATTAAAAGTCATTGAATCGATCAATTCAATGACTTTTAATTATTAATTTATTGGCTTAATTGTATGGCTTCTAGAAAACTACTTTTTAATCGAATGTACTAAATCGATATTAACTCTTATGTAGTTTTTCAAAGCAAGCAAATGACAACACTCAAACAATTTGAAATATAACATTATGATCATAGATAATACATATATACATTATGATATTACTATTATAGGTATAGTTCGAACTTGAAGTTGCAACGCCGATGATTTTTAAATTAATTGAAAAATCGTAGAAAATAAATTGTTGTCGCGGTAGTGTCAATAATATGGCATCGTTAGAGCTATTAACGCCTCATTTATCCAAGATAAAAATACCATCATCTCAGCAATTGATTTACAAGGATGAGTGTGTATATTCCTTTGACAACCCGGTGAGTTGCATTTTGTTTCTAACCTCTGGTATCTTATTCCAAACCAGATAACCGAAAAGGTAATTGACCTTTACGAAATACCGTATTCATTTAAAATACTTTAATAGTAATACTAAGTAGCTGTTTGTATGTTTAACTCAAATTCCGATGTACGAACTTAGTTTCATTGTATTCAACGTTGGAACTGTCATTGAAAAAAGAACGAACATAAGTGAATTCGATTGAATTATATTTCTATAAAATATGTGGAATATATGTAAAAAATAGAGCCGTGTTTCATTAAAAAAAATAAAGGCACTTCATCCCCATCTCAACCCATAGGTGTCATAAGAGCAGAAAAAGGTAAATTATTGTTGAGGGCTTAAATCATCAAGCACTTAGTCAGCTCAACAGAAAAGCAAATGCAATAAGAAAAGTTATATTAGTCATGCGGTCTACAAAGTTTGCCAAGTTATATTTTCATATATCTAATAAAAATGTGACATTTTTTTATGTAATTTAAGTAAAAAATGAATATTATTAATATATTTATATAAACTTAAAAATATTTGATTCATTTTCAATTTTGATTCATAGTCAAAATTTTCTCTGAATTTACACTGTGTTCTGGTTAGAAGGGTGATCACACAACAATACCAAGTACTGCAGTTTGGGTAGAATATCTGATGAGTATAATATAAATATAAGTAAATTTTTTACGTAGATTTTTGTATCAATTATCAATAGCTAGAACAGAATCATTTTATTTGCAAGTATCTAACTTACCAAATGTTTACCGAGTTTCTTAACAACGGGTTCATATTGCAAACAACAACAAACACACAAACAAAGCAGAGGTTGATCAGGTACATATTACATTCATATAGTGGGTGGTACCTAACCAAACAAGCTTGCACGTCGCGCTACCACCAGTAATTTAGAATCTATGTAGTTTTAATTCTAATTTCAATAAACATTTCCACAAAAATATTAAACAAAATATTAAAATAACAGTGGTATAGTAACATAGTTTTATTTGCTTTTTTAAATGTTCAAGTGAAAGTAAAATCTAAATTGATTTTCAGTTTTCTCACTTCTAGTTCGAATTCTAATTTTATATCACCAATTTATGTAAATATTTTAACTTTCACATATAGTAAAAAGTTTTAGTATAATTCTTAATGTAACTACATAAAAGATGAGTTTATTGTACAGCACTGGTTATGGCATACAATTATAAAGAATGAACATTATATTTTTGCATAATTATTTATTATTTCAGTAATATATAAAAATGAATAATAAAAGATACTGCTTTAATAATAAAAGTATTAAAAACAAAATTTACATATTTTTTAGTTTCTACAGATACTACGATGGGACAATTAAATTATCTTTAAAGTACCGGGTATTCATGAAATTTTTAACTGCCTGGTATACATTCGCAATAACATTGAACAAAGATGTTCTCGTGCCATGCATTGAGAATGTACACATAATTAGGGACATAAAAGTATCAAACATGACAGGAGTCCAAAATAATATATTGTACAAGAGTTCTCTGGTTACATAGGTCTTGGTATTAGGTCGATTTATCTCCATAATATTAATTTTTGTCAATATAATAGTCGAAATTGTAATCGGAACAAAGTAACTTATAAACGTAAGCACAAACATGTATAGTAGCAAACTTTTGTTATCTGTAAAACATATCTTTGTACATTTTTCATTGATCTTTGGTTGCCTAGGTGATTTAGTTGTATTTGTGAAATCAAAATCTGACTTATTGTTGAAATTCTTTAAAATATTTAATACATTATCAATTATTGAATCAATTTTATCAGATGAATTTGTATCATATTTTTCTTTTTCAATTACTTCTAAATAATTTAAGGGATCTAGCGTATACTTTCGTAAATCCGTTACATTTATCCAGTTGCTAGTATTGAATGTATTAGCACAGTCTTTACTTTTTAAATCAAACATAGCCATGCAAGTATCTTCTATACTTCGAACTTCAGCCATAGACATTTCCTTTACTCCCATTGGATACATAAAGGAAGCAATTAGAATGGGTATAATCCATTGCAGAGCAATTATTACGAAAGAGAAATATTTATTCCAGAACATGTGTAATCTATTCAATTTTACTTTCCTCTCACTTCTAGAACTTTCTCCGATTTCTCGTACTAAATCTTGTTCGTCTTTTTTCTTAAGGTCTCTTAACATTCTATAATGCATGTAATTATCAATGATAAGACTCAAAAAGCTATTAACCAACGACACCACCAATGGACCATAGCTTAGCAGAAGAGATGAGAAGCCACATCTCGAAGTCACATCCTTGGTCACATTTAATCCAGCCATTCTCGCTTCAATGTCTCCCATTTCCACGTTAACTGGATTGAGTTCGTAAACGGCTCGACACAAAAACGCTATACCAATACACATTATGAGAATATTTTCAGATAAGAGTACAGAGGAGAATCTATTCTTGCTGGTCACTAAACTTCTTAGGTTAAGTAAACTTATCCCGAATCCACACAATATGAGGAATACACCTAAGTACAAATCAATGGTTTTGAACATTTTGTCGCGTGCTGTTCGATCGAACGCGGCGACAGTTATGAACCACCATGATTTTGCAAGCTTCCGCACCGGGTGATAGCCATTATCAGTATGTAAATTATAGGGGTTTAAAATGGAAACTGCTGCTGTTTAAAATGCAAACTTTAAATAGCTTAGTGAACTTTTTAGATTCACATTGAGGTCTTGTTGAAAAACAAGATACGACTTTGGAAATATAATTAACTTAATTTTTGGAATTGTTGCAGGAGTCGGAAACAGGGTTGTATGTATCGTTAACATCGTTCCTCGGCTACGGACGTAACTACGTGGAGCAGTACTTTCAGAAGACTGGCAATGCCGTCTTCTTACACATACTTAGAGAGAAGAAGCCGGTAAGTGTTCATATAAATATATATTATTTTATTTATTGATATAGAATAAAATGTTGAATTAATGTTTCCTAATTACCATAAATATTCAGAAATTTTTAAACAATAACGACCAATTAAATCAAATTTGCGTCATAAATAACACCATAAATGGGTTGACATATAACTAATATGCAACAAAGATGAGCTTGAAACCTTACGGCATATTGTGAAGAGTATGAATATTTAAGTAGCTGTAAATTAAATTAATTTTAATTACCATATTGTATTATTGATAGTCACAAAGTCAAAACAGATCCTTTTGGACTATTGCATATTCTGCGACCTCTAATCTACCGTTGACTTTCGTTGTTTGGAACCTAAGCCAATGTGTTTGTGAGTAATAAGAAATACACGTTCCATGACAGCCCGAATAACATATATAATAGAGAGCGAGAGAGCGAGCCCATAGCGAATGACGTGTATCGCAGTTTGGAATAGGAAAGAGATCTTCGAAATTATAATGAATATAGCCGTTCCTTGATTTGAATTTTTATATAACCATGTCCTTATCCAGATCCTAAGCAATCCCAATGTCTAATTTCATTATCTACGGTTCAGTGGCTTAGACGTATTGATGTAACAGATAGTGTTGCTCTCTTTTTTATTATATTAGTTAGATAAAACTAAAAATGCTGTAACTTCGTATGTTGTATTTATAGATACCAGAACCGGAACAAACAGGTGATGGGCCAGAGAAAAAGATCACTCGTCTGGCGATCGGCGTCGAGGGAGGATTCGACCCGGATTGCGGTAAACCGAAGTACACCTACACAGACCATTACAATGTGGTCGTGTTGCCCGGATTCCACACGTTCCCATGGCCGAATGACTCGTTACCTGATGTGGTAAGTTGGTACGCTTAACTTCTTTATGCGTGATTTATTATTTGTCTAATTCGAGAACAGCAATGAAAGTGAAGTATTGCTATTCATCCATGCTTATTAATTGTCGTATTTAGTGTTGGTTATTGTACTATTTACTGAAATATTAAGCTTATATATGTTCTTTAACATTGTCGAGTGTATAACATTCTATGTCAATAGTACCTATATATAATCTATATCAAACTGAGGCATTGTTTTTTTTACTGTTGATTAAGTTTTAAAATGTTACTATAAACAAATTATACCATACCAATGACTTTGCCTGGGTGTGCCAGAATAGAACAGCGCTCACGTCTAAGATTACGTACTGTTATTCGCGTAGACTGTCGCGCTACGTGGTTAAAAGAACACAGTATTCCAGCTGTACTGGACTGCGATTTGCTAAATTATAATGCTATTCAATCTTAGTTTCAGTAATGTTACATTGTAATGTAGTGTTAGACCTAGAATATAGATATTTCCGTTCTGTTTTAGTTCCACCTACGTCATCTACTCAAATTCCATGTAGTAATTCCTTATGATTGAATTGTTTATGAGAAATGGTTTTTGTTATCTATAAGATTGCACCTTGTGACCACCACACAAGTGAAATAATTAATAAGTAAAAGTATGCAATTTTATGCACTGTAAACAATAATCATGTTAATTGTTCGCAGGTAAAGCAATCAGTGCAAGGAATCTTAGACGCCGAGTCGCCATTTAAAATCGCTGAAATGGAAGCTTTACAGGGCACTTGGGATGGTGAGAAACGCGAGGTCTCTGTGTAAGTTAAAACGAAATACGTTTGAAAATTAGTTTTTAAAGTTTTTAAATTAGTTGATACGCTTTGATAATCATCAATTTCTTAAGCTATTTCAAATGTGGTTGATTCAAGGGGTAGGTGAGCAACTATACTATACTAAACACAAGTTGCCTTAGTATGAAAAAGAAAATATATTAATTTGTTTTTTATTAATTTTAGATAGGCGGATTGCCAATCGGGCCACCTGATGATAAGTAGTCACCACCTTCCATAAACATTGACTATATAAGCAATATTGTTCATTCCGTATATAGCCAATGGGCCACCAACTTTGGGAACTAATATGTTATGTCCCTTGTGCCTAGTAGTTACTCCGGCTACTTATCCTTCAAACTGGAACACAATAATTCTAAGTATTGCTGTTTAGTGGTAGAATATCTGATGAGTGGGTGGTACCTACCCAGATGGGCTTGCACAAAGCGATATCACCTAGAAAATAATTAAATTAATGAATAAGCTTATTATACACATACACCGTTCGTAGTCATTGGTACGATATAGATTAATATTTGTAAAAACTCATAACAAAGACTAGCCAATCGTCCCGATTTTGCACGGGGAGGTTAGAAGAAAAATGTATTTTGGAGAGGGTTTGCGTAAAATCCTTTGTTAGTGAGCGTCTACGTATTATAACATATTATATTGTTGTGACATCAATATCAACAATGTGATATTATAATTACTTGTCACTCCATTACTCCGAAATGTTAGAGGTAGATTGTTATAGACATTACATTAGGTAGATTGTATCATGAAAACTTTTTAAAATAATCTGAAAATGAATGAGTCATGTTTGTTTTTTTTAGGCACGCAGTGAGCTTAAAGCAGTTAGACAATGGAGTGAAGGTTCCTCCATCCGGATGGAAGTGTGATAAATGCGATCTCACGAACAATCTCTGGCTCAACCTCACCGATGGGTCAATACTCTGCGGACGACGCTTCTTCGATGGCTCAGGAGGAAACGATCATGCTGTAAGAATGTATCTTATTATCACACCAAGTTGTATGTTGTTGTATGTAATCAGCTACTAATTTTATGTTATTATGTAATTATTACTAAAATTTGATTACTTTTCATAATATAAAAAAAATGTACCCTTTTAAAATAAATAAAAATATATTATTTATAAATTAAGGTCGAACATTATCGTCAAACTGGCTACCCATTAGCCGTGAAGCTGGGCACCATCACAGCAGACGGCAAGGGCGACGTGTACTCGTATGCCGAGGACGACATGGTAGAGGATCCGTACTTAGCTGACCATCTTAAGCATTTTGGTATCAATGTGCAACAGCTTCAGAAGGTATGTAGCTATTGTTTATTTATTTAATTATATACAGTGAGTTCTTTACACTGGATTTTCTTTAATTTATTGTTTTAAGGTATAACATGGTGTGTAACATATATAACAAGATTTAGGGAATAGTTTATATATTTAAGTAGAATGTACTTTATGAAAATTAAAAAACTTGAATAATCCAGTGGTTACACATAATCTTTTTTTTTGGGTTTAAGTATTACTGAATTTTCACTCGTTCTTGACGTTGAAAGAAAACATTTTGAGGAAACCTGCATGCGTCATATATAATCAACCATATTTTTATACACATATTGAATTTCTATAATTTGATCATGGTTACTTGTATATTGTATTATTATTTGGACCAGTAAATAATATAAGTAGTACATAGTAGATAGTAGTGTTTATTTTATTTTTTTGTAATTGAATCTTGTTACTTGAATAAATAAATTATTATTATTGTATATATATCCATCTCCATCTTTCATAAAATAATATAACATATATTTATTGAACATTGTATTTTAATAATAGATTGCTTCTATTTGTTTTTTATAAAAAAAATCAACACACTAATTACAGACTGACAAATCAATGGTGGAATTGGAGCTGGAACTAAACCGTCGTACGGGAGAATGGAACACTCTTCAGGAATCCGGCAGTGAGCTGCGACCACTGCACGGACCTTCACTTACTGGTCTGAATAATTTGGGCAATTCGTGCTACATCAATAGCGTTATACAAGTAAGGAATAATGAAGTTATTTATTTATATAGTATATTTATTTTACTTATGGATAGAAGTGAAAATTGGGAAATTTAAAAATAGAACATGAAATCGTACAAATTGATGTAAATTACTTTTAAAAATCAAATAAAACACATGAGACTTGAATATCAAGAAAGCATCACAATCATACATCGTGCCAATTATAAATTAATGACTTTACCTTTCTGTCCACAAACAATATGACGGCTTGAAATAAGAGTGCGTTGTTTTTAACAATGCTGTTGTAGGCATAACGGAATCTCCTAAATGTATGATATATATATTTCTGCAGATATACATATTATATGTATAAAATAAAGTGTTTTTACGTATTTTGTTAATCAATTAATTATTTATTTTGCCCTTACAATGTGATTTTGATAATGGAATTCTATTCTTTCATTAATGTCTAAAAATATACTAGTAAATTTTATATTATTTAAAACTTAGACGAGCCAGTTGGCATGGTTGGTACATACTTACCTTTCATGCAGAAAGTTGTGGGTTGATTCCCACACAGGACAGACATTTGTGTGCATGAACATGTCTGTTGGTCCTTAGTCTGGGTGTAATTATCTATATAAGTATACTAATGTATACTACATATACTATTTTTCTTTTTGTAAATATATACAATATATCAATATATCAGTTGTCTGGTTTCCATAGTACAAGCTCTGCTTAATTTGGGATCAGTTGGCCGGTGTGAATTATGTTCCAGGCTATTATCATTATTATTATATATTATTTTAAGGTCCTATTCCGTATGCCCGACTTCGTGCGACGCTACGTCGAAGGAGCGCCCGAAATATTCTCCAACTTCCCTGAAGATCCTGCCAATGATTTCAACGTACAGATGTTAGTGGATATTTTCCTTTTATTTGGAAATTATGCAATTACACCTAATACTTACATATAAATAAAAATATATATAAACATTAGTCGATCTCGTGCTGTCTCACTCGGACACTATCGATGTCGAGACTATCCGCCTTTTTATTGCATAAAAAACAATGGTCATGTGATGTGCCCCAGCGCGAAACTCGGCGTGGGGCTGGTGTCGGGGCGGTACTCGTTCCCGGGCGAGGAGGGGGCGCAGGCCGGCGTGTCGGCGCACATGTTCCGGCGCGTCGTGGGCCGCGGACACCCCGAGTTCACCAGCAAGCGCCAGCAGGACGCGCACGAGTTCTATCTGCATCTGCTCACGCTCATCGAGGTAGGCCGCCCGCGTCGTCAATGAACCTCATTATGACTTGATGGTCTATTATAAGAACTGCTAGGAGATAGGGCTTCTTGCATCGGATATTCTACCGCTCAACAGCAATACTTAGTATTATTGCGCTTCGGTTTGAAGGATGAGTGAGCCAGTGTAACTATAGGCGTAAAAGACTTAAAATCTTCGTTCCCAAAGTTGGGGGCGCATTGGCGATATAAGTAAGGATTGGTTAATATTTCTTACATCGCCGATGTATATGGGCGATGGTGATCACTTAACATCAGGTGAACCAATTTGCCCGTCAACAAACTGGTCGGTTTTCAGAATGCTTCAGGTTACCATCTCATGTCATATTCTAAATTGTCGTCCATCGTATTCATAATGGCCGCCCCCAGCGCCACAGCCGGCACCGCGCGGACCCGGCGGAGTGCCTGCGCTTCGCGGTGGAGGAGCGCGTGGAGTGCGGCGCGTCGCACGCCGTGCGCTACACGGCGCGCGCCGAGCGCCACCTGCCGCTGCCCGTGCCGCTCGCCGCCGCCACCAACGCGCCGCAGCTGCGCGACTACGAGATGCGACGTGCGCGCGCCGACGCCGCCGGACAGCGACTGTGAGTGCCGCCCGCGGCGCACCGGTTCATGAATCACGTTCGGATTCGTTGGAGGCTATATCGCTTACATTTTCAGTGACTCGTCCCAGATGGTCCGGCCTCAGATCCCGTTCCAGGCGTGTCTCGATAGCTTCATGAAGGAGGAGACTGTCGAGCAGTTCTTCAGCTCGGCTGTCAATAAAAAGGTCACAGCCAGGAAGTGAGTAGGACGAGAAACTATTATACAACTAGTACTGTTTAATATTTGTGCTGTAATTTATGTTAGCACTATTGTTGATCATAAAATCTATCAGTATATAATCTATCAGTTCTAATAATGAAAGTTTAACAGAAATGGAAGTTAAAATTAATATTTATGCCAAAAATAAAAAATAAACTGAATAAAAACACGTATAAATAATCTGTTCCTTAATTTTTAGGATAACACGTCTAGCGACTTTCCCAGACTACTTATTGATACAGTTGAAAAAATTTACAATCAAAGAAGACTGGACGCCTGCGAAGCTCGACGTAGCCGTGGACATGCCGTGGGAGGTTACTATTCCCTACTATATATACTATATTCTAGATAATAAAACGAATGTCGATAAAATTAGCATATTTCTTCACAAAGGAAAGTCTGCACATGCACATCTCATACGCTTATGTAGCATTTTTCTATGGATATTTATAGTAAAAAAGGTTCATAGAAAAATGTTGTTTTACATAAAAAGAAAATAAACCTTTTTATAAGAAAATATGATTAGACAACACCAATTCTACGCATCATCCTTCATATGAATAACATTTGACCTTCGTGCAGGTGGACCTGGGCGTGCTGCGCGGGCGCGGCGTGCAGGCGGGCGAGGAGCTTCTGCCGGAAGCGCCGCCAGACGCACCAGCGCCCGTCTACGACGAGGCGCTGCTCGCCAAGCTCGTCAGTGCCTACTATATTATCCCCACATTCCTTTTGACATAGCTACAGTTGACCTTGATAGATATAGTCATGTTATATAACTAGATTCGAATGACATGTTACTGGATCGAATTTAAAAGTTCCAACAAGTCTAATCTCATCTAAAGCATTACACCCCCGTGATGTCCGTTTTAAATAAGACAGTTGGACTGCCTAGTTGTCCTCACAAGATTTTAAAATGCCCTACTATGACAGAACAGGCACTTTTTTTTGTAATTTTAGCGTTTTCATTTAAATGAAATTTTGGTACTATGATTATTAACTTATAGGTCGAAAAATGTTTTCACTTTTGTTAAGTTACACATGCCCTTTATCAATTTTGTATGTGTATTATTGGGGTAAACATTTGCACAATTATATTTCATGTAACAAAAATTTCTTACAGTTGGACATGGGATTCCCTGTTGAAGCGTGTAAAAAGTCATTATATTACACAAACAATTCTGGCATGGAAGCAGCTTCCAATTGGCTCATGGAACATATGACTGATTGGGACTTTGATAAAAAGTTTGAACCACCCGGCTCACAGAATACAGGTATTTTATGTTTTATATGATTTTAAAAAGCATTGCAACTAAACTGATGAAATAAGATGTGACTGATAAGAAATTGTAATAATATGTACCGGAAATATACAATTTTATTAAATAAATAAAATATTATTAGAATGTTTTTATAGACTAATTTTGTATTCATTGTTAATATATTTTTTTTTTTTCTTGCCTTTATCAAGACCAATGAGCAAATAGACTATATAGATATATCTCTTGTACTTGTCATTACACTGGCTCACTAAACACATAGAGCCCTATTACGGGATGAATCTCTATCTCTTTTCTCTTTCAGAAGTAATATTATTTTAAATCATAACATTTTATGTTTACATTATTAAAAAATACATGTCTAGACAATTTATTAATTTCATCAACTGACAATATTTTGAATACACTAGTTCATTTAGTATAAATGTCTTAAATTAGGTGCTAGTGCAAATGCGGCTGTAGATGAGGCTAGTGTGGAGCAGATCACGAGTATGGGTTTTACGAGAACACAGGCTGCTAGAGCACTGAGAGCCACTGATGGTGATGTAGCCAGGGCGCTGGACTGGATCTTCAGCCACGCTGACCAACTAGACAGTGAAGAGTTACCGACTGAACCCGTACAGGATAGAACCCTGGGCTGCAGGGATGGACCGGAAAGTAAGTTTGTTTCGAATTCATGAAGGTTCGGACTAGTGAAATAAATAATTTGTTGATCTATATACAGGTGACTGGTGAATTAGTATCAATATTTTAGGAGCATAATCGGTACATGATTCTCATTCGAATTATGTAAAAAAAATAGGTACTTAATTTTTGACCAAATTTACAACAAATTTACTTGAAATAAATAAAGTGTGGACATATTTCCGCGGCGCGTGCGGCGTGGTGTTTGCCACCCGCAACCCCTGCCCCGCGGCTAACTAGTCGGGCGAGCGCCGCCGTAAGGTTCGTCCATATTCCCGCGCGCGCGCCCCTAGCGATCGATCTTACGCGTATACCTAATCTTTCGTGTGTGAGTGTGACCCGTCATTAGTAATTAGGTATGGCTTATCAATACACAAATGCAGAATACTGTGAGTACTGTGAGTAGTAAAGTGACCCATTCGTGTTAAAGCGTGTGAAAGACAATATGCGTAAACGTGCCGAACTGTGTATTACACGAGCAGGAGCTCACTTTGAACATTTGTTAAGGTTAGTGTAGTTATGTAGGTAAATAGGTAGTTAAATGATTGACAATCGTTGTAAATAAGTATGATTCCATTTTTAAATACGCCGGAAATACCAAGATAGGTAAACAGTTAATTTTTGTCCCAAGTTCATATCATTTACCTAGTCAACAAATTTGTTGCTTAAACGAGTGAAATATTTTGGTATTTTTGCCAGTTCTAAGCCAGGTTTAAAGTATGAAGGGGGATTGGATCATGCTTGTTTATCAAAGGTAGCCTGCTACCCTGTTAACACGCGGCGGCGTTTGGACGTAGGTAAAGTACCGCGCGATAACTAAATGTACCTAACTGTGTTGTGTCGTCAGCGCAGCTAGGGTGTCCACATGACGCGTAATTAATAACATAACTTTTGGTTAACTTTACTTAGAAGTTTATTAATATTTATGTTATATGTATTTATTTTTGGTCATATATGGTCGTCAAATATCACGTCCTTAAGTATTGATACTAATTCACCAGTCACCCTGTATATTTATTGGCTAATAATAAAACGTCGCTCTATCCAGGCTGCAATATATTATGTTCATTGAATTCAATTGTTTCAGAATATAAGCTTGTTGCATTTATTTCGCACATGGGAACATCAACAATGGTTGGTCACTATGTCTGTCATATCCTACATGAAGGAAGATGGGTCATATTTAATGACAATAAGGTATATAATAATAATAATAACCCCAATTTTTCTTTATACATAATATTAATTTAACTAGTCATATTGTTCAATATAACACAACTTGCATCAAAGGAAAGTTTCAAAAAAAAATATTACTTAAACAATGATGAAATTAAATTCATGAAAATAAATGATAACACAAATGAGAAAGAGTTGCACAAGTAATTAACTAAACAGTAGTAACCACTTAAAATTAAATGATTATATTATGTGTAAAGGCTTACTCCTATAATGAGAAGAATCCCTTTCCTGAGCTGTAGGACATTTATTAACTGCTTATGTTTTGTTTAAATTTTGACTTTATTTCAGGTGGCTCTCTCAGAAAACCCTCCCAAAGATCTCGGATATTTATATCTGTATGAAAGGCTGTGATGTTTACCGAGTGATCATTTAGCACCAAAAATGATTTCAAGATGTCTTAGACTGCGCTAATGTGTTTTAAACAATTTTAAGGTGTACTAATTAATACTTTAGCGACTATTTATTTAATATACAAAGATTTATTAGGTATTTAAAACATCTTAACTAACTAAAGCAATACACGTTTGTTTATCTTTATACCAAAAACGGTTGGTCAAAATCAGCTTTTACTGTAATTATTTTTCTAATATTAAATACAAGCTCAATGTTCAATGTTTTTTTTATTTGTCTAGTAAATTTTTTCTTTGAATATAACATGGTTTTTTATATTATATATTAATAAAATTAGTTGCTAAATAAATATATATTAGTGTATTGTTAGAACTAATAATTGTGAGAGAGTGTATTATGAATACTAATGTAAAAATATTTGATGTCAAAATATTAAATAATCCTAGTGTTTAAAATGGAATAGACAACGAAATAAAAAAAATACTATATTTTGTAGTTTTCTTCTTGAGAGTAACATTAATTTGAAAACTTAGTATAATTAAGCAAGAAATTAATTAATCTAATTGATTAAATATCTGTTAAATATAATAATTTATGGCAATATAAACACTTGTACATGCAACACAAAAGTCCTTTTAAAATCCAGAGAATGGTCAAAAAAATTAGATTTTTTTTAAATTATATTATCGATAAAAGAATTAGTGTTCTTATTAAAAAAACATGCTACTTAATTAAACACCACTCTATTTTTTTAGGCACAAGGACAACATATGTTTTGCATGTTCTGGATGCAAAGCATGAAGCTTTAATTGAAACTTGGAGTAAAATTGAAAGTAACATCAATTAAAGACAAATAAATTAATTATAGTAAATATATTTTGAGTGATTCAAGTATTATTAAAACAAAACTAAAATCTTCTAGAATAACAAAGTGGTGTAAAATTAATGTTATTATTATAACCAAAAGTGAATAAGTCTCATTGTTTTCTTTAATTACAAAATAAATAGTATTTTATTTTGAAGAAATGGTAATATAACAGCTGGTAGTTCATTTCAAGAAAATGATTTTAAAAATGATTAATCAATAAAATAAAACAAAAACACATTTCAAAATAATGTAATCTATCTCAATTTAATTTTATAAATAAATAATCATTCAACGCTCAAATCTATCTGTTGGTTTCGGTATCCTCTTCATAAATATTGTTTTCTCATCAAAGTATGTGTTAAACTTTTTAAAGCCGTATCTCTTCTTTGGGTCTTTATGACAGTATGATGGTGTTAAATTTATCATCAAACCTGAAAAAAAAAACCTAATTAATTTTTATTATAAAACTAGCTAATAAGTGAATGGCAGGATAGAGGAACTTAAGTTGTTATATATTACGTTCTTCATAAGTAACATATTCATAATATCAAACCTGCTTTCTGTGCCATAGTGACTAGTTTTCCAATTTTCTTCTGCTGTCTTAGACAAAGTCCCGTTATACGTCTTGGTAACATACAACCGTCGGTCCTAACAAACTGACTCAAGATAAGTACATCTGTATGTTTCACGTCCAAATTCAATGCACACATATAACAAGTATCTTTACATTGATGGGAACCTTCTTGATTGTTTACTGGTCTTATTAGAAGTTCTGTTCGTGGAGAAGGAACGGTTACACCTTCAATTACTAATGAAGAACCCTCTTTATGTTCGCGTACTAAAAAATATACAAAATATTTTTAATAAGAGGTTATAATTATGAAGGCTTCGAAAAGTATTAATTTACTTACATTCCTTAAGTCGTAATTGTTTTGTTGTTGATAAAGAACGTAAAGAAGTTGACAAAATAACATTTTTTGCTAATGAAGTGCCAGTTCGAGCTAAAAACGACATTTTAACTTTTTTCCCGCAAATTACTAATTTTGTAGTTTATTCGTTCTTCTCAATATTTGACAGATTGAAATAGAAAACAGACAGTTTAAGACAATTATGTCAAGTGTCAAATTTAATCTATATTCTATCAATGTTACCATGTTGTGTATTGATGATAATTCTAGACTAGATACAGATAGTGACATATTGGTAACCAGGTAACGTCATAACTCATAAGCCAAAATAAAATGATAATAAAATAAACGTGAGTTAGTAATTAAGTAAGATATAAAAAGACATAAAATGTTACAATATACAAATTTTCCAATACTATTTAAACAAACCAAACAAATTTATTCTCACATTCGAAAATATTTTTATTATAGATAGGTTATGAAAAATTATTTGATAATAGTTATGTCATATATCATATACAACAGGTAAACTGATCTAGACTAAATTTAGAATGTTAAAAGTTCTGGTGGAAAAAAAAAAATTATTCTCTACAATAAAACAAGTTTTCTTATAGTTAGTTAATACCAAAAACAAATTATTCTACCTAACTAGTTGTTTTAGTAAAATTTACCTATTATTTTATTTCTGTTTGGATTAATAATGGTCATGGTATATCTTGAGTCGCGGTATTTTTTCTATAAGTTCAAAATTAAGCTGTAGATGAATTATTAATTGTATTTCTTGTTGGTTCAGTACTAGTAACAAATGAAGAAGTTACTTTAAAGAATGGAGAGTGTAAGCCTGGAGTTTGGGTTAAAGATCAATCGCAATAAGGCCAAAGTAATGATTGTAGATCGCCTCAATAACAACTCGCCGGAATTTAAAAATCAGAACTACGGTTGGCGGACCATTACATAGGTGTACTAGGATAACAGCTAACATCGTAAAGATAATAACATCAGCCACTACTTTGTAATTTTATTTTTATGTTATATATTTACGAATAATATATAAATCGATGATTATTTTTTTAGAATAAGCAAAATGAAACTATTTATATTTGATGGTAATGCATTTATTAAATAACACGTATTTGACGATAATTTACAATAATAAAAGTAACACATTAAAACATAACCGTATCAGAAAAGGTAAAAATGACAATTAGCGACAAAATTCAACTTCGCATAACAATTAATAAGCATTAAATATGACATTCCTAATATATTTATATCTTATAATATATATCTTTAAAATATTTATCTTAGTTTGTTTTGTGTTATAAATATCTATTTTCAGGTTAAAGATTTTTTTTAATATAAGAATAATATTTATATATAAAATAGACTGCAAGGCAGTTTTCATTAATTTCTATATAATTATGTAAGCAACATTGCCACCTCACATAATATATTTATTGTAATTGTTAGCGAAACAATTTGACAGTTATAAAGGACGGACGGCATATGCTAAGCACAGTTTCAGATACAATATTGAAAATGCACACCAAATGCAAGAGAATCCAATAAAATAAATCCTTAAAAAAATAACTTAAATTATTTACAACTAATGAAATGAAAGATATATGTTTACCAATTTGTGACATGAAATTGTTATCTTGGTACTTTAGGCTCAAATTATCATATAGCTAAGCTTTATATTTTTTATTTTTTTTAATGCATAAAATTGTGCAAGAATATAAAATAAATCGGGAAATCCTCACAATTCGATTATATATTTTGCCTTTTGCATATATTATACAGTACATTGTTTTTATTATATATAAATAGTTTTATGCTTATGTTTAATATATAACGTTGCAAGTTTCCCGAGTGAAGATGGTAAAATATAAGCGGGGTGGTTTATTTGGGGAAAGTAGCCAGCCCCTTGCTGAGCAAGCCCGCAGCACCCTCAGCTCCGTCGTGCGCCGCACTCGAGAAGTTTGTTACCAGCTAAAAAATACATATATTTTTTTATTCATAATATTAATTGACCTGTAGTGATTTTTTTTTTTAAATTTTAATGTTCATTTCAAAGTTGTATAACGTTACTGACGAATGCTCGTGGTGAGCATCTTAAGAACTTACAGGATCAGGGATTACACGAGTCTTACCGCGTCACGTTTTTCGCTCAAGAACTTGTCGGCGTCCTTGATTTTAGCGTCGACTACTTGTCCCGCGTTCTTCAAGCCCTGGTCAGCGGCATCCTCTACTCTCTTCAAGGTATTGTCAACCGTGCTATGTACGGCGTTACTGGCATCCGCCGCCGCCTTCTCGGCAGCTTTCTTAGACTCTTCAATGGCAGCATCTTAAACGAAACATAAAATAATCAGGTGAATGTACTTTTTTAGATTGAAGTGTTTTTGTTAATTAAGAGAGAAAAACTGAGTCATCTATCATTTGACAAAAAAACTTTTAAAGCCACGTATTGCCATTTAATATGATTTCCAATAGCGGTGTTTCGCCGACATGATCGACCGGAATTTCGAAATGGTTCGCCCATTGCCATACGAAATACCCACACCTACTACAAATACAAACATACAATAATGTAAAACAAAATATTACATATTTTTTTTATAGGAAAGGAAACATATGGGCCACCTGATGGTAAGTGGTCACCAACGCCCATAGACATTGACATTGTAAGAAATGTTCAACCCGGAACACAACAATACCAAGTACTGCTGTTTTGCGGTAGAATATCTGATGAGAGGGTGGTACCTACACAGATGAACTTGCACAAAGCCTTACTACCAGTAAAGAATTTGTGGGAAGTCAATTGCTTAAGAGACAGTATTAACAAAATTGGACGAAGAATGTTAACTATACCAATTTTTTTGAATTCCAAGCCGAGTTTCATCTAAATAAGTTTCTACTGTAATATCAAAGCGGATACTGACTTGCAGCCCTCTTCGCCTCCTCTTTAGCAGCCTCAGCAGCTAATCTAGCCTTCTCCTTAGCGTCTTCAGCGGCTTTCAAGGCCTGAGTCTTGGCTTCTTCTGCAGTCTTCTTCGTCGTGTCTACCGTAGCGTTGATCGTGTCTGATAAAATATATTTATTATATTTAAATACAAATGTTATATATGAATTATATATAATGTTCGTTATATTCAAAACTAAGCGTACAACTTGTTTTAGAAAGGCACCTAAGGAAAGACAAGCATTGGTTTTATTTTTTTATTGGAGTAGTTTTTCTTGGCAGTCGCTGAACTGATGTCAAGTTTTTATCGTTAAAAACGTCTCCACACAAACATCCTATAATGTTTAGAAAACAGTTTAATTTAAACGCGCTGTTTAGTCAGTTCGTTAATGTTTTAGCTTTAAAACAATATCATTGTCTGCGTTATTTTTTTTTAATTGTTTTAATATAAGCTTTTCACTCTTTAAACACATGTACCGTCAAATTTCTCTGCGGTTTCCTCAACATTATTTATTGACGATTCAGCAGAATCTTTTGCGCCTTCGGTCTTGCTTGTGAATATATCTAGGAATTTTTCAAACATTTCTTTTGGGATAGGATCATCGAATAAAAAACTAAATTATACAAAGTAAGGAAAACCAAACCAGTAGCGTGCGTTTTTAGCGTAAGGATGCACACCACTGGTTTTTGCATAGCTTACCTTGTTTATAAGATTAGTTAGAAAAGACATAAGCTAGTAAGAAGCCGAAAAGTGCTATACCTTTAACATTATCAATAATAGTTTTAGTTGGTTTATCAGCACCAGCCGTGCCCTCCACCGAGGATGTTACTGTATCTACAATAGTTAGCAAAGAAATAAGAGCAGAAAGATACTAAGATACATGCACTAGATATACTAAATACTCTGTTTGTAATATTAATTATCAAGCTGAAAAACATTTGTCACGTTAAGTGATTTAGCACAAATTCCTTATTTTGTCAACACAATCTGGCTTTTGATTTAATTGTCATGAATATTTCAAAAACAAAACGCACGTTAATTATAGCGTAACAAAAAAAGTACCTTTAGCGCCGGTCACAAGTGAAGAGCTCTTATCATAAACAGATCCAGCTACACACTTAGTTGAGTCTAATGTATTTTGAACTGTACTTGATACGGTATCTAAAATAATATAAAAATAATACCATAGCAAAGCTTATAAAAAAATAATACACTCATTAACTACTAACAGATGAAACAGCATTTATTTTTGAGATGAGAGCAAATGTTAATACTATATTAATAGTTTATGCACTACTATTTGTTTTATTACCCATTATATCGATGTAAAAAATAGTATATTTCAATACACATCAACACTTGGTGGGCATAATTGGAACTCATTTTTAATGATAGATTTGTTACGGTTAAAAATACCGAATCACACGTTTAAGTTTTATTAAATGTTTGGTAACTTTGTTTAGTTAAATTAAATATATACGATATTTAAATGTTAATAGTTTATTCTGCAGTTTTACTGGAGTTTGGGTGCCTTTGATATTATTGTTGACAAACGAGAGGTCCGAGTGGAATGTAAGAAATGAATTAGATTTTAGCCAAAGATAATAAGTCCGACTGAGAATGATAATACATAACTTCAGCGGTGAAAGAATTGGCTCTTTTTGTAACGTTATACGGACTATATATTTCGATTAGTCACAATTCAAGCTATAGTTATATTATAGCTGAGATAAGATTGTCTCTCAAAGGTGTTGAATTGTTAAAATAAAAAAATAAAAATAGATTTGACAAACCTTTAGCGGTACCGACAAACGATATGCCTTTATCTACAGCCGTTGAGGCAACATTTTTTGTTGTATCTAATGTACTTGCTACAGTATCTATAGCAGACAAAATTAAATTTATAGAAATGATAACAAACAAAAAAAGAAATTCAAGTAGCCATTATAACTATATTGTACCTTTAGCAGATCCTACAAGATGTGATCCTTTATCGACAGCTGATGCGGCTACGCTCTTAGTTACATCTACAGTAGTATTAACAGTGCTCGCTACGGTGTCTACAAGCGAATACAAACATTAAGACGTAGTCGTGTAAAACATAAAACAATCTGATTAATGAAATTTACCTTTAGCAGTGCCAACTAAAGAAAAACCTTTATCTACTGCGGATGATGCGACATTTTTCGTCGTGTCAATTGTGCTTGCCACGGTTCCTACGAGATAAATGAATTAAAATAATTGCAACGCGATATAATTCAAGTGTACTAGCGATATACCTTTAGCAGCCTCTACTAATGAAGCGCCTTTATCGACGGCAGATGTTGCAACGTTTTTAGTTGTATCGACAGTGGTTTGCACAGTGCTTGCTACAGTATCTACAAATTTAATGCGTTAAATTAATTCAGTGATAGATATTAAGCCTATAAAAATGTATTACTTATCAATTTCGAAATTTTAATAAATAATAACATATTGCATTTTTACCTTTAGCTGTTCCTACTAGTGATGAGCCTTTATCGAAAGCGGTCGCTGCTACATTTTTAGTGGTATCTACTGTCGTGTGAATGGTGCTTGCTAGATTATCTACAAGTATGATAATTCAAAATAATGATTTTGGTATATCATTATAGAATAACTAAACGATGAGTGCATTTTACCTTTAGCGCTTCCTATAAGTGACGTGCTCTTATCAACGACAGATGCCGCAACATTTTTAGTTGCATCTACAGTACTTGCAGCTGTACCTATTGCAATAAAATAATTCTATGTAAAACTGCGAATACCAAATAATAGTATTTAAATAAATGAAAGCAGTGAAATACCTTTTACAGTTCCAACTAGTGAAACTCCCTTATCTACAGCGGATGCGGCTACGTTTTTTGTTGTGTCTACTGTTGTATGCACAGTACTGGCTACTGTATCTAAACGTGATATGAGATCATTGAAGTGCATTTATAAATAATATGATAGAAAAAAATAATATTTATTTAAAAATTTGTTATTACTAAGCGTTACCCGCTTCGTAGGGAGATAATGAAAATCACTTTTTTATTTTATTTAAAAAATAAAAGAGAGTCGTTTTTCTTTCCTAGACATAATTGACTTCTTTATCAAAATTTATTGTAATCCGTTCAATAGTTCGAAAGTGATAAAGTATCATACATCCAAAAACACAAACATTCGCGTTTATAATGTTACTAAGACCAACTTATATAGACCATAGTTTACTTAACTTTACATACTTTTTAATATAATTAATATCATAAATTTGTATATTCAACAAAAATATATTTGCTTTCTCTAATGTTATACCTTTAACGCCTTCTATCAAAGCTGAGCCTTTATCAAGCGCTGATGCCGCTACAGTTTTAGTACTATCAACAGTTGAATGAACGGTGCTCGCTACGGTATCTATAACGCCATTAAAACATACATATATTAGCATGGGAATGACGACAGATATGAAATAAATGTATATGTAAATAAGGCCATTAAACCTAATTATATTTATAATTTGGGGGGTTTTGGTTTTGGTTTTGGTTTATAATGGAATTGTATAATAAGCAAAAGTGTTGCAATTGCATGATGACAAAAACGCAGTCACTGCTTTCTGATATATACAGGGTGACTGGTGAATTAGTATCAATACTTAAGGACGTGATATTTGACGACCATATATGACCAAAAAAAAATACATATAACATAAATATTAATAAACTTTTAAGTAAAGTTAACCAAAAGTTATGTAATTAATTACGCGTCATGTGGACGCCCTAGCTGCGCTGACGACACAACACAGTTAGGTACATTTAGTTATCGCGCGGTACTTTACCTACGTCCAAACGCCGCCGCGTGTTAACAGGGTAGCAGGCTACCTTTGATAAACAAGCATGATCCAATCCCCCTTCATACTTTAAACCTGGCTTAGAACAGGCAAAAATACCAAAATATTTCACTCGTTTAAGCAACAAATTTGTTGACTAGGTAAATGATATGAACTTGGGACAAAAATTAACTGTTTACCTATCTTGGTATTTCCGGCGTATTTAAAAATGGAATCATACTTATTTACAACGATTGTCAATCATTTAACTACCTATTTACCTACATAACTACACTAACCTTAACAAATGTTCAAAGTGAGCTCCTGCTCGTGTGATACACAGTTCGGCACGTTTACGCATTTTGTCTTTCACACGCTTTAACACGAATGGGTCACTTTACTACTCACAGTACTCACATTATTCTGCATTTGTGTATTGATAAGCCATACCTAATTACTAATTACGGGTCACATTCACACACGAAACATTAGGTATACGCGTAAGATCGATCGCTAGGGGCGCGCGCGCGGGAATATGGACGAACCTTACGGCGGCGCTCGCCCGACTAACCTACTAACCTACTAATACTAATAAGCCGCGGGGCAGGGGTTGCGGGGGCAAACACCACGCCGCACGCGCCGCGGAAATATGTCCACACTTTATTTATTTAAAGTAAAATTTTTGTAAATTTGGTCAAAAATTAAGTACCTATTTTTTTTACATAATTCGAATGAGAATCATGTACCGATTATGCTCCTAAAATATTGATCCTAATTCACCAGTCACCCTGTATATTGTACAATTTTAACCTCAAGAAAACTACAATATGTTCTTGAGTATATTAGTCATTGAAGAAAGAGCTCTAAGGTCAATTTCAATTTAAAATTTTTAGACCTTAGGTTACTCACCTTTGGCAGTATCCACATAAGATTTTCCAATTTCAACAGAACTGTGAGCAGCTTTCACTGTACTATCTACTGTACTTGTTACTATTTCTACAAATTATGATACATAATATTTAAAAAATAAATCAAAGAGTAAAACTCATAAAGTTCACAAACAAGCATTAGTAACAACAGTTAACCTTTAGTGCTATTTAGGTAAGATTTGCCGATATCTAAAGCAGAAAACGCGTAGCTCGTCGAGAAATCCAATGCAGAATGATATGAGTTTTGGCCTGAATCTAGGTTAAGTAAAAACAAAAAAAAAACTAATAATTCACAAAAACACAAATAAAATACAAATTATAAATTAAAACAATTATACATCATCTAATTTGAATAACTACGTTAAACTACTTCACAAAGACATGAATGCACTACATTTTTATAAGGCTCAACAAAGATTGTTAGAAAACATTCAAATAATGAATAAGCCGACTGTAAAACAAATACTAGCTAATAACTACAAACACGAAATTCGATTTCATTCTACCTTTAGCGCTATCCACATACGATTTAGTTGTTTCTGTTGTTGAATTAGCAAAATTTTTGGTTCCTTCAACTGTATTATTAACTGCATCTGCTACAGTATCTATTGCAAATTGATATATTTTAATAAAAGAACATTTAACAAGAAAAAAAAATAATGTAGGGATTTTACCTTTAGCACTAGAAGCGTATGATTTACCAGAATCAACAAGTGTTTGTGCTGTTTTTTGTGTTGTGTCAACTGTGCTTTGAATACTACTAGCAACAGAATCTACAAAATAATAATTAAATTAATAATAAAACGATAACTGCATTTCTGATAAAAATAATAAAAGGGACATTTTATGATAATATTTATTTACCTTTTGCGCTTGTAGCACAGGATTTCCCTGTTTCAAGCGCAGACTGACCTGTTTTTTGTGTAGTATCTAATGTACTTTCAAATGTACTTGCTACTTTATCTACAATAACAATATTATTCATATAATTGTGGTCAAGCAAGCTAACAGTAATAATATTCAAATTTATTAACCTTTTGCTCCAGCGACATAAGATTTGCTGGTTTCGAAAGCTGACTCAGCACTTTTTTGTGCACCTACTACAGTGTTCGATACTGTATCTATAAAAGTAAAATTTTCAAAACAACAATATATATTTTATGTAATATTTTTAGGGAACTAATGTATTAGTAATACCTTTTGCAGATGCTGCATAATCTTTGCCCGTTTCAATAGCGGAATTGGTTACTTTTTGTGTTGTGTCTATTGTGCTTTGAATATTACTTACTAGTGTATCTACAAAATAAAATAATTAAATAATAATCATTGTTAAAAAATCATAATATTGATAATATTACTCAAAATGCTATCTATACCTTTCGCACTAGTAGCATATTGTTTGCTTGTATCTAAAGTAGATTGTGCCGTGGTCTCTGATGCGTTTAATGTACTTTGTACGGTACTAGCTACTGTATCTACAAACACATCGAAAATATTGATAAATAAATAATATTCATATTAGAAAGGCAGGCTATTTGATCGGATAATTACACTGGAAATATTAAACTACAATATATATTCAATGTGAATCGATAAAAGAATAAAAATATAAATATATGTCTACCTTTCGCAGCCGCAACATAATCTTTGCTAGCTGTGAATGCAGTTTGGCCTGTTTTTTTAGTGCCATCTACTGTATTTTGTATAGCACCTGCCGCTGTATCTATAAAATTGTAATAAAAATGCAATCGATTCTTTTAAATTCGTTTGTATAAAAATAAACGAAGTGCTTTTTTACCTTTAGCACTCGTAGCGTAGGATTTACCACTTTCAAAAGCGGCTTGTCCTACTTTATGCGTGGTATCTACAGTGCTCTGAATAGTGTTCACTACTGAATCTACAATTTGATAAAAGCCTTATTAATCCAATGATTAATCGCAAGTGTGTATTTTAATGATCTAAATATTTTGATAATACCTTTGGCACTAACTGCGCACGTCTTTCCAGATTCTATGGTAGATTGTGCAGTTTTTTGTGTAGTATCTATTGTGCTTTGAACTACATTTGATACTGTATCTATAAGTATAAATAAAAGGAAAAAATATATATAATTATCACCATACCAATATACTTAATTAAAAAGAAACCATGCAAGCGTTGCTTATAATAAAATTTTACTGTTAATTAATTCTAATAATACTGCCCCATTGCAACATTAGTATTTATGTGTTTTTAAAATCTACGGATGCAACTTTACTTTTCATATTATAGTTAGATAATAAAAACTTACCTTTAGCCGTGTTTATAGCTGACTCAGCTGCCTTTTTCGTATTATCTACTGTTGTTGAAATAGTATCTATAATTGTGGAAAGAAAAGCAAAAAAAAACAAAAGTTAAACACAAAGGAAATGAAAATTAAATACAAAAATAAATTAAAAATGAAAGGCGATCAGTTAAAATTAAATATTTACGGAAAGAAATAAAATAAGCTGTACAAACCGGTACTAAATGTTCCAAAAGAATTTCGCAACGGCGTTCCCTGTTTAACTTACCTTTAGTAGTGTCGACAACCTTCTTTCCATCGGCTAGGGCTTTGTCAGCAGCATCCTTAGCTTCACCGGCAGCAATCGAAACCTTTGATAATTCCTTATCTAGCGCATCAATCGCCGAGTGCTTCGCGTTTTCAGCTATTTGAAGACAACATGGATTATCATTAATAAACGTGGATTAACAGTTTATGTTATTTTGTTGGTTTTCCGGTTTTCATGTCATTTCATTTTTCGTTTATTGTTTTGTACCATACGTATGTATTTAGTTTTCAATATGCTAATTATACCTTGTTTTGTCAGAATTTGTGTAGGTGAGTGACAATTAGAGTTCACGATCTTTTCACGGGCAGTTTTTTAATTCATGTAGGTACTTAGATGATTCTGTTTACATATATACATATATACATATATATGTATAAAAAAACTACTTAGATTCAAACACAAACTGAAAATGAATTCGTACATCACTGTAATTTGTTAACCCTTCGCGAATGTCTAAAATTATGACATCGTACAAAATATAGTAGATGATGTTTTATTATAAATTGCATATTTACTTACATATAATTGAACATACAAAATTATATATTCCTATTTATTACTTTTGTGAGAGTGAGATTCGAACGTGGGACTTTGGGATCTGCAGGTATACAGTTATACTACTTCTATTCATCAGATCACTAGATTCTAGCTGCTAGGCCGGTCTTATAAGTGGATTTTAATTTTTACGATTTGTGTTATTTAAAGAAAACATTATTATCCATGTGACTCAAAATTATTGTCGAGAAATTAGTGATTATTTCACGTCTTTGACATCCACTTAAATATTTTACGGTAGGCATCTTGTAATTAACAAAGTATAACTTTAAAAAACACGAATGCCTATGATCATAAAACGTAAGGTCTTCAATAAGATTCAGCGACTAAATTAAAAATAACCATACAGGAAACTGTTATAGAAGTTTCTTGATATTTTTTATATGAATATAAAAAAAATACATTTATTTTGTATCGATTAAATATAAATTGACTTTATTTAAATAATCCCTAGTAATTCAGTCGAGCTAAAGCGGTGGAGCCTGTTTTGATACCAAACAATCGTCTTGGAAGCAGCACGACCAGTATTCAAGAGGGGCCTGAGAAAATTAACAGCGAAACTGGATTTAGATCTAACTTGAAGGCGGTCAGATAATACATACTTTACAAGAATGTACAGATATTGTAATATTCTTTTCTTTATTTATACTGGTATTATAAATGCTTATAGTAGTAATGCGTATAAGTTATATGCTTTAACGGCTAACCGTGAATCAATTTGATGCAATTTGGCAAGTGGTTCTAAGTGTACTGCACACTTAGAAGAAAGGACGTAGGTTTTTTTTTATTCTCCTCTCGAGGGTTAAAATTGGGGTTTAAAGTTTAGTTTCGTCACGGTAGCATGCGCAAGCGATTCCGTTAAGGTGGATAGGGTACCGCTGGTCTTTTATTAGGTATTCCGATGTTCGTGGCGCACACGGCGCCTTGGACACCGGCGAGTCCCATACTGTTCCCGTGGGGGAAACGCGTAATGCGTTTTTCCAGTGTTAAAAAAGGGGTTTAAAGTTTATGCGTAAGTCATTCAATTTTGAAGTTGAAAATGTAGAAACGGATATGTGTTATTTCATACGATTTTACTAATTTTATTATGAATACAATTTTCCAAAATCTTGACGATTTGGGCTTTTCGGTAGAAATACCGAACAAATAAAATATCAATGAGGTTTTTTCGTAATGAGAGCCCAATGGAAATATGTTTTGTCACAAACCGACTTCTACGCGGGAAAAGTCCCGGAGGCCTTCATACGGTATAGGCATTCTAATTTTATCTTGACATTTATAAAACGTTTTTTTTTTAATATTATTTTTACAGTACTTAGAGTAATGGCATACATACACATTACGTTGGATGGAATATTCAAGACAATCAACTTTGATAGGTGATAAGTGAATAAAGTGATATTCTTAGAAATGTGCTTATAACGTTCTGTCAGTTTGTTTATAATGCAAATTGCTGGCTGACTATCAATATAACTTAAATTGTTAAATAGAACAAAGACTTATATTCGGAGATATTCATTTTGTCATGTAGTGCACTTATATTGAATTTTGAGAAATACACAAATAATTATGATTATATGCGTTCTTCTTCTCCGAAGTGCGCTGGCTTTCTTTTGGTATAAGTTTTATGTATATTGGTTTAGTAGTTTTTTCAGTGAGGTTTTACAAAAAATATTTAAGTATAGATAATAATTATGTGATAATTTGATGATATACATACCGGATTTAGCAGCATCAGACGCCGTCTTCTCAGCCCCACTCACGAGCTCTCCAGCCTTCTTAACCTGTTCTTCAACAACATGGGCGGCTTCTGCTGCTTTCTCCTGAGCGATTTGTTCTGCATCCTTCTTCTTCCTCTCGAAGAGAGACGCTGTCTTCTCTCCGATGCTTCGGAACGCGCCTGTGATTAAAAAATGTGATGAATGAACGCGCCTGTGATATGAATATTCGATTTTTGTTAATTTTTTTTTAATTTTTAATAAAATTTGTATTTATATTTTTTACGAATTTGTCGTAATGTGTAAAGATATTTACGATTTAAACAATAGTAATAATCCATGTTTATATTAAATTTATATAGACCACAAAAACAGGCAACATTTGTCTTTAGCCATCGACCGTTAGTTGGAAATGGTGGTCATTTTATTAATTTACATGTAACACGTAATAGACGCATTAGGCGTGACCTTCGCAATATTCTATACAAAGTTATAATATTGCTGTAATATTATTTTATGAACAAATTAATGTGGATCCATATTTTACTTTACAATCAACAATAGTTACAATTGTACAGTATTTAAAAAAAAAAACAAATAAAATAATTTTAATCAAATACGCGTTGTGTAGCCGAGCAACAAAAAATATTTATTGTTATTTTTTAACCATTACTTGTTATTGTTTTGCTGTTTCTTTGATTTAATATAAATACTATTTTCCTAATGGGTAGAAAAAGGAAAATATATTAATAAACATAGAATAGATAGAGATTGTAGGTATAACATTTGTGTCGCATTACACCTAAAGATTTTCTTACATAAGACACCCAGTTCGTTACGCTGTATTGATCAAAGTTAGGTCAAACTTCCCCCTTCCACTGGCAGTTCAAAAGTGGTGGGAGCTGCATTCTATCTGCATTATGATACCGTACATATATACTGCGGTATCGAGAAACTGAATACCTTCTTAGAATATGATATTGACATAATGCAATAATAAAAACAGTCTCGTTATATAGTTAGAGTTTTTACGCTCTGTTCCAATTATTTTTCTGTTAAAAAAAAAAAAAACTTTCGATATACCGTCTCCTATAAATAAACATATACGAGTATATTTATTATACAAATGCTTGCACTTATCTTCATTAACTAATCATTATAAAAAAGAAACAAAGATTTCTAACTCACCAAGGTTCTTGTCTATCGGAAAGCATGGAAATATAAATATTAATTATTTATATAAAAATTTACGAACTACGTAATCGTATTATAATTTATTTATCTACAAATCCATGCCAAAACTTGTTCGTCTAGAAATAGCAATGAATATATTAAAATAAATGTGGGAGGTACTTTATTTACAGATGAAGGTGTAACTTACTTTTATTTTAAATTGTAAAGATGGATTTTACTTTTCTACTTCGTGTGAACATGAATCATGCTATATGTACGATTTATTATAACTTGCGATGGCCGATGAATCTAGCTTTATATTGTCACTAGTAGATGTCTCATGCACAGATTGAACAGAAATTAATTCTTCAACAAATACAATAATTTATTGCCATATAAAAAATATTTTAATATACAACACATGCATACTTTAATTTCTAATATTATAGTTATATACAATGATACAATCAAATTGTCAAAGGACAATAACTAGACTGCCGAATAACACAAATATATCGAACAGGTAATTCGCTTAAATATAATTACATTTATTTAACGCTCATTTGTATTAAAAACTGTGTTAAATTTATTGGTGTCAAGGTAAGATAAAAAAAAAAAAAACATCAAAAGGATAACTTTAATTGAGTGTACGTTTTAATTATTACCTGTGGATATATTAAAGTTAATTGATAAATAATATTTAGTAACCAGAATACGTTTTAAATTCAATTTATATATAAATTTTAATATTATTTCATTATTTTATATTTAATTAAATATTATGTTCAAGAAAGCCACCGTTTGCGACATTTATGCTTTATATAAAGCACTATATATGCTTGTATAAAACTTTATCAGTTGGAATTAATTTGGGAGTCGATATCATCGTTTGTGTTCTCAATACGAAGCGAAAAAAACTCTATACGCTTTACGTATTCACGATAAGTAAAGAAAGAAAGAGATAGAGATTTTTTTAATTAATTACAGATTCTGTTAATCGAACTCTGTAAATGAGAACTTCGAAACGTTACGAAGATTGCAAACGAAATTTAAAAAAAAATCTCAATATTACGTCATAATAGTACTACATGTATTATTTGGGAAATATTAAGTTTTCAGATAAAAAATCAAAAGCTGTAACTTTGAAAAGTAATTTGTTGTTGTCAAATCCACCATATGTTAAGGACGTATTCATAGCATCCATTTACGGTAGGGATGTGGCCTCAACCTATTCACAAACCGGCTCGAGTCATGAGAACATATTTCATTTAGCCATTTTGTATTTACTATTCATTTTCTCGGAGTCTATTTATGTACTAAATATAGACTCGGGGTACTATTATATTAAACAGCTTTGTGGTAAGTTCTAGGGATCTGCTAAACGGTTATATATTTAAAACGTTTAAATGTGTATAATTGAAATCGGGCCAGTCAAGTATTACGTAAGCAATTCTCAGTGATGTTCACACACAACCTTTATGTATAAAAAAATATAACAAAATGTTATAAAAAAATATAATTAGTGACTGTTTGTAATTTCAAAATAACTTTGCTAAGTTAATATTGCTATGTAAGTTACCAAAACAATTATGGTTTTTAATTTGTCTATCTGTCTGTTTGTCTATGTAATCAACAAATGGAAAATTATTAAAAAAATATATAATTGGATTATGATAGGAAGTATTTTAAGGTACCGTGAGGTAATGACATAAATTTTTACTAAAAATACCATAGTATTTATCTTATCATAAAAAATTAACTAACGAGGACTATTTAATTATAAATAAATTGTTTTTTTTTTATTGGAAAAAGAACAAGTTTTTTTAAAATAAATATAAGCAAGGAGATTCGTTAGGGAGCCATAATTGTTAGTGCAGTAATTAACTGCATTCACGGATGCTATTTATTATTTATGTTGACAGTATATACCAACGACTTTTATTATTTTGATAACTGCTTGTTTACTTTGAGAATATAAACATCTTTATGTGTACTTATATTATTATGTATGATAAAATTATGTTTATAATAATATTGTTATAAAAATAGGAATATTTTGTTAAGTCATAATTGTCATTTGCGGGTGATTGGTTACACAATGCTGTGTCTTCTTCTCTCGAATATCAAATCAAGAATGATGGACAGAGAGAAATTGGACACATTCAGGTTTCTTCACGATGTATTCTTTCACCATTGAGCACGAGATGAATTATAAACACAAATTAACCACATGAAAATTCGGTGATTCTTGCCTGAGTTTGCACCCGCAATCATCGGTTAAGAGTCAGGCGTTCTAACTTTTTAATCGGTGGTAGGGCTTTATGGAATTCCGTCTGGGTAGGTACCACTCATAACATACTGTTAAGCAGCAGTACTTAGTATTGTCGTGTTCCAGTTTGAAGAGTGTTCGAGATAATTCCAGATATTAGTTCCCAAAATAAATAAATTGTCATTTTACTCAATTATTCTGTCGTTTTCTGATGTATACATGTATGTACATAATTGTGCATAGTAATAATATGATTTATCTTTTTAATAGTTACTTTTTGATGTGCCCGTTAAAATTATGAAGTGGTAAAAGTAAATTCGACCATAATCTTGGCAGCGGGGAGAGTGATGGGTTGTTAGCACCAGCTATTTAGATGTCACACGCGTTCATTGGTCCAGTTTGGGTCTAAAATAGAGCTCAGTCGGTCAGTCGGGATTATTGCTCCCCTGTCAACGGAGGCGTGGTATTATTCCATTTCATTGTATTTCACAATATTTCAGCAGTATTATACGCTAAATAATTGTTGAAAAAAAAAAGTACTACATATATACAATTAATCCTCTGATTAAACCTTTTTTTGAACGTAATATGAATATTATATAGTATCTTAATTCTAAATGATTTATTTTTTGAACAAAGTCCACAGCTACTTAAATAAGAATTAAAAACAATAGTTGTTTCTAAACGAAGTCAGTTATGAATTATTAAAATTTAACAGAATCGCAAAAACGTGTTTACTGAAAATATTTTATAATTTGTAAATCAAAATAATAGAGAGGGAGAAGAACAATAGGTTCTAGTTAATTTACGATAATTTATATTTATTATTATTTATTTATAACAAACAAATATTAATATTTGTTTTTATTCTTGACACCCTAAGCCTTAATTAAGCCTAGCCTTGGGTGCTGCTTAAACATTGACCAACTAACACATAAATAAAAACACACACACATCAAACAAAATAAAATACACAGGTGAGCTCTCAATAAACAAAGCAAACCTGATTTTAGATATTGTGTATAAATATTAACTAGTAAACGGATTTTTTGTAAGAAATTGGTTTTCACCCGCGTTTTAGTGGCAGAAGTATTAGGTATACAAAAATTAGCCTATAATGTCCTTCTCTGGCGTTCAAGCTTGCTTCATATGAAATTTCATCAAATTCAGTTCAGTGGTTTAGTCGTAAAAGCGTAACATACAGACAGATATACTTTAAGACTCCGACATTAAAAGATTGAGGACCCCGCCACACCAGTCTGTACTCTATGCATGTACGCTCCAATCACAGGAACTACTGAGTGGAAGTTTAGTCCGTTTTTATTATTATACAGATTGATTAAGTTACATTATTTATAATGACAATAATTATACTCTGTACCAATTAGCTAACGTTATCATTTTTGTCGATTAAATCGAAAAAATTGCCGCTTGAGAGCTTTCATGGCGAACGCTGTGTATGGATAGATAAACATTATGAGAGATAAAGAAAAATCTGAAACAATATCTGCTTGGTCATCATCGGTCATTTACTCGCACAAACGCGCAAACTAGCTCGATCCACCAGTTTTGTATAATATTTTATAAGCAGATCACGATATGGAAATGGAATTATTGTATTATTATCATAGATTTAACTCAATTAAGATTCAAAATATTATAACTCGGTAAAATCCAAGGCATCCCCTAATATCGTTAAATAGCTTTACTTTACTCACTCATAAATCGAACACTTTCGCGTTGATCGTCAGCGTTAAAAATGTTGACGCGATCACTGGGCTAATCTTGGCATTCGTGGGTATAAATATTTACTTGCTAAAAATATATCGTGAGATAACAATTCGCTATTAAAATTCTAGAACACCGTTTGCTTTTCATTTCACAAACAATCATTTTAACTTATAATGTTAAAACTATACAATCTTCAAATAATCTTGTGTATTATTTAATGTTTAAATTGATGACTTAACTACATATTCACTATAGAATATATAGAAATATAAAAACATACATACATACAAACATACATACATAGCGATTTTTATTTCCTACCTCACCTTCGCGTTCGAGGTGTGTAATTGCTAATGTATAATTATAAACAATGATGACTTAAAAAAAAATTAAAAATAGGTACTAAACCAATCTTGACTGTATTGAATTGTGGCAACATGGCAACATTTCCCCATCGAATCGCAATTTCGTTTCTCTGGACGAAAATGAACCAGCCATCCTATCACCAATGTCATAGTCTTATCCGTGCAGTGACGGAGAAAGAATACATTTCACTGCCCCTTTCCCATGGGTGTCGTAAGAGGCGACTAAGGGATATCATCTGGTGGTAGGATGATAAACATCCGCCTGGCTTGTTACCACCGTACGCATGGTGAAAATCTCGTGAAGTGGCTTGCAGCCGCGTTTCGAGGTCAGCCAGCGTACAGCCAGTGCCCGAGCGAGCATTGCCGCGATGGGTGTTGGTCCAGTGGAGACGGCTGCTGAACCAATGCCGGGGGAAACTGTATTGCCCTGCCGGGCAGGGAGACCCGAAGAAACGGCTATTCCGCTGGCCGCCCGTGGCATAGTACAGGGGCCCAAGCGTGCCTAACCAGCACGCGAGGCTGCCCCACCAGGCCACGCATAATCTCGGGGTGGACCGTCGTGCCGGTTGGTGACCGGAAGGTGGGGTCCCGGCGGCCACTTCCGGGGGGGTTCGGGGGCCCTTCCGTCCGGTGGGTCAGTGTGGTTTCCCTTTTGAGGTCGAGTTCACTAACATCCGTGGACTCCACGCTAACCTCAACGCTGTCCATCACCATCTCGAGACAGCACGGCCGGCAATGATGTTTCTAACGGAGACACAAATACTCCGTCCTGCCGATACCAGCTACCTTAATTATCCCGGCTACATGCTTGAAGAATCCTTCAAAGCGAAAGCCGGAGTATGCTTATTCGTCAGGACGGATGTTTGCTGTCACCGACTGCGCTGCTTGGAGGACCCCTCCTTCTCCATGTTGGTGGTACGTGTGGATCTGGTTCGTCAGAGTCGGGTCTACGTGTGCCTCTACAGATCCCACAATGGTGACTTGGAGACAAGCCGATTATTCGACCATCTTAGTCGGGTGGCAGATGCTGCGCAAGAGCAGTTCCCTAACGCGGAATTGGTGTTTTTGGGGGATTTTAATGCTCACCATGAATCATGGTTGAAATCCCTCAAAACTGACCATGCTGGGAGGACTGCTCATGCTTTCGCTCTCACACATGACTTGACCCAACTGGTTGATCAGCCCACCAGGATCCCTGACATTGATGGGCAAGCGCCTTCTCTACTGGACCTTCTGCTAACTTCTCACCCGGTGGAATATCAGGTTGTGGTTCAAGCTCCACTTGGTTCTTCGGATCACAGCCTCATATCTACCAAAGTGCCACAGGCCAAGCTGCCGCCACCAGCGGTATGCAAACGACGCGTTTGGCACTACAAGTCGGCAGATTGGGACGGTATGCGCGATTACTATGCGTCAGTCCCTTGGAAGGAACGTTGCTTCAGTGGGAATGACCCGACTGCTGGTGCCGCTGCTGTTGCTGGCGAGATCATGTTGGGAATGAAATACTACATTCCTAGCTCAGATCTCGACAGTAGGGGTGCGCGTAACCGTTGGTTCACTCGCGAATGTGCCGACGCTGTATCATCTAAGCAGGCGGCATATCGCGAGTGGATCAATGGCTGCATTAGCGGGGCATCTAACATTGACTCACTGAAAGCAATCTACAATAAAAACTCCAAGTCCTGTAAGAAGGCTTACACGAGAGCGGACGCACAGCGCATTGTACAGATTGGTCATGACCTTATTTCTCATCCTCGGGGCTCCCGTAGCTTCTGGCGTCTGGCCAAGTCTGTGCAAAACAATTTCTGCCAACCTTCGCTGCCACCGCTCAGAAGTCCGGACGGATCGCTAGCTCACAGCCCGCAAGAGAAAGCTGATCTCCTGGCTAAACTCTTTGCCGACAACTCCGTCATCGATGATTGTAGTGCTCTGCCACCAGTAATACCTTCTTGTGGCCACACGATGCCTGACATCAAAATCAGGCAGCGTGATGTGCGAGCGGAGCTGCAATCACTTGATGTACGGAAAGCTAGCGGTCCCGATGGAATACCAGCCATAGTGCTGAAGAAGTGCGCGGCGGAGCTGTCTCCCGTGTTAACGCGCCTGTTCCAACTTTCTCTTTCTTCGGGATGTGTGCCGGAGGCTTGGAGAAGAGCTAATGTGCAAGCGGTTCCCAAAAAAGGGGATCGGTCTGACCCGGCAAATTATCGGCCAATAGCTATCACCTCAGTACTTTGTAAGGTGATGGAACGGATTATTAACAACCAACTGATCCATTACCTAGAAGATCACTGTTTAATTAATGATCGTCAGTACGGATTTCGACCAAAACGGTCTACAGGTGATCTTCTAGCGTACGTAACGCACCTCTGGGGTGAAGCTATCGACAAGCATGGGGAATCGTTGGCTGTCAGCCTCGATATCTCCAAGGCTTTCGACAGGGTCTGGCACAGAAGTCTTCTCTCCAAGCTGCCGGCATATGGTCTGCCTGCTCAGCTTTGCACCTGGATTGCCAGCTTCCTACACAAGCGCAGCCTTCGTGTTTTAGTTGATGGTTGCGCTTCACAATTCTATGTAGTGAATGCTGGGGTCCCCCAGGGATCTGTGCTATCTCCCACTCTGTTTCTTTTGCATATCAATGATATGCTCTCTCTCGGGAACATTCATTGCTATGCAGATGATAGTACAGTGCATGGTGGATACCACGGACGCGCAGTGGCTGGGCGAGCGGAAATTCAGGAGAGGCGGGAGGATCTTGTCATTGAACTCAATAGGACGTTAGAGCTTATCGCCAAATGGGGCTCAGATAATCTTGTTGAGTTTAATGCCAAGAAAACACAGGTATGCGCTCTCACAGCAAAAAAGTCACCATTTTCCCCTCTTCCCTCCCTCTGTGGCACTCCGCTGGTGATACAAAGCAAAATCGCCATGCTGGGGATGGACGTTCGTTGCGACCTTAGTCCAAGGGATTACATCGAGGCTGTGATAAAAACAGCTTCACGGAAACTCGGAGTTCTGAACAAGGTGCGGCGTTTTTTCACGCCACAACAACTGTGCCTGCTGTACAAAACACAGGTACGGTCTTGCGTTGAATATTGCTCGCACCTTTGGGATGGCTCCGCTAAGTACCTTCTTGAGGCCATGGACCGGTTGCAGCGACGTGTAGTTCGCATTATTGGCGACGTAAAGGTCACTAACACCCTCGAACCTTTACAATTGCGTCGAGAGATAGCTGCGCTGAGCGCTTTCTATCGACTGTATCACGGCGAGTGTTCCGAGGAATTATTTTCCCTAATTCCTGCTTCCCCCTTCCTTCACAAGTCCACGCGTGCTGGCTCTCGATGTCACCGACTAACTGTGGCATCAATTCCATCGCGCACAAAGAAATTTGGCAACTCCTTTCTTTGTCGCACTTCTAAGAAATGGAATTCCTTACCAGCTCACGTATTCCCCTCCTCTTACGACCCGGGCTCCTTCAAACGAGGCGTGAAGAGGCATCTTGCGGGCCGGCAAGGCGAGGGCGGCTAGTGCAGAACCTTCTTCCCGACTGTACTGGCCGTCCTCGCGTTTGGACTCTACTACCACTTAACATCAGGTGGAGTAGAGTCATTTGCCCTCCCGGCAATTATAAAAAAAAAAAAAAAAAAAAAAAAAAAAAATATTTTTTAGAAAAGGTTTTAGTCTTGTAATCATTATATATTATGTACTTATGAGTAAAATTATTCAGGAAGGCTTAATAAAGAAAAGCTTTCGTAATCCATACACTCAAACGTATTAAGTACGCTATTGTATTCATAGCAGCACCAAAATTTTGTGCGAAACAACACAATCGGTGGAACTTATTTCAAAATCATTTGCAATATTTGACACAATCATACTAAATGGTAAACATAATCAATATTTCTTGGAAATTATGACACGTATTAACATTTTAGATTTTAATATATCTACTGATTTATAACAATTATTATTAATTATAAAAGTACATCAGAATCATTTTTATCCAGTGGCTAACTAGAATATCTGTTTACCAAGCAATAATCATCTATATGTATAATGATAATCATAACTCACTTTATGTTTACAAAACACAAAATCTATAGCTCGGGTTAAGATGCAACTGTATATAACAGTCTATATAATTCGGCACATGTCCGAGTGTTGTGTCGCAATAAAACATTCATAGAGAGCCTGAAATTGATCGGCCACATGCAACTGAATGATCCAAATCGGGTCGAGCATTTCATAAATAAATTCGTTTGCACTATTAATGTATTCCAATGCTCGATATTCGATTTTTTATTAGTAACTTTATATGCTATATAATATTGCAGTGTTTGTTGCAGTATTTGGAACAAACACATTAAATATTAATAACGCGAATGACGTAAATAAATTTAAATGTAATGCGAGATCTTTTTTGCAGATATACTGGCGGAGAGCAGACAATAATGACTTTGTTCAAAGTCGCGTTGTATTCGAAAATTGTCAGTTAGGAGTCATTTGATGGATATTCAAAATATTATATATTTTATTCCAATAGGCTTGTGTAGGCTTTTGCAATAGTAATTTAAGGATATACTCATTGTAAAACCGGTTCAGAATGATTTCGCTTCCGAACCGAGTACCGGCTAGATCAGTAGTTGCTATTTTTCACTAATAACATCTTGTCAAGAGGCGGTCTAAAAGTCCTTGATGAATATAATATATTTTATACTTTAGTAAAATATAACAAAAAAGAGTTATTATGTTAGTAATTCCATTAGCTCATAAAACTATTTGCTTTAGCAATTCCCGGGACCGTTATCAGCCGCCAGACAGTCTGGCTCTAGAATCTAGACCGGCAATACTAAAGGTATTGATCGTTGTATTCTATAGCTGCGCTTTGTAACGTTCGAGAAACTTGATATTTTGACCTTTTAATAGTCAAATCGTATATGAGTAGATTTTTCATTATTTCTGCTAAAAATAAATACTCTATTGCTGTGTCCAGAACACATTTGTGGTAAGTGAGCCAAACAACAACGTAAGTCATAACAGCATAGTTTGATGGCTGGCGACGCATTGACGGTGTATTTTTATAGTCAATGACGATAAACTAAACAGTTATTAATTGTTTGGTAAATTTACAAAACTTATGGCACATACGCTTGCTGAATAAAATTAAGTGGATTTTGTATTTTTCGTCTCACTTACATAGTTAGAATTATATGTATATGATCTGATGATATACTATTACGTATTGATATCTTGGTGGTAGAGCTTTATGTAAGCCTGCTAACTCATCACGTCATATTCTACCGCTAAACAGTGTTCCGTTTTGATAGGTGAGTGAGCCAGTAACCACAGGCACAAGGGACATAACTTCTAAGTTCCCAAGGTTGTTAGGCGCATTGATGATAGTGACCACTTACCATCATGTGTCACTCATATAAATAAGAGTTGATTTATACTAAAAAGTAGGCTAATTTGGAAACATGTAAAACATGAATAATCTACCCTAGAAGTCATTATAAATTGAATGACTAATGAATTAATGATATTATGTGTCAATATTAACATTTATTACGTGATCTGCGGTACGAGTACATATTAAGTGACTAGTTTACCACAACAACATAGAAAACAAGGAACACCTAATCCGATATATTAGAAAGCAAATAAACAGATTCAATTTCAAGATAATTAACTCCAATAGGTAATATTCTACATTCAGTAATATTCTACATTTATTCATACATCATATTTGTTTGTGGATTGGATTCCAGAATAGTGATAGACAATTTAGTATTAATTTACTTATAGTAGGTCCTCCCGTCTGGATAGATATCGGAATATAAACCATCTCCCCCAAACATCAAAACGTTTATTGAGGTAATCGAGTTTGAAGGACGAGTGGACCAATATCTTTACAAGTGCAAGGGTTTTTTATATATAAAATAGGTAAGCAAACGGACAAATTGGCCACCTGATAGAAAGTGATCACCACCACCCACAGACATTGGCGCTGTAAGAAATATTAACCGTTCCTTACATAGCTAAAGCTTCACCAAGATCTCACTATCCCTTCAAACAGAAACCCAATATAATAATGAATTGTACACCTGCCTCATAATTCATGAATCACTTCGTCTATTGGTGAAAACCGTATGAGAATCAGTTCGGTAGTTTTTGAGTTTATCGCATTCAGAATGACAAACAAACGCGACGTTTGGACTCAAAATAATTTATTGTTCGATACGATTTTTTTTAACACAATAATTTATTTACAAAAATAGGTTAGGTTATATTTTATGAGTGCGTAATGTGTTGTACGAATTTCATTTACTAATCACAGAACTTGGTGTACAATGTGCTTACAATTTCTACATATAGAAACAAATTGTCCACTTGAATGATTTCTATCTGGAGGCGTCCTAACCGAATATCCGGTCTTAGCAGACGATGACCTCACGGCTGTGTCAGTACTCTCAGAAACTATTTTGTACGGACTGTTTATATTTACGTAATAGAATATTTTAATCATAAAGGATTTCTTATACTACTCGACAAAAAAAAACTTAAGTTTTAAAATAATGCTCTGGTTCCGAATACGTATTAATTTACTTCCTATTAAATGCTCTGGGGAATCAGTTGTTAATGCATTTTTTTTTGTAAAACCGCGTTTAATAAATTTCATAATTATGTCTGCGAAAAAACTTCATTGATACAAAATAATCAAAAATTATTTTAATTACATATTTTTGTAAAAAAATAAAATTTCTTCACAATTTTTTACAACCTTCATATCATTTTCCTGTGTTCATTGGACATGTTTTATTTCGGATTTTATGATTTTGAAGTCTAACGATTGCACAATTTCCAAATGGGAAACTGACGAACAACAACAAAATACATGATTTAATTGAAGTCTGAACTTTCAAAGCAATTAAGTAATATAATAATAATCTAATGACACAATCAATTAGTATATTTTTGTCGTAGAAGTGCACTGCGTAGTAAATATTTCAAATGCAGGTCGTATGTCAAACTTTAGATAAATTCTGAGATAAACTGATGTCCTGCTCGAAGCCCACGCAAACAATCAGTGTTACTTTTGAATAGAGGAAACAATTTCGTCTCGGCATTATTATTGTCGAGCTATACTATATATGTATATTTATAATAAATATATAAACTACCAAAAATTAAATTAAATTTATATTAGTTGTGTTGCCACAATTAAAATGTGACACAGAATATAAATAAATAAAAATAATCGGAAAAATATTTTATCTTAAAAAATATGAATTATTTTTATTTCGAGCATAAAATGATTGTCGTTGATCCATTCAACGATCGATCCTGCTTTAAAGTTATCGGTAAATTTTCGTATACATATAATGATTTCAAAACCTAGTGCTCGTCGAAGACTATGCACTGCGATGTTATAACGGGACTTTCGTGTGCTGCTGGTCATATGTCTCGTAATTATGTTATTGTTAACATTTTGCACTTCAAACCCGTTCTACGTAAAGCATACTTCGTTGATGTGTTCCTGATGGCTATGTTGTTATAAATATATCAGGCTGAAAATGAACACTTCCTAACACTTGACTCAAGTATAACAACATAAATAAATCACTTAAATTTTCTTACAAATTCATTCCGTACAATCAATAATTAATTTGACTTTTATATAAAAAACGCTTTTAAAGCACATTACACGATCAATTAGGGTTTTGTAGTATTTTCTTTTGCTTTCATGGAACAGTTCTAAATTATGTAATATTTTGCAACTATCGGTATTATATAATATACAAACACTTTGTGAATAAATGTATGAATTAATTTAACACAAGAACAAAGACTAATTACATTCAAACAACATCGTATAAATGCTTATTGTAAAATAGGAAGAATTTTTTATCACGATTATTAGGTCATGAGCTATACACGGTATTAAAGGTAAGAGCAGGTGCTGACATCAGGCAGTTGATATTTAGAATGTCTTTGTTTTATAAAAGGCTATACATAAATGATATCCTTTTTATGCAAATGTAACGAGAAACATTCCTCGACTTTTATAAACGCATTACATCGAAGGTTTTCGTGAAACGATCGGTTAGTAAAAACATAAAATTTCAAATATTCTTTATTAAAAGTTAAAAAATATTTTATATAAATACCCGACTGTTAAGTTTTGTTCTAATTCAATAAAAAAAAACTGTTTCTATATTGTATTGATGAATTCATCATCAATTTATTATCTGTTAACAAAATATATCCATACTCTGTGGTCTTGTCTGGTAAAATAAGTTTACTTTAAAGTTGTAATGTATTTTGTTCTTTCTATTTTAATTTGGTATTTTGTAAAAATGTCTGTACATAGTTTAATATAATAATTTAATAAATATTAAAACATAGGTAATTAAATGATAAATATATAAAATATGAATAATAAAATAGTATTATTTTTATTATTAACAACGAACAAACAAGGTAACAAAGAAGCGACTGTGACTGCGAACTACAGAATGTCACTATAATACCGTGAATACACGTAACACTAAAACGCAAGTTTTAAATTACCACAGCTAATAATACAAAGTCGCGTTATTATTAACGGCATTGTCTACTTTGTTCGAGCATGAGAAAATGATTTTATTCAATCCATAGTTAATCAATGCAATAAGTATAAATAAATGCCTTGGACCATTGTTTACGCTGAGTTATCTTCATTCATAGTGTACATTATACGTACTGTATAAGTACAAAGATCGATTTTTTAATTCGATAACCGTGAACACTTTGTTAATGTCTACTAAAATATTAATTGCTGGGATAAAGTCTATTCTACTTTTGAGAAGTTTATTGCTTATCAAAAATTAATAAACTGCACAGAATATAGCAAATATTGTCTCTGAGAGCGTGTAATGCATGTATAATTGTCTATTTGAATAACAGATAAAACATAACAGAAAGACAACATAATGACAAAGTTATGAGGTAACAAACATAAAAAAATACAACAATTGAGAACCTCCTCCTTTTTTTGAAGACAGTTAATGAGGCCAAATATCATCCGACACAATTTCAGGCTTTTCATATTTTATTTCATCAACCATTATAAAATAAGTTATTTATAAATATAAATTGAGCACGTGAAAACTTAGTGTGTTATGACCCGAATTTAAACTGGCGGTCATAGGTCAGATCTATGATATATCTAATGGCATCATCATATATAAAATTGTATGAATCATAACTTCTATAAAAGTATATAGTATATAATTTTTTATATTTATGTTGTAGTCACATATTAAATAAAGCACTGCTCTTGAACCCAAGGAAGATTGCTATAATTTTAAAAAATAAGTTCAAATTAACACATACCACATTCCACGCAAGACCCCGGTTTTATCGTGCTGTTTTCTTCGCACGTATGAATCTCAAGTGGGTTAAAGAGAGATAGAGGAAAATTACGAGCCTCGTCTTGTCGACCTTGATGATGTCACCGTTTTGCTTACAGAATTTGTTTTGATTGTTCCATAACACGATGGCTTTGTTTGATGAAAACTTATAAAGGTACTGTTTTATGTATAAATAATTCAAAAAAACCTTCAAAATTAATATATAGCAATTGACGACGAACGTGATAAATTCGTAACATGATATTATAATTAAAGGTTCGAAAATATGTAGTGGAAGTAGAGTATTTTGTTTCAATAATTTTATGAGTCTTTCAGTCTAATAAGTCAAGAAAAGGTAAAGTTATTGTTTATGAAAAAAATATGCATATTTATTTTGTAATTAATAATATTAAAAAAAAAACAAAATCACTAAAGCGCGCGTGACTTACTAATAAAAACATTTACGAGTACAGTAGATAATGAATCATTTGAATTTTGAACCTTAATCAAAGGTTGCGCTCAAACACTTCATACAAAGGGAAGTATTGAAATAGGCTATTTGGCCTGATCAAGGGTAGAAAAGAAAATCATTATAGGGAGGAGAAAGTAGCTCTTTGTTTTTATACATTTATTTAGTTTGTACAGTAGCTATTTTTAGTTTTATATATTTATATTAAATCTTTACACATTTAACGTAAATAAAACGGCGAATAATTTGTTGCCAGCTTAAAATCTGCAAATTCCAACATCTAGAGGTTTATGTTTACAACTCTGTGCCCCCGTGCCGTAGTCCTCCGACTAGACTAAGAGAATAGATTACGAGACTTAGAGAGTACTGTTTGCGGCCAGTGATCCGTCGATTAGGACGAAATGCAAGAAACTACGTTTCACTTGAGTTGATTGACAATATAAAAGCCACGTTAGGTTATACGCCGATGGGAGCTTAACAAGGAACCAGGGAGTTTATAAACGTTCCCTTAGTAAAACAAATATTAATTGTAAGAACGCGTGAATCACAAATTCCGCGGTACTGCGTATCTACAGCGTGACCGTGACCTCCGTCCAGTGCACGAGCACTGGGAATGTTTGAGCCGCCCACACAAGTGATTCCTACGTGAAAATATAAAGCACATTCCCTTATAAAATCAACTAATTTTAAAATAAATTGGCATATGCCGATGTTGCGTCTAATTGGCATACATACTTGAATATTGTGGTAGCGATTTTAAATTTAATTGAAATAAATAAAAACGTTCTATAATTTATGTAATTACATTATTTACGTGAATATAAGGCCTACGAATTTGACAATATCATTATCATTTTTCAATAAAAGCTACCTTTCAGTGACACAAATTAATTTGCGTAACTAGTTAGTCTTATTATCTCATTATAAGTATTTTTGTTTATAGAATTAATTAATAGTCTTGATGTACATTTCATATCCAGAGTTTAGATCCAATGCACGTACAAATATCACAAGAACTAGTAATTAATATTATGGTATAAATTATATTTAATTTAATAACATTACTAATACTAATAATTAAGTAGTAGATAGTATATAAATTATAAAAAAGTAATTAATGTTTGCGGCACAAGATATCCTATTAAGCTAATCCCTTTACAGTTAACCGCCCACGGGCGAGTGAATAATTCACGATTTATCCGTAGATCGCAGAAATAAATCCGAGCACTACTGAGTTTTCAGGTGCTTCATAGCGTTTATAATTTTGTTTCGTGCTCGGCTGTGAAAGAAAATTCCTAAGAAAACCTGTATGTGACTAAACCATGTTTATCCAACAACCGTAGTGGGAAGAGCATGTTGAAAAGGGTCGAACATATTTAAGAGAAAAGGGGAGAACAACAGCAATGCATTGTAACTTTCATGTAGTGGTGCCAAAAGTGACGTTACATTATTAATAATAATACAAAATCAGACATATTAATCATATCGCTAATGTACCGAGTATATATTCCATTTATATCAATTAACACATTTATTTATTTACATATAATTATTTAGATGAAGTCTTAAGTACATTCAAATTTAAATTAGTCACTAGAAATCATTCGTTGAGTTATTAATATAAATAATATTATAGTAATCTTTAGGAACAGATCCACCATTAGTAACGTAATAATATGACTGTTTATTACTCAAAAGTAATTTTCACCCGTGTTTTATGGAGAGGGAGATTGTTGAGCCAGTGTAAGGTAGTCTATGTCCTATTCAGAGCCCCTGACAACGTGTATGCCAATTTCATGATGATCGCGGTTGAGTATTTAAAACGTGAAAGAGTAACATACGTATAATATTTGTTATAAATTAATACAAGCTTTTCGAATATCTTAGGGTGAGCTACTTGGGTAAAATTTGTACTTATGTATATAGAGAGATAATTTTGAAAACTTTTGTTGGATTAGTTTATAATACGTGATAAAGTATTCATTGTTATCAGTCGAGAAATATCAAAGGAGTATTAATATGTAACACGAGTTATGATATAAAAATTAAATAAAACGCAAATATTTTCGGTATAACAGGGTGGGATATATACGGATGATGTAAGAGTATCGATTGAAACGATGTGACGCAAGCAGTGCGGTGTGTGTATGCGCCATGCGGACAACTCAATACTTATGAGACAACTTTTGCGATTTTTGAGTAAAATAATATATTAAAAATAGAAATTTAATGTAAGTGTGTACTTTATCAATTAAGGATATTAAGCAATATATTATGACTTAAGTATAAGTTTAAGATTACAGAGGTTGCCTAGAAGAGATCACTGTATGTGATAAGGCCGCCTTCGCATACTATACGTAATACTTGTTCTTGTATATGTTTGTAAATTGTGTGCAATAAATGATTAATAAATGATATCATTATAAGTGTAAATGCAGCTATCACAATTTTCTGTTATAACTGCATTTGTATTCGTTTTTAGTTGTAAAAAATCACTGTAATCAATATTGAGTGGTCAGATCGCTACGTTGACTTCTTGAGTAATGTAAATAAAGGATGTCCTCCAGGCTGCCTTGACCAGAACCAAAGACCAGAGCCAATTCTTCAGGATATTACAGTTCACAAGTGTATGCCCAGTGAGAGATCAGTGGTACCTACCACCGGCTTCACATAGTACTACATTAAGACTGGCTGTTTTTAATGATTAGTTAAACAAGCGCAATTATTCGAAACCCGAACATCGGGACTAGCTAGCCACAGGACCGACCAGGTACAGTTGTACCAACGAAGTGTAGTTCGATTACAAGTTAACATATTTATTGCACATAATATACATTCGTATTTTTGGCTCGATAGGCAATGTACGTGACTATTCAGCCACTTGGACAAAATAAACTCATAATTTCGTACTGCGTAGTTCTTTACGACAACTTCAGCTATATTTAGGGATTTTGCGTCTTATAATATCAAAATAATTTGTAGTTGACTCACAACTAGATTTTAGTTTTTGTTTTCCTTTTTGTTACTTCATAGACAAAGAGACTTATTGCTTACAAAACGGTTCTTCTAGAATGAGTCCTTCAATTACGTAAACTCGTCAAGTATTAGTAAACAGCAAACGTGTTTTATGCTATGAATTAATTTGTTTATTTATATTTAGTAGATTAAACTAATTTAAGTTAAACAACATATAAATGTACATAATATGTTAGTATATTATTTATCAAGAAAATTTTCATTGGTTTTAAGACTTTAATTAAAATTAAATAACAATGCAATCAGACATTATATAAAATTTTTCATCTTGTTTACATAAATATAAAAAACGATATCGCTGTACAAATATCTTGCCCAGGTTCGCCCCTGATGTATTATCTCTCGCTCATGTATTGACTTCAATCTCAGACGCGAATGACTCATGAAGCTAATGAACCGTCCCTTTAGAACTCATTAACAGATACACATTCCAAAACAATTGTTATCTCATATGGAGTGCGTGGTCGAGCGGCGTCCTATAACTGACCTCGTTACACACGTCTGCACAACATGGATGGTTCATTTTCCAGGCCATATCAAATATTTATTTTTGTTTTTTTAACAACGGTAAAATTAATAACTTTTAAAAATATATAGTACTAGTGTCATGTATGATATATACTAAGCAGATAACATATAAATGAAATTTATATTTTTATTTATTTACGTATTTCTAATCAAAGACCGTGTCCGTGAAATTGTTCGTGTACAAGTTACAAAAACTCTATCTATACACTTATAAATTTATTTTAGTTACAATGTGATACTTTTTCCAGAATATTAATTTATGTATTTTTTCATGCACATGCTTTATACGATAACTATCAAATGATTATTATGATCTTTTTTTTTAAGTTAGTTTTTAACAATTTATTTATTGATGTAGGTCGTACATAAAGTATCACGAATACTGGACTCTGATATTGCAAAGCAAGAAATTATAGCAACCACTTGTTATATACAGATTTATAACACCGTGAAAGCGTCGTCAACCACGGTGTATAAAATGTAAGATGTTATATTCCTTGTGCCTGTGCACTAGCTAACTCACATTAATACCAGAACAAAGCAATGTATTGCTTTTCGGCGATAGAATAACCGATGATGATGAGTGGGTGGTAACCATCCAGGTGGGCCTGCGCAGTCCTACCACCGGTTTTATTTTATAATAACGATGTAATTTAGATAAAACTACCTACTTACAAGCAAAAATGTCTATTTAAACTAGCATTACGTTATTTTAAATTATACTGCAAAATAAAGTTTCTACATAGTTTTGTCTATTACATTCTACGTAAAAAAAACAAAAGTAATATGAAATAATAATATTACATTCAACTGACTTGACATTCCTTACTTGTTTAAATTTATTATTTAATTATTTAAATAAATGATACTTATGCATAAAATCAGTGTTTTTCGCAAAAAATATTTCAAATAAATTCTTACCTGCGATTCCGCTGAACATTTTTCCTGTTGATAAAAACCACAAATTAAATAATCTGACGAAATAAGTCACAGAGAAATTATTTTTAACGTAAAACGATTCAGTGCCACACTAATTTTAACTCTACGCTATTCCACAGTACGTAGTATGACCAAATCACCGTAATAATATCCGCAACCTTCAAAATCGCACCGCAAGTGCAAGAAAAGGCCAAATGCTGAAATCCGAACTCAACCGAACACTATTCGGTTTCCGACTGAATGGTACCTACAAAATTCTAGCTGTAGCGGCAGCCAATATGATCGAATCCAGCTATTTTTATCTCTTACGTCATTATATATTGCGTTTTGTTATTGCAATTAAATATTCATCTGAATTTTCATTTTGAATTATTGTAATACAAAGAAGCAATGTTATATTATGATAACTTATCTTTAATTCATAAATATGCTAAATACTTAACTTTATTTTTAGTTTAAATATATCAATAATGTTGCCATATGTTAAACTTAATTAAAATGTCAAGAAAAATGAATTGTTGCTAAGCAACGAAAGCTTGTCAACAAACATTCTAAAATGTCATTACAGTTATTTATGCTTTTCGGCTTTTCTTAATAAAGTTGCTATTTTTATAAAAAACCAATGTAGAATGTCGAAAGAAAATAAGAATCTTCGGCTTCTTGGTTCACCAGTAAATTTAACATACAGAAGTAAAAAGAAGGAAGATATAAAAAATACAAAAAATCGACCGCGATCTGCTCTTCAAAATTCTTGCTCGCCGGTAAAATAAGGATACTTTTATAATTTAATTAATTTAGTCTACCTTGTATGATAGATATTCGTAGCCTCAGCTATCACTTTTATATCAATTTTAAGGAACAAACATTTTATATCGTAGATTTTATTAAGATTCGTTTAGATTGTATACACATATTTAAAAAATGATGTACTGGGATTCATTATATGACATAAGTAGTTATATTCTATATAGTTATAATGTTGCTGGATTTGCTTCAGGGAAGAATATGAAAATTAGGGCAAGCTAATAAGTCTGCATGTATTATAAAGAATATTTAGAATGACTAAATGTTCTTAATAATATTGGCTAAAAGTGAGAAACGTCAACGAAATGTTGTGGGGGACAACATATAAAACATGCCTTTTATCCTTTTATCTGTCCCAGCTTGACATGGGCAGAATAATGGTCTACACAAATTGTTTATATTGTTATACATATAACTCTAACTGTTTATGGAGTACACGTCAGTAATGGGAGCATTACAGTCAGGATGGCGATAAATGTTCGAGATATTCTGATATGAATATTCTGATATCTCGAACATTTATCGTCATATTTCTAACAATTTTCACAAAACTTTAATGAATTATATACCTAATAAAGTTCCTTACGATTCACTCAGTCCATTGGTGAAAACCATATGAATCTATTGGGCAGTTTTCGAGTTTATCATGTTCAGACAGATGTGTATGTAGTATATCATAAAGTTAGAAATATTAATATTCTTTATAATAACCATATTTAATTTAAGAAAATAAAATATTATATTATAATTTTATTTTCATATTTATGAATGTTATAAGGAATACACATAAATTGATTAGCATGTAATAAGTATTTTCTTTTGTAGGATATACATGAAAGATATAAGCGGCCCTTCTCCGCAGATACTAAGGACCACACACCGTCAACAAGATCTTTCTTAAAAACGTTCAGTGCTGAGTTGCTTCAATCTTATGACAGTATGTACTTATTAGTTTGTTAATAATAATTTTATACCTTTAATATATTTTTCATAATAGTGATATAACAGTTTAAGCAGAATCTACTATAATAAAGTTTTAATATAATAAAATAAAATAAAATACTTACTTTTATTATTCAATTTATTATTATACTTCTTGAATGAATAGAACTAAATGGCATAAATAAAAAAATATTATTTAATCAATTGTAGATTCTCCACTTAGTGTGAAAGTGCTACCACCGACTGAAGAATTATTGGCACATTCTAAGAGTAGAATACATCCAACTATCAAAACAAATAGAGATATAAGCAGTAATGCTTCGGACTTCGGTTCAGAAGATACTTTTATGAGCTTAGGTACTAAGATCAAAGCCAAGGCACAATCTTGCTTTAAAAATAAAAACAATAATACAAAGAATTTTATTAAATACAGAAATATTGCCAAAAAAGGTCGTAAGCCCATTGAATGCGCTTCGAATGATGAAAGGAATAACGTTGGACATAATTACGGCTTGGAAGTTATGATAACAGAAAAATCTAGATCACCTTCACCATCTCGATACAGAGATTTGTCTCAACTTAGAAGTTCTTCGCCTCAATTTAAAAATAAAACCTTTGAATCGTATTTTCTTTCCATTGATGGTGACATTAAGAGCGGAGATGGATTATCGGGTCGAGTATCATTTGCGCCTGTTAATTCCGAAACAGATAAATATATAGATACATACACACATCGCCCCGGCACCAAACAACAGCTGTCCTTAGTCGAAGAGGAGTCAACACAAGATCTCGACAGTATTCCGTCTCAAAATATGATCTTCTCACCGAAATCCACTTTTGAAAATAATGATAAGGTTACAGTTGAAGATGTAAATGTTTCACATGTTAAACATAACTTTTATAACTGCTCGAAACCCCGTGACACATTAATGACTGATAGTCAAAATTATAGCAATTTTTATGACGATTTTCATAATAGTAATCGAGACACTTACAAAAATAAATTTTCTAGTACTGCCATCCACACTGATACGAGTTCGAAAGATTCAGGCTATCCTGATAGTGGTTTGAGAGAGGAAAAGGTACTATCTCCGAAGTATTCTTTGCCATCAACGTCCTTCACGAAACGATCTGATTTTACATTAGACACTCAAGTTCGTCCAAAGAGCTTAGAATACCCAATAACTAAAGAAGGCTATTGTGATTACGAATCAGATAACAAATGTGAAGAGCCTTTAAACCATAGCCGCTTACTTTATAAAGATTTCTTTTTAAAAAAAGAAGGTCATGTCGCTCTGCCCCCGCAAAACACACCTACAGAATGTGACATTACTATTCCTGGCACTGGCGAAATTGATATTGAAAAAACTGATAAAGAAAATAGTAACTTAGTATATCCAAAATATCTTCTTAATAGCACAACTAAAGCATATACTTCAAAAGTCATCGAGGATTATAAAAAAGAATTAGAAGCTATAAACAATCTACACGAACTAACATTGAAAGATATAAAAACAGACGCGATATCTCCCACTCCATTGAATATTGATGAATTGTTCGAACAAAATTCGAATAATCTTTCTGACGACAAAAAGGATTTGAGTGATAATTCACAGGAAAGTTCTCATATAAGCGACATTCCTTCTACCAGTGATAAGAATTCTTTAGAGACGAATAAAACAGATATATCCAAAGTAACAACAAAAGAATTAATACAAAATTATTTAAAAGTAAAGAACGATTATACGAAAGAGGGTTTCTCTAAAAACTTTAAAAAGTTTGACAAGAAATTAAACAATATTAATTCCAAATGTGAAGAAAATTCAAGTTATAAACAGTTTTGGAATAACAGGAATTCGAAAATTAACGATAAAAGTAATTTGCCTGTCAATATGCGACATCAAAAAAATGTATTTACAGCGCGAGCTCCTCTGAGCGCTAGAATAGATAGCGTTCAAACAGATAAAGATATAGAATCTTGGATGTCTCTTTCTGCTCCGTCACCGAGATTACTTGAAATCAGCAGTTCAAAAGAAGAACAAGTTGAAACGCCAGTCGAATCAAAACCCAAAACTCCTGAAAAAAAGGTAGAAACTGGAGTAGAAAAGTCAAGTTACGTTGCGAATACCCCAGAAAATGAGATGCCAAAAGAATTAAATGCAAAGTCAACGGTTTTAGACATTTATTCAATGTTAAAAGAAATTGAAAGCTACGGAGACAACCCCGTAACGTCCGTAACGAATACAAATATTATACCTGAACCAGAAAAGAAGATAGAAGAAAGATGTAACACACCTAAAGACAATTTTATGTAAGTGGAACAAATTTAACCTTCACTTAACACAGCTTATATTTACTACTAGTTCTCATGTGAGATGAAGGGGACTCCCCCTCTAGTTAGGTATCCATTGTCCTTTTCTGTGACAACGTGTGTGCAAATTTTGATATATTTGGTTGTAGAGCTTTGTGCAAGCCCGCATGGGTAGGTATCACTCATTCTTTAGATATTCTACCGCCAAACAGCAATACTTAGTATTGTTGTGCTCCACTTTGAAGGGTGAGTGAGTCAATGTAACTACAGGCACAAGGGACATATCATATTAGTTCCCAAGGATGGTGGCGTATTTTTAATTTGTTAATATTATTTACAGCACCTTTGGGCGGTGATGACCACTTACACATCAGATGGCCCAATCACACGCCTACCTATTTTATAAAATAAAATATGATGGTCGGTTGAGTAGTTGAGACGTAAAAGTGTAACAAAGAAAATCAGTTTTGCATTGATAATATTATGTTCAGATTTAACCTCACCTTATATTTTACAGGGAAATATTCGAATTTTTGGAAAAGGTCGAGCAAAGTGCCAACGACGCATTATCTGTCGTGACAAATACAACGCCACAAACAATGCCAAAGTAAGTATTCCAATACAAGACTGAAAAATAAAAAATTAAAACACAGTTAAATAAAATTTTCATTTGGTAACAGATTAGAGGTTCTCCTGAAACTGCCCCAAACGGAATTAGCTCAACGACTCGTAACTGCGTCCTTACAGTTGGAAGAGAGGTCGTGCTGCATCGCGTTACTACAAGAGAGTCTTGCCAATCACAAAGAACAGGTACATATAATATGCTATACTATTATATATTTACTTTGTGCTAATACTAGAATTAATTATTATTATTATTTTTTAATTTATACTAATCTTCTACAATGATTATGATATTTGATAAAAGTAAATAAAATAACAATCTGTTAACGCCCTACTGGGGGCCAAGGTCTTCTCTCTTTTTGAGAAGATTTCTTTTCAACTTATTCACCACTCCGTTCCAAAGCGGGTTGGTGGATACACATGTGACAGATTTTCATCATGTACATGCAAATTACCGTATTATTGTTATTATTAGTCTTTGTTTACATAACTATGTATTGTTATACTAACGTGTTAATTGTCACTGAGGTAATTGACATATACCTTCCTCACACGCCGACTTTAGGCGAACGTCAATGTTATCTTATGAAAGACTAGCGCCTGGCCCGAGGTTTTGCCTGCATCATAATTAAAATCTTATGAAAGTTATCAGTATGATATTATAGACAATTTTTGGTACTAGTGATTACTTATTTTTATTACTTTATATAACTTCGATATATTCCTAACAGTTCACCGTCGAGTACCATCGAGGTGAACTGTAAACACATATATATGAAAATTCAGTAACGCTTCAACCCGCTATTTTCGGATAATTCTCGTATGTTCTAACCATTGGATGACCTAACCTTGTCCTAGTAAATAAATATTGAAATGTTATCTGTTCTAGATGATATCAAAAGTGAACAACTTAGAGAAGCAGTCTCACCGTAACATCGCCAAAGTAAAGCAGGAGTGCGAGGAAACTATCAAGAGGCACCAGAGTTTTATAGATCAGGTTCATTATAAAATATCCTCAATTCAATTAAAAAATTACATTTACTAAAATCTTCCTTAAACAAATGCAAAGCTAAACAGACTATACACAAAATAACTGATGAATTATTTATATTTAGAACATTTTTAATAGATTAAAAATATTCAAATTACTCTGAAGTTTCAAATTTAATGAAATTTGACATAATGCCTGGAATAGGGTGTAGATATATATCTATAGAGATCTGCGGGAAAAATAAATTTGACGGTGAGTAATGAAACAGAAATAGTGAACTGATAGTTGTTTAAATACTTTATAATATTATTTCAGCTTATTAATGATAAGAAGACTCTTAATCATCGCATAGAGCAGTTAGTGGATGAGCGCCGTTCCCTGGAGGAGAGGTGGAAGCGATCTGCGCAGGCGCTGGAGGAGCGGTACAAGCTGGAGCTTCGTAATCAACATGACAAGATGGCCGCCGCTCAGCAGGTACACTGCTTAATTTGGTCACTTTATAATTCTAAAAGAGTTCTAAATTTTTATATCACAAGCTGACACGCCTGATAGATGTCTTGTTAAATTTGCACATAATACCAATATCTAATATAATAGATAACATCATTTTTTTTTTAATTTTACGGGATTATAATTGTTATATTAAAAAAAAACAATTATGCATATCGCTTCAGGTGTTTTCACGTAGTACACTGATACCAACGAACACCATTTCATTTCTATTTGTATAGATTTCTGATACTGATAATCAGCAATTAAGCTCCCCCAAGGATACAATACTTTATATTTATATGTGTGTGTTCCGGTTTAAGGGGAGCCGAGTCAGTGTTATTTAAAGACTCATAAGATATTACAAATTGTACCACAAATGTAGCAACGCCCTGACGGTGTAAGTGATGTATGTGTGGTAGTGTTCCGAGTGACTACACAGTAACCGTTAGCTGTACCATCTTCGCGTCTGGCCACCATATATTTATATATACGTGAAAATATTCCACGATGGCACGTTAGAAGCGTTAATAAGTTGGTGGTCTTCTAGGTCGTCGAGTCAATTATAAAAAATATCTTGAGATAAATATTATATTTTTACTTTTAGAAAAAAATAGCAATCACTCAAAAATGTATAGTTGCCTTACTTGATTCGTTCATGAGTGACGACAACGTACATACATACATTTTGAACATATTTTTAACAATTCCATATTTAAATTTAAATTATAATTGATAATCTTAATTTTATTTTCTAAACTATTATATTTTCTAATAATATTAACATAAAATTTTTGGAGCTAATTATGTATATTAATTGATATCATTCGTGTAATCAGTGTCGCCATCTACGATATCGTTAAAATTCATTAAAATATTTCTATTATTAAAGTTATAATGCTTTATAAATTCTTGTCATATTATTTATAGCTACAGATAAGCTTAGAACATCATGTTGTCATGTAATTTGAATGTACAAGTACAATCCCGTATGGTCTAGTGGCTAGGATACCTGGCTTTCACCCAGGAGGCTCGGGTTCGATTCCCGGTACGGGAAACTTTTTATTTTTTTCATATTATATTTTTTATAAAGAATTATGTGGTTATAAATGTTTATCTTATAGTACTACAAATTATTCATATAAAAGTGTGTTGAATGTTAAAATATTTTAAATACTGATTTGAATATTTTATGAATAACGTTTTATACGACTTTATGTGCGTTTTTCTTATCACAGGTAGCAAGGCAGCGCTGGGTCCGACAGAAAGCTGAGAAAATTAAGGTGAGTTCCTAGCTATACATAGTGATTCCTACCATGACGCAAGTCTGCGGGAGGCAACTGAGGGGCCTTTGTATTCTTATCGCTTGGGTTTTTTTGTTTGGGATTACTTTTTTATATCAATGTAGGTAGACAGGCCAACGGGCCACCTATAATATCTTACATCCATCCTGTAATCTATCATAATATGAAATTTCTATTTCGATTGATAATTCAATGCTTTTTGCGTGACCATCAAGAATATTTCTTTCTTCTTACACAGTTTTCTTATGACAATTATATTTAAAAAAATAACCAAAAAATACCTCACGTTTACGTTTAACATGATATTTTACAGGAATTAACAGTAAAGGGTCTGGAAGGGGAACTACGGGAGATGGCGGAGCGGCAACAGAAGGAGATATCCGATATAAAAATGCATCACGCAGAACAAAGTGGCCGACTTACGGCCAAGCACGCCGCGGAGCTGGAGGAGTTGAGGAGAACCCTGGAAGAGGAGAAGGAAGTGGCTCTGGTGAAGGAGAGACAGTTAGCAAGTACCAGGTGAGGAAGCGAGATGTATATATAAGTAATAATAAATATGATAATGTCCTTTTGTCCATGACTGTCATTCTCAACGAACTAACTAGATGTTTTAGCAAATACATATTGCATCGCTCTCATATTCCAATAGGACGATAATCCGACCGGAGAGGCGTACAACTTACGGTATGTCCTTTCTGAGGTAGGATAGTTGACCGGGCTGGTTTACCTCCGTGCTGCTACTGATAAAATTCTTGACGAAAAAAAACAATAATATTTCGAGATAAATGAGTAAGTGGCCCACGATATGGTGTTAGTAACGGTCGTAGAAGTACTGTAAGGAGTATAAACTTTTTTTTACACGGTCAATGACTTTGCCAACCACTGGATACACTGGCTCACTAGTCATTCAAACCGGGAAAATACTGTGTTATGAGCTCTATCATCATTAAAATGTTATATAAATATATTCCAGGATGGAGAAACAAATCCTGGAACTGGAAGTGAGTTACCAGGAGCAGCGGACTCGGCTCATCGCTGATATGCGCGCTGAGAATGAACGAATCGCAGCTGAACTCGTCGAGAAAGAAAAGGAGCAGAAACTACAACTTGGTAAGTTATTATGCACATATGTATGCACTAGCTAAACAAGGCGTGTTGTCCCAGTTCCTACATTTACTGGTGGTAGGGCTTTGTGCAAGCTCGCCTGGGTAGGTACCACCCACTCATCAGATATTCTACCGCAAAACAGCAGAACTTGGTATTGTTGTGTTTCGGTTTGAAGGGTGAGTGAGACCTAGTGTAATTACATGCACAAGGGACATAACATCTTAGTTCCCAAGGATGGTGGCGCATTGGCAATGTAAGCGATGATTAATTATGGTTTCTTACATTGCCAATGGGTATTGGTGACCTCTTACTATCAGGTGGCACATACGCTCGTCCGCCTACCTATTTTATATAAAAAAAATGTATATATGTCGCGGATTCAAATGATTTGTCATTTAAATGGCCGCCATTGTCGTCCAACATGTTAATTTTATTAAATCAGTCAATGCGCACGTCCGGCGCTGGCGGCGTGTTGAGAGCAAGAGACCAAGGGGTCGCTAGATAAACGATCACACGCGCTACTGACAGATACATCTGTCTACTACATTACTATATTCCATCAACCGACTACCCATAAGGCAAATATTAATCACGTTGTGTGGTGTTGCTATTTTAAAAAAATAGTGACGTCGTATACCCGCTAAAATTGATTATCTCTAATATATATATGACCAAAAGAACATTGTGATTGGTTGAAAAAAAAAAACTCGTTGAGTTTCTTTCACCGGTTGTAGTTTCTAATTATTGACTATCAATAACTAAGTGTAATGTTTTGCTTCTATGGCGAACAAAGTTTTTCGATTTTAAACGGTGTACAAGTTGATGAGTTTTTAAGCAGATTTTTCTAAGATTCATTTATCACTATTTATTTATCTATATATATTTTCTTTAGTGTTTCCGTGTTAGTTACAACATTTCTGCACAACACGGTCCTATTGTGAAAAACATCTGTTTTATAACATTTGATTTCCATTTTAAGAATTCAAAAAACGAAATTACAATTATTAGACAAGTGTCATTATCCGTTACTTTATTTATTTTTCATTGTTTGTATGTATTTAAAATTGATAATATTTTTAAGAAAAATGGAAAGAGGAACAAGAGATGTTATTGGCAGAAATGAAAACGAAATTGGAAAAGGATATAGATGATGAGAGAAGTAAAATCGAGGTACGTATTCACTACATACTTTGACCAGGTTATATGTGTTTGTATTAACGATGGTCCAGTGGCTAGAACGCCTGAACCTTAACTGAAGATTCCAAGTTCAATTCCGGGCAAACATTACTAAAAATTTTTGTATTATTATTGTATATGTCTATTGTTTTGGTTTATATAACTATAATAATAATGTGGCCGCTGCCCCACACGATGGTCGGACCAAGTTACCAACCTCACTGGTCTCTAAGTGACCACAGCCCTGAGGAAAGCTGAGGACAGGAAGGACGAGAAAATTCACAGAGATCGTAACCCAGACCCTAGATCAGAGTGGACACGACCTTCAGCAATGAAGTAAATGACCGAGAAGAAGAATAATAATGTCCTCCAGACCGATTTTGGCCATGACGACCAACCTCAAGAGAGATTAGCCAACTGCGCAGGAGATATTATAGTGCACAAGTGTGTGCGCAAACACATGTGCACTCTCTTTTCCCTAACTCTCATAATTCGATAGGGTGGCAATCCGACACGACCGGAAAGAGTTCAGGTGCAGGACCAACGGTTTACGTGCTTTCCGAAGCACAGGAGTGTAAACACCTCCAACTTCCAGACTCCGGGTTGCTACTGTGAATTATCTGATAGAAAAACCCAATAACTTTTTATTGGCCCGACCTGGGAATTGAACCCAGGACCTCCGGGTCTGCAGCCTTATATCAAGCCACTAGACCATCGAGGCAGTCATATAACTTTATACTATTAACGTATTAAGTTTCACTGAGTTAACTGACATAGAAGGTCTATCACACGTAGCCTTGAGGCGGACTGTTACATTGTATGGTTGCTAAAATACTTTTTTATCATAGCGAATGATCAGATAAATAATCTCATCTCATAATATAAATATCATCTTAGATCATAGACAATTTTTAGTACTTTTTATAGTTTTTGGTTTTTTGGTTTATAATTAAAGGCAGTTTAAAAACATGGTGATTAAACCAGCATGTGTCGGATGGTAATCTTTCAAGTGTATTCACTAATCCGCATTAGAGTAACGTGGCGACGGACGCTCTAAACCTTTCCTCGAAAAGGAGGCGAGGTCATAACCCCAGCAGTCCCACTGTTCACAGGCTGTATTATTTACTTTATGTTATAGATATCATACATGTATTTCCACTGACTTGCTGTGGACCAGTGTGTCGGTCCTAATCTGGTAAAGATTAGAACCGACACACCGTGGCATCCTTTCATAGGTCGCGGTAAAAAATAAAATATTAGTATACCAATGGAAAAAATAATAATATTACCAATAAATTTTTATTCATTTTATATATGTTGTTCATATGTAAACAAATCTCATTTTCACTTGTCAGGTTAGTGTTATTCAATAAGAGTACACTTTACAATGCACCATTTCTTAAAAACAATTGCAAGATTTAGAGGGCTGTATATTCGGGGTGCTAGTGACCTGTGACCTATACGACACAGCCGTACATTTATATATGGCCGTGTACATTTACAGGTAACATTCATTTTACGGACAACGGGCCGTATTGCATTATTAACATTAAATTGATTTCTTACAATAACAGGAACGTTTGAAACAAAAACGTGACGAACTACAAGAGGAGTTCGAGCGTTACAAGAAGGAGTACGAAGCGAACCAGCAGGCGTTGTTGAAGAAGAAAGAGACGGACATAGCGACACAGCACAGGTTGGAGCGGGACAGGGAGATAGAGAAAGCGATAGAGAGCATGGAGGCCGAAGCCCAAGCGGGGAGGAAAGAACTACAAGAGGCGTTAAGGTATTTGTTCGGCTTATTTTTTTCTAAAGCGTTTGAAATATAAATCTAGTCGATAGATGACATATTATAAGCTGTGTACACATATAAACTATTGAGTTTTTCTATGGATCAAATAACATCTGGATAACTATCAAGTCGATCTTCACAAAATATATTGAATTAAATAATGTTTGTTCAAGTGAGAACTCGTACGAACGTTATATTATATAGCTGTTTATATTAGCGACTTAAGTACACTAAATATATTAAGTCATAAAAAATAATAAATATATACAAATAAACAAAAAAAAAAACAAAAGATAAACATTGTTTTCGTTGAGTCAATTTATATTAAAATCATTGATACGATTCTCGATGTTGTACAAGATATATTAAGTATGATGACGATGAATAAAATTTGACCACTATAAATATCGATAATATTATATAACGCTGTCTCCTTCTTTTGAATGTCCAAATCATTATGACAGAAAGAGATAAAACAGTGTTACGTAAGTAGCGCCGATTGTATTTATAACTTACAAAAGTACTTACAATATTCATAATGTTTAATCCAGACGTAATAAAGAACAGTACGAAGCGGAACTGCATGAGCTGGCTGAGACGGAGCGAGCCACCCTCAAGCGATACCAGCAGACGCAGGCGAGAGTGAGAGAGACGGAAGACCGGTGTATGTGGCTCATTTATTCCTAAGCGTCTACTACTTATATGTAATTAAGTATTACTGAACTCATATTAGAGAATAATATAAAATAATTGTGGAGGAACCAGCATGTGGTAGATCAAAAACCTACCACGTGTATCCATCAACCGAGTAGTGGGTAACCTCTAAATCATATCCTTAAAAAAAAGGAGAGTAAGCCTTAGCCCAGCAGTGACGCATAAACAACTGTTACTTTTTTTAATCATATTTATTTATTGTTTTAAAATGCTCACTAGAAATAATTATTTATACTCTGTGGGATAGATTACACAGTTTTGTGTCCGTGTTAATATAATATGTTGTGTGAAAGTAACAATAAATTAAATATAACCTATATTTATATCTGTATCTATATATTTACATATGGGATTTTAATTCACCTTCTTTTTTGTGCCTTGTCACGGTCAGTCACGGTCACTTTAGTTAAATAGTTATATATCGGTAACAGACATTAGAATCATTATAAAACTGCTCGCCTTTTTTTAATAATTGCAAAACTAATTTACTAATTAATAATTTGTTAATGACAAAATTTTTGTAAGTTAGATTGAATAAAACAGGTTAAAGTAAAATATTAGTTAAATTTCTTAATTAAAATCTATTTTTCAGGCGCAGAACTCGAAGTTACAATCAGTCAACTCGAGACGAGAAACAGAGTTTTGACTGAGGTAAATCCGGCTCGAAGGACCATTTTTTACTATTGTATTTTACTGTTGTAAATATTATATAGCGGGTGAATAATGAAACGTTGCTGTCTCTATCTATCGAATGTCAAATCAATAAGGACAGAAAGAGCGAAATTAGTGTAATAAGTAAGGCCGAATATGTTTCCAGCGTAATGTAATAATACAAAATATAAAGTTTGATGCAATCGTCTTTTCTAAAGAACGCGTTGCCATAAATGTCAAGAAAAGGAAAGCAGTATCGGAATAGTGGTTTTATATAACCTTCTTAGTATTCTAAATTGGTAATTATATTTTTTTCTTCATTAGAAAAATTCACAATTAGAAGCGAGAGCAGAGGAAATAAGAGCTAGCTGTGAGTCATCCTGGAGGAGTAAAGTAGAAAATTTGGAGAAGGTAATAGAAGATATGAAGAAGACTCACGAGGAACAGATGCACCAGCTGTATGCCAAGTGAGTAACTTAGAGCAGCAGTAAGGACTTTATAAACAGATAGGTCGCTCGCATACCATTAAACTATTGAAAAATGTAATGTTGAAAAATAACACAGTACTTCATTCATAATCAGTATTGAAAAAACGACGATTTTTCTGATGTTATTTCCAAAATTATTCTCATTGATAATATAATAATGCTCATCCTTTAACTCACGATGTCAAGTCGGTATTACAAATTATATATATTTATAATTATATATAAAATAAATTATATACGCACCGTGCGTGTGGGAATAAGCTCCAAACCTTCTCCTCAAAAAGGGAGAGGAGGCCTTAGCCCAGCAGTGGGACATTCACAGGCTGTTAATGTACTGTATACACGCCGTCTTCACTTCGTGCCAAATACTATATTTTCTATTTTCCTGCGCTGCACGATGTGTCACCTGTGATGACAGATGGATAGATACACAGATAATAAATTTATATTAAAAGATACTATTTAATTTATTATATTGACGGGCCGGTTGGTGTGGTTGGTAGATATTTGCCTTTCACGACAAGATTGTGGGTTCGATTCTCACCCAGGAAAGACATTTGTGTGCATGTCTGTTTGTCCTGATTCTGGGTGTATTAGTTAATTAGCTATATAAATATGTATTTACAAAAAAAAGTAGTATATCAGTTGTCTGATTTCCATATTAAGCTCTGCTTTGTTTGGGATCAGATGGCCGTGTGTGAATAGTCCCAGGATATTATTGTTGATATGTGTACACTACAAAAAAAACACTAAAGCTCGTCAATACAGCGGAGAAAAGGGCACTGACTTTGCCTATTTATACGTATATAGATACATAAAACGCAGTTTTATTTCATTTGTGTTGAAGTATTTATTTATATATTAAACAGGGTGAAAGTAGCAGTCGCTAGGAAAGACTCGGCCATACAGGCGTTGACAAGGGAAACAGCCAAGTACCAGGAGAAGATAACTCTGCTGGAACAGAAGCTACAGCAGCAGAGGAAGGACTTCCTGAAGTCGAAATAGTTTCATATATTTTGGTAATAAAAATGACTTATTATTTATTTTCGTTTTTTACGTTCTCTATCATATATGTCGATAATTAATATTTGTAAATCGATAATGAACACTTCGAAGATTTGCTTTTAACGATTGATCGATTAATTTCAGTATTGTAGGCGTTTATTAAATATATATTTTTGATCAATAGCAGATCAATAAATGTGCCCGCTACAGACAGAACCAAAGCCTGATTATATTGTAATAGAATTAGAAAATGCAAACGTTTATTAATTAATCATAATTTACTCAATCATAGTCCCCTGCTGGACATTGGCCTTTGGGAGAGCCCAAGGTCCGTCACAGCTATGCCTCACTTTTTCGACGCGTCATAGTTTAGTGTAACGTGTTCATATTACAATCTTAGTAATGAGTTAATGATATTTGTGTTAAAATCGTTTTAAATTGCAATCCGTTCAATTGTTATTTTTTATAGTCTTACTTATAAACATAGTATTGTGTTCCGGTTGAAGGGTGAGTGAGCCATACCATCTTAGTTCCAAAGGATGGTGGCGCATTGGTGATGAAAGGGATGGTTAATATTTCTTACAATTCAGCTTTCTATGGGTAGCAGTCTCCACTTAATATCACGTGGCTCACATGCTAGTGTTCCTACCTAATACATTAAAGGAAAGCTTTGCATACGAACTGATTAGTTAAACATTGATCTCTCCCGTTCTGTCATTATTGATTTGACATACGAAAGAAGAAGACAGCATTGTTTAACCAACTGCTGAAAAACTTTCATACATACTTGTGTTGTATTTATAAGATACTGAGCCAATAATGATATTATATATGCATATCTTGTATCTCATGTAGATATATTATTTGTATTTTGAATGAAATAAATTACTCAAATATATTCGGTGTTTTATTTTAGATAAACAAGTGCTAATTCTGTAGTACATAATCACTTGCTATCCTGCTTAAATCTATTCTCTAATCCTCACACGAGAAAGAGATAGCAACATACATATTCCATCTAATTCAGTAAATTGTGTACGACAGAATCAGTACTATGAAGTATTGGGGGAAATAAAATGAGTTTTGGTGTAGAAACTTAAAAATAATCATTTAATAAATCATCTTTTAAAACAATAAGTATACCGTCTGGTAAAACTTAAAGCTATTTCATTAATGCATTTTATATTCCTTACTGGAATAATGTGAACACAAAATATACTTATGTAAAAAATAATTGCGTCCACTGTAATCAAATTACACATTTCTTAAAATAATTAAGAAATTCACTTATGCGTTGTTCGTAAAAATTTACTATCGAGTTCATTCGTATTAAAAATATAATATCAATAGGCACTTCATTTGGTAAAATAAATATGGAAGACAAATTCTATATATTATATAGATATATGTATCTGTTATTACCAAGGTCTCCACATTTCAGAACTAGACGTGCTCTGTTTTGGAGATTTTGAACTATCTGCTTCCGCTTCTTTGGAATCTTTTTCAACTTTTCTTGTCGCTTGTGAACTAGACTGAGCTAGCGACTCCGCTGTATGACTTATCACTGTCCTAGGAGTATTCAACCTTTTCTCCAGCGAATGTTTTTCGGCGACCGCTGGTATGCTTTCGGGAATTGTCAGTTTCCGTTCAGGGTAAGGTAATGTTGTTGTGACCTTTCTAAACGCAGAATGCTCAGCCGTCACTTTTCTCTCCGATTCGAGCTTTTCAGACGTGCCTCCCAATCTGTCGGAGAGACTCTTTTCTGGTATTGTTATTGTCCTCTCTCCCTCTAATCGTATTAACTTCGGCATCGGCCCAATCGTTTCCACGTGTCGTTTTAACTTTTGACGCATCGAATAATCAACTGCACGTTTCGGAGACGCGTCAATACCGATTTTATAATTTTCAACATCGATCACTATAGACAAAGGTTCCATAAATTTCTTTTTCCTTAAAGCTTCCTGTTTCAAAGTTTCTGGAGATATTGTTGTTGAGGATACCGTCGCCTTCTGTTCTGGACTCGAATCTTGATCCGATGCAGAATGACTGGGTGGTGTCGGGAAAGGAAACTTTTGCACTGGTCTCGGAGGAGTCTCCAGTTCTGTTGAGGAGTCACACGCAGAGTCGCAGGATAGCGGGCTCAGAGGCGGGCTGGTGGGTTTCGTAGACTTGACATAGTGGAAGGCGCTTGGTCTTTCGTCGTCGAGACGTAGAGGATCAGGAATTAATGGAGGATAGTCCGCGGGATGGAGGCGTTCGATACCAGTTATACAAGTATTTAGATGGTTTCCAAGACGATAACGAAGTCCAGTTGGAACGCTAGCGAGTCTGGACAGGTATCTCCGAACTTCAACCGCGCAGTCTCCGAAGCCAGCTTTAAATCTGTGCAGCACTGCTGGGTCAGCAGCTATAGCAGCAGCTAACTGCTGTCGTTGTAGCGTTTGCAGATGTTTTACGGTTAACTCCAGGATGTCTGCTTTTTCTAACTTTGAGTGACGCGCTGGCTGTAAATATATAACCTAACATTAGAATAGGACAAAAAAATTTGCTCTCTACGGATTTTAATAGAAATATTGTAAACAATAACAAAGTTGTAAAAAGTATTTCCGCGAACAGTTATTTTTTCGTAAAATTAGAACTAATAATTAAAATATTTGCATGTATTTATTTGCCAAATTAATTATATAACTAAAGTCAGTTAAAAATCTTAATAATTACATAATTAATATTTTTTATCAAAACTTACGTCTTTGTCCATCGCATCCATTAATAAATCTTTCAGCTCGTTGAGACAATTGTTAATGCGCGCGCGCCGCTTTTTCTCCATTATCGGTTTATTTGTCTGAAATTATTAAATTCAATATTTAATATTACTCAAAATCAATTTGTAACGCATTTGAAACAAATTGAAACATTATATATGGTATTTAAAACAGTATTTTTATCGTCTTTGAAGTTTAAAGAGATCGACATAAAAACTCAAATATTTAGGAAGACTATTTAGATATTTGAACTAATTGTCTTGAGACTTTAAATTACAGATTTAAATTCCCAAATAGTATAGGCATTCAGTATTCACCTTACGCAATTCCGCTTTGGACATCGAGTGAGATGGCTCCGACATGAAACCACTTTGAGAATCGTCATCCTCACTGCACGGCATTTTAAAGCTTAACTTATCCACGATCTTAACTTCACTAGAACACAAATGTCCACCCTGGACGACGTTTCACAATCAACTGACGTAGGACGATCGTGGAACAATATTTAAATTTGTCCACCATATTCGATCATCCTGTTCCGTAGATGCACCGTGAAAATCATTCTGTCTCGTTCTAACACATGGGCTGAAGCGATGGGAACTGTATAGGAATGTTTTGTTTTCGTCCCCTCTCGCTCTGAGCGGGAACCTGCTGTGAATGGCGCCGCTGGACTGTTGGTTAATAGGGGTATGTAGTTTTGAGATCGATTCTCGGTGTAGTATTAATTTACTCAGACTTAAATTTATTGTGATTCTGTCCTTTAAATAAAAATGTTTATAATAAACAAACACTTTCAAAATTTCAATAAAAATACATTATTTATCGACCTTTATTTTCTCTTTTATGCCAAATGTAATTTTATTTATAAAATATTTTTTATTTGCTTACTTATAGTGAGTATTAAATATATAATACACTTTTAAATATTTTAAATTAATTATCCAATTATAAAAACAATAAGTCAAATTAAATATTAAAATAGAAATATAAGATGAAGCTACATCATTTCTCCCCTCATTCACGTAGTATGGGAATGTACGGCCATACACACGTCCATCAAAAACCACAATCCCCGCCTTACACATTGTTATAAAAAAACCGAATACTTCATTAATTTGCACCTTTCTATAAAGTATCATATTAATTTATTTCACAACGTTCAATGGTAAATGCGATACTTCATGGGCACCGTAACGTAAAAGGTGAGTATGGCTTTTTTATAGGGTTTAGTATAGGAATTGGGTTCTTTATGGGGTGTCGCCCGATTCTCACGCTGTGTGGGAATGTAGAAAGGTGCAAGGGTTCAGTTTCGGACCTCAGAGGTATGATTGTTTGTCATGCAATCGAAGACACGATGATTGACGATTATATTTAATTTTATACCTATGTACACATATTTAGATACTTTTACCTACAATGTACATATTATATTAATATAGCTAATTATATATGTTCAATAATATAGGAGCTAAGTGGCAACTTTATTATATATTTTTTTTATTAATTATTATATTTATAACTATTTTCTATAATTAAAAAAACAACGATGGATACTTTTTTTTAAATTTATTTAATAACTGATAAGCGAAGAAATTCTACTGTGTGTATTTTGAAATACATACAGTTCGTTAGCATAATGCCTTACAATAATTACCAAACTCGTAACTCGTACAGCCTAACTCCTATCTACGTCTCTTCTCACCGTTTATCACTTAAAACTAACTAAACATCAACATTTCGAATATATTATGATTATGTATCAAATAATTTATAGTTGTTACGTAATTAATAAATGCCGTTGACCGGCCCAGGTGTTCTAAACGACCTTTATACCGTCCCCACATACCGACATACATATTTTAATATTAAACATCAATTAACTCATTTCTCCCACGGTCCTTTCAACAATTACAAAGTTACTTTTACGTTGTATTACAAATTGCTTTTGTAAATTCAACCTTATAGCTATGAAATAAGAATACGCAAATTTAATCACGGGTAGATAAGAAAATTAAAAATTAACATAGTTTTTTTTTTACATTAAAGTAATCGACCTTATTACAAAATCTTAAGAGTCAAAATGCTATCACAACTACAGTAATTCAGGAGTAAGCAAAATTTGCTTAAAATTGCAACGAATAGCTGACCCAAGTCACGTGCGGTTTGTATAGTTTCTATGTACATTAACATAAGGTTCAAAATGCTGTCGATAAATTAATCTGTTACTGTTTAAGGATGCATCCGAATGTGACGAAATCGCATGCGATCGCGTGATGAACGGTGAGAGTGAATAACCGTTGTCATATGTCGTTAATGCGCTAAGTGAGGGTTCCAGTGGGAAAATTCGTACAATTTCAGCGGTTTTATTTTTTATTTACTTCATTGAGAGTATACTAAAAAAAGTCATACTTTCGTAACCCAGAAAAAATATCTTTAATTATTAATTACTTTGAGTATAGTTATTTAGACAATACATAATGGTTTTATGAATTCATAAACCATAATTATTTTAATTAATAAATTTATTTTGAGTATAATGTGAAATAAATGGAGATAATTGTCGCCGTAGTTGGTTTTAGATCATGAATTGTTAATATTTAATAACTAGCTAATAAAGATAAATAAAACTTAATTTATTTTTAAAGTTCATTCAAATTGACAAATTTATGGCAAACGTGCTTAGCGAGATAAAGAAAGTGTAAGTTTAAAGTAAACACAACACTACGAGCACATTGCTCAGTCTAATCCGAGGGGCTCGTGTGAACCAACTCCAAACACGGCCAAGCGGTCCTTCCTTCCGCCCTGCGACTGCGCCGGGATGTCGTTAGAGGGTGACAACCCGGATTACAGCATTCGAAGATACTTGGAAACTTTAATTTATTATTTAATTTTAAATTCCAAATACAAAACTTACAATAATATTATGACTATTAAACACAAAACGATATGTGGAAAGATTATTGCGAAGCTTTCTACCTCAGACTTTTTGTTGCCTACCTTTTTTAAGATTACATAAATAACGAAAAAAATTAAAAAAATAAAAACAAAAAAATAATTAATTTATTAAATTATGATTGAATTTAAAATGGTTAATGATACTGGCCAGTAGCTTGAAAAGTAATAATTAAAAAAATAAACAAAAAGTATATATTAATTAAAAAACATTGGTTACCCTAAGAACATTATTTAATATCACCGCACATCCAGAAAGGAAACACATTTGGATTATGAGTTTTAAAATGTTTGCCGATTGAATAGGACCTTTTTTACTTTTTTATAGGAAACTGATTTTTGAGGTAAAGCCACAAATAATATTATGATTAACGAAATGCTTTGATGAAATGTATCATCGAAATTATCAAGTTTTAATTTGGCTCAACTCGGCACAAGTTTCATAACTTACTTACTAGATTTTTAATGTCAATATATTATAAAAATAAGGTCAATTAAAAGTTTTTAAATAATATACAGAAATATATATATAATAAATTATTTAATGCTAAATTATAATAGAACGCAGTGATACAAACATATTTTAAAGTAAAGTAATAAAATCCGTATAGCGTCTGTGCCAAGCCAATATACCCAGCCTAAGACCCTGTATTTGTCGAGGCAGAAAAGGAATTCTAACAAGACCAACATCCTCCATCCACCATCCTCACAATACATGAGGCACAGAATAAATAACGAGACGGTCATCCTCATAAAATGTGCACCCATGCAGTGGTTGCAATAACGCATTACATACCGACGACCAAGACGACGCGGCTGGTAAACTGGTGAATTAAGCACAAATGGCGATTACCAAGGGGATTCTGGACTATTACCCTAATCCCATCATGCAGTCCGAACACCATCCAGACCAACCTAGGAATCCAGAATCCCTCCAAAATCATTTAGCAACAATGAGAAAGACAACTGACACAAAACATGATGAAACCAAAACAAAAAAAAATGGAATCCATTGAGATACTGTCTGAAAATAAAAACAGTTACATCAAACAACTAAATTCTAAGCTGATAGAAAGATACACCAAAGGCACTCACAGCACGTCTGTGCAGACTTCAAGAAAACATAATAAAAAGTAGTTGAAAGTAAACTTTTGTGGGTCACTTAAGTTTTATCGGATGTACAAAGATAATTTTCCATGATATAAATATTTCTAAATATTTATCTATCAATCATCGTACAATAACTTTTTTGTAACGTTCGGCCGCGACCCGGAAATCCAGCCCCGGATGTGGTTTTTTTATTCCTCTCAATAAAAACGAGTTGATAGTTATGGGAGCCCTGTTTTTGTTACACCTGTTTCTATGAGTAAACTATGGAAACCTATGGGAACTGCAGAAAAAATGATACAGATTTTGAGATTTTTTTAATTTTTTTTTTTCACCTACTACTTACCTAGTAAGTGCCAAATAATTCATTGTGTTACACATGTTTCTATCTATTTCATGATTTTATTTATTTATTTAAACTATATGCAAAAATTATTATTATTATCTAGATAACTAGAATTAATTTTAATTTATAAATAAAAATATATATTTGAAAAAAAAACCACCAAATTTATACAACAAAAAATAAGTATGTACTAAGTATAATAAGCTTACAATCTATAAAAATCCAAATATATTATAATGAAAACTGAAAACGGTCGACTAACAAAGTCTTTCCCGTTACGAGGACACGTTTATTGCGCCAATCGGCTCCTTCCTCCCGACCCCATTTTCTCACGCTCCTACAACAGGTGTGGTTTGTAATAACGAAAAATCTTGCATACAATAATGTACCTTATTGGTAGGGAATAAAAGTGAATTACGATAAAGTAAAAAACAACGAGCATTTTAAATTTTGCGGTATCTGAAAAGTGCAACTGGTTCAAAATTTAAATTTATGAATGATTAAACAATGAGCACTTATTCCTTATAAATAAGTTATATCTATTAGGAAACAATTGATAACTAGCCCCTTTTATTGTCTTTGAAAATTTGTCTAGGTATTATGATTTTTTTTTGTAGAATAGGATGGCGGACGAACATATGGGCCATCTCATGGTAAGTGGTCACCAACGATTAGACATTGACATTGTAAGAAAAGTCAACCATCGCTAATATAGTCAGTGCGCCACCAACCTTGGGAGCTAAGATTTTATGTCCCTGGCTCACTCACCCTTCAAACCAGAATACAACAATATCAAGTACTGCTGTTTTGCGGTAGAATATCTGATGAGTGGGCGGTACCTACCTAGAAGAGCTTGCACAAAGCCCTACCACCAGTACGATGTGCTCTAACGAGAAGCTTGAGTTTAACGATGAGTTAGTAATGAATTTGTCTTTATAATTAATCTCGTACGGCGGAAGAAAACGTCGTGACGAAACCTGCTTGTTGAGTGTGCTTGCAAATTGCACTGAAAATCTGCAACATATGTACCCTACATATACATATATACCTACGCTATTAAATCGAAGTATATTCTATGCGATTTGCTAACAGCTCTGCTGTATTATACACTAGAAACAGTCCTTTATTAATTTACCTTCATTTATAATACAACACTATTCCGCTTAACTAGTTATAACCACTTTAACTTCCAAAGTTCCGATTACAACTTCGCAGACATAAAAAAATGTCATTTTTTCGCAAATCCATGATGAATATCATAGATTATTCAATGATCTTGACCAATTATATCGCGTCAATTGATTGTCAAAGTTGTTTTGTCTTTACTCCTCTTGTGGTTGTAATAGGCTGTCCCATTGGAGCATGGAGCATAGTGAAATAAACTTAATTAATTTTATAATTATTTTATAAGGTTCACAGATTATTCATGTGATTACAAACTTTCTTGTAGAATAATAATAACAAAAACTTTATTATAACTATACCATTTTTCATATCCACTTTCAGTAAATTAAATATATTTTTATGTAACCAAAGAAAGTTTTTAAATGTGTTTACATTTTTTCTTAATAACAATATGTTTTCAATTACATAATAATATCCATCAATATTCACTGGTAATAGGATTAAGTTGCTCACACAGACAAGTCCACCAAGAAATTGCAAAGTTGTGGGAAGTACAAACCAACGCATTTCTCAGTTACCAATATTCTTTTGTTACGCTACACCTTGACTGCCTTTTGTAAAGCCCTTCAAAATTGCGGACCTTTGAAAAGGATACGGTTTTAAGGGAGTCATTATCGATAAGGTTATGAGAATTTAAAATCTTGAATGCAAATTATCGTCGAGTGTGTCATGTAATTGTAAATTTTATTCGAAATGTATTTTCTTTAAACATTGTTTTAAAGAAATTAAAGTTTTTATCCGTTAAAAAATTAATTATATATATTACTTTGTACGTGTGTTCACATTAATATTGATTATAATTTAGGGTTTATTACCGAAACAAATTTGATGCAGGATAGTTTTTTTTTTTAGATACAATATTTGTTATTTTCTTTTTTTACGGTCGTTAGCCACTAAAGTAGGCAAACTTAATGCCTGTGTTAGGGGTAACAGCCAACTGATGTACATATACATATAATATAATTTTAAATAAATGTATAAATAGGTACATAATACACACAGACTCGGGGCGAGAATCGAACCCGCAACCCCGGAGCCAATGCCAACGGGGCAGTCAAGTCAATAATTACATTAGTGTTATACATTTTCATAGCTGTAAAATAATAGCCATAAAAGGATTCTTTTTTTCGGTTTATACGGAATCTATTTCATGGTAATATTACAAAAAAAATAACTTTTTACTAGCTGAGTGAGATGGACGATAACGAGCCAATAGACTACCCGAGAGACTACCCTTAAGCTTCTAAAAAACATCAAACAAACACGATCATCGGTTAAGATTCACGCGTTCTTACCACTGGGCCATCTCGGCTATAACATTGTACACATTTATTTAATGAAGGTTTGAAAATAACTAAAAATCAACAGCCCGTAAGTATCCCACAGTCGAAAAACGGCCTCCTTATAACAACTAGATTTACTTTTTGGTAAAATTTCATTCGATCGATATGCGATATCCTTGCGATATTTTTTTTGAATGATTGATAGATAAGAAAATGCGATCATGTCAGTTTGATCCGAAATCATAGCATAGTATTTTTTTAATCAATCATTCGGCCTACCTAATATTGTATTAGATTGACAAGTGGCCACCTGATGGTAAGTGGTCGAGACCGCTCATAGACTTTAGCATTGTTAGAAATATTAACATCTCTTACACCGCCAATGTCCCACCTACCTTGGCAATGGCACGCTCACCCTTCAAACAGAAACACAACAATACTAAGTATTGGTGTTTGGTGGTAAAATATATGAGTGGTACCTACCTAGACGGACTTGTACAAAGCCCTACCACCAAGTAAAGATTCTGAACAGTAATATAATATTGTTTTCGATTTAATTACGCCTTTAGGTCCAGACTCGACAATCCAGATCAGACAGGACGCCTGTTTGTAATATGAATCCTATATTAGTTCTTAACCTTTTTTTTTGTTCCGGCACACTTTTAACGATTTCAAAATTTAGCGGCGACACACATAAAATAATATGTACTACAAAAATAGCAGTACATGGATTAATTACAAGTTAATAATAAGAATACTTTGAATGCGAAATTTGAGCTTGATGTTTTTTGATAATTTTATTAATACTTGGTCGTAAAAATGACAATACCAATCTCATATCGTCTTCATATAATAAGATGTGTAAAATTGTAATAATATGCTTTTTTGGCTATCATTGGATAATCGCATCTAATGTTAATCCAAGATAAATTAATTGATTCTTCTGAATGTTATAAAATTAAATCTCGATTATTGAAAAGCAAAATGAGTTCTTCCTATTCGTTTAAAGTTAAGTCAAATACAGAAGTACCCGTTATGAGAAATGGATTACGAACCCAATCAAATTTCTTTATATCTAATTTTGAGAAATAATGATTCTCTCCACTAATGTTATCTGTAAATAGCAACTGCAAGCAAATAAATTAATATTAAACTGAATTACATACATTTGACAATTTTAACGATAGTAAATGTGCAGTTACTACTATGAAACGCGTTGGGAATCCCCACTGTTATTAAAACAACCTGTTTTTGTACGTACTAGTGACAAGTGTGAGCAGACGTGACGCACAAAAATCAGTTTAAGATTCTAAGAACGCGTTGTAAAACAAATAATGGAATAATTTAAAAAAAAATGGATTATATATACCTGTTTTTCCTTTTTAAATCATATTATTTAATAATATTAACATAATTATATATCTAAAATTTGGCGGCACACTAAAGTCCCGCTGCACAGTGGTTGAGAATCACTGCCCTATATGATAGCATGAGCTGTTCTTGTACATTTACATTTTTAATTATTTAAAAACTTGTCAACTCTCCTCAAATTCTGTTAACAAAAAATTACCAAAGTTTGTGTTGCAGTGTGCTAATTTAAAGGTTGAGTACTATCATTAATTAAAGGGATGAGGAATATTACGTATGTTCCATAGTGTACGGATTGCTTAATATTTTTAAAAGCTTGTTATACTTTTTTTTTAAGTATAAAATACCAATTATTTTTAATTTTTTTTTTCGTAGATTAGAGATATACCATACAAAAATACACGCTTTTACTAAATATTCAATAAATATATATAACTTTTTTTATTTCATTTTTTTAATCAAAATATTGGAAAGGGAATAAAGAAAACCATAGGCAAGTAATTCTATATGTATTGAAGTTTTATTAAAGAATCCAACACTTGAATATAATTCACGATATAAATGCCTTTTAGTAAATGCAAAATTACTTAAATACGTGGTCTTATTCATTTCTGATATTTCATTGTCAAATTACAACATTGTAAACATTTTAGTAATTTTTAATACTAATTAGAAATTTAATTCCAAAAATTTGTATTAAATATTACAATACAATTAATTACAAGGAAACCAAACATATTTTTTAACATTCATAGACATAAAAAGTCACATTGTCTTTTATTATCTACATTGTTTAAAAAAAAAAAGATAAAATTACTTTTTGGTTGAAATTATACATTAAAATTTATGTCTTATGCTACTTTTTACATTAATTATATTAACGATGCAAAATTCACCATCCTATCCTACTTTAAACTGGCACTATTTATCACAGGATTAATTTTAATGTCATTAGGCAAACATGTGATTATATAGCAGTATTCATTTATTATAAAATTATTAGCAAAAGTTAAAAATTATATATCATTCTTTTGATCTCACTATTTTTCTTGAAATAGAATTTTGAGATAAACCATTATCCATTGAGTAACCATTTCTTTTGCACAACTTTCTAATTATACTGGCAGTTTTTAAGTCACACATTAAATAATAATTGTTCGATAACATTCATTATGTTCAATCCACTTTATTCGTTATCTTAACACTCATTTCTAGGGAAAATTGTAATACAATTCTCCCATTTAGATAGAAAACAAAACAAAATGACAATAGTGAGATGAATCTACATATTTACTTACCAAATTGAACAATTTGAATTCAATTTAATAGAATAATGGCAAACCTGGCACAAGTTGTCCTGCCTGTATATGCTTACCATTAATGTTATTGCGATTGGTTGAACGGTATATAACTTGAAGAGCTGCCTCTAATAAGTTACATCAAAGTGGATAATACAAAAACTTTCTCCATTAAAATAAAATATGCGCTAACTTTCATTTTGATCAGTCAGTGTCAAGTATTCATCTCGAACCAACGTCAATTTTTTTGCATAGATAAATATATAATATGACACATATAATGTATGTACACTTTAGAGGCACTTATGACTGGATTTGTTAAATTAAAATTTTATTTTATTTAAACAATTAAAGTGATCCAATTTTAATACAGTATTAAGAAACTGGGAAGACATTTAACGTTAATAGAAAATGTTAATATTTAACAAAAAAAAGAAATTATAAAATTAATGATTAATAAAAATAATAATAGATATGCCTAACAATGCAAAATTAAATGCTAATAATGAAGACAAATATCTAAAAATGTCTTTAAAATATTAGTGAAAATTAACCTTACTTTTTATTACACTAGGTAAGTAAATATAAAATTGTTTTTGCACATTATAACAAATCTTGTGATGTAAATACTAAAATATCTATTACTAAGGTAATCTGTAACAGACTAACAGACATACTTTATCCATTAAAGATGTACATTTACAATAATTATTAAGGTGTAAACGTATATTAGAAATAATTAATAACAAGTTATGAAAATTAATCCATTTTATCTTTTTATTTGAAAAGAAAATCCAAAAAGATAAAATAAAGTATGTTAATAAGAAAAAAAAAACAAAGATTTTTTTTAAAAAATGAGCCGTTATATAATTTCTAATTACATGTTGATTTCATAGACATGGACTGAAGGTACCATATCCAGTTGTGAAGTAAATAAGGGCAAGAATGTGTGAGAGAGACAAAGCGATGGTTAGGCCAGCAGTTGTCAGAGCTTTTCTTTTTACATTTTGCATAGCTTCGTCTCTTTCTAAGGAGTGGCTAATTTTTTGAGAACTTTAGCTCCATGCGTATCTGGTCAATATACAGTCCAGTTTACAGCAATAATTACAAAATGAATTTTGCATGTATTCAGAAAAGATATAACATTTATAAATGCAATTTGTCATGAATATTTGAATATTTTAAGACAATAAAGATTATTAAGAAAGTAAAGTTTTTAATATACAATATTTACACATGTATTTTTACTAGTTTTTATCCAACTTGTGAGTGTGAGTGTTTAGAGGTCAAATTTTACAAGATCAATTTTAACTTTTTTTAAATTTCTTTGTAGTATTAGTTACATTAAAATGAATAATAACATTTATGACGGTTAAAACTGATTGCAGTTAAGTATATCGTATAACAAGCGGCATATACAATTTTATATTACAACAATTAACAGAAATAATGTAAACATTTGGTATTTAACTCTGCTACTTACAGCTAAAGACATATGTTATAGTACAGAACACATTGAATTGTAGGCGGGCCGCTCACATGGGCACGTCGGCGACGTACTCCACGGACAGCACCAGGTCGAGCAGGTCGTGCAGCTGCAGCCAGCCCCACGGCAGCGGCTCGCGACACGAGCGGCGAGTGCGCGACACGCCGTACAGCGCACACAACGCGCACACGAAGCACAGCACCGCCAGCAGCTGGAACACGCACTTCAGCGGCTCCCTGCGGACGGACAAAATATTTACAGTCAATTTTCGTGTTTTTTTTTTTTTCATTTTAGTTTAAGGACAGACTTATATTTTGTGTATTTCTTTGAGATACCAAATTAAACTTGTTTGTAAAACTAATTAGAGCCCTATAAGCGCAAAAGGTCAAAGTCAAATGCCAGTGCAACATTTTTTAATGAGTGTAATTACTGAAGCAAGCAGATTTACTTATTCCACTATTTATATGTTATTTTGGTAAAAAAACGAGAAATTTTTCAATTAATTATTATTTAACCACTAGATTTTATCTATGGCTACATTATATGTCACATTAACAATTGTCTCGTGCCTGATTTTAATAATATATGATAAGACATACCACAAATATTTCCCGAGACCGCTATGTGGAGTGTGACGTTTAGCACAGTCGGTGCAAGGTATATCGGCCTGAATGGACACCGATGATTGCTCTGCAATAAACAGATATTATTATTGTAAATATTAAGAATAATATTAAAACACATTTGTTATATTTAATTTAACAAAAGTTAATTTTTTTTTAATGTTTTATTGTATGAAATATTAATTCACCTGTGTTAAAAATTAATTAATAAATAAGTGTTATACTTTGTTGTTAACAACTAAAAAACAATCACAACTACATATTGACCTGGAGATCGTGACATAAAATCCTAATCATTTGTTACAACTATGGAATTATCCATCACTACCTCCAGGTAAACTAAACTAAATCTAAACGTAAACCTGAATTCTAGAACTAATACAAAAATTTACAATTTTATTCATTCTTACGTTTCCATCACCGAATCCCAAAAACAACAACACTTATTTAAATTACAAATTAAGTCTTACTTTTTACAAAAAAAAAAAAAAAACAAATACAATTTTCAATAATACTATAATAAAAATCTAATTTTATTAAACAATACAAATAACTCATTACACCTACTCTACATTAAATTGATATCTATTATTTACATATATGCTATACGCTACAAATTTACCACTTTCAGTCTGATTTCCCGTTGAGCGTGTGTCATAGACCAATTTCTCTATCTTATCTCCTTGACTTCCGCACGGGTCTTCTAGTGCATCAAGCTTGGCTCTTAAATTTGCTACAACTGTTTTTAAATAATGATTATCCTCATTCCTTTCATCTACATATCGCTTCAATATGTTTAAATTAATGTCATATTTGTGTAATTCTATTTGCAATTCTTCTGCTGTATGTTGCGCGTGTTTTAAATCACTTTCTAGCTTCGCTGTGTATTTATTTAATCTTTCGCATTCAACACACTTGTGACATTCAATACAAACTGGAACGTTATTGTTATTTGCATAAGGTTGAATTTCAATTGCATCGGTCTGTGTACCAAAATTCATCACCTCAATGTCTTTGAACACTTCTAATAATTGCCAACTCGTGTTCGTCATTTTGTTCTGTGTCTCGATTCTTTTATATTGCATGTTATGTATGTATGCGTGAGGGTCACTTAATGGTAAATCAATCGTTTGACTAGAGGATGTACTGAATGTAATGTTATATTTTATTTTATTTTGAATGTCATCATCGTTTAAGCAAATATCGTCTTTATTGTTATACGAATACTGTTCTCTTTCATCAGTTTGCGTTGTACTATTCCTTAACGGATTATAATCGTCATAAGTTTTATGTTTACATAATTTACAAATATCGTCCTTTTTATCTACTGAATAAAGTTCATTTTCTGTTTGCGTGGCAACTGTTATTAGGGAGTTGTCGTGATCTGATAGCTTATCAGAAGGCTGAGTAGAGTTGAGGTCTGTGATATTATGTCTGGACATGTTACAGAAACTCAATCGTATTTCATCGAAGAGGGACATATTCGTACCCCGACCCTGTTCTTCTCTGAGAGCCTTTACAAACGATTCTTCATCCAGCAAACAGCCTTCTAAACAATTAGCGAGCGATTGTGTACAAAGCATTTGTGTATAGTTAAGCGAAATTATACTTTATTAAATTAGGATTAGCTTTACAATCATCAGATTTAAATTAATACTAATAATATCATGTATTACATATGTGTTTGTTGAGCTGGGCGAATATTGAAATATTTATTAGCACAAACAAAATTATATTATTTTTCTTCTTAAGGAACAATACATCTGCTTTTAAAGTTCTATGCTAAATAATATGATATTTACAGGGAATAAAAGGCACAATGTGGCATGGTGTAAATGAAAAAGTTTCGAGCGTTAATTTAAAAACATTAAAAATAGATAGATGTCATAATTCCTGTGTATTAATTACTATTTACCTTGAGCAAATCTGCTATCAGCGTTAAGAGTGTCCAGTGCTGTTAACATCTGGTCCTCCGTGTAACTGACATCGATTGAGCGGTCCAAGCGTAAGTGTGTTTGATTGGATTTATTCAGCATATCTTTTAGTTCCATTTCTAGAAGATCCTGAAATAAGTAATGAAAGGAGGTTATGTGTAATGGTTTAAAATGTGCTATTGTATTGAGAATTTATTAATGCTTAAAATTTATTTAGTTTGGTTAATGGATAATGATCTACATTTGTTATTTCAACAAAATAACACTTATATATTTACTTCTATGCATGTATATATATTGTTAGTATTAGTCTATGTTGTAACAAATTGGTGTTAGGGCTTTGTGCAAGCCCAACTAGGTAGGTACCACCCACTCATCTGATATTCTACCGCAAAACTTGTTATTGTTGTGTTTCGGTTTGAAAGGTGAGTGAGCCAGTGTAATTACAGGCACAAGGGACATAACATCTTAGCTACCACTGTTGGTGGCGCTTGGTGATGTATGCGATGGTTAACATTTCTTACAATGCCAATGTCTATGGGTGTTGGGGACCACTTACGATCAGGTGGCCCACATGCTCTTCCCATATACTTTTAATAAAAATACTTAGATATATTCTAGCCTAAAATGTTAATAAGCTAATGATATAAATATATTAATGCCATGAATAAAAGATAAAGAAGGTTGACCTTGAATTTAGTTAACTATATTTTAGTGGAGTTTATTTATTTGTTTGGATTTATGTACTATGAGGCATCTTATATTGAATAGTATTTTTTTGTTTTCTTTTTCTAACATAGTCACATTTGATTTTTAATTGTGGAATAACAGATTAAAGTGAGTTAAGTAGTGGGAATATAAATTAGTTATAATGAATTGACTCACTTTTTCCTTTATAATATGTTGCATAAACTCATCCTGGTCCTGCAGACGAGCTGTTAGGTGAGCATGCTCCGTTCTCAGGGTCTCATTCTCTACTAGTAGGGTGGACTGCCGTGACGCGTACATGTCATTAATACGATGACATTCTTCTTTAGATTTAGATAACAATTCTTGGAGGGTCAGTTTCTGTAAATGAGAGAGAAATGAGTTGTAATATTTTGGAAAATAGTTTATATAAAATTTGACATTTCATCGAGGGTTAAAGAGGAGAGGCAAGCAATATTTAAATAATTGCTAAAAATATAAAGTCAAAGTTTTACTCTCTAATCTATTTGAAAGGTATGTGACATTATAGACACACAGCTTTGCTGAAAATGATGTGATCATCACAACAATAGCAGAATGTAGGAGCGAGTGAGGTGACTCACCTCCGTCTCCAGCAGCGCGACCTGCTCGGTGAGCACGCGCGCGGCGCGGCGCGACGTGTCGAGGTCGCGGCGCGCGTCGCCCAGCGCGCGCTCGGCGCCGCACAGCCGCTCGCACGCCTCCTCGTAGTCGCGCCGCACCCTGCTCAGCGACGACGACTCCTCGCGTAGCCTGCGCATTCAAACAATCGTTACTTTCACTACGTCGTTAGTCTAGTTCTTGGGTCGCGAGTGTATGCAAGCTTATTGAGCGATCACCTTCATACATAGAAATTATCGATCTCAAACGATTTCTTATCTTATCGTCATACGCGAAACGTGAATAATGAAGCCTGGTTTTATAGTTAAAAAAACAATTACGTAATATTAAGACAAATTAACCTTAATAATTAAAGGTATTCGGTCTTTTTACCCAAATTCATCTTTGATAAAATAACATAATCAAAAAAAAAATCTGTTTATTTATTTTTTAATTTGGAACGGCAAAGTAAAGTGTATGTTTACTTGATCTGTGAAATAAATAATTTCTTTAAATAAAAAAATACAACGACATGCATATACCGTTCTAGAACGTACATATTAAGATGTGCCCGTAGCGTGTCCCGCTCCGCGCTGAGCGCCGCCAGCGCCTCCTCGTGGTGCCGGTCTGAGTATTCGAGTTGCGTGCGCAGCTGGTGAGCCAAGTGGGACTTCTCGCGCAACTCGCATTGCAACTCTTCTAACAATTGGAATCCTGGTGACAAAATTAAAATATCACAATTATATCATTATTACATACACTCATAGAGACAGTTAGAACAATGAGCGTTTTTCAATTAGAAACAATTCATCCTACGGGTAGAGGTCGTAATTTGTACCCAGAAAATTACTGTTTATTTCAACCTGACTATTTTCATACTATAACTATTATCTGTTAGAAAATACCTCATTATACCTATATATTAGTACCTCATTAATATTTGTATACTTACAGAAGGTTAAATACATAATACCTATAAAATATAAACTTTACATTTTAAGTAAATATTAGTAAGAATTTAATATTAATAAATTTGATAATAAATATGAAAAATATGCTCAATGATGTCAAACTACAAATATTGTCCACACATATCTCACCACTATTATCAACAGTTATCAAACTCCTCAAAAATCTCCATAAAACACAGTTAAAAAGTAAAATATTATAAACAAACATTATAACTACGATAAAAGAAATAAAATTGTACAGAAAAACGAACATTTTGCTGTGAAATCAAATGAAAACTGGACCGAGACTGCCTTTATCAGATACAGTTCGGATAATTAACATATGTGACAAAAATTAAAGCAAATATTTACTCAAGATTCATGTGACAAAATGAGTGCAGAATTGTTTGTACAATTTTAGTTTTATTGAATGAATTCCAATTTTAAAACTTTGCACATTTACTTATTTCTTTGGATAATTCAGTTATGATTATAGTTATTTGTGCTATATAGTAGGTTTTATTTAATATTAATATTATTTATTATAATATTTGCTAATTATAATAAGATATTGTAAAACATATATAAACTTTGTGTATTTATAAATTTACATGATTTATATATCTTATATTTATAGCTTGTATTAAATTTGTATTTTGTACAGATAATTGTCCAGAACATTAAAAAACAAAAATAATAGCCTAAGCCCCAAAAATTGCATAAAATATTAATAATGTCTTCTTTGAACCTAGTTTTGTTTTTTATTATACATAAATATTTGTTAGTTGATAATTAATAATTAATTAATCAAAGCTTTGCTGTCTTATTATATTGTATTTACATAAATCTCTAAATGTTTCTAAAAATAAACATCCTTTTTACCAGTGATTTATTATTCAACAACAATAACAAACATTTTTTTATATGTTTTTCAATGTTAACAACATTAAACAAACACATTTTCACTATAATTAAATATCAGGAAGTGTTGGTGATGTTTCAAGTGTACTTACCATCTGTAGATATGCCAGAATCAGAATCATGTGGGCCCTGTCCACTCTTCAGATTAAAACTGTAATAGATAAGAAATTATATTATGATACAGTGCTTATATGATTGAATAAATAGCATCACAAATATGCACAGTATGTAGTAAAGTTGCATGCTATCAAGGTGTTGGTTTGGAATGAAGGCAAACTTTTTTTTTAAATTTTAGGCAGAATATGAAATTGTTCATGTAATGGTAAGTGGTTCCATTGCCTATAGACATTCTTAAATGACATGGCATTGTTAAAAATATTAACTGCCAATGGGCCACCAACCTTGGTAACTAAGATGTCCCTAGAGCCTGTAGTTACACTGGCTCATTCACACTTCAAACCGTAACATAACAATACTACAACTACTGTTACAAAGTTAACAGTACTGCTATTAAGCAATTGAATATCTGAAAAGTGGGTTGTTCCTACCCAGACGAGATAAACATCTTCATCTTTTTGGAACATTTAGCATTTTACTTTTAAATGTTCACCAGGGAATACCATTAATTGTGAAAAAAAAAATACTTATGAACATTGAACAATTAAAAATAATTAAAAAACTATACAATATAATTTTATAATTCTATTTTATTTTAGATAAGAAACACAAATGTTTTATGTTTTTTAGTCATATAATATTTTTTTTAATAATAATATACCCACCTCTCATCCAAGTCAATTTTAACTTTTTGGTTTTCGCTGTATTTGTTCAATGTTGATGCCAGGATTGAAACTGTTATCTCAGGATTGCTCTGATCGGGGTCCAATAGTGATCGGAGATAACTATACTCAGCTCTATGTAAAGAATCAAGTTACATTCTTTTGGTATATTATCATTGGCAAATTGATAAAAATTATATGGTGATACCTAATATTTAAAATTATGCATGTTTTATCTTTATTATACGTTGTTTTTATATGCTTTTGTGAATAATATCAAGAAATTTCAAATAAAATAAATAATTAAGCAAGAACTTTAAGATAGTTTAAAATATGTGGATACAAGTATTATAGCAAAATATAAGATTAATGTATTTTAAAAAATAAATCATTTACTTACTTATTTGTTTTGACAAAAGGCGCGAATTTGTCCATTAAATCATCAACCCGTAAAGTATTAGTACTATTAGCACCGCAATAATGAAAGATCTGCAGGGCCGTGACGATATATTCTAAAAATGAAAATAAACCATGCAAGTCAGCAATGAGGAAGTATACCAACGCATAGTCACAATAATAAACATTTAAAATTACACTCACCGTCAGTGCTTCGATCACCGTCTAGACTCATTTTTTTTTGTCGAACTTCACACAAAATATTTACAATAATATTAATTATTTTAACCTGAAAATTGTCACGCTTGTACGTTAAAAGTCAATTGTTTATTTTTCATTAGCCTAAATAAATTCGTTACGCTACAACGAAGTACAAAAATAGTTTTGTAATAAAAACGGTTTAACGTAAGTAGTGCTGTCATAGATAATACATATTAGTGCTGTACAAACGAGTATGACATGTAGGACATATGTGGTCGATATCGACAAAATTAAGAGATAGAATGCAGATAGTTTGTCTAGTTTCAAAATTCAAACAATTATAAGACTACTGAAAAAAATAATATTCTACTTAAACTTATATAAAAATATTTTTGTTGGATTTTTAATTTTATTTACAACAAATTTTTTAACTAATAAATTCAAATATAGAGTGCGTTCATATTAAATAGGTAAAATTGTATAAAGGCACAGTGTATACAGACTACATTTTTGAATTACAGTGATTTTATTCTAAGCATTTAATATATTTGTTATTTAAAGCATTTGTTTTTATATTGTTCACACTTTAAATGATTGAAGTAATAAATTATATTATCTGTGAAAATTAAAAACAAATTAGATTCTCTGTAAACTTCTAATTAATCATTTATTGCATAAAAATTGCCAAATATAATATGCTATTAAAATGCCTTTCATCTCGTGTATTAACACCAGAATAGTAGCATTAATTAATCATGATCTTATTATTTAATAGAGTAATCAGAATTAAATATTTTTTTCGCTGTCTATATTATACGAATAATTATTTTAATATATATATGTTTTCTACATTGGAACTGGTTTTAATTATATTATTTATAAATATTCTTTATATAGTAAGGTTTCTTATTAAATAAATATTTTTTGTCTCTTTGTTTACATTTTCAATATTCATCAATTCTTATAAAGATAGGCGGCATATTATTTATAAGACGGATATCATAAAATAAGAAATATTATTTTTTTTATTTTTTAGGCATATTAATAACTATCAATGAACATTTTTTCTTTAATCTAGGCTAGTCAATAATCCCTATACTATGTTCAAAACGTTCTACGTTTTCAGATTTTAAAATATGTTAAATTAACAAGTTATATTAAAAAGTGAACAAAATTTAAAAATTGTTTATTTTAACAAAACTACATGTACAAATTATTCATACAAAAATATATCATAAATAATAAACTATCGTATTCTAATTGTATTTAGCACTTCAATGAGTCCACAGTGTACTTTTAACATAGCAAGCTTCGTTTCTATCATAGTAAAGTCGCTAAGTTCCATCTGTGGATATAAAAAAAGAAATGGTAAAAACATTGTCGGGTAAAACAAAGCGACATACATAAGGCCAGAAAAATAAATACCATTTGAAGGAATCAACTGTACTGAAACTGGTGTGATTCTATAATCAATCTTTATATTTATAAAATACTAGGGCCTTACAATAATTACTTTCGACTATTGTTACGATACAAAAAAAATATACAAATATTAAACAATATTTTCGTGAAACACGTACGCCGTCAGGAGGGTCCTTATCTCGAGGCGGAAAGCGCCCGTACATTCGTTCGCAAATTGCGCATAGTCCGCACCAAGTTCTGTATTTTAACGTTTGTGCATCAGACTGAAAATAAAGTCTTTGATTAATTATACTTAAAATTTGATTTACTATACTGAAAATTTTCTGGCAAGAAAATAGAATTTTATCGGCAAAAGGCGGAGTGCCAAGGACATCAGGATCCATAGTCTTATAAACTAGTCACAAGACCAACGAGGTACACAATAAAATTATATATATGTTGCTATTAGAATTTTGCCTTGTTTATTTAACAATACCTATACTATTTATAATAGGTACGGGTTAATTGTCACTGAGGTAACTGGCATTGACTTAATAGAGAATATTGGGATAAGGCCATAGACAATTTAGTACTTTTTAAAGATACAACAAATTTCTAACATAGTTTTAATAAATCATGTTTGTAACCTCGCCTGTATCGCCTCCTTCCATATGATCGTGTTTTCTATAACCAGTTTCGAGAAGGGTAAGTTTGATCTCATCGGGAATGTTTTCGTCTTCTTTGTAATCATCCCATTCCATGATGCTTCCAAACTGCTTCGCTTGTTCCAGTGAAAGAATTCCACCCATCATTAGCATAAGACCTTCTTGTAAGTTCTGAAAATGATCTTCTAATCTTGTATTTATAGAAATAAATATGTATTAGGAAAATATTTTTCAAAATTGCTTATTAGAACGACCGAACACATCTATCGCAGTTATATTTTTCTTAGTTACAGTAGCTAAACTAAACATAACTAATCGTTCATAATGTAAATATACAGCGCGTATATAGTGAAAATTTTAAGATAATCTTAACATGTATTGTAAAAATTAAAAGAGAATAAAAGTTCGTTGAAATACCTACTTTTATTGGCATCCTGTATCCTCTATGTCTGAACTTCCTTAAAACGGTCAAATAAAGGAGTTGTTTTGATTTTTTCAATATTACGAACCGTGCCGCGTACTGCATTGGTGTTAGGGCTAGATATTTAATTAAAAAAAAAGTAATTCACGCTATTATAAAATGTTTAACTTAACTAAAATTTTACCCAAATCATATTTCAAAAGATTACTATGAATATTACTGAGTTACCTATGTAAGTACCATACTTACATAGGTACCTCAGTAATAATAAATAATGCGACTTAGATGTAGGCATGGTGATATAAAAAAGTTATAATTGTATCGAGTTCATACTTTCTAAAGCGTTGGAATCGATCGGCAAGCTAAACTGGGCGTTCTGCCTTGAAAACACTCTTGGTATGTGAAGCCAATCACCCAAGCTGACTGCCGGTACTCGTAGCTCACGGAGAAGATTCTGCATCTCTTGAGAGTGGGGACGCTCGGGACGAGTCCGAAGCGCTTCTTCTAGGACATACCGACGCTAAAACATTAAGGAAATTCACATTATTTGAAAAAAAAATCCAAATCTCCTCAAAATGAAAAGAAGGCTTAGCCCAGCACTTTGTCACTTTTTTGTTTATACTACAAGGGATTTCTCTTTATTTTTTTATTTTTTATTTTTTTATAGATTAGGAATGCGGACGAGCATATGGGCCACCTGATGGTAAGTGGTCACCAAACGCTCTTAGACATTGGCTCTGCCAGCAATGTTACCCATCGCTTACATCGCTAATGCGCCACCAACCTTGCGAACTAAGATGTTATTTCCCTTGTGCCGGTAATTACACTGGCTCACTCACCCTTCAAACCGGAACACAACAATACCAAGTAGATGAGTGAGTGGTACCTACCCAGACGAGCTTGCACAAAGCTCTACCACCAGTAAAGTTTTATCGATGTTGAAAACTGCTATGAATGAATATATTGTTAACGTCAAACCTTAGTGTCGAATTCAGTCTCGATAGCCTCTTCATCGACCTCCCTATGTAAATACTTCAAAATATCATCGTCAAGGAATGAGTCCGTCTTTTTCGCAACACTAGCCTTGATCACCGGCAGAATAATATCATCCTCAACCGCTTGAGATATCGAGCCCCGGGAACTAGGATTTTGGGAGTCCGTAACTATACCTGCGATCTAATAAAATGTGCTCTTTGTTAGGAATATGTCAAACTGGTTAAAAATTAGTAATTGTCTATCGGATCCTCTTAATATATATATTTTGTTGTTGGTTAGCCTAACAGTAATTGATACGTTTATATGTATTTATACGTATTAAGAGTTGTAACGGGAGACTAGTTCTGAAACAATGTTACCATGTAACTATTGTAGTTGATTCTTCAAAGAACCTCTATCGAGACGTTTGGGACGTTCGAAATTCGATTTCGGAAGTAATTCGAAACTAGGCAATTTGGTAGCACGTTATATTATACGTCATATTATAAAACGCGTTATAACTTATAGTATGGATTTCAGAAGCATTATTAATATTATTTAAAGAATAAGGTAGTGTCATGGGTTTGAATAAATTCATACTTGTGTTTCAGGGTCCTGCTGAGCTTGGGCTGCTAGTCCAGCTGATGTCAAACGATCACTCCCTCCAGGTCTGCCCTTACGGCGTCTTTTACCACGTCGCCGAACTTCACCTCCTTTAAAAAATAATGTATCAAATTAAATAGGTACTTGATTTTATTAAGATATTTTTATAATAATACACGATTAGATATATAATATTTCGGCGGAATATGTTTATATAAAATATGTATAGATTGATTGATGTATGTGAACAATCTGCGAACAAAATATGAAAATAAAAACTTATGTCATTTGAGCCGAAAGGGCCCAGTAATTAGAAAATGTTAATCTGAATCAAAGATTGCGGTTCAAGGCGTGCACAAGTAAATTTACACGTATTTACATAATTTGTGATTTGATGTGATGGTGTGGAAAAACATAATGATGCAACCAGCATGTGTCTGTTGGAAACCAGTTTATTAAAAAGCTGTATTGGAGCAGCGGGGTGAAATAGGCACCAAATCGTCTTAATATAAGAAATGACGCCATAACCCTGAGCAATAGGACTTGGTCAAGCGATTATGTTTAATTAACAGTCAGAAATAAATTACCATTTTCATCGACGTTTGCGATATTCTCATTGTCATCATCAGCTTCCTTTCCTCCCACGGATCGCTGTGAAGCTGGTGTTTCAGTTTTCTTGTTCTTAAGTACTTTTCCTAGATTTAAAGCTTTTAGTTGGTTCTGAAAAATTATCAAAAATGTTTTAAAATTCGAATAAATGTCTAATTCTAATCTTCACTAGGTTAAACAGGATTACCTCGAGTTTCTTAAAAAAATCATTACTATCATATGCTAACGTATTTTCTTTCTTTATGAACTTTTTTTTTATTTGAATACTAGGCAATTTAATCCTTTTCTGTTGCCCTGTACCCCAAGACGTCACCGAAAACACTATATTCGATGCACCACGCTTCCTACTTTTTGGGGCGTAGTTTACAACTATTCTCGTCACGTGCATCAGTGCACAATCACACGGTGTCGTCGAAATAGCCATAGGAATATTCAGAGGTTTACGTTTAACGCGTCGAGGTTTGGACTTGGCTAAATTGTTTCCCGTTTTAAATACAGTTTTCGCTTTTGCCTTTTGCTCGTTCGGTTTTTGTTTTTTAATTTGCATTAATTTAGTCTTTGATATCAGAAATGGTAACATTTTGATATTCGGTTGATGTTTTCGAAAGGTTCAATTTGAAACGTGTGAAAGTGTACCTGACCGAAGCTATGTGAAAGTAACACTATCTCTAACGTCAGTCAGCTATTGATTATCACTTATCTGTCATAACATATTAAATAGCTAGCACGGTCTAGTAAATCTTTGAGCAGATGATTAAAGTGCCAGGGTCATTGAGATTATTTATATTTAACCGTCTAGGTATTAGTGCCTACGTGGGCATAAAAATGGTGATATTTGAGCTTGGCTTAGTTAAAACCAAATTAAAAGTTAGAAAAGTTTACAACATTTGAAATTTAAGGTATGTAGTTTCACGTCTATATGAGTTTAAGCACAGCGGTTCCTGTTACTCCATTTTATTATAATATCTAATAATAATAGTATCTAAATCATTTTAAATATATGTTAGAGTTGAGATCCTTTTCCTCTTTGAAGTCGGTTAAAAATACAAATAAAAGGTATATGCTGTTGGTAATTGCATCAGTATCTTTATTAAAGCAATCTAATAAGCCATAAGTATTGAAAACATTGTATGATTGTATACTTACCTTTTTAATGCTTCTCACGCTAATGGGCTCTTTAGTAGTTCTTTTGGATAAAATTAAAGGGGAAGCCAACGGTGGTAACTGTTCGCATTGACCATTCACGAGACGGTTGTGAGCGCTGCCAGAGAGATTGAGTGACGGTAACGTGGACCTGTCGTTGGCGCTCGGCGTGTGTCCTGTTGTCATCTCTGAAGTCGCGTAACCATGATAGTAGAGAGTTTCCTATTATATAATAAATCAAGTTAAATACGAACTCCATCGTCAAAATGCGCAGAATTATAGTCTATAGGCATTAGGCTCTCACTAGAGGGTATAGCTTATGTGATAAGCTAGTCTCTGACTATCTATCTAGTTTAAGGTACTGATGGTTTAGGTTTAGGAGAGCATAAGTATATCCAAAATCATAGGACATTATTTAAAACGAAAAAATGCCATTCCATGCTGATTGATGCCACAAATCATATTCCGAAAATTCACATGTATCAATCTTAATGTTTCTGGTCTCATAAGATAAAGAATAAAGGTGAGGCTGACTGGTAATAAGGCTGTAAAGTAATAAGGCTGACTCTTCAAATAAATATAATTACCACGACGCTATTGTAAACAATAACAAGTCACCTGACTATGACTTCTCCTCAAATCGAGAACGATAGTCGTCTTTTGATGTGGCTGATCGGGCGTGAGACATCTTCTCGAACCTCTGGATTTGCCGCTCGCTAAAGTCGGAGCTGGTGTAAGAGGACGAGAATCTGTTTCTGTATACCTGAAAAAAATATCAGTTACTATTTACTAATGGAATAATTAAAATGTTATAAATAAATAAAAAAATACAATTGGCAAAATAGTGCTGATCTATTTTATTACTATTTACCTTCTAAACATATCTTCTGTGACGATATCATGCGGTGTCCTATTTTTTTCTTTTTCATTCTGATCTTGAAACTTAGTTAAGTCCTCTTGAAAGTAATGAGCTTTGCCTTCGAGAAACTGCAAAAAAAAAAAAGAATTTAAAATGTCAACGTTGAGATATTTAACAGAAAGGCAAATAAGATAACAATAAACTGTACCCATGCGTCTTTTGCTTTTTTCACAAACTCTTTAGCAGTAGAATCAGCTGGATGGTTGCATAGAACGGAGCAAGCGTTCGAGAAAGGGTTGTAGAGGCCTGCATAAGGGCGCAGCATGAACGGCGCGGGTGTCACTTCGCATCGTAGCTCTAAGTTACCCTAAATACAGATAAGAGCAAATTTATTTATTTACATCATTGATTTTAAATACAACGTCAATGAAGTAACTCTAAACGCGTAAAAAATGCAAGACTGTATTCATAACTAAATAAATAATCAAGTACTTCGTCTTTGCTTAATTTTTACACATTTGTGTTTTCCAAATTTAATGATAGATTAAATTGAATAATGTAGGTTAATATAATTGTCAGCTGCCTGTGGCAAAGTAAATAATAACAAATTAGAATTTACTTTAAATATAATTACATACATTTATGTAAATAACGCTTATTTAATGACCGATCAAGAACACGTGAATCTTAACCTTAAATTACGTGTTCAAATCCGGGCAAAGCACCACTGAATTTTCATGTGTTTCATTTTTTCATCTTGTGCTATGCAGTGAAGGAAGCTATCGTGAGGAAGCCTGCATGTGTCGGATGAAAATCTGCCACATGTGAAATCCCATTGGGGCGAGGCCGAAGAAGCTTTAAAAAACCTTCTCATTTTTCACCAGGAAATTTACAGGTTATTACTTTAAATTGCAGGATTTATATGAAAAATAAAAATGCAGGTGAATTTGCGGGGTGCAGTTAATTACGTCATTGTATGTATAAGGGTATAAGTATGTAGGTACATATGTAATATCATATGGTATTACACGCGTTACTCACTGTGTCAGTTTCTTTTTGTTTATTCGCTGCAGATTTTTGCAGCACGCTAGCCAATAATCCAGTGTTACTGGTTAGTCCCATGCCTTAATTTTATTTCTGTTTTTGTTTGTATATCGATCAATCAATCTCTTGGTAACGTAAAATAATATCAAACTACTGTATGGTAAAAAAAATTATGACACTTTGACAGTTATATAGGTATTCAGCTTTCTTCTTTTTTTTATTCATTTCGAAAAACAAGTACTAGTCATGCTTGTCATCATCAACAATTAATAAATAAATGGAACTCATGCGGCCATTATATTTCCTATCACATTTTTCTTAAATATTCTTACTATTGTTTTATATCCTATATCTATCTTATTTTATATATTTAGGATGGCAGCAAATAGGCCTTTGGCAAGGAGTTAACACCTCCTTAAGCCGTCAAATTAAGGATATAAAATATACTCCCTTGTTAAATTTAAATACCTACCCAGGCAAACCTGCACACAGGCCCTTTTTTTAAACGCTGGAAATACGCGGGAACAGTGGGAGAGTATGTAGGACTCTCCGGAGTCCAAGGCGCCCCGAACATCGGAATACCGACTAAAAAGGCAGCGGTACCCTTTTCTGTCCTAACAAGGAGCGCCACAGGATCGCTTACGCATGCTTCCGACTACCGTGACCTACACACAGCCCTACTACAGTGAACACAAAATTAACTATATACCTAAATAAACGTATATCATTGCGCGCACTACGCAAAAACTACTGTGGATAATAATTTGCCGTTTCTTTCACTGCTTTTGTAGGACCAGGAGATCATATTAGGTCATATTTGAAGACTCATCGTAATCGATCGTAAAAGGAGATAAGATCCGAAAATATAACAATGCACAAATGCGTTCCAAAAACATTTCATATATCCTCTTATTCTCATAGCCCGATAAGATAAGACCGGAGTTAGGGGGAAGGCTCAGCGGCTTTACGTGATTTCCGGGGCGCGGAAATATTAACAGTCAACTTCCAAGTGACTACTAAGAGTTTCTTGAACCGGGACTTCTGGTTGGCCTACTTGATGTTACTTAATTTTAAGCTATTCTGAATTTCAAGGGCCTTTATTAACACTGTTCGATTAATCCGTTCATAGTTGTTTCATTTAAGTTGTCAATTTCAACAAAATAATCCCGAAATCTTAGGTATCATTGCCTAAATACTTTGTTTGCGGTCCGCAACACAATGACTAACACGTGTTTGTGGTCCCTATAAAGAAAAGGTTAGTATCGCTGCTCTAATAAAACCCACGTTTTTTCTATTTACTAGACAGAAATTAAAATTTATTCGTTATTCATATCCCCAAAATACTTAGAGAAGAGGCATACTAACTTAGAAACAGTTTTATCATAAGGAGCCAATTAATACTTCGATTTGAATATTTCTAAGTGAATATTATCAGTGGTTTAACAGATAAACAACATAAGGATTTTTTTCACATATATTATTCAAAAAAATTTACACAAAAGCACTAAGACATCCATTTAACCTTATTGTCTAAATAAATGAAATTTTAATCCGACACTCAACCTCTTAATTAAAAGATATATTTTTTTTCTAAAAATAATACTCATTCTCTTTTTAAAATCGGAAAGTAACTATGGCATTATAAACATAATACCTACCAAGCGACATTTTGAAATTTATTTAATCTAGAATAATCTATAAATTTAATTTTATTTCATCGCTAAAGAATCTATTTATTACAAAGGGTTTTATTTTACATAGTGCAATAAAGAATATTAATGTGTACAGTGGTTGAAAAATACTAATATAATTTACAAGTATTAAATCACACTTCTATTTTTTTGCGACATTTTTTTAATTTAGATAAACAAATAATTATTGGTTCAAAACCATTTTTTATGTTTTCCTTTCACGGTTAAGTTTTTACACATTGCAAGAGTATTTAAGTAGGTATATAAGTAGTTAATTTTTTATCATTAAGTCAAATTGTAAATTATTAAATAAACTGCACAAATATTGCCGACATTTATAGTTCACAAGGAAATTGTGAAATATTGCGCTGGTATATTTAAAATACTTTGTACTTAATAATATTTTACGCCGGCAATAAATTTGCAGTAAAACTAATGCGTCGTAAACTAAACAGCTCTGTGTTACGACTGTTCACAATATTAAGACATCGTTATTTTATTGTACAATATTTCAAGTAGCTTTTCAATGGTTTGTACTTGAAAAAACAGATTGTTTTACCAAAAACATTCCGTCAGTTATGATATAAATAACTGCAACTTGAATTGATATTTATATATTACATTTACACGCAAATGTAAGAATCAATTAAATATCTTAATAGGTTATTAATATTCATTGAATACATAACATACATCATTAGCAGTCATAACACAGTTAATTTCAATAATGGAGCTCTATACGAATTAAAAAAATATATTACTATCATTAATGGTCGAATGAGCTCACAATTTACAAGGTCGACATTTACACCTTTCCAATCTATCAAAATTAGACTGCTTTAAATAAAATTTATTGCGATCTGTCAATATAAAGATGAACGTTTCGAAATACAACTCGTTTAAGACTTTAAATTGATATGTTGTTGTTAGCGTTATAGTTATTGCGTATTAGAAAATTTAAAAAAAAAATGCACTCAAACGGGTTCTATTACAAATAAGTATACTTTTTGACAATATAGATAGAAAGACACATACTCTATTTTCAAGTACACGAAAAGGCAAGTCGATTAGAAGGCAAGTCACAGACCCTACTTTTGTCTCAAGATCATTAACAATATAATGATTAACTATTATTATGTCATAAACATAAAAATAAAGTTTACTCTCTACATTAATTAATGTAGCCCAGTGGTCCATTCGTATATTAATGAATGATAACCAGCACCTTAAACTGTATAATTATTAAAATATAAAACAATAATTTAGACTAACAGCACTCTATGTAAAAATGTGTGACTCATCTCGTTCTCTACAAATAAAATTTAATTATGACTAGTCGTTATGAAATAAATTTGAGCATGGAAACAAGCGTACTATACGACCATGCGACTATAAAAATATTATAAAAACTTAAATACTTAAGTTATAAATATAAATTACAGGTATCGTCACACGTTAAAATAAAAACCATTCGGTTCTAACTTGCATAACACTAGCGCATGAACACTTTGAAGTATTGTTACAAAGGCCTCACGACCGGAGGAGCCTCACTTCACTCGATTACCACAACAGCGTCGTCGGGCGGGAGGCGTGCGGGACACTACGGTCTCGAGGCGCGTGCCGCCTCTTCGAGCGCCCTCACTTTAAGCTCACGCTCGCGCTGCTGCCGGAGAAAATCTTCATGGTGAGCCGGATGCAAGAAGCCCCGCTCACGTTCAAGCAACAATTGTCGTTGTAATTGCTCATGAGCAGCAGCTTGCTGGGCCAGCTGCTCAGCGTATGGCCTGCCTAGCAGATCTGGATGTGGCAGTGGCCTATAAGGCGTGCCTGCACCTAGGCTTAATCCCAGTGCGTCCTGTTGGGCCTGAGCGGCTTGCTGTCCAGGATGTAGGTGTAAATGCGTATGTGAATGCGCATGAGTGTGAGCATGAGTGTGTGCATGATATTCCGGATTAATTCCTGCCATCTGCAACCGTACCATCGGATCTGCGGCTAACGCTAGTCTTTCAGCTGCCTCTAACTGTGCAGCTGCTACGCCTGGGTGTGGGTGATGTGGATGATGTGATGCGCCCGATACTGGAACTGATTGAGGTGGGCCTCCTGCTCCCGCAGGTGGAATTCCAAGCCGTTCAAGTCGTTCTCTTTCTAATTGTGAAAGTGCTGCGGGGCCGTGTCCTGGTGGATATAAACCAAACTGTACAGGAATTGCTCCCTGTGGTGGCGGTGGTGGCATTCCATATCTTCTATGCATTTCAAGCCAGTGAGGATCTAGAGCACGCGGCCCGACATTATTTTTAAGTAGTTCTTCTTTTAATCGATCGTTTAATTCGCGTTCTCTTAACTCTCTTATTTCCCTGTCTCTTTTTTCTCTTTCAAGGTGTTCAAGTTCTAGTCGCTCTCTTGCGCCAGCGGCGCCATACATAGAACTTAATTGATACTGTAACATTGGATCCATGCAATGTCGAGGAATATTGCCTGGACTAAAACCTGCATGTGGCCGGGCATACTCTGATAATTGCCGTAAAGCTGGTGTGTCGGGATATCCAGGAGGACGAGGAAATCTGTCATATGGAGATGTTATTGTTTCAATAGCACCTCTCGAAGGCGGTTTTGTCTCAGGCTTTTCAGGAGTAGCTATTTTTCTGTGAGCTTGCTGAGCTATTTTTTCTCTTTCCTCTCTATCCCTTTCCGCTTGCTTTCTCAATCGTTCTTCTCTTTTGCGAGCAAGTTTAGACTCCGGAACTGGTTTAAATATAAGATCAGTACGGGTGCATGAATTATAATCTCCGCGATTCCAATGTCTTAAAAATATTGCAGATTGTGATCTATGGCATTCGGTATCTTCTATTTTAGGTTCAGGACTGGGGCCATGGGGTATATGTGCAGGACTGGGTATTTCCTCTTCTTCAGGTTGCGACTGTGTTTCGAGTTTTAGTTCGGGATTATCGTCTTGTAATTGTCGCTGTGGACCACGTAAGTGTGGATGACCATGTGGTAATTGATGAGGCGAACCCGATCTGTTATGTGAAGATTGTAACCCAGCTGCAGCTTGAGCGTGAAGTCGTAAACTTTCAATAGAACTCGGCCCAGGGCCAGGTTGTAAGCCTAGGCTCAATCCTGGATGACCCATAGAAGGAGGTTGAATCATAAGATGATTTGGATTTCCTGGTAACATTTTAGGGTGATGTCTCAGAAGCATTGAGTCCGCAGGAGATAGCCGTTCTGGATGGTGAGCAAGATGATGCGAATGATGATGCGTATGATTATTTACATTGACACTTGAAGAACTACTAGTTGTTTGCGACACACTGGCCGATAAATGAAGAGGAGAACTTGAATGTGAACTGGACTTTTGCTGTGTATTTATTTTATGCTGAATTGATTGTGATGAACTACTCGATGTAGAATGCGATATAGAAAGGGTATGGTTGGTACCTCCTCCAACGTGGCTGGGTTGTTTTTCTGTACTAGTGTGCACTGCACTGTGATGACTCGTTGAATGATGATGAGTCATAGTCGTTTCGTGCAACTGATGTCTTTCTGTTGCATTTGGATTTCTTGGATCATCAGAACTTTCAGAAATTTCTCTAAGTGATCTTGTCGTTACTGATGAACTAGTGCTATGATGAGCGCTTAGCATAGTAGTTGATTCTATAGTTGCTGGTTTTACTGGTTCATGTCGTCCTGGTGTACTTGAAGCTGGATGCATTTGCGGTATTGGGTGATGCTGTGGTATGGGACCATAAGGATAAGGGTAAGGCATAGAGTAACCGGGATGCGGATGTGAATAGTAAGGATGCATAGCGTGTGCCGCTGCCGCAGCAGATAGTTGGAAAATGGAAGATGGATGAAGTAAATGGTGATGTGGGTGATGAAGCGGTGAAGCAAACGGATGAGGCGGTCCATGCTGCTGAGAATGAATTATAGGGCCAGACATCGTTGCTGGTATTGTAAGTGGTGTTGGGTTCATTAAATTTAGAGCCGAATGTGAGACTGGAGTATGTGGTTGAACAGGTGAAGCTGAAATCTGTCTTGGCTGAGAGGGGCTCGTCATATGTCTTGAAAAGGGTGACGTTGTAGCTGAAGGACGTGGATGGCCCGGCGTTCCATTATGACCTGGCTGACTTTTAATAGGTGTAGGTGTATGAGGACTCTTCACGGGCGGGGCAGTACTTCCTGCGTCTGATCCGCTACCTTGACTCGTTGATACCGGTGTTATATGTGGTTGATGTAAGAAATCCGGTTCTTTCTTTATACTTTCGATCCTCGGTCCAAGAAAAGCACTTGGCATATTTGAACTATCATTGTTAGGTGGTTGGCTTGGAGGTCGACTGTTATTTTCAACACTTGATTCTCTGTCCCTCTCGGAACTTAAATGCTGTGCAATCGCACTTCCAATCGGATAACCAGGCACTTTTACTTCTTTGAGTGACTGCAAGGGATCCGACACATTTTGTGTGGATAAATTAGCAGGCATATTATCTTGAACTTCCTGTTTAATTTTAAGATCTTGTGGCATAGAATCATTTTGGTTTGTTTGTTGAGAAATCAAATTTGAAGCAGAATGACTATGGGATGACGGAACTTGTTGCATTAAAGGTGGTAAAGCAGTTGGCTTTTCTAAGCCTGGATGTCCTGGATGACCATATAAAGATGCTGGCATAAACCCATACGGCCCAACATTAGATCCACTCCCAACAGATATAAGAGGCCCTGGAGGTAAAAGTCCCGTCATGGATGGTTGGCTAAGGGGAGGTGGCATATTTTGACCAGATACTGGTGTATTAGGAGCCTCAGTTGATCTAACACCAAGATTTTCTGGTCTTGGTTGTTGAAATAATGGTTGTCTTAAATTATTATTTTGACCATCATGTTTCGACATTGGCTGTGTTTTTAAATCAGTAGGTTGTTTATCTTCAGCATCTGATTCTTGAGATTTCATTTCTTGTGCATTAGCAGGTGAAATAGGTTCAGTATTTGTAGTAACTGGGTGTTCCATATGGGGTGGTGAAGAGGCGCGCGTATTTGTTGGTGAAGGACTGATCCTTTGCATAGAATCTAAGCGCGGTGTACTAGGTGAATCTACTTTGTTGGCAGTCGAAATTGTAGCAGTAAATATCTCAGGAGTATTTTGATTTTTCATATCATTAGTTTCATCTCTGGGTTCTAACTTGATAACAGTTTTTAATGGGTTCATAAGAGGATTGTGTTTATTGGGATCACTGTTAAAATTGATACTGGATGGATATGAGAATGGTGGCATTCCACTGGCAAAATCTTTTGTATTTCTTATAATTGAATTGTCTTTGGATAAGGCTGGATTGAATATATTACTTGAAACTCCTTCAATTTTAATATTGTGCTTAAGATTTGGATTATACATATGATTGTCTTTGAGAAAATAGTTTGTATTTTCTAAGTTTAATGGTTTGCTAGATTGACTTAATGCATGTCCTGAAAAATTGTGTGCTAGTGGATCTTTTTGAAATTCTTCTTTTTGCAAATTAAGTGTTTGTTCTTCCATATCAATTTCTTCTTTTATTTTAATTTTTTCCATAACTTCTGTAGACATTGGTGTTACCTTAGGTATAATAAGTTCTGTTTTAGGAAATAGGGAATGAGTTCGTTGTTCCATATTTTCTGGATTTTTATTAGAATCAGTTTTTAAATCTAGCGCAGTTCTATCATCCTTTTCGGGGACTGCTTTATAAATTGGAGGTAAAAGATCTTTTTCTAATTTAATAGTAGATTCAGAATTAATTTCGGATTTAATTTGTGTTTCCATAGGCTTCTGAGGCGGGTCTGGTTCAGTTTCTTTATTTTGATCAGCGTTTTCTTTGTCAGTTTTATTAAAACTAAAGTCACATGCTTCTACTTCTGGTTCAGCACTTTCTGTTTCATCCATCGCTGGAAAACTATCATTAGTTAGGCTCTCTGATGGACTTTCTGGTGGTTCAGCGGCTTTCTTCTTCTTCATTTGTACATCACCATCCATAATTCCTTCAGGTTTTGTATCATCTGGTAGTCGTTTTTTAACTTTTGACACATCAACTTTACCATTTGTTACTTTCTTCTTATTTTCCTTGCTAAGAGGTGAGGACAATACCTTTTCTTGAATATTATTATTTGTACTCTGTGCAGTTTGTTTGTTAGTAGGTTTTTTAGATTTTGAGTCATTATCACTTTCATCTTGAACCTTTTTGCCATTTGGAGTAGTTTGTTCTTTCGATTTATTTCTAGTTCTCATTCTGCTAGGTGAATCTTCTGGATTATCAACTCTACCATTGTCAACTTTGGCAAGGTCACCTGCTTCTCTAGAGTCACTATCATCTTCAGAATTTTCGTCTTCTGTAACTGAACTCATTTCCCCTGCCTCTTTAGGAATAGGTGATGGTCGAGAACCATTCGTATCTGGCACAGTGGGTGTAGCTTCAGGTGTTTGTTCCTTAGGTGTACCTGCACGGGAATTTCGTGTATTACGAACACGTCTCAATGATGCTTGACGGCGTCTTCTATGAGGTCTGTTGCTGCTAGCACCTGGAGTCTTTTTCCACAAATAATAAAATTCAACTAACTCAGCTGTATCCTTATGAGGAAGTAAATCCTTTTTAATCTTAAAGAAGTTCTTACCAAATTGACGAATACCCTTAACAAATCGTTTAGTTTCCTCCTCTGTCCATTTTTTCTCAATTCCTTTTGGGACGGGACATTTAACAAGTGCTTGAAGTGCCCTACCAGGATCATAACCTGAATCATGTAGGACATCTAAAGCATTAATAGTAGTATCATCACGACTAGCTGCTACACAGCCATCATCAGGTGATCCTCCATCACACATACCTGCAAAGGCTGCCATAGAGCGTGCGGCCCTCAAATACATAACCAGATCTCTGTCCGTAGCCTGAGCTGGCAACCATCGCAATTCTTCACCACCAGAACACGGTTCGTCAGAACCGAGAGGACCGTTTGTACGTATATCAGGAAGACAAGCGTAAATATCTTTATCTTTTACAGGTTGAGTTGGTGTCACTTGAACGTCCCCTTGATTTTGGGCCATGGTATTGATAAATTATTTACACTGGGTTATAATCTTTCACTCACATAATATAAACACTTAAACGTTTACATAGTGTTTTGTGTAAATTTTGTATAAACGCACACTATAGTTCAACGTTAGAAGTATCATTGATGGTTCGTAAAACAGTAAGTATGCCAATATACATAATTATTACTCCTAATGGCCACCATTACAGGATGCATTGTGCTTCAATTTATTGACACTTACGATACACATTTATAATAAGAATCAAAGTCACTTATTCACTTCATAAAAATACTTGCAAAATTTTTGTTCTTTCTTATATTTCACCAATAATTTAGCAAATGCTATCTACATGCTACCCTTTTGTTTAGCTTCACCTTTCTTTGGCTCTTGCCATAGACAAATTAATATCTATAAAATGGCTGCCACGATATAACTTTTTCATATAAGTTCCATTATACATGGCTGTTTTTCTATAAATTATTAATTTTTATGTTCCTTATATTATTATTTTGTATATTATGCGTCTTAAATAACATTTTTGGTGATTTATTTTAAATAGAAATAGAATATGCATGAGATTTGTTGTGAGTTTTTATGATAGTATACTTTTACTGAAATAAAAATTCTTAATAACGTAAAATGAAATTTCAATAAAAAAATACTAAACCTGATAAAACAATAGTTAACTAAATATTATTATTTAATTTTATAACTAAAATCAATATTTAGAGGACCCAATTGAAATTTAGGCTTATTATCATTTACATTTATGCTCTATGGGTCCTCGGTCTTATTGAGTTTTTTTTATTGATTACTATCTGTTAGATATTTGTTTTTTGACAGCGTTGTTGATGTACTAAAGTATTTCGAATTTTAGATGTGTTTCATGTCTTCTGATATATCATTTTATTCATTTGAAAATTCGCGAGTTTCCATTTATTGAAATGCAGCTTATAGTTTAAAAACTACTAATACCAATAGTATTTTTGTCAACATAGTTTAGTTATATATAAGTACTTTAAATGGCCTCTGACGAGTCGGACGATGAACCTCTCTCCGTTTTGGCGGCGGCTAAAAAGTCAAATCCAGAAAGTTTTGAAGAACAATATTCTGAAGGCAGCGATGAAGAACCTAAAAAAAAGAAAAAGAAAGATACCCCTTATAAAAAATTAGGTGTGACCATAAAAATTAAAAAAATAAATACGGTCATTCCACCAGCAGTAATCGCTAGACCTTTGGATGTATGGCTCTACCTCAAAGACTTAAATCCAACAGGCCCTTATAGCTGCTTGCTATGCTCGGATTGGTTTATAAATAGATCTAAAATGATTATGCATTATTCTTTAAATCACAAAAAGGATTTTTGTGGAATTTGCAGGTAAAAGAAACTACATTTCTTTGGTTTACTTCAAGAAATCATAAAGTGCTAAAATCACTAAGTATTTAATATTTAAAGTACAAAGATTAGTGTGAATATCATAAAAAACATATTGATATTAATTAATCTCTGTTAATAACACATTTAATGTTTTTTTTTAATGAATTCCTGCAGTAAATGGACAATATATTTAAAAACATAGCTGATATCATCTGAATGACACATTAATAAAGATAATAATTTACAATTACTGTCATTTATTGCCATAAATATTGTCTGTTTCAGATACTTTGTACCAGACAGAGAGACTTGGTGGAATCATGAGAAGTTTCACACTCCATGGCCATGTTCTCAATGTGTTGAGACATTCCCGACTGAAGTTCTTTTACGCAAGCACCTTAACACTGTGCACAATCTAGTCCATTGCCGTTTGTGTCACTTCAGAGTAACTGCTGATGATCACTACAATTCACACTTATTCCAGAAACATAATGTAACAAATATATCTTCCAAGAATGAGGAGCTACTCTGGGAACTTGACTATGAGGGAGCTGATAAATTTCTATGTTTACTTTGTTCTAAATCTGATAATTCAGTATCAAACTTTTTTGGACATTATATGGGCTACCATCATTTCACTCTTAAATGTTTGACGACAATTGTTGCTGGAAAGGACACACCATTCTCAGTAAATGGAGCTGAAGTCAGCGACCGTTTCATTGATGAACAGCTTAAAGGACATGTGAGGCTTGGCTATGTCGATTTGGAACCAAAGAATTTTTTTAAAAATCCAATAGTTGAATCCTTTGCGGAAGAACCCTGTAATGAAAGTAAAAGTTCAACAGCTGTTTTACCAGAAATCAAACAAGAGAGTGTTAGTGATACAGAGGACCCGAAGATAGAAAGGGACAATGAAATGAGTGAAAAAGATGAACAAAGTCAAAATGATGAAATAATAGATTATAAGGGTGATGAAGATTTTGACATCACATTGACAGAATTAATAGTATTAGAGAAATGTTATTTTAACTATATCAAGAAGACTCTTGTTGATATTAATTCAAACCAAATGCCCGAAACATCTCATATAGATTATGACAAAGCTAAATCAGATATTATTATGGATGTGGAATGCTCTCTATGTAAAACAAAACTTGAAACAGCACTAACCTTAACTACACACATGAATAAAATACACAGTATTAAAACAGTGCCTGTATTTTCTTGTAGAGTTTGTGCGACAACATTTGATACTCATAATGAACTGTCGAATCATATAACAGAAGAATTGGCCGATTTTGATGATTTATGGATATGTCAATTCTGTGATAAAGAATTTGATAACCGAGAGGCAACAAGGGCGCATTTAACAGAGCACTGGAATGCCTTAGATTATGATAATTGTTTCAGCCCACATTTAGGTTTTAAATGCAAATATTGTCCCACTTTATTTTGGAACGAACCAGACAGAGAAACACATCAGATAAGAGTACATTTTAATAAATATAAAGAACAGTTTTACAAGTGCGAAAGTTGTTCACAAACATTTGGTGATAAGGTTGGTATAAAAATAATTTTGCTTAAAATAATTATTATCTCATATGTAATGAGCCACTAAACAGCACTACTTTGTGTTGCTTTGTTTCGGTTTGAATGGTGAGTGAGCCCATGGAACTACAAGGACAAGAGACATAACTTATAGGATACAAGAATAAGGGTTTAGTTTAATATGAACAAAAATTTGATACATGTTTCTTTAAATTAATTTGATTTGTAGTACAATATAAAATCGATAAATGATAATATGTTTTTGATTTAAGGTTTGGTATATACATCATTTTTTAGAAAAACACTTTGAGCAGGAAGCCCCCACTAGTTCGTATTTGCTCAAGTGCTGTTTATGCTGCATTGTACTGTCCGGTGTTGACGAAATGAGAGGTCACTTTGAAGAGACACACCCTGAACTTAGGAAATTGTATTGTTCACTTGATTCTTGCATGTATAAGCCTCTAAGTCATCGCAAGTCTTTCAAATTACATGTTAAGGTATGTCTTTCTATAACACTATGACCTAATGTTCAGCTGCCTAAGGCTTGTAGTTAACCATATTGGTTGGTGTTAAAGTTAACGCTTTGCTCATAAGGCTTGTGTGAATTTACATAGCCTACAGGCTTCTTATTGAATATATTATTTAATGCTGAAAAATTGTTCTAATAGTGCTAGTTCCTGATATTAGTATAATCAATAACAATTAACAAAAATGTAATTAATAATACTTTACTATTAGTAAACTTTGATTTAATTTGACATAAAAGAATTACTTATTACTAATTAAAGGTTGCTTTAATTAAAGACAGAAAAAAAGGTAAAATTGTTGATAATTATTATTGATAGGATTTTGTATTCTAATTTACCAACTTCAGCTTAGAATTCATATGGAAAATATAGAAATTTCCAATACTAGTACAATTATTTACACAAAGACTGTTTATCTATTATAGATGATCCACGGCCCATCGTCCAGATCGGATAAACCAGTCAATTGTAATATCTGTCAAAGAGAATTTGGCAGCGCCCGTGCCTGCGGTACACATATGGCTCAAGTGCATGGTCCTGGAAAATTCAAATGCAAACTGTGCAGAGAAGTGCTTCAGACTATGGATGAAAGGTAGTTTGTATTTGTGCTCTATACAATTATTTGTTTTTCCTTTAATTTCATCCATTTTTAATAATAATGTGATTTAAGGTAAGGCAATTAAATAAATTTCCACCTCCTCCTCCTATTTAATAGATTTATCATCAGAGCAGGGCTATAAGAATTATAGTGCACAAGTGTGTGTGCTGCTCAAACAAAGGTGCACTTTTGTCCGACGACAAACAGCTATCTCATATTAAGTCACTAGACCAAAAAGCCAGTTAACAATAGCATTACTTATATTTAAATATACTGAAAAGAATTATAAATAATTCCTTTATTGAAATTAGAAAGACTCCTTGGTAGAGGTTATGGTTATAATATTAAAAAAAGAAATAATAATCATATTAAAAGTCTCGCTGAAACCATGGTACACACAAGTATGGTCACACCAATTAAATAGTTATAGAATATGTTTAGCATTAAAATGTTTTTCTTTATTTAAGAAAACTGCATTATCTACTTCGTCATCCGGGTCGCCATCCGTTCGAGTGCTCTGAATGCGGCAAATCATTCCAGTACAAGTCATCTTTGTACATGCACAAACAGGATCACATGCCTAACAAACAGAACTACACGTGTAGCTACTGTGGGAAAGTGTTCGCGGTGAGCATTCATACCATACTACTAAAAAATTTCAATAAGTACATAAAAAGTTACGAGATGTTATGATGACAACTGCTGTTCTATTTTGGCTATTAACAAGAAAGCGTGAAATTGAAAATTTTATCCGAGACACAAAAGCTGCCTCACGATGTTTTACTTCACTGCCTAGCACCTGTGCATAATTTGTACTTTAAATGCTTAATGTAAGAAAATATTTGTTAATCCAATTTTTAAATTTTCAGTGAATTTAAACAAGTGATCATCAGTGTTTGATTAAATAAAATAATCGCTTTCCAGAAAAAGGACTCGTACCGCGAGCACGTTCAGATCCACGAAGGTCCGCGCCACGCGTGCTCGTACTGCCCCATGCGCTTCGTGCAGCGCTCCAACATGCTGCGCCACGAGCGGCGCCACACGGGCGAGCGCCCCTACCGCTGCGCGCACTGCCCGCGGGCCTTCGCCGACAAGGGCGCCTGCACGGCGCACACCAGGTAGCGTGGCCACCGGCTGTATGGTAGCTGATATGGCAACTTGAGATTAGCCTTTACATAATATCTTCCATACTTGGCAACCCGATAATAGATAGTCTCAATTTTTTTTTTTTTTATAGAATAGGAAGGTGGACGAGCATATGGGCCACCTGATGGTAAGTGGTCACCAACGCCCTTAGATATTGGCATTGTAAGAAATGTTACCCATCCCTTAAATCGCCAATGCGCCACCAACCTTGGGAACTACGAACTTATGTCCCTTGTGCCTGTAATTACACTGGCTCACTCACCCTTCAAACCGGAACACAACAATACCATGTACTGCTGTTTTGCGGCAGAATGTCTGATGAGTGGGTGGTACCTACCCAGACGAGCTTGCACAAAGCTCTACCACCAGTATTATAGCTTTGTCATAATTTATATTAGTAAAAAAATCTCTGAAAATATACATAAAGGAGTGAGTGTGACAATTTTCCTTGAGGATCATACATGAGCACGTACTATAGTGTAAGCACTTGTTGAATGTCTCTATGGCCTACATATATTCATATTGTACTCACAACACATACTACAATGCCATATCCGTTTGCGCTATGCTACACTGGTCGAGCACTAGATGCACTATTATTAAGCAGGTGGCATAATTGCAAATAATAATCCACATTAAATATATATATAGTACTAGCTTGCATCTTTGAGATTTGAGAAGTTATACTTTGGTAATATATATTTTTTTAATCCTATAATTTAAAACTATAAATTCTTTTTTCAATTGTATTTTTAACAGCTCAAGTTAATCTTCATATTTAGAATACATTTTTTAATAATAGTTGCAATGTAAAATTATTCCAAAATATTTTATTCCAGAACACATTCAAGAGACACATCGTATGCATGTTTATATTGTGGGCAGACGTTCGTACAGAAGTCTAAACTCACGTATCATATTCGGAAACACACTGGAGAAAGTAAGCCATTCATATAAATGTTACTTCATATTTAATTTATTTTATAACTAATGAAATTTTATATTTAATTTCAGATCTGGAATCATGTACGGTCTGCTCAAAGCTATTTACAAGTGCATGTTCGTTAAGAGAACATATGAAAACACACATTGAGAAGAGGCAAATCGTCAAATGTCCTCTTTGTGGTAAAGTCATTTTATATGTAAAAATATTCTTCTGTAGTTTCAAAGATATTCAGATTAAGATATAAAAATAAGTAAAGCTTAGTTTTACATTTATAATAATATAATAAGACTAATATTTTGGATGTATATATGTTATATATAATCATATTGAGATACGAACAAATAAGCCTCGGTTTGCTTCTGTTTTCGTGCCTTCGCGAAAATAACTTGATAAAATTATAATAAAATAATTAATTAATGTAAAAAAACCAGCAGCTATTGTTATATTATTTTATGTAACTTACAAGAAGCAGGCGAGTAAGTTCTAAGTTCATAATAATGTATTAATTACAGATAAAGGCTATCAGGATGAGCGCTACATGTTACGTCACCTGCGCACGTCGCACACGCGCTCGCAGTTCTCGTGCCCGATCTGCCACAAGCTGCTGACGAGCGCCGCCGGCTTGCGCCATCACGTCATCACGCACAGCCCACTTAACACATTCCGAGTATGTATAACACACTGCATATGGTGAGGCTTAAAATATACAGCAAGTGGAGTACTTGCTTTATAATAATAAATTCTCGATTTGATTCTCGAATCTCTATAATAAATTCACAATTAAAATTGTGAAATAGAAATACTAAAACCATAAAATGATGTTTATTGGGCTAAATCAATAATAATCTCGGTTGTTTTAATGTGCGCAATTTAAAAATGTCCAAATATTTCTGTTCCTCTTCTACGCAGAGCATATTGCAAAAGGTAGTTGATAAAAGGATTTTGTATGTGAAGCCTTAAGTATATATATCTACTGTATACATATTTTCTTGTATATTCAAACAGCCTATTTTTTTCACAGTGCAAATGTTGTCCTAAATCCTATGCGGTCAAGAGAACCATCATCAAGCACTTGCGAAAACGTCACGGCTTAAAGGGTACAGAAATCAATATAAAAGATTATTTCACCCGATTAGAACCTAGAGAGTGTAAATTGAACCTGGACGAATCAACTATGAACAGCATATTCGGACCACCTAAGAAGAAAGTACCAGATATATTGATTGGAGATTTTGTTACATTCTCTAAGAAGTTGACGTTTGCCCAAAATGCAGCAAGTAAAGAGTCTGATGACGATTCAGAAGATGAAGAAGAAAACAACGATACTAAAGACAGTGGGCCGACAGACAAGGAAAGCGATAATGATGAAAAACCAGAGATAACTGTAATAAAGCAGGAAGCTCCAACAGTAGAAGAAGAATTAGAACCAACGGACTTTGTCAGCGTTAAAATTGAACCAATGGATGAGGAACCCGCTGAATAGTTTATAATATTCTTAAATGTTTAATACTTAAATAGCTTATAAAACTTGTATTAATAGTACCTTGTAGATAGAAAAATTCCAGCTCATTTATAAATTTCATAGTTTGTAAGTTATTCAATATTTGATGTGCTTAATGTAAGTCCTCACACCACAGCCGTAATATATAAGCAAGCACAAAAAAATATGAAACCATAGATTTATAATTAAATTTAATTTATTAATCATATATATTGTTTACATAGAACATACTACAGATTAGTTTTGAGTTGAGCAGCAGAAAGATCATCTTGTTTGATGGTGTATTAACTCTCTAGTTTTTTGTATGTATATTTAAATATGCGCATTCCAAATAACGATGTCGTTCTCGTTTGTACTTCGATTTATAAAAAAATATATAGTGTACAAAGAGTATTATTAAAAGATCTTTATCATCATTGGTTTTTATATTTCCTATACCTATCGCTATTTTAACAATGATTATTATCAAAGTCAAAGTCAAAAATCTTTATTCAATATAGAAACGTTACTCTTGCTTATTGATTGTCATAAATCTACCACTGGGTAGTGACCTTATATTCAATTTATAAAACGGATTTGTACGATTCCTGTTATCAGTGTTTACTATATTTATCAGAGTTATAAAACAGGTATTTGTAACTTAACTATAAAGAGGCACAACTAGTATTCTTAGAATTGTATTTCTGAAGTTTTGATATATTAATCAACGAGTAACAAGTATTGTTGGTGATATTAAATCGTAATTATTAATTTCTAGTAACTAACAATTACATATATAATTTATTGTAGTTTACAAATTAAACGAATACCACCCATTTCATATCATTCAAACTTACAAAGGCATGAACTTAAATGGTTAATAATTTAGAAGCTTGAACGTAGCCGTAATATTATAATCAAGCAATCAGCTGTATTGCGTCATTTTGACAATTTCAATAATGCCTAAGCTTAATGAATTAGACTTTGAACTTGAGGATTATTCGCAATAATTATACATTTTTTGTATTAACTTATAAGTTAAGATAATAAAATGAAATGAGTTAAGGACGTTAAAATATTTTTGATTAATATATATTTTTGTTTATTGAAGTTAAAATGTATAATCCAGCGGTAACTGTGAAACGAATCGATGTTTTGATTCGTATTTTGAACGGTCGTAAATCGATATTATCCTCCAATTTTGTCCGAGCATATTCTTCTGAAGGTAAAATCACGATAGGAAATGTAAGCAAAGAAATCACGAAACCTCAAAAGCTTCAATATGTTCCTCGAAAATATCGTAAGTTTTGAATGTTTACAATATTTATAACCTAAAAAAAGTTTATAATATTGGTATATCCATTTGAATTATACTTCAATGGAAAAGTATAAGTAACTCATTGACATTGAACCTACAAAAAATGATTATAGTGCGAGTATAGTGATATGAAAATGAATATGCTTCTGTAAATAAGAGATATATTTAATCATTTATTTTTTTGTTTTAGTTATAACTGAAGATTTAGAATTAAAGTCATTATCACAAAGCACTCTCCGCAATTTAAGATGGATGATGCAAAAGGATATTTTAGGCCAGGATATGTTTTTATTAGGAAGGCCTGGATCGAGTAGGTAAGTCTAAATCTAAATCTAATTTAATGAGCGGTGATAGTCACTTTCCATCAGGTGAGCCTTTAGCCCTGTCTTACATAAAATAAAATCCTGTTATATAAATGATTATAAAGTTATCAGCCACAAGGATAAGGATACCCTATTTCCATTTTTTCTTTTGAAATAAACATAAGTTTAATATAAAACATATATTATATATTTATTTAATAATTTATACCTAACTAAAATTTAATTACTTAAAATTTAAATATTATTAATCTATATAATAAATGTGTTCAGCTCTAAAATAATAGTTAACAAAACATCAACACTGTTGTGTTAGTTTATAAATAATGCTTTAAATTAAAAATTATATTACAGGAGAAAAGTGGCATTACAGTATTTGGAGTTGACGCAAAGGGAATTAGAATATGTCGCTTTATCAAGGGATACAACGGAAGCCGACCTTAAGCAGAGAAGAGAGATCCAAAGTTCTACAGCAACATATTTTGATCAGGTAAAATATCTGATAGTGCACAAGTGTGTGTGCAAACACAGGTGCACTCTCTATTCCCTTACTCTCATAATCCAATAGGACAGTAATCCAATACGACCGGAACGAGTTCAGGCGCAGGACCAACGGCTTTACGTGCTTTCCGAAGCATGGGAGTATACACATTTCCAACTTCCAGACTCCGGGCTGCTACTGAGAATTTTCAGACAGAAAAACCCAATAACTTTTTATTGGTCTGACCTGGGAATTGAACCCTGGACCTCCGTGTCTGCGACTGCCTCGTTTGTCTAGTGATTTGGTATATATATATATCATATTAAGAATAAATTATTATTTATACCAAATTTCATCAAGATTGGTTCATCTTTTGTTTTTTTTTTTCTTTTCTGGCATGTATCTACGCTATTTGAGCGCAAAATATTCTGCCGATGTCACATAAAATAGTTGACACATATGATATGAGATTATTCGGTTTCAAATTTTGATTTGTTTAATGACGATGAGTGAAAACTATGTAATTCTACAGTGGATATCTAGAACAATATTATAATTAAATAAATCGTTTCTTTGGTTTAAGTGTATCTGACAGTCAGACGGAGTCACTTTCGCATTTTTAATATTAGTATATATTATACATATTTTTTTACATTTCGTGCTGTGTTACATTTTAGTGCAAAATAATTCATAAATATGTTAATTAAAAAAAACAAATTAATGTATATTTATGTAACCCCAAACAAAATACAAATAGTTTTACTATTATAGTATGATATATATTATTTAATTATTTCCCAGAGTGCAGTACGCGCGGCAATTAAGGGTCGTGTTCTTGTAATAGAGGGCATCGAAAAAGCGGAAAGAAACGTGTTGCCAGTGTTAAATAATCTTCTAGAAAATAGAGAAATGCATTTAGAAGATGGAAGATTTTTAATACCAGCTTCAAGATACGATAAATTATTACAAGTAAGTTAAAATGAGAACTATGTTTTAAAATTATTAAAATTTAGATATAATATTATGTTATAATCATATTATAAAATTAAGGAAATACAGAATAATCTCCGTAATAATGACCTCCAGAACGATTTCGATCACGGCAACCAGTCTCAAGAGAGATTAGCCAACTGCGCAGGAGATATTATTGTGCATAAGTGTGTGCGCAAACACAGGTACACTCTCCATTCCCTAACTCTCATAATCTGATGGGATGACAATCCGACACGACCGCAAAAAGGGTTCAGGCGCAGGACAAACGGCTTTACGTGCTTTCCGAGGCACGGATATACACTTCCAATTTCCAGACTCCGGGCTGCTACTGAGAATTTTCTGACAAAATTACCCAATAACTTTTTATTGGCCCAACCTGGGAATTGAACCCAGGACTTCCAGGTCGGCGGCCTTACATCAAGCCACTAGACCAACGAGGCAGTTATCTCAGTAGAAATACAAGTTTTAGTCATGTATTGTAAATATGTGGTATATAATATAATATATATAAGCATAAATATAGGTGGTTACAATGTGAATCTTAACTGATGATCGCAGGTTCAATCCAGGCAAGCACTTCTGAATTTTCATGTGCTTGTGTTTATAATTCATTTTGTGATCGTCATAAATTAATCTGTATTCGAATCTTAGTTATATAATTAATTAAAATAAAAATATAAACATAGTTTTCTGTCCGTGCTAAATCCTCCTGTGAATGAATGGTATTATTTTGTTTTCAACTTTAACCATTTCCAATTATTTTGATAGGAACATGGCGCAGAGGAGGTTTCGAAATGGCGCCTAGTGCGTGTTGATGAAAATTTCCGCGTAATAGCGCTAGGGTTGCCAGTTCCGAAGTACAGCGGGCAACCGCTAGACCCACCGTTGCGTTCCCGGTTCCAGGCGAGAGACGTTGTTACTGTTGGATTTGGGGTAAGTAACCAAAAAATAAATGTTTTATATTGTATAATTAAATTTTAAGCATAATGAGCGTCAAACAAAGTCGCTATAACCATTTCTAACACAATAGGATAAATTGAAATATTAGTGATTCCCTTTAAACAGAAAAAAAACCTTAAAAAAATCCCTTACTCAAAAAAATACTCTAAAAAGTATGTATATAATATTAATTATGACTATTCCAATGCCTTCAAACATGATACGTAATGTAAGCTAAGGAGTTATTGTAATATCATTGAAGTCACAGAATCAAAATTTTGAATCAATCAGATCTGTAGAAGTTGCTCACTTCCTTTCAAGAACTAGAAAAGGTTCAAATAACAGATTTCATTAATTATACACAAGGATAATCTCGATTAAGTGGCCTCTCAACAAGAAAAAAACAAAACTAGTTCATCTATTTTGGAGATACAATATCACAGACAGACATACAGATAAACATCTGACATTAAAATAACATCGTTCTTTTTTCATCGGATATTAATAAAAAACAACGAAATACTTATTTAATTAATATTTTATCTTAAATAGTACTTTAATTATGATATACTAAGCCATTTTTATTTATTAATAAATTATGTACTTGGAAATTATATTAAAGATTGAATTTGACTTAACTTTATGACTTTAACTTATTGTTAGCTTACGTAATAAAGATACAAGAATCTCTGAAACGTCATTAATACCCATCGCCGTACAAAGTATAATACAAGAATATTTTTTTTTATAAAGATGACAAAACGTAACATTTTACTTATTGAATAAATTATTATTATTAAAATAACGCTTTTAAAACAAACCAAAAAATGAACCCAGTCGCATTAATAATATTCGTAAGTATGACAATTTTTTATTATATTTTTAAAAGTTGATACATTTAAAGTATTATAGTGTATGTAAGAAGTCGTAAATAAGATAATCAAATGAAATAAAACATTTTACATATTTATTTTATCAAGCACTTTAAAGTTAACTTAAGTAAGTTTTAAGAAGTATAATTTCAATAAAATTAACATTTAAATAATACAACAGCAACCCGTCCTGGCTTCGCGCGGGCGATATAAGGATTTACATAGAATGTTTATATCGTAATACATATAACTCTAACGACTTACGCGTTACACGTCTTCAACAATCATCGCTATATTTCAGCCAGTTTTCACATAACTATAATGAATTATACATCAAAACCTTCCTTATAAATCAGTCCATTTGAAAAAACCGTATGAAAACCCGTTCTTTAGATTTTGAGTTTATCGCGTTCAGATATATAGACAGACGCGGCGGGAGATTTTGTTTTATAATATGCACTGATATGGACTCAAAGCCATGTTAAGATTTCTGAGACAATAGACTCTCAGTAACACTAGATGCGTTCGAGTTGAACTTTTTGTTTAGCGCTTCGGGCATAAATATATGCACTTGCTTCTTCACCTTCCCCACATCTGGGATAAGTTTCTTGCTGACCATTTCAGCGTATTGTTTTTCGACGGCGTTTCTCTCGTTGGCCATTTTCAGACGCGTCTCCATGACGCTCGCCCTCATGTCTTTGACCTTTTTGTTTTCCTTAATCTTCGTGTCATGTCGTGGCGTGCTTTTCGCGTTTCGTGACTGTCGCGCGTAGTTCTCGATCGTGTTCGCCGATGTTGGCATGTAAAATTCCTGCCGATCGATATTCCCATTCGTTTTCGCATCGGCTACTTGTTTTACTTCTTTCGTTCTTAAGTCCGTCGCGGTTTTCGATTTCGTCAAATTACGTTTTTGGATTTCGGGCCAGCTGTGTCTCGGCTGCGTCATCCTTTCCACGTTGTCTAGTGTTAAAAGATTCACTTTACCGGCTAAATCCAGCCATTGCAGAACCCTATCCGATAGTTCTGTGTTTTCTTTGACCTCGGTCCTGACGGTTCGATTGCTCTTAACAGCCCTCATGTTATCAGTCTCCAAGTTTAACCGGAAGTTGTTGATGTCGCACAATGGTTGAGGAGACGCCTTGACAAAGAAATCGTCTTCGCAATTCTCAACATCGGATAAATTTAATTTTTCTATTTCTGGCTCCGGATCGGCTCGCCTCTGGAACTTTTTGTTTCTTATAACGAGGTTTAATTTTCGAAGACAGTCGCCCAAGTCGTCGCAGTGACTCAATGAGCTTCTTAAGTTTCTGCTCAACGTAGATTTCGCACAACTAGCGGATGAATGCGGTCTTCGACGTTTAGCGCAGAGTTTCAAGAAGTGGGGATCGTCGTGGGTTAGTATCGCGTGTCGGAAACCGTCGACCCATACAGTTCTAATGTACATGGGGCGCTGAGACGACTGCCAGAGAGCTGGCATATTACACCACCGGCTGGTTAAAATTTAAACCTTCTAGACACGCGATATCCTTTAATGGGTGCAAATGTTTGTTCCTTCATAATTGATTGTTAGTTTCCTCGATGATTAAACGCTTGACGTGCTGACAAGAAAGAACAATGATTATTATTCTGTTATCACGAATATTTGTTGATTACAACTAAGATTTTGATTAATAAATACAAAAATAAACAATACATATTTATTTAAGCTCGATGTATATGTTATTGCTGAATATTAAAATATATTTAAATATATAATACTTAAACAAGTTAATTACTAAATATATTATGCTATCAACTAAAATTAACTTATTTTTCACTTCCGGGTCAAAGATATCGACGATTTCATAACTCGTTACATGATTTAGTGACATATTTTTGATTTTCTATTATGAATTTGCCATCATTTAAATTGCCCCGCACGGGGCAGTTTTTCATGTCCCAGCGTCCTCAACTCAAACGGAAATAAATCACTATAAATTACTAAGCAGTTAATTTTGTGTTAAAAAGGCTATGTAATTACTTAAGGTAATTTTTACCTTCTTTGATAAAAATAGTTCAATTGAAATATGCTAAATGACCCATTATTGCAAGTCCTTTCAATTGCCCCTTGAATTGATTAATGCGAGTCATGCGTGACGTAACGTAATTAGATGCAACGTGTAGGGGGAGTTTTAATGAATGAGTGTGAAAAAATTTGGCATCTTATTAGTGTTACGTTCCATTTCTTATTGTTTTTACACAATACAAAGTTTTTTTTCGTAATAAAATAGTAAAACTATTAAAAAAATATCTAGTCATATTTTTTAAAATTCTTGTATTAAAACGAATATTCTATAGCAGTATCCAGAATCAAAAACGTGTGAAGAATTTTAGTCCATTAGTTGTAAGATTTGATTCAAACATATGAATGTTCAAAACGATTTTAGGCACAACATGAATTTGTGGATGTCCTATTGGACAAAGAACTTCCGTTCAGAAAAGAGATATTTTCAATGCGAAGTCGAATATTTATTGTTTGCAATGAAGTTTAAGCAAATATAGTTTGTTAAAAAAACAATTTAGAACTTTAAATTTATAATGAGCTTTATTCATACTAAAAAAATCGTTTGTGGTAGATTTGTATGTTTCATTTCGTTATCATACTCAGAGCAGATTTTTTTTTTATATAAATCATTTTGACAGATGTTTTAGTCCAAACTGTTATACATTCGATTACACGTAAATTAAGAAATTCGTTACATTTCGTTAAATTTCGTACACCTAAATTAAGAAATGATTAATTTTTATTAGGTTTAAAAGATAAGCTCTATACTAATTTTTTCTAGAATCTTTTAAACAGTTTTGAAATAATATTCTTAACAAAAATTCAATAAAATTGTCAATATTTAAGTAAGGACCCTTATTTTTTAGAAAATTGAGAAAATAATTACAAAATGATTTTCATTAATTAATTTTTATATGAATTTTTACACTGCAATGAAATAAAAATAAAGACTAACGAATGCACATTAAGAAAATTCACAAATACTTACCCATATTTTTCCTAATACAAATACGTTATAATTTACTTTAAACGACGCATATGTTGCCAGTTTTATTTTAACTAAAATTTATGTAAAATATTAATTTAAAAAAATGTAAATAATATTTAGAAAAAAAAAACAATTCGAATGATAATAACAGCTTCAATTATTATGCAGTATTTATTATTAATTTGTTAATTTTAATGTAAGAAATAATAAAATCATACAAACAAACGGAAAACCACGAAAATATTGGAATTGAAAGCGGTGTTGACGTCGCAACGAACTTCCGCGACGCGGGTGACTGGACGAGTCGCAGTTACGTTCACGAGTTTTGTCTCGAACTTCGCTATAAAGCGCTGTCCACAATGATTATTGTACAGTGTGCCTTGTGTGTCTACCGCGAGTTTTTTTTACTTATTCATTAGCGCTGAAATCAATTTGAATATGGAATGAAAACAGCGCCGTCTAGTGACAATATTCGAGTGAGTAAATTTTTAGAGAAAGTTGCTCTACGTACACTAGTGCTCCCAAAACATCAAGTATATCCGACAAATAAAATGTCAACGGGGCGTAAACCAAAAGCGCCCCTATAATGATCGTTTCGTCGGAAAAGAAAGTATGTGACGTAAAAACAACGACTCGTTACGAGTAACTCAAAAAACAATCGGTTACTGATGTACAGTAATGATTCGTTAGGATAGTGTAGAAACCCGGTATTAATGATATTATGAACACTAATGTTACTGAGTTGCATTTACAACACAGTTACAAATTACGGAGACTTAATAAATTTGTGTTATGAACGATTCTTTATTAAATTCAACCCCATTACAGCTTTATGACAGTTTTTTTTTGCGCTGCATTTTAAACAAAACGTCACCACTGCGAAATGTTAAAAATTATATGTAATTGTAGTTTTTCATAATTTTAAAATATAACTATTGTGATTTTTTTTTTATTTGCAAACATAAAAATTTCCAGCAACTTTAACTAGATGTGCAGTAAAGATAGATCTTTAAAATATTATAATTAAAATCGAACGATAGAGTAATAGAACTATATACCGGTTGGATTCATAAAATAATAGAATGAATGATATTACAATGCCAATAAATCGGAGTTCTTTTTTTAAATGGGAAAACCGACATTTGCGTCACCTAATGGTAAATGGGAGCCATCGCTCATATACATTGGCGCTAAAAATATCAACCGTTCCTTACATCGTCAATGCGCAACCAACTTTGGAAACTAATATACAATCTATTAAACTATCTTTTGTCTGTAATTACATTGGCTCACTCATCCTTTAAACCGCAACAAAACAATACTAACGATAAGTATTGCTGTTTGGCTATTAAATATGTAATGAGTAGGTAGTATCTAACAAGGCGGGCTTGCACAAAGCTCTACCTCCAAGTGAAGTTCCATAGTTTGTAGTTGAACTATAAGATACAGAACATATCTGAAGTGTCCCCTTCTATTTTTTATGTGTGTGAGTAAATAAAATAATAATTCATTAATACAGTTTCAAAAATACAAACAAATAAATAATTTAAATATAATTTGTATCTAAGTATTATATGCTATAGGAAAGCAGACGGTAGCCGCGCCTGGTAACCTCTGTTACTCCTAGTTTCTATCATGACAATTTATATATTTAAAGCGGCGGCATGGCGTTTTTTCTGGAACTTGCTACCATGGAATTACATCATGCAACCATCCTGTATATTTGCATATTTCGCTTTACAATTATAAGTTTTTCCATTTCAGTTTTAGCGATAGTATTTCAGGATGAAATTACTTGTTTTTATATTATATATCTATTTTTTATATAGAATAGGTAAGCGTACGAGCATATGTGCCACCTGATGGTAAGTGGTCCACCCATAGGCATTGGCTTTGCACGAAACATTAACCATCGCTGACATCGCCTACATCGCCAATGCGCCACCAACCTTGAAAACTAAGATGTTATGTCCCTTGTGCCTGTAATTACACTGGCATACTTACCCTTGAAACCGAAACACAACAACAATACCAAGTACTCTTGTTTTATTCTTTATTTATTTAATCTGAGGAAGACAAACAATTATGACATAGAAAATTATCATCAAATAAAAAAATCATATACCAATCAAGTAGAATTTGTTGTGATAGAATATCTGATGAGTGGGTGGTACCTACACAGACGAGCTCGCACAAATCCTACCAGTAAAAATAATTATTCTGTAATTACTAAACATGTGCACTAATACTTTTAAATATATCACTATTAAAAAAAAATATTCGGTTTATAAAAATATTCTTAAATTTTTAAACTTTTTTGTGATAAGATACCGCAATAAAAAATCAAAAGAGTAGATAAATATATACAGAATCATTAATAGTTTCGACACAGCTTGAACTTGTAAAGTAATAATTTAAACTCCTAAACGTCATTGTACCGATCGTAACTTATAACATAAATAAATATTAGTAACTTGCCAAAAGCTAGGCTGATTTTAAGGGTCACGTTATAATGGTTCCCGTTCCCTATTATTGATATCCGTGCGATGGGAAAGCACGCGATAATATCGACAAGATACATTACAAATTCAATGATTATCGTGTAATATCGAAACAGCGAAACTGTTAGTTTGCACGAAGCATTAAGTTTTATGCGCCAAAATTAGTAGTTTGTGAATGTTCGAAGTCCCTAATGGCAATCTTCTGATAGGTCGATAGGATCTATGCGAAGTTATGTTCGGGAAAACTTTACCTACTATATATTTATTAAGGATCTCCAACGGTTGTACGTAAACGCTAACACTAATACATTTTTAATTTTAATATATATGTATTCTCACTTAGGTTGTTTATACATTTAAAGATGAATCACTTCGTAATATTTTATGTTTTAGTTAATTTTAAGTATTTAGGGATAAGTTGATCGTGTTACTAGTACAATAAATAAATAAATTAAATAGGAGAACACAAAATGTATAAGTAAACAAAATGTATATATATACATTTTATATGAATTATTGTGTGTCTTTTTAATTTTTTTTAAACTTTTATGCATTTATAAAAACTCGAACTGATTTCATTCAGCATTGCACTTGCTTATTGGAAAAAATTATGAGACCGTAATAGTCTACAATAGTTAGTGGTCTATTTTTTACATACATAAATCGTGGCAGTTCCTACTTGGACTTTAAGTAAAATGAATTAACAGTCTTAGAAATAAAAGAAAAATAAGCAAACTGAATTTCGCCCACGGCTTCGTCCGCGTGTCTGATAGGTGAGAGGTATTAGGTATTTAAAGTAACCTATCAAGGAGATAGAGATTTGGGGTTCAAGCTGGCATCATACCAAATATCATCAAAATATGTACAGATGTTTAGCCGTTAAAGCACAACAGGCGTCCGCATTTATAATATTTGTATAGATAGTAAATTCAATATGCAAAGCAAAACAAGTAGATTTTCTAGATAGTTGAACTAGAACTAGACTACATTCAAATGCGATCGCTATCACATGTCATTGCGAGCGACTCGTATAAATTCTGTTCGTAAGTCGCTTTACTTACAAATAACTCACGTGACCTAACTTATCTATATGACACGTAATATGCTCATGTCAGAAATAGTTTTCTTTTTTCAAATAATATCAGTATATTGTCCAAGAGCTCGCGACGATCAGACCTTCGTTATTTTATAAAACTTGAACGTTTCTCTGTGTTTGCCTGTAGAGGCCACCGAATAAAATATCACCGAATATGAAGTTTGGATCACGGTTGTTTAAATGGTAACGGGTAGCAAAGGTGTATAAAATTGCTTTATTGAAGGTGTATAAATTATTATTAAATTATAAAGCTCAATTTATTTCGTTTATTTGGAATGATATTACTAACCACGTTGTCCACTGTCAGACACTTTAAAATTATAATGAATTATACTTATACTTACTTTATAATATAATATAATTTTATATATGTTACTTGTGTCTTCTGATAGTTTCTTATCAGAAGATGTTTTTTTCAATAATCAGACAGTTTCGATGTCATCTGTGTTCATCTTGAAGGTGGACTTCAGCATATTTTAATTTCTCGGTCTATTTCACCATCGCTGCGTCACAACATTTCAATAATATAGTTTTTGTTTACAAAAAAATCTACGCAAAATTTTAGCATTATGATTATTATTATTATTAAAGTTTGTCTACAGTTTAAAGGAATACAAGAAACATTAGACTGTCATTATCCAAACGAAACAGGTTAAGTTGGGAACTTTATTCATCAATTCTAGGTATTTTAAATGAAAGAATTGTTAAATGAAATGTTACAACTATAAACGAGCTGATGGAATTAATTTTCCTCGGTAATTGTGGCAAATAGTTTCCGTGTAGCGGTGAGGGGCTTAACTGGGTATAGACATGAACGCGTGATAACTCGTGTACCTTAATTTATAATCAGAACTATGTTTAAATATTGTTATTCCTAACTTGTAAAATGTTCAATAGTAATATACAACTATATAATATATATATATTTGTATGTAAATACTTAGTATTGCTGTTTGACTGTAGAATATCAGGTGAGGGTTTGGTATCCACCCAGAGGGACTACACAGAGCCCTACCTCCAAGTGCTACACATGAAGATTTCCTCATGATATTTTCAACAAAAACTTCTGTTGTATATAATTGTATTAACTATCAAGAGGAGAATTCAAAAGGAATTAAATGTTCTTTCTTATGTAATAAAGCTAAGTACCGTAACTCTTGGAATAATTTCTCTATAGATTCCCGGAGGTCTTAAAACTTACATAAAATATATTCACTTATATCTATATAGCTAAATAATCTGCGAATAAACTGTCTATGTAAGAATATTAATAAGTTAAAATATTCGTGGTTCGTGGCGTTCGCGTGTTACTTTGGCTTGGTTATAAATCTTCCAACTTTGCGAACATTGCGACAGACGTGTTGTTTGTTTTACACCAGAATTATTTACTTCGATTTATTTTATTTATTTTATCAGCACCGTTAAACACCGAGGCACGAAGCCCTTTTGGACCCAGTTACTTATATGTAATGGTAAGAAATACTTACTATCCTATGCCGCGACTCTTAAGATCTATTTTGAATTATAGAAATTATGAAGATAAACGAGGCTGACTTATTCTCATTAAAAGAAAATATTTTTCGTACAATCATGTAAGTCATAGAATGCTCGACAATTAAATCACTAAATTAATCATTTCTTATATCTTATCCGTTGACGCGCCCACGAATCCTTTGATGCGGAAATAAGGCGCTTATAAGCGCTTGTTATAATGTGCTTGTAAGCTTTGGTTAGACAGCGGACGTAGTTGTAGGACAGCGTAGTCATACCATTAACTATTACAATATTTCCTTCACATGTCTGCTTTGTAAACATTACGTTATTTACTTATTTATTTATTAATTGAAGAAAGATTCGTAAACTATATTGCTTATTTTTATGCATTACATATGTATGTTTATGTATCAATGATTTATTTATTTGTAAAATAATATATAAATATTACAATATATATATATATATTATTTATTGAAAAAAAAAGTTATATTGATCTGTACACCTACTTAAAGGTTGTCTAGAAGAGATCGCTCTTTTAGCGATAAGACCGCCTTTTGTACATTAATAGTTTTTTTGTTTATGTTTATAACTGTATGTTTCTGTAACTCTTTTGGTGTACAATAAAGCATATTATATTTTATTCTATTCTATATCTATATAAAAATATTTTGACGCACTTTTACAAAACAACAAACACTAAACCAAAACGAACCTACTATTTAGCTATCGACACACTATTTTTGATGATTAAAACTTTATTCTATTGTCTCCAGATGGCCCCAATTTTTTTCTTTGACTGTTTTAAGAAAATCGAAAATAAAACAACATTATATTGTTTGTATGAAGATTCCATATTTTTATATTTTGACATAGTTTTTACTTATGTAATATTCAACTTCAGGAACATCTAAATGCCTTGAAAGAAGAAGCACCCCGTGTGGATACGGTAAAGCTGGAACAGCTGTTATCTGCCGCCTACGCACTTATCAGCCCCGAATTGCAGCAAATAAGCCTACCAGACTTCCCAGTGGATAGCTTGTATGCCGCTGCACTAATTTTGGTAAGTTGTCAATTTTTCATAATTAATACTTAATTATTAGGTCTATCTCTAATATAATAAATGTTAACTAAAGTCATATACTGGAATAAGTTGAAACTGATACCATGATAAGCCGAGATGGCCCAGTAGTAAGTACACGTGAATCTTAACCGATGATCGTGGGTTCAAACCCGGGCAAGCACCACTGAATTTTCATGTGCTTAATTTGTGATTATAATTCATCTCGTGCTTTATGGTGAAGGAAAAACATCGTGAGGAAACCTGCATGTGTCTAGTGACACTGAAATTCTGCCACATGTGTATTCCACCAACCCGCATTGGAGCAGCGTGGTGGAACAAGCTCCAAACCTTCTCCTCAAAAAGAGGAGAGGAGGCCTATAGCCCAGCAATGGGACATTCACAGGCTGTTATGATACCATATGTTTTGCAATCAATGTTTTCATCTCCTGAGTATAAAGTAGCACATTTCTCGATTTGATTAAAAAAATAATAATATTTCGGTTAGCTTTTTTTCTATTATTGCAACAACAATACAAGACAATAAAGTTTTACCATAAAAGATTTTCGCCTTTTGATTTTCTATTGAAATTAAGTTAATTTAACATTGACCTCGAAACAAAGTTAGAAGACGAGGAGATCGCGTGAAACGCGCATCAGTAATACATTTCAAGGACGTGTCAACACGCACGCACCGTAAAATATTTGCGAGTGTACTTTATTAACCCTTAATCGTCCTTATGATGACAGTTTGACTACTTTACTTTTATAGATCTCTATTTTATTAACATCATATTCAAGAATTAAATCTAAATAATGGTCCGTAAATGACGTACTGCTGTGCTAAGGCCTCTTCTTTCACCAGGCCACTGCTAGTTAGTGGAAGCAGAATATCTTTCGACACATGTTCCTCACGATGTTTTCCTTTAGTGTTGGGCATATAAGTTAAGTACATCATAAGTGATCTTCGATTACGATTGACGTGCTCTATCCGTTGTGCCATCTTTTTTTTTTTCTTTTTTTTTTGTCGAGGAGGAAAGGCATTTATGCCTACCGCCCGGTCCATGACCGGGACGGTTATGTGGGACTCACGGGGAAGAAAGCCACCGTCCTACCTACTAAAACCTCCCCGTACCCTTCCCGTCTTAACGAGGAGCGCCACGGGATTGCTTTCGCATGCTACCGTGGCGCTCTGACGGCTGGCCCGCCTCCATTCTCTAGGGTGGGTTCTCAGGGTACTGTGAAACCCCCCTAGTCATTGTGCCATCTCCAACAACATTTTTGTTTTCAGGAAAGGAACCCAAATATACCCGTGCACAAACTCTTGTACTTTTTATATCCATACAACACATTCCTTTCAAAAGATCACGTGAAGAACGTACAGGCAGTTTTACATAATCTGAATATTGACACCAAATCAGATTGGAATATATCTCTAAAAAAAATAGACTTTAAAGAAGATCAGAATATATTAGATATGGAAATAAATGGTCAAACCTCACAATTTGGAGTTGCAATCGGCGATAGAAAGAGTAAGACGGAAAAGAAAGGATTTGTGAATACCGAGTACCAGACTCAGTTGCTGAATGAGATACTTCTAAGCCATAGTGTTGGAGATTTCTGTATTATTGGTGAGTGAGGTTATGAGATTTATATTTATTATATATGTATTTATCTGTTGAATTTTGATTACATTATATATCTATAAACAATTAATTGTGTAGAATATGGATATTGTATTGGTTTGAAGAATATAAGAACATAAAATTGTATCGTTATATATACCATTTATCTGAGTAAAACGACAGTTCTATATAAAATAACTGGCGTACTCGTACACGTGTCTAAGGCGAAACATTTTTGATTGAGAAAAGTATCATTCTAACTTTAAGAAACTTTAGTAGAACGCAATTGGAGATAGTACTGATATGTTTTCAGACTATCAGATTTTTTAAAATTAATTAATTTACTATAACGACGGCTATTATTAGAAAGTAACATGCGCTTGTTTTATCTTAAAGGTCCCAAAGGCTGTGGGAAAAGTCTTCTTGTTTCTCAAATGGCGTCCTTATTAGGTTATACGATAGAACCTATAGTCCTGTATCAGGATATGACAGCCAGAGATTTAATTCAGCAACGTACAACTTTGGACAATGGGGATACTGTTTGGCGAAACTCCGCTTTAGTCGAAGCGGCTTTGAAGGGGCACTTGGCGGTATTAGATGGATTACATCGAATACATGCTAGTACTTTAGCAGTTCTGCACAGGTGAGAAGATAAAAGCTGTGATTTATTAAAAATGAAAATGAATTCATACTTTTTTCAAGGAGTCTCCTTAGTCACTTTACGGTCCGGAGTGTGGATTCTACATTCTTTTGCATAAATTATTTAGATTAGAACTTTTATATGTATGAGTGTAACTAACATATTTTGAACATTGGTCGCTTTTCACCGCTGTGTGTGTACGTTATAAGAATTTTGTGTCTGACTTTTTAACTAAAATATTAAATTGAATAAAAATCATTAAAAAGTTATGTGAAAACTTCGCAAATTACCAGACTGATTATTGTTATTGTAGCTTTCGCATGATTGCTGGAGATACGAATTTACAAAGTTTATAATTACTTGATTTTCATGAAGTTTAAATGTGCTGTAGATTATTTACATTTAACAGACACGCAAATGTTGGTCAAATTAAAGACGTTTTATCATAATAATTGTGTTTATTATTTAATATTGATTAAGTTAATAAACAAAAAAATATTTTATTTCGTATAGAAGCCTTTTTCTTCTTATTAGTAGTCAAAATAAAAACAGTCACAGGTTAAGAACAGAAAACACCCCAGCTCTGAAACCATTAAAATCTGATTAATTACTTGCGTAAAATCCGAAATAGTTAACAAAAAACATTGAATGACATTGAAAGTTAAGCAAAGAAAATGCCTGACTAGACTTCCGAAAACGTAAAGTAAGTATTACTTCAAAGTAACCTTTTAATCACAGATTAGTCCACGATAGAGAGATTCAACTCCATGATGGTACAAGACTGCTTCGACACGATAGATACGATGATCTATTGTCTTCTGGCTTATCTCAAAAAGAATTAGAAGAAAGTGGCGTTAAGAGAATTCATCCTTCATTTAGGTAAAAATCATAATGATATCATATAATTAGTAAGACAAACCTATAACTATATTATATTTTTAATATACGTAACGTACGTAACGTTTTTGGCGTAGCAAATCACGAGGTGACTCATAGTGGATTATGGTGGAAAGTGTTGGTAAATCTTTTATAAATGTGCTTTATATAATATTAAATTCGTTTCCTTTTAGACTGATAGCGTTAGCTGAACCTCCCGTCGCTAGTCGAGGACAGCAATGGCTGTCTCCTGAAATCCTTAGTTTGTTCATATTCCATGAAATGAGAAATTTGAGTAAAAATGAGGAGATATTTATTATTAATTCATTGGTAAGTTTAATAATATTACCTTTAATTGTTTTCATTCTAAATAATAGATATAATATATATTATTATTTATTGACAGTATGGTGACATCTCTAGACCATTACATTCGATAATAGACTTAGCTGACCAACTAAGACAATCGGAAGACAGTACTCTAAAGAATCTCTCATCGTCATTATCGACAAGACAGCTCCTGAGAATAGCCAGTCGTATGTCAAAATATCCTGCCGATTCGGCCTATGAAACCGTACAAAGAACGTTTTTAGCAAAATTCCTTCCGAACTTAGCTAGACGAGCGCTTGATGGAGCCAGTCAGAAGATTGGAATCCAACCAACGAAACTTGGTATTTTTGGGCGAGACCCTAAAAATGTTGGATGTTCTGTTCAAAATGGAGTACTGACTATTGGCAAAACCAGCACGAATATATTTAAAACTGATGCCTTAACTAAAGTTCCTGACATTCTATTCTATGACGTACCACAACATATAGCTCTCCTGGAATGGCTTCTACAAGATTTTCTTCTAGGAAACCATTTACTCTTAGTCGGCAATCAGGGTGTTGGGAAGAACAAAATAGCGGATAGACTTCTTCAATTATTAAACCGTCCGAGAGAATATATTCAGTTACATAGAGACACGACTGTCCAATCGTTAACTGTTCAGCCAACTGTTCGTGATGGTGTTGTCATTTACGAAGATTCTCCATTAGTCAAAGCTGTTAAATACGGCCACGTACTAGTTGTGGACGAAGCAGATAAGGCCCCAACTCACGTTACATGTATACTAAAAACATTGGTAGAAAACGGGGAAATGATACTCAGTGATGGAAGACGTATCGTGCCTAAGGATATGATGGATAGTTCTGGAGGGGATGTGTCCAGCTTTATACCCGTACACGAAGATTTCAAGATGATTGTGTTGGCTAATAGACCAGGATTTCCTTTCCTTGGGAACGACTTCTTCGCTTCGTTGGGTTTGTCTATATTATTAAATATTACTCCTCAAAAAATATCAATCAACATTTTTTTTGCATCAGACATGTTTTCATTCATAAAAGTAATCAAGGAATTACCAAACATAAAACGCCTTTGAATTATGTATTTAAAACCATTGTTTTAGATAATTAGAAATATAAGATATAAGAAAAAATTAACTCTTCACTGTCTTTATTGCAGGTGACCTTTTCTCCTGTCATGCCGTGGACAATCCTTCAATTGATTCAGAGCTAGAGTTACTCCGTTCCTACGGTCCTGATGTACCAGAAGACGTGATGAAGAAATTGGTCGAAGCATTCGCGGTACTGAGAAACATGGCTGACCAAGGTCAATTGACTTATCCCTACTCTACACGAGAACTTGTGAACATTGTTAAACATTTGCAGGTAAAACATTTCTTTCTACTTATTTATACAATCTTATGTACTAATTTACGGTAATATATGGTTAAAAAACAATTATGTGATGTGATGTTTACGTACTTTAAATATATGGGTGGTTTAGGTAAAAATAATTAATTTTTCAGAAATATCCCGAAGAGGATATAGCAACAGCGATCGGTAACGTGTTCGATTTCGATCGTTACAGCAAAGATATGGCCGATACTTTATTAGAAGTTTTGCATGCTAGTGGATTACCCACTGAGGGGGTATTAGAGGGGAGATCAAAAGAAGCCTTACAAAAGATACAAATGACTATAGAGAGGACCAGTGGGTTAGTATTTCATATTAATGTGGGCATATTCACTGACTGTTTAGAACTGACTTTTGTGCTTAATTTGTATGTATTCATTTAATGTGTAATCACCAAATAATATATAATATAATAATTTTATATACTGAAAACGACATAAAAATAGAACTAGAATAGAATTTATGATAATATATATATATATATATATATATATATATATATATAATAAAAATAGAAAATAAAACAAAATAGTTCTATTTTTATAATATTATATTAAAAATATTATATATTTTATAATATTTATTTTTAGCAAAGACGTGTCATCTCCCAAGCATGGTAAAGAAGATCCAGACAACCAGCCTCACGTAGGTGGAAACACGTGGGCTGGTGGAACCGGGGGTAGGGATACTGCTGGGCTCGGGGGGAAGGGGGGACCGTACCGCCTGGATAAAGGGCATGACGTCCATCAGGTATGTGCACTTTTTCAGTTTTTGCTGCGCTATTACTTGAGTTATAGTTAAGAGTTAAATATGTTGATGCGCTTATTCAGTATACTCTACTTGTATATGAACTTATCCGCTTTCGTTGCAATATTGCTATTTAAAATAAGTGGCTTCTCTGTTTTTCTTTGTAAATTTATAATGTACCCACATGTTGTAGATATATTAAGTTAAAATTTATATTTTTTCTCATGTAAGTGAATTGTAAAATTATTGTAGTAAATAAAAATCTCAAACTATGACTATAATAGAAAACAATACTGTTTCTTTATAGTATGGGTCAAATAGACTTCGTCTGTTGGTTATTACTCCTATTTAAATATTATTATTTTTATAGAATATGTAGGCGGACGAGCTTATGGGCCATCTGATGGCAAGTGGTCACCAACGCCTATAGACATTGGCATTGTAAGAAATATTAACCATCGCTTACATCGCCAATGCGCCACCAACCTTGGAAACTGAGATATTATGTCCCTTGTGCCTGTAATTACACTGGCTCACTCACCATTCAAACCGGAACACAACAATACCAAGTACTGCTGTTTTGAGTATCTGGTAGAATATCTGATGAATGGGTGGTACCTACCCAGACGAGCTTGCACAAAGCCCTACCACAAGGATGAAGAAGTTACACTAGTTTATGCCATACAAGTCATGTTTCTTAATTTCTTTCTTTCTTGCTATATTATTGAAACTAAATATATTTGTAACTATTATATTTGCCACACGATTCACAAATTTCCAGCTATCAGATGCAGAGAAAGATGATATTCCCGAGCACGTGAAAAAGGCGGCGCGGGAGATGAACAGGAAAGCTTTCGAGGAGAGATTGAAAGAGATTAGGATGAGTGAATATGACGCGAAGTTATATGGACAGTTCTTAAGAGCAGTTCAACCACAGGTGAGATTCTTTAGAATATTTTTCTTAATGTATTATTTATTTACGCCCTCTGAAATCGGACCACTTGCTCGAAGCGTTGAAAGTAGTACAAAAAAGCTAGAACTATACAGTTTGGAGTTAAGAATGGAATAAAGTTATATTTAAATAATTAGAATACATCGTGTGAGTTACGTATGAGAAATCTAATAGATTTTTTGTGAAGCGAATCATTCACTCGAATTCGGCATTGAGCGTTAGCTTTAAGCAAGCGACCAGACCAGACCAGACCAAAATCAGCCAAACACGCCATTTCTCCTCCCCAGTCAGTATTATGAAATTAATTTCATATCACTATAGTAGTCATTATACCAGTTCCTCTCAAAAAGTCCATCATATAGGTAATCTCCGACGTACGACACACTGACACAGATATATTCGGATTTTAAAATTGTGTGATTATTTGTAGATAAAAATATATTTAAAGACGCTGGCTGGCCCCCCCCTGAACTCACACTGGTTAGCAAAGATGTGTGAGCGGTTAATAAAAGTAACGAAAATTTTGGTAACTCTAATTAATAATGAGAGTAGGCTATGTAAAAGTCGCAGGTTTAATTATGATCCCGTGGGTTATTGTCGTCCCCATTCCTAACACAAGCTATACGCTTAATTGGAGGGGCAAATAGGAATATCAGTAAATGCTGAAGAGCGTAGGCTTGGATTGCTGGTGACATTACGTTTTTTTTAAACGTTTTTTCGGTGTGCCTAACTTAACAAAGACACGTCATCTAATATTTTGCGGCGTTGTTTGGGCTTTTTGAAAAGTTACCGATTCATTTAAAATGTGTAGATTGGAGCACTTCGTGGCGTTTTAGCTGAATTAAAAGCTAAGAAAAAGGAGCGACAGTGGAGCAGACATCAGACCAGCGGTGAATTAGATGATGGAAAAATAATTGAAGGTAAGTTTTCATTAATAAAGTAGGAACACATCGGATTGTTCAGTTTATGCATATATTTTTTCAATACACAAGAATATTGTTTATTAGGTAACTGTGTATTAAAGTAACTATATACCAACTGTTGAATAAAATATAAATTTGTAAAGTAGTTCATAGGTGTCTTTGTAAACGTTTTATTGCGGACTGCCTTCATAAACGTGTAAGATGTTTTTGTTTTCTGCCGCTAGTGGCGTTGTTTGTTTTTGTATATGGTTTTTGGTGTTTGGTTTTATATAAATGTAATGTCACTTGTGAGCAAATATAAATCACCTTCATTATGAAATCTAACAAGATTTTTTATTGAAATTCTGCCTAATTCCAATACTAACAAAGGGAAGGGTTTGGCGAGTATTCTGTCTGTTATCATGTTATCATAAGTCAATCTAAATCACGAGACACACATAGACACCGAATTTGGCGCAATATAACAAATACTTCATACAATTAAATAATAATAATCATAAATAATCTTTATTCACATAAAAAGTTACAAAGTATAATGAAGTCCCTGATTTCTGAGCTAGGCTCAAAGACCTGTATTACAGAGCTATTTATTTATTTATTACAGAGTTATTTTACAATTGCTATGTCTATATGTAAGATTTTGACGATAAGTTTTGACCATAAAATTTGCCATCTATTTGTCCGTCTTAAAACGTTTTTCAATTATTTTTTTACATTACATTTTATTAAGAGAAGTTTTGTCTTAGGTATAACAGGTGAACGATCCATCTACAGGCGGAGGACTGAACAGGACCCGCCCCCGGGTGCTCCGCCAGACATACCGAAACGCCTGAGACTAGTTGTGGACGTATCCGGCAGTATGTATAGGTTAGTATTTCAGCGTCAGCAAAAAAACCTTTTTGAGTTTTTGGTTGTACTGATGGAAGAATCAATTATTTTTATTTATTTTAGTTTCGTGTTCATGGATATAGAAATTTGTTTTGTTTTTATTTTTCTGTCTAATTGTCCATCTCAAACGTTTTGTGACAATTAGTTAAGTTATTAATTCAATATAAGGGATATAATTCAATAGAAGTATATTAAGAAGTGGTAGAACATGTCCCTCTATAATCCACTCTATACGGGTACTGCTTACTCAGATTTTTCCTGTTGAGACATAGTCTTTATATTGCTGTATTTCGGTTTGAAGTGTTAGGAATTTAATTTCGGACATAAGGAACATATTTCAGGTACGAGAAACATAACATCTTAGATCATGCGTTTGCTGCATTGACAGTGAAAAGTGGTTTATATTTTTGAAGGTTAATATTTAACAAGGTTTTTGCACTGTAACGTTATTGAGAAGTTAAACAAGACATCAATTCTCAATCTTACAGGTTTAATTCGTACGACGGACGTCTCGAACGTTCCATGGAGGCTGTAGTCTTAATGACGGAAGCTCTAAAGGGTTACGAATCAAGGATAAGATATGACATGTACGCTCATTCGGGAGAGGAATACGCTTTGGAGCTGGTCAAGGTGGACAGGCCTCCCGAAAATGAGAAGGAACGGTTACAAGTGAGTTATAAAAATGTACAGAATTATTTTTTTGACAGGAACAGTATGAATACAATTTTTGTATACCAGTCAACGTCAAAAATCTTTATTCAATGTAGAAGCGTTACTTGCTTATTGCTTATCGAAAATCTGACACCATAAATAAATAGACCAAAAAAAACATCGATTGAACATCTTTGAGTGATATAAATACGATATAATAATATTTTATAGCTTACAGCAATGACTTCAAGATAAGTTCTGCTCGTGTATTACAATGAATAATGTAAAATGTTAATTATAAAAACACACAAAGTATATGATGTATCATAAACACAGCCATAAGCCTAACGCACACGTGTCGTCGCGCAGATAATCCGCACGATGCACGCGCACGCGCAGTTCTGCTGGTCGGGCGACAACACGCTGCGCGCGGTCTCGCACGCCGTGCGCGCGCTGGCGGCCGACGCGCGCGGCGCCGACGACGCCGTGCTCGTCGTGCTGTCCGACGCCAACCTGCGCCGGTGAGCGCGCGCCTCATATATGTATTTATTATTAGCCTCAGTGGGCTAAGAGATGCAGATTATAAAATCTCGGGGCTCGGCCACTAATTGATACAGTAAACATATACTAAGCCAACATATACTAAGTTTTATAAAAATAATATTGTGCATCCATGTATATTGTTATCAAGTGTTGATCCGTAGATAAACCGTGTTTAAATATCACGAACTAATATTTTTGGGTTTTATTTATTCAGATACGGCATTAGACCAGAAGATTTAGGTGCAATTTTAACGTCGGATCCGAGAGTACAGGCCCACGTTATATTTATTGGGAGTCTCGGTGACGAAGCCAATACGTAAGTTTTTCAATTTTCTCTAACAGTTTTTTCATTTCTACTGCCAAATTTGGTTATAGACAATGCAATTTATGGAGTAATCTATCTATGTCCTTTTATATGAAAAACGATCAATCAGAGAAGCTAGCGATCATCGGTAGTTGTAAATTATTTTAAACAACATCTCTTTATCAAAAAAATAACAAACGCGGACGCTTCTCTAAGTGTGATACAGCGTGTTCAATAAGCGTTATATTAAGAATTACATGAAAATAATTTAAGGTGATTGAAATTATTTAGTATATTTTATTTAATATAATAAATTCGAAGTTATTCTATATAAATATGGTTGGTATGGTTTATGGTTATATATATTTAAAACATATTTTCGCAGACTCCTGCGCAGGCTGCCCGTTGGTCACGCGCACGTGTGTATGGATGTCGCATCGTTGCCACACATCATGCAACAAATATTCGCCTCGTCATTGATGCAGACCTCATAAAATCAAAATAATATTGCCTCAAATACATAAGTATTATAAAAAAAACCTAAACATTTCCGTATTATATACATGTATGAGTATAGATTCTCGATATATGTAAGACCACTTTGAAAACATAAGTTTGTTTACAAATGTTAACGAAATAAATCGAGGTTCCCACTATTTACTTATACACAAAACTGTAATACTTTGTATGCTGTTACAATTTTAAGGATAAGTGAATCAGTCATCTTATCATATCACATCATATCATGATATGAAGATTACCACTAGGTTTGATAGGATACCTTTGCCCGGTTAAATAAATGAAAAAAACCATAAATAACAATTACTTGGGGTCACATCTGTTATGAGCTTAGAATTATGATTATAGATTATGATTATGAAAAATCTATTAAAATAGGTTTGTTACTGATATAATAAAAAACATACAAACACGCATTGTTTAATTTACTAGTTTATATATAAATATATCTACATTTTAAGTAGCAAATGTTAAATTAGTTATAAAAAAGAAAGGTACAATTGAGCAACTTTGATACATAATTTTATTTAACCACTTCACAATGTATTTAACATATACAATGCATATTATATTCAACGCCTGCTTCATATTTGACTGCCTCTTTGGTCTAGTGGCAAAGTATAAGGTCCGCAGTTCCCAGATAAATGAGATTGAGGGAATAGAGAGTGCACCTGTGTTTGTGCACTATAATATGTCTTGTGTAGTTGGCTAATCTATCTTGAGGCTTGCCATCAGGCTGCATGCTTGACATCATCATATTATATTATTATATGTATATATAGACTTAAACCAAAATCGTTTGAGGTTTATTGTTTTTGAAATAAGAATATAACTATGTTATACATAATTGCATACGACGAAGAGGTTTGTTTTATAATGTTTTGATGTTAAATAAAATATTTAATATATTTATATTGTATGAATAAATATTAATATATTTTTTATATTATATGATTTTAAAATAATAAATTAGTGAATAAATATTGACCAAATATAGGTAAATAATATCTGCTAGGATGATTTTTTTTTATATTTGACATGGGTAAATCTAGGCTGTGTTCCGATGTTACATAAATAGTTTTATTAAAAATCACGAATAAAATGTAATATTTTGTTACTATAATAACTTGTTTTATTTGAACCCACTTTTTTTTAAATATTTATATGAATTTAAAATATTCTTGTTATGATTATATCGTAGTTTATAAGTCAAATGGTAACATTGTTTCGAATATATAACATTCTATAATAAAAAAAACAATGATCTGCGCCCTATTTTCTTTTTTACTTCGTTTTTTTTTATAGAATATCAAGGCGGACGAGCATATGGGCCACCTGATGGTAAGTGGTCACCAATGCCCTTAAACATTGGCATTGTAAGAAATGTCAACCATCGCTTACAAAGCCAATGCGCCACCATCCTTTGGACCTAAGATTTTATGTCCCTTGTGCCTGTAATTACACTGGCTCACTCACCCTTCAAACCGGAACACAACAATACCAAGTACTGCTGTTTTGCGGTAGAATATCTGATGAATGGGTGGTACTTACCCCGACGAGCTTGCACAAAGCCCTACAACCAGTATCTTTGAGATTGTTAGTTTATCTTTGTCAAAATTAATTCGTTTATTATTATAAGGATGTTTGAATTGTGTTATTGTGCAATAAACAATTGAACTCATTCTTAGAAATAACGTTGAATAACTTTTATAATTTTAATTTTAATATCATTATGTATATATATATATGTATAAGTATTTTGTATATATATATATATATATATATATACAAAATATAGTCTGATTTTGTCACTGTTAATAATCCGATTGGTCTGTAGTTTTTCAAGAGGGTTTTATCACCTTTCTTGAAAAACAGTACCACCTCACTCCCGCTCCACGTTTCCGGGGTCTTGCCATGTTGGATGACGGAATTAAAGAGGCTTGCTAGCTCTTTCAGGACCGGAGTCCCGCCTGCCTTAAGCAACTCTGTTGTGATTCCGTCATCTCCCGGAGCTTTGTTGTTTTTAAGCTGTTCTAGAGCCGCCCTAATCTCGCCTTGGTCAACGACCGGGAGCTCCTCGGAGTAATGGCGCGTAAGAGGGGCGCGCTAGTCATCAGGACTGATTCCCACAGGTTTATCCGATCTTGAAGAGAACAACTGCCCATAAAACCTCTCTACTTCTCCGACAATCTCAGGCCTAGAGGTAACGACCCCACCATTTTCAGTTTTAAGTTTTGTCAGACGCGGCCTCCCAAACTTGCGAGCGAACACTTTCGATCCCCGATTTTGCTCAATCGCAGCCTTGATGGCACGGGTATTGGAGCATCGGAGATCGCGTCGCGTCAGCGTTTTTATTTTTCGGTTTAAGGCCTTATCTGACAAAAACGATGGTAGTTCTCGTCGTTTCCTCATGAGCTCGAGTGTCTCAGCAGAGAGTTTTGGTGCGTTGTCTCTTTTCTGTGGCGGAAAACACTTGCGGGATGTGTTTTGCAGTATTTTGACCAGCGTGTCGGTTTTCTCATCAATACTGCTTACGGTTTCCAACGCGGTAAATTGATTTTGAAGTTCCATTTGGAACTTTTCGGCACCTTGAGCAGCTTGGAGCATGGTAGGTCGGAGAGTAGACCTCATCATTCGCGATCTTTCAGCTTTAAAGTCGATATCTAGAGTGCCTCGAACCAAGCGGTGATCACTTCCGGTATTAAACCTGTTGATCACTGAGACATCTCTAAATATGTGCCTTTTATTCGAAATGATAAAATCTATCTCGTTCCTTGTCACGTTATCGGGGCTTCGCCAGGTCCACCTCCTCTGGGGCTTCTTTTGAAAGAAAGAATTCATCAAAAAGAGCCCCTGCGCTTCGAGAAAGTTTACCAGCATTTGCCCCCTGTGATTTCTGCAGCCCAAGCCGTAAGGTCCAACTTTCGATTCACCGCTATTATGTACTCCCACTTTAGCATTAAAGTCTCCCATAACAACATTGTAGTGGGCCTTCGAGGTGTTGTTGAGAGCCTTTGCGATGTCCTCGTACATCGCTTCGACCACATCATCAGAGTATGCCGAAGTTGGCGCATATACCTGTACGACCTTCAGAGAGTACCTGTCGGAGAGTTTTAGGACAAGGTACGCTACCCGGTTCGACACACTACTGATTTCCACAATGCTGCTAATGAGATCCTTTTTGACCAGAAAACCGACATCACCCTGGGAGAGGTTATCACCTTCGCGGAAGTAGAGTAAGTTACCGGACTCTAGAGTTATCGTGTCCTCCCCCTGTCTTCGGACTTCAGATAACCACAGTATATGCCAGTTTATATGACTTAGCTCTACTTCTAATTCGGCGAGGTGATGGTCCAGCCTTAACGAGCGTCCATTGTACGTTGCCATATTTAGTCGCCGTTTATGGTAGCCTGCCATGAACCGGTGATTCTTTGCATCCCCTGCCCTGCCGATACCGCGACCGCTACCTTGGTCGGGCCTAGCGGGCTTGCCGGTAACTAGGGGCCTTTTTTTTGGCGCATCTATCATTTAGAGGTTTTGCCCATACTCGCCACGCTGGGCAGGCGTGTTGGCGAGCGCAGTAGGGGGTAAGATGCTTATGGGGGGGGACGCTGCTGCCCATCCCCCCTTTCCCTTTCCCTCAGTCGCCTCTTACGACACCCACGGGATGAAATTGGGGGAGTACTATTCTAAGCCGGTACTCCACGGCGTTGAAGACGAAAATGTTTGAATGTTTGAAGACGAAAGTCTTCAATAAATGCGTCTTACCTGCCATGACATACGGTGCCGAAACGTGGACACTAACTGCGGGACTAGTCCACAAATTCAAAGTCGCTCAGCGTGCTATGGAGCGAGCTATGCTCGGAGTATCTTTGAAGGATAAGATCAGAAATGAGATTATCCGGAAAAGAACCGGAGTCACCGACATAGCTTGCAAAATTAGTAGGCTGAAGTGGCAGTGGGCTGGTCACGTATGTCGTAGGACCGATGGCCGTTGGAGCAGACGAGTCTTAGAGTGGAGACCGCGGATCGGCAAACGCAGCGTAGGGCGCCCTCCAGCCAGGTGGACCGATGACCTTAAGAAGGTGGCGGGCACCAACTGGATGCGGAAGGCGGAGGACAGGGAGCTTTGGCGCACCTTGGGAGAGGCCTATGTTCAGCAGTGGACAAAATATTGATTGGCTGATTGAGTAATAATCCGAATCATTGATCGTCTTGAATGCTTTACTCATTTAAAAAAAAAAACAATTTAATAAACGGCCAGTTTTTCCGCCTTTTAATAAACCCGAAAACCCCAATTATATAATTTGCTAATTGTAATATTCTTTATCTAAAACACATACAACGTTAATGTTTTTTTTTCTTCAAAAACTGTTTATTCGCTCTGAGGCAACCATATTTATTATTGATAACTAATAAATTAGAACACAATTATAAACACGAAAGTGCGTTATTCAAAATAACGATTAATAGTTTCTAAACGTTCTAAAATCAGTTCTATGTTAATTGCTTAATGTTGTTATAGCTATTGATATTGACATTCATTTTACTAAAAGCAATTAGAAGACTACTTGAACTGTAAATTGCTTCGAACTGCACTTCAAACGTTAACGGTTTCTAGACGGCGCATTTCTCAGACGAAAACCATTATCATAAACACACAAGATTCACTTTGGAATTAAATACATTTTAGATTTTGTGGGTTTGAATGGCTGTTTATTATTTGGTGGTAGAGCTTTGTGCAAGTCTGGGTAGGCACCATACACGCATCTCAATTTGTACCGCCGAACACCTATATGAACCTTCTTATTATAGTTGTGTTCCAGTTTCAAGAGTAATCCAGTGTAATTTAACGCACAAGGGACGATTTAAGCGATTATTATAGTGTATGTCAATTATCAGTGCTGGCGTTAAGGGGGATGGGCGCGATGGGGCGACGGCCGGGGTCGCCAAATTTGTGGAGGTGCCAAACTAAGAAAAAAATTACATATCATACATTTACGTCTACGTCGTTGGCTCTGGGTACGTTAAAGGACAGACGAAATTCTTTGGATCAGAAAAAATTAACACTCAATTATGATTTCCTTAAGAGGGCGACACAAATTTTTTGCCCGGGATGTCAGTGGCTCTAACGCTGGTACTGTCTGTTATAAGATGCATTTGCCAAAATTCCTACCTATTTTTAAATTAAATTAAAAAAAATGACCCACCATATTATATAAAAGTTCGTGGAATATGATTGTCAAAATTTAGCTATTTGTTACTACTATCTCCTTAATTTGTTTATATAATTACGCTACTTATAATAATTTATTTGGTACGCATTTATTCCACCAATCTGTCATTAATATTTAGTCTATGAAGGGGCTAGGAATATGTCAAATAATTATAAAGTACTAAATTGTCTATGGTTTCATAATCTTTGATTAGTATTGATAGAACGCCACAAGGCTACATGTGAGTAAGGTCGAAGTCGGATAACTCCCTAATAATTAACACGTAATTAGTGGATAGTTAAGTAAACAAGACGAAAGACATATAATTACAATAATACAGAAGGATTTGGAATTAATTCAATAAATTATTTTGTCTGATAGTCTTGTCTATTCTTACCTAGTATAATATATAAATTCATAATTAAAAGTTTGAACATATTCTTATATTTATAACAAAATTAGAACGTTATTTTACTAAAGTTAAAAGTCTTTAAATTAATGTTGTTATAGAAGCGATAAATTAAGTTTAAATATAATAAAAAAAGCAATGAATTTTAATTTTTCTAGTTTATAGGTTTCATTACGTTGTAAAACAAAAGAGATTTAATCTAAAAATTTACTACAGTTTTGTTAGAATGTTTTAAAATTCCGACGTATAAAATTTTCAAGATCTATTATTAGAATTTAATTTTTAAAAATGTTAAAAGTCGACTTACGGGTATATGGTATTTTGATGCGTATATACTTTAAGTTTTATATTATATTTTTAATAATTATAACAATGTCGTTTATCACTTTCTACAAATATACAATTTCTGCGTTAAGTTTTGTTGTTTTTCATAAAGAATAGATCTAAAACATTTTGTTGGGTCTCAATACTATTATTACTATACTAATAAACTCATCATATAGAATATATGATATATGATTGATGATGAATATATGATATACGAATATGTGATTCCTCCAGGCAGCAGCATTTACTATTTTTGTATTCCGATTTAAAAAAAGTTAAGTTAAAAGAGCCAGTGTAATTACAGCGACAAGAGACATATTAGTTCCTAAGGTTAGTGGCACTTTGTTGATGTAAGGGATGGTTAATATTTCTTACAATGCTGACACTTATGAGCGGTGCTGACCAATAAGTATCAGGTAGCCCACTTGCGGTTCAATATACATACCTAAAAGAATAAAAAATATATAATTTATAATAATTTACACGATATCTAAATTAACATAACAAGCTTTGGATTAAAGTTATAAATTTGGTTCAAAGTTATAAATAAGGAAGCGGACAGAGTTGTTCGGATTGTAATTGAAAAAGAAAAATGCATTGCCAAAGTTTCTTTCTTAGACGATTTTTGTCAGATTTAGTGTTTTCTTTACATCAGCGTTCAGGATGTCTCCGCTTTGTCGTCTTACGACAATAGTGACGATTGCTGTCAACCGTAGTCGACTTGTCAGGATAATATAATAATTAGATTCCTTGATCCATATAACAGCGTTGTTAAAAAAAAAGTCGCGCGCTAATTTAAAAGCGCCATTTTGTTGGTGGACAACAAAATGGCGGAATAGTAAATTAATTAATTCATTATTGGTGTGACTTGTGATTTGTTATGTGTTATTCGGATTTTTATAAGTTTCGTGTGAGGTATTTTTATCAATTTGTATGATTTAGTGGTCTATTTTTAAATAGACGAATTCGAGGTTTTTATATAATTAGTTTCACATCTGGATACTAAATATATTTTATATTTCTTATACTATTATTTTGACACTAATGTCTACATATATACCTTTGAAAACAATAACAATATCCTTTTTTATAAATGTTCCTTTGCGGCTATTTTGTTAAAAACTGATTTCTCTCTTTCTGACATTATTGATTTGACATTTGAAAGAAGAAGAAAGAATTGTTTAACTAATTACCTGATAAAAAACGTTTAAAAGTAAAGCCGTTTGTAACTTAATTAGTGTAATGTACCCGTTGTCTAAGCGTTACTGAACGAATGGCGCGGAAGCAGCGGAATCAGGGAGGAAAAGGGGGTTGCGACGGAACCGACGACATCGCACTTTTTATTATCAGCGGAGACTCATTAGTCCGGGCTCCGTATACTTTTTAAGTATTTAGTACCAAATATAAAACATCTTTGTAACAATCAAAAACGTTTTAATTGAGCATTTAAGTAAGATACCAAACACCGGTCATCTATAAAATAATAGATCGTCTGTCGTTTAACAGTATTTGTCAAAAAATATTTTTAATTAATTTATAACCATTAATTATATATCAAAACCAAATATATGAAATTTAAAGGTAAAATTTTCAATTAATAAAAGAAGCCTTGTTTAAATATGTTCTTATAAATTCTTATATAATCTCAAGTGATACTATAACTTTCTGAACTTTAGATATTACCAGTCGAGTTTTGTTTGAATAAACTCGAAACGCCACGTCAAATTCTACAGTGAAACGTAGATAGTGTAATACGACAGCGAATTCAATATCAATTTCACGCGGCTTTACTCACGCTACAGCTAAACATTATTGTTCCGTTTCCGAGAATCTGTAACATTTCTACATAGATGGGCTGTTTAACACAAAAAAAATCGACGTGTAAAGCCTGAGATTAGCGCGTTAAATGAAAAAAAATCAGACTGGTAAATAACTCTTTCAAACAATCAAATAAATTTTTCAGCTTTATATTATTTGTAAATAAGATAAAAGTATATATATATAAATTTTAGGTCTGGTCAAGCATAGAGTTTTAAATTTGCTTCTTACTTAATAACTTCGCGGAACTATAAAGAGGAGTAACGATAAAGGGGAGAACTATGTAACGGGAGAAACGATATTGTTATTACGTTCTCCGTACTCTACCAACAGTAGTTTACTCGTAGTTTGCTTGCCTTTGTTTTCTTGAATATCTTTAACATAGAACAGATATATTAATCTAAATAAATAGGTAAATCTAAATATTGTTATAAAATTATTATAACACGAACATTAATATTTATTGGCAATGAGAATTAATCTGTATTTATAGAGAATTTTAAATAATATTTCATGATTCAATGTTGAAGCGGAGAATAACAAATTTAAATCATATGCAACTGAGGAATTACTGGTGGTGGATGCAAGCCCGTCTGGGTAGGTACCACCCACTCATCAGATATTCTATCGCGAACCAGCAGTACTTGTTATTGTTGTGTTCCGGTTTAAAGGGTGAGTGAGTCAGTACAGGCACAAGGGACATAACATCTTAGTTCCCAAGGTTGGTGGCGCATTGGTGATGTAAGCGATGGTTAACATTTCCTACAATGTAATATGCTTGCCCATATGCTCTTCCGCCAACCTATACTATAAAAAAATCTCAATCAATCAAGAACGTCTATTCACTCATTAATTAATACATAGTAATTTATATATTATATATTGCATACAAATTGAAATCTTGTAAAACAAGATATAATTAAGGTAACACATTTTAATCAAAACTTCAACGTAACAACTGTGTAACCGCTTCAACTAAATATTTCATAAAGAAACGTTACATGCAAAATTTATAAATATTTTACGCTCAGCGCATTCGAAGAATTCCCTACAAAAATGTACATAAAATAGTTTTTTAATACATATTATAAAATAAAATCCCCCTCGCGTCTGTCTGTCTGTTTGACCTTTTTTTTTTTTAATATAATATATCGCAATAAACTTGCAATAAAGGTTTGTCGTAAATTAGCGGAAATATGATGACGATTATTGAAGATGTCAGAAAAAAACATTTAATTAAATTCAATTAAATCTATATTCCAAGCCGATGATATAAATACTAAGCGGCCTTACTTATAAAAAAAAGCCGAGATGGCCTAGTGGTTGAAGAACGTGTGAATCTTAACCGATTACCGTGGGTTCAAACCCGGGCAAGCAACACTGAATATTCAATGTTTATAATTCATCTCGTGCTTGAGGGTGAAGGAAAACATCGTGAGGAAACCTGAATGTATCTAATTTCATTGAAATTTGCCACATGTGTATTCTAACAACCCGCATTGGAGCAGCGTAGTGGAATAAGCTCCAAACGTTCTTCTCAAAAAAAGGGAGAGGAGGCGTTAGCCCAGCAGTGGGATATTAACAGGCTGCTACTGTTACTTATAAAAGTTGTTTATAAGTTGGTTAGTTAGCTATGTTGTCTCTTTCTGTCATAATTGATTTGACTTACGTAAGAAAAGGAGAGAGTAGAGATACTTAATTCACGAATCAATTAATTCTAGTGAATCAAAATAATTATACATAAAGCCATAAAAATTGAAATCACAATAAAGCTAAATATTTATAGTAAATAAATACATAAACTCTTACATATATAAGAACTTGGAAAGAAAACGCGAGTTCAAGCTCGTGTATAACGCTTAAAAGGTAATTTTTCCTAATTCGTTTGAACCATTTCAGTAATTCTCACGTACAAACCTTGGCCCATTTCTGTTTCCTATTGTTGTAATCTCTTTTAATATTTTAGCTGCATTAGACTCAGAACAACGCTTCATTAATCTCCATTTTATTTTATTTTGTTTTCGTTTATTTGGTAATAAGTTTGCTTTGCTATGTTTTTCCCCGACTGCCAAGGAAGAGCAGTTGTAGTCCGAATTGCAAATTATAAAACGAAAGAAAATTAATTAGTTCCGTTCGCTACTAAATTTAATGCAAGTATTTTTCAGCTCATAATATAATCTGTTAAACCGAGGTAGAGTTTACTTTGTTTATAGTTTATTTTTTTTATTCTCAATTTTGTTTCTGCCTTTTTAGTGCATTACTTTTGATTTATGTTAAAATTTATTTACTTTTACTGTTAAATAACAACTTCTGCATTACTTTTATATTCTCTTGATTTATATAGGCTTTTTTCAATTTTTTTTTTGCTGATGAGAATTTCGATAAGTTTTTAATGATAGTTTGCCACATGTGTTTTCAATAATCGTATACTCACTCTATGGGAGTAGCGTGACGGACTACGCTCGAAAAGATCTCTTATAATTACAAGGAATGCTTGTTTAGAATAGCAGTTTCTACAAGGGTACATAAATAAAAGAAAGCACTACATAAAAGTCCAGAGTATATAAATATTTCTTTTAGTCTGTGATCTTTCTGACCGACTTTGTATGGTGGCCATTAGCAACGTTGTACGCAATTTGTGTTTGCTCAGGTGTCCTTTTTATTTACTGATTCTCATATTCTGATGGGGATGGCTAGCAAGGAACCGATATATTCACAGCATTAGATGCATGGAAAAGGATTATCACTAACTTCCTAACTGAGTTGCTAATAAGAAGTTCTTAATCGAACCCAGTATTTTATTCTCTGCTACTTTACATACACCGGTCAAACTAGCTGAAAATTTGTATAGGTCTTAGGTATAATAAAACAAATTGTTCCGGAATAAGCATCTAATGCGTCCGTTTATCATTTATTCTACTGTTATAGGACAGCATTATATTGCCGTGATAGGATTGGTAGAAGGATAATTACAGTTCCCATCAAACAAATTACAAATGAATATAATATACAATTGTTATACAGTCAAATTTAAAATAGTCTCTCCTGGTTCCCACCCGACGCAAAGCTGCCCATAAGCAAAGCATCAAAGCAACTAATTAATTTCTAATCAGAATTAATACCACAAATATAATTAATAATTTTTGTTTCGATTTATAAGACAACACAATCTTAAGAAACCAGATTTATCTAGTTTTTTATTTCTTTTTTGGGAATGAGTGAGGATTTTCTTCAATTATAATAGGAATAGGAGGCATTCATTCAGGAAACGGAATAGAAAAGTTCCTATTTTTTAGATGCATGACTACAGCGCGGTGAAGTACTCTCTTCTCATCGATATCCGAACTGACCGGTCAATATTTCACACGCTCTCATAAAAAAACGGAATCTGTGTTCTCGGTGAATTTTATCATCATATATGTGTTGACAACACTCCCTAGTTTAGCAACTAGTAACCTATGGAAGACGTTTAAATAGGTGGACCAAAGACACGTACTGGGCCCAGTCTACATAAGCTAGTTGGTGTTTTTGAAGGTAGGTGTTTTGCAAAAAAAATATAATTTATAATAATTTCCACGATATCTAAATTAACATAACAAGCTTTGGATTAAAGTTATAAATTCGGTTCAAAGTTATAAATAAGGAAGCGGACAGAGTTGTTCGGATTGTAATTGAAAAAGAAAAATGCATTGCCAAAGTTTCTTTCTTAGACGATGTTTTGTTAGTGTTTTCTTTACATCAGCGTTCAGGATGTCTCCGATGTATATTTCTTTGAAAACAATAACGTCCTTTATTATAAATGTTGCTTAGCGGCTGTTTAGTTAAAAACTGATTTCTCTCTTTCTGACATTATTGATTTGACATTTGAAAGAAGAAGACACGGCATTGTTTAACTAATTACCTGATAAAAAAAAGTTTAAAAGTAAAGCCGTTTGTAACTTAATTAGTGTAATGTACCCGTTGTATAAGCGTTACTGGACGAATGACGCGGAAGCAGCGGAATCTGGGAGGAAAAGGGGGTTGTGACGGAACCGACGACATCGCACTTTTTATTATCAGGGGAGACTCATTAGTCCCCGTATACTTTTAAGTATTTAGTACCAATTATAAAACATCTTTGTAGCAATCAAAAACGTTTTAATTGAGCATTTAAGTAAGACACCAAACACCGGTCATCTATAAAATAATAGATCGTCTTTCGTTTAACATTATTTGTCAAAAAATATTTTTAATTAATTTATAACCATTAATTATATATCAAAACCAAATATATGAAATTTAAAGGTAAATTTTTCAATTAATAAAATAAGTCTTGTTTAAATAATTTCGTATAAATTCTTATATAATCTCAAGTGATACTATAACTTTCTGAACATCAGATATTACCAGTCAAGTTTTGTATGAATAAACTCGGAACGCCACGTCAAATTCTACAGTGAGACGTAGATAGTGTAATACGACAGCGAATTTAATATCAATTTCACGCGGCTTTACGCACTCTAAAGCTAAACATTATTGTTCCGTTCCGAGAATTGTAACATTTCTACATAGATGGGCTATTAGACACAAAAAAAAATCGATGAGTAAAGCCTGAGATTAACGCATTAAATGAAAAAAAAAACAGACTGGTAGATAACTCTTTCAAACAATCAAATAAATTTTTCAGCTTTATATTATTTGTATATAAGATTAAAAGTATATATATAAATTTTAGGTCAAGCATAGAGTTTCAAATTTGCTTCTTACTTAATAACTTCGCGGAACTATAAAGAGGAGGAACGATAAAGGGGAGAACTATGTAACGGGAGAAACGATATCGTTATTACGTTCTCCGTACTCTACCAACAGTAGTTTATCGTAGTTTGCTTGCCTTTGTTTTCTTGAATACCTTTAACATAGAACAGATATATTAATCTAAATAGATAGGTAAATCTAAATATTCTTATAAAAATATTATAACACGAACATTAATATTTACTGGCAATAAGAATTAATCTGTATTATAAAGAATTTTAAATAATATTTCATGATTCAACGTTGAAGCGGAGAAGAACAAATTTAAACCATATGCAACTGAGGAATTACTGGAGGGGATGCAAGCCCGTCTGGGTAGGTACCACCCACTCATCAGATATTCTACCGCAAAACAGCAGTACTTGTTATTTTTATGTTCCGGTTTAAAGGGTGAGTGAGCCAGTATAATTACAGGCACAAGGGACATAACATCTTAGTTCCCAAGGTTGGTGGCGCATTGGCGATGTAAGCGATGGTTAACATTTCCTACAATGTCTATGGGCGTTGGTGACCACTTAGCATCACGTGGCCCATATGTTCTTCCGCCAACCTATACTATAAAAAATGCTCAATCAATCAAGAACCATTATTCACTCATTAATTAATATATAGTAATATTACATAGTAATGTATATATTATATATTGCATAAAAATCGAAATCTTGTAAAACAAGATATAATTAAGATAACACATTTTAATCAAAACTTCAACGTAACAACTGTGTAACCGCTTCAACCAAATATTTATAAAGATTTTACGCTCAGCGCATTCGAAGAATTCCCTACAAAAATGTACATAAAATATTTTTTTTAATACATATTATAAAATAAAATCCTCCTCGCGTCTGTCTGTCTGTTTGATCGCAATAAACTTGCAATAAAGGTTTGTCGTAAATTAGCGGATATATGATGACGATTATTGAAGATGTCAGAAAAAAACATTTAATTAAATTCAATTAAATCTATATTCCAAGCCGATCATATAAATACTAAGCGGCCTTACTTATAAAAAAAAGCCGAGATGGCCTAGTGGTTGACGAACGTGTGAATCTTAACCGAATATCGTGGGTTCAAACCCGGGCAAGCACCACTGAATATTCATGTGCTTAACTTGTGTTTATAATTCATCTCGTTCTTGAGGGTGAAGGAAAACATCGTGAGGAAACCTGAATGTATCTAATTTCATTGAAATTTGCCACATGTGTATTCTAACAACCCGCATTGGAGCAGCGTGGTGGAAAAAAGGGAGAGGAGGCGTTAGCCCAGCAGTGGGACATTAACAGGCTGTTACTGTTACTTATAAAAGTGGTTTATAAGTTGGTTAGTTAGCTATGTTGTCTCTTTCTGTCATAATTGATTTGACTTACGTAAGAAAAGGAGAGAGTAGAGATACTTAATTCACGAATCAATTAATTCTAGTGAATCAAAATAATTATACATAAAGCCATAAAAATTGAAATCACAATAAAGCTAAATATTTATAGTAAATAAATAGATAAACTCTTACATATATAAGAAAGAAAACGCGAGTTCGAGCTCGTGGATAACGCTTAAAAGGTAATTTTTCCTAATTCGCTTGAACCATTTCAGTAATTCTCACGTACAAACCTTGGCCCATTTCTGTTTCCTATTGTTGTAATCTCTTTTAATATTTTAGCTGCATTAGACTCAGAACAACGCTTCATTAATCTCCATTTTATTTTATTTTCGTTTATTTGGAAATAAGTTTGCTTTGCTATGTTTTTCCCCGACTGCCAAGGAAGAGCAGTTGTAGTCCGAATTGCAAATTATAAAACGAAATAAAATTAATTAGTTCCGCTCGCTACTAAATTTAATGCAAGTATTTTTCAGTTAATAATATAATCTGTTAAACCGAGGTAGAGTTTACTTTGTTTGTAGTTTATTTTTTTTATTCTCACTTTTGTTTCTGTCTTTTTAGTGCATTACTTTTAATTTATGTTAAAATTTATTTAATATTACTGTTAGATAACAACTTCTGCATTACTTTCATATTCTCTTAATTTATATAGTCTTTTGCTTTTTTCAATTATTTTTTTTGCTGATGAGAATTTCGATAAGTCTTTAATGATTGCCACACGTGTATTCAATAAACGTATATTCAATGTATGGGAGTAGCGTGACGGTCTACGCTCGAAAAGATCTCTTATAATTACAAGGAATGCTTGTTTAGAATAGCAAAGTTTCTACAAAAGTACATGAATAAAAGAAAGCACTACATAAAAGTCCAGAGTATATAAATATTTCTTTTAATCTGTGATCTTTCTGACCGATTTTCTATGGTGGCCATTAACAACGTTGTACGCAATTTGTGTTTGCATAGGTGCCCTTTTTATTTCCTGATTCTCATATTCTGATGGGTATGGCTAGCAAGGAATATATTCACAGAATTAGATGCATGGAAAAGGATTATCACTAACTTCCTAACTGAGTTGCTATTAAGAAGTTCTTAATCGAACTCAGGATTTTATTCTCTGCTACTTTACATACACCGGTCAAACTAGCTGAAAATTTGCAGGCAAAGCATCTTATTCATTTCTTATCAGAATTAATACCACAAATATAATTAATAATTTTTGTTTCGATTTATAAGATAACCCAATCTTCAGAAACCAGATTTATCTAGTTTTTTAATTCTTTTTTGGGAATGAGTGAGTATTTTCTTCAATTATAATAGAAATAGGAGGCATTCATTCAGGAAACGGAATAGAAAAGTTCCTATTGGTTAGATGCATGACTACAGCGCCACGTGCGGTGAAGTACTCTCTTCTCATCGATATCCGAATTTCCGGTCAATATTTCACGCGCTCTCATAAAAAACGGAATCTGTGTTCTCGGTGAGTTTTATCATCATATATAAGTGTTGACGACACTCCCTGGTTTAGAAACTGGTAACCTATGAAAGACGTTTAAATAGGTGGACCGAAGACACGTACTAGGCCCAGTCTACATAAGCTAGTTGGTGCTATAATTGTTGTATAATAGGTGTTGGTGCTAGTTGGTGCTATAATAGAAGGTAGGTGTTCAGGCTCAATTCCCTTTTATACTATTTAAAACAATTTAAAAAAAACATACAGTAAAACGTACAGTAACTTATTTCGTACTAATTACGTGCCTACAAAAACGAACTCTCGAAGCGAAGAATTAAGCGAGATGAGAATGGCCAAGACGAGAGCGGCTAGATCGCGTAGCGTCAGAAGACTATATACAGATAGCTTAGACATAGCTCAGCTTGTTAAAGTAGCTTAGCTTAGATAACTTGCGCTCGACACATTAATATGTAAGCTACCAACAGAAACTTAGCTTAGCTCTTAGTCGACTATCCGCTGTAATACTTATAGACTTTACAGTCTAATAAAAATAATCTTAATTAAGTCGTTTTAATTTAAAAAAAATACACTGATTATTATTTATTATATAATACTATTATATGAAAATATATATATTATGTAATACTATTATATGAAAATAAATTTCTATGGGACAAGTATTATGATAAAACTAATTTGGTCTTATATACTTAGGCTTGATGGTATGCTATTAGCTATGGTATTAGCTGTGCTCGCGGTTTAACCCTTGTATAACTTATAATATTTCAGTATAAACAACATTTTTAGTTTTATTTTGTGGGATATTAGTATTGATTGGTTTTCATACATGAGATAAACATAATTCCCTTAAATCTATTCCCACATACTTGAATGTCTTTCCCTGTGTTTTATTTTTTGTTACTGCAAACGATACCTTCACGGGAAATTGTGTTCTTTTAAAACTAAAACGTAAATCTATTTTTTAATAAGTATTTATTATCAACTAACCTATTAACTGGTTCATTTTCTCTATCTAGGGAATCGGAATTGCGATTAAAAGGGAAATGCTGCTAGCATTCTTGCCAGCATTCCACGCAGTCACGATATATACTATTTTTAATTTCTATTAACTCTTAGATAGTATATGACTTTCATTTCTATAGAGTTACTTATATATTATCAGCAATCATTAATTAATTCACATAAAACTTATTAAAGATGTAATATTAATGGTATTATTCAAATAATATCTTTTTAAGAACATGTTATATTAAATTATAATGTTATACAGCTAATACATAATTTCAATAAACAATACTTTTCAATCTTAAAATGTCTAACGAAATTGACGAGAATCATAAATAATAGAACATAGGGTTTTCGACCATACAAGTAGTTCATTGTTTGCGCTGATATGTATAGAATCAGCGAAATCACATCAAATCACAATGTGTCAACAAAGACGCCGGATCAACTCGGGCATAATTTAATTGTTTGCATAACGAACGAAAACCCTTTGTCGCATCGTATTGAAGTTTAAAACGAATCCTTCGGATTATTGGACGTTCGAGTAAACACGACGATCGGATTTTTCAAGATTAAATTAAAGCCGAGTTGTATAAATATTTGTATTCGTTTATCGTTTTAAAAATTTTTCAATTTTCGGTTAAATTATAACGCGCGTACTGATGAAATCTTAATAAAAATAAACTTTCCCTTCGATTTTTTTATTGTGACGTAATATCCTAATAATGTTATAGATAGATAAGTTTTGTTTGTTAGTTGGTATTTTCCGGTATTTATGGTGTGTTTTGTTCAGATTGATGTGGAAATTCTATATAATTTTAGTTTATAGTTACAGGACGGGCGTATGTTATTATGGCAACAAAAACAAAAAGTCGGTTTAAAAAAAGTTGTTCCGAGCCCATTACCGATACTCAAATAACCATTTGAAAGTTTTGTAAATCACTAAAATATCTACAGAGTCAGTGACGGCATACCGTTACCTATATTTTAGCCGTGCAAAATCATTATTTAAATTGTATATACTCGTATTACGCTACTAATTTTATATACAATTCAAGAGAACAATCAAAATAAAAGTATATATCATAATTGTCTCACGGAATTGTATATCATCGTTAAGTCGTTAGACATTGTAATGGCTTAACGAGTTCGTTCTGAATTCATTCCATTAAATAAGTTTGCTTATATAATAACTGATGATTCCAAATATATAATACTTTATATAAAGGATTAATTTCATGTTTGATTTTTGGCAAAATGTAAATTACTCAGATGAAGAAGTTGATAATGCATGTAATGTAATATAAAGTAAATCGAGTGTCGTCTTCTTATCACATCTTACAATTAAGGAGGTCTTGAAGTTTGGACGCCTGCTCTTCTATCGCTTCAAATACCTTTTAATCCGTAGTTCAGACAAAGAACTTAAGGATATTTCGTAGAACTTGAAGCTATTGTACCTGAACAATTGTTTGACGAAGACGCTATACATTCTGTATAGCATATTATATTGCACAACGTTTGTTCCATACAAACTAGTTGATAAACGACGCTTTCACTTAACATAAATTGCATTTCAGTTAATGTTATATAAATAATAATTATTATAATATTTATAAAAATCAAAAAACGTACGTAACGTTACGTGGAAATATTTTTTGACATTTTAGCACCCCTTGTTACTAGCTTAGAGCGATCGCTCCTCTCGCTCTACTCCAAGGTCGGCGCTGCATTGAGGCACCACAAAACACTAAAACCAAAGTTACTCACAAGATTTAGTATTGGTTGTTCGGATTTCAGGCAGAAATAAGATTATTGTGCTCCTTTAGGCTATTTGGTTATATATAAAATTTACTATTATGTATTATAAATTTCTTACATCAAAGGAAATTAATATTTTTTACTTGAAGTGGAGGAGCAATTCTCAATATTAGCAGACGATGTTTGCCGGAGGTAGTAATGAGAATTTTTATTACTCTAATACGAGCTTCGGTATGCTCATGGCTTATGGGTATGTTTATCCAGGTTTTAGTGACTGACGATAATTTCTCATATGCTGTGACTTACGAGTGTAGGCGAAGTGAGATCTGTGTGAATGTATGTATAAGTGTTTGTGTTTGTGTGAGTGCCTGTGCCGTTATTAAATACGAACTTTAATTAAGACAGAATACGTATTTTCCCATGTTAATCATATATATTTATGTATAAATATTTGTTAGTGTAGCTTATTTATATATGTATAAAAAGTGATTTTATATTTACATAACAATATGTACGGAAAATATTGTTAACACTTGTGGGTTTTATGTAGGTTGATTGAGTTAATGAAAACAGTCCAATAATTAATACACTCAATTATAATATTCAGAGGGCGTACCGTTGTGCCATGATTTTTTTTTTTTTTTTTTTTTTTTTTTTTTTTTTTTTTTTTTTCAGCCTTTTGCCGTCCTCTGCTGGACGAAAGCCTCCCCCATAGAACGCCAACCATCCCGATCTTGGGCAGTCCGCATCCATCCCGTGCCTGCCACCTTTTTTAAATCGTCGGTCCATCTTGTCACAGGGCGCCCTACACTACGTTTGCCTAAGCGCGGTCTCCACTCTAACACGTGTCGGCTCCATCGGCCATCAATGCGTCTGGAGACATGACCAGCCCACTTCCACTTCAGTGAGCTAATTCTCCGCGCGATGTCGGTGACTTTAGTTCTCTGGCGAATGTCCTCATTTCGGATTCTATCGCCCAGAGAAACCCCAAGCATCGCGCGTTCCATCGCTCGCTGAGCGACCTTAAATTTGTGGACCAGTCCTACGGTGAGTGTCCACGTTTCGGCACCGTAAGTCATTACAGGTAGGACGCACTGATTAAAGACCCTGGTCTTAAGCGACTGTGGGATCGACGATTCAAAAATATGACGCAACTTCCCGAATGCCGCCCAGCCCAAGCGTATTCTTCTTTTAGCCTCCTTCTCAAAGTTGTGCCGGCCAAGTTGTATAGTTTGGCCCAGGTAGATATATTCCTGCACAACTTCAAGTGGAGAGCCATTTACGACCACTGGTCCCGGGGATACATGATTGTTTGCCATAATTTTGGTCTTTTCAATGTTCATCCCGAGACCTACTCGTCTCGAAGAATCGCTCAGGTTGTTTAGCATCTCTTCCAAATCCTGCAGAGTCTCCGCCATGATGACAATGTCGTCGGCAAATCGCAGATGTGTAATGTGTTGGCCATTGATATTAATGCCGCGTCCGTTCCAATCGAGCGTTTTGAAGACGTCCTCCAATGCATTGGTAAAAAGTTTCGGGGAGATTACATCCCCCTGTCTTACCCCGCGATGCAATTGGATTGGTCTTGTGCTCTGATCTTGTACTTGGACGGTCATAGTTGCGGCTTCGTACAAACACTTCAACACCTGGATATACCGATAGTCAATTAGGCACCTCTGCATGGATTCCAGAACAGCCCAGGTCTCAATTGTATCGAAGGCTTTTTCGTAGTCCACAAACGCTAGGCATAGAGGCTGATTATATTCCTCGGTCTTCTGTATTATTTGCCTAAGTGTGTGTATGTGGTCTACGGTACTGAAGTCTTTTCGAAACCCAGCCTGCTCAACGGGTTGGAAGTCATCGAATTTCCGGGCAAGACGATTCGTGATTACCCTCGAAAACAACTTGTAAACATGGCTTAAAAGTGAAATGGGACGGTAGTTCTTCAGAAGAGCTTTATCACCCTTCTTGAAAAACAGAACCACCACACTTCTGCTCCATGTCTTCGGTGTAGTACCATTATGGAGGACGGAATTGAAGATGTTAGCCAGCTCTTTTAGAACTGGTGTGCCTCCTGCTTTAAGAAGCTCTGAGGTAATTCCGTCATCTCCTGGAGCCTTGTTGTTTCCAAGTTGTCCGAGAGCAATCCTAATCTCGCCCAAATCGATGTCGGGAAGATCGTCTGATAGGTGGCGTGTCAGTCTGGCTCGTGGGTCATCCGCACTGTGGGACTCAGGTGGAGGTACTCGTGATGAGTATAAATCGCCATAGTACTTTTCGACTTCAGCGAGAATCTCTGGTTTTGAGGTGACGGTTGTGCCTTGTGTGGTTCTGAGTTTTGTCAGGTGACAACAGGAGGTATGTGACTTTGCAAGAACCTTTGAGCCCCTATTGAGTGCTATGGCATCTTCAATATTCCGGGTATTAGCTCGTCTTGTGTCACGCCTTATTAGTTTTTTAACCTTCCTGTTAAGTGCCTGACACTCAGATGGCGTCATATTCTGCTGTTCTCGTCTCCTCGTCATCTCGTTCAGAGTCTCGCCTGAGAGCTTCGACTTACGTCCATTGCTCTTTTGTCGAAAGTAATTTTGGCCCACTTCGCGGATGACGCACACCAGACTATTGGTGGCGTCGTCAATGTCCTGCCTGGTTTCCAACATGGCAAATCGGTTCTGTAGTTCCAACTGGACTTTCGCAACCAGCTTCGACTTGGGGCAGAGTTCGTCTAAGAGTCGACTTCATTAACCGCGATCGTTCGATTTTAGTGTTAATATTCAGGGTGCCTCTTACCAGGCGGTGATCACTTCCAGTGTTTACCCTGTTGATCACGGAGACATCCCTGAATATTTGGCGCTTATTGGATAAAATGAAGTCGATCTCATTCATCGCTGTGTTATCGGGGCTTCGCCAGGTCCACTTCCTTTGGGGCTTTTTCTGGAAAAATGAATTCATCAGAAATAATCCCTGAGCCTCAAGGAAGTTTACCAGCATTTGCCCCCGATGATTCCTGCGCCCATAGCCGAATTTTCCTACCCTCGATTCACCATCTTCTTGTACTCCCACTTTGGCATTGAAGTCACCCATAACAATTGTGTAGAAGGTACTGGTACGAGACATAGCTTTCACTATGTCTTCGTACATGGCTTCGACCTCTTCGTCAGTGTATGTAGACGTTGGAGCATACACTTGTATAACCTTCAAGGCATACCTCTCGGTTATCTTTAAGACAAGGTATGCCACCCTTGCCGACACACTGCCAACCTCCACGACATTGCTTCTGAGTGACTTGTGGATCAAAAAGCCGACGCCACCTTGGGATGGTTGGTGTCCTTCTCGGAAGTAGAGTAAGTGACCGGAATCTAGTGTCATCGTGTCCTCGCCCTGTCTTCGGATTTCTGATAGACCTACTATATCCCAGTTAATACGACTTAACTCTACTTCCAATTCTGTCAGGTGTTCGTCCAGCCGCAGAGAGCGTCCATTATACGTGGCCAGAAACAGTCGCCGTTTGTGGTACCCTGCCGTAGCCCGGGGATTCTTAGCACCCCCCATCGCACCGTTACCATGGCCGGTACCGTGGCCAGGAATAGTGCGATTACCGGGAATTGGGGGCCGTGAATTTGTGTCGTCGCTCATAGGGGGGTTTTTGCCTTAGTCACCGCGCTTGGCAGGCGGGTTGGTGACCGCAGTGGCTGGAATCTTTCACTAATAGCGCTGCTGCCCGCTATCAGGATTAGCATTTTCGGATTCCAGCATTTGTGTGGTTATACCGCCACGATTTCGGTCGCCAGAGCCTCGTTCGTTGATTAGCAGGATGCACCACGAGCAGGTGAGGTTGACGATAGGGAGCCTAGGTTGTTGTCGACTCCCCTTACACCCCATGAATTACGCCATGAATTATTTAAAACGAATGTGCTCCTTTGGCGCGTGCTACCCACTTTATACAAAAATAATCGGAAGTCAGTTTACGAACTAATAAATTATAGTTTACAACGTAATTTAATAATATGAAGGTTTTATTTAACATTTTAGGTAAGCGTTTTTCAGGAAATAAACCTTACATAATTGTATTTCATACAAAACAAACTTAAAAAGCAAAACAAAATTGAGCGAAATCGTTGAAACCGTAATTTTTGAAATATAAAATATTTATGTATATATACAAGAATTGCTCATTTAATGTATAATTTAACATATAATAATTAAAAGATACTTTGTATATTAATGCTAAAAGAACCGAATGGACCAAGTGATTAGAGTACGAATGTCAAATGAGACGCGTCTATAAATACGGACAAGCATTACTCTGAATTATAGTTTTCTAATTGTTGGAATTGTATTTGAAATGTCTGGTTCATATTTGTCAAAAAATAGCATTAAGTATTAACGATAATAATTAATAATTGAAAATATTTCAAAATTACAATTTATTAAAAGAAAAGCAAATTTTACGTCAAGCTATTAATTTTTCGTAGCAGTGCTACAATATCGTAGCACGTAGATGTATGCGATATACGTAGTAGCACGATAATACGTAGCAAAATTTTACGCTGTATTTGAGCATATTTACTTATCAAAGATTCTTTAGTGCTTTCAAATTAATCTCTTGTGTCATTTTACTTGGTTGTAGGCCTTGTGAAATGTGGTCTTAATATGATGTTTACATATCGGCTCGTCTCACATATAAATATTTTCTCTTCCAAGCCGGTAGTTGTTAAGTGTAATTTTTTAATATGTTATTAACAATATGAATTGTTGGTCAAATAATAAAAATGTAATATTAAGTGTTAATTTATGCAATTTCGAATACAAATTTTTAGTTCGTCCGAAAATATATGGTATTTGCTATACATATTTTTGGCATCGCTACGCGAAATCCATGTTTTTTAATATATTTCGATAGAGGAGTATCATGCCTCTTTATGAATGTGATTGAGACTTAATAAAATATTGCTGATCATTGGAATTGCTTTTAAAATAAAGAGCTTATAGTAGATATTTAAAAAAAATACTAAAGGTACAAAATCATACAAAATCTAAATAAATAGAAAAAATATTATATTTATCTAGCCTTAATAGAAAAACTGGCAACATTAAACACGTATCGCAGATTAAACGTTTAGATGTCAATTTATACAATGGGTCATAAAATAAAGCTACTAGATAACCAACACAATGAACCTTTTGAGAGTAATAGCTCTTATCTTTATAAACATAAAAGCTATAATACCATAGAATATATATTTTCTATGAAGGTACCGTTGGATGAATCAGAAAAGAACATATTTAAAACAAATAGATAGATATATTTATGTACAGATTGAATAGTTAAACGTTAAGATTTATTTTTGCGACTTAAAAAACGACATTTTGACTTTGTTTTTTTATTGTTTGTTATTTGATTCATTGTTTCCAGTTATATTTAAACTTAAATAAAGATTTCAAATTAAAATAAATACATATATGTATGTAAATTAATTACAATATAGTATTTTGTAATATTATTGAAATTTAAAATATTTTTTTAATGTTTTTGTTGTCCGTATCAGCTAGTAACTGGGCCAAATTGAAGATTTATTATCCCCTGGTGGTGGCCCATTGGCGCACGTACTCCGCAAATTGTTCGCTTAGCACCTGATCATTGGAGGATTACAGACTATAATAAATTGCAATGGAGAATGTGGTCAATTTTGTTGAAAGCATTCCACCGCGACGATTAAAGTAAACGTTGATAGAATTGTGGTTTTTCAATAGCTTAAAAGTAATTAAAATGCATTAAAACGCTCTCGGTTTTTAAGCCCCGATGCAAAAAAAAGTGTTATAAGGTATTGAACACATGAAGCGATTTTGATATAGTTTGTTTCGTTTGAATGGTGACTCGATCGAAAATGTTTTTAACTATGATTAAAGTAAACCTGTTCAACTATTTAAAGATTATTACTTTTTTACTAGTTGTTGAAGGGATATGAGTAACTTCTACGGGTCTAATCGATTCAAAATATAGTATCGTTTACTTCAATGATATTCTAATAATATGGTAACCCTGACCCAATGCTGTAGCATCAACTGAAATCAGCCGGACACCAAACTCCTTACCAATTTACAGAAGATATATTGTGTTTAAATTCATTGGGATAGTATCGTAGATATCAATAAATATATATATATATTTTTTTTAATTTTCAATTTAAATTTTATACCGACTCACGATCGTGTCTCGTTCATCCTACGTGACTTTGATGAAATAATTACTACCCACTCAGTACAAGTATGTCATTTATTAAATAATTTAATTCTATTGATCTTATTGTCAGTTACCACTTAAAGAACACGAATAATTAGATTTAAGTAGTTACATAACGGATTGATAATGTTCTAGTATTTCTTATGATACATAAAAAATTTAATTAACTTTTACTTTACTATCGACCACGACATGAATTGTAAACACAATTTTCTTTATAAATTGTTTTGAAATTGCGTTGGGAGCAAATATATTCAATTCTATATAAACGTACCTCGTCCTCAGCGTCCACCTAGTCTCAACGTCCAATATTTGCGAATGGTTATTTTAGAACGAATCTTGGTTTCTTACCAAGATTCGATATATATCGATAGTACGTATTTAAATATCTTATGACTTGTGCTCAGGGAACTATGATTTAGATCTTTGCCATCAATATAACAGTGCTAAGTTTGTATAGCATTGTTATATTGAAGTTAGTATAGTTATTATGTGATATTTCTTTTTGCTTATGATAACGATAAGACGATGATAATTTTGATATATATATTTTAAATTTATATAGAATTTTAATTTTTTTAGTGTAAGTTATTAAATTTTTGCAAGGGTCGCGGGAAGCCGTTGGATGAGAGTAGGGCAAGACCGTCCGTCGTGGAAATTTTGGTCTCTGTCCAGCAGTGAACGTTTTCAGGCTGATATGATGATAATGATGATGTAGTGTACGTCCAGAATCGAACACGCTACCGACGGGATCTACTCGTATTTATTAGGTCGACTCGACTTTACGATTCTAAAAATCTTAGATTATAAATTATTTGAAATTATATATATATCATTTGAAAATATATATTGTTATATTTAATGTATAAAAATAAATACAATTTACTATTCTAGACTGTATTGGTTCTTTTAAAATTCTGATACATAGGCTCACACACACTAACAGATGAGTTACATAAATTAAGTTTCTTATAATCATTAAGTTTTTTTTATAAAATATAATTATATTTTTATCAAACTTAAATTATAGTATTTACACATAAAACAAACGATAAACGTTAAAAAGTTTCTAAAGTTAATTAAATGAAATTAATAAAAATTATACGAAAAAATACAAAAACTTCTTCTAAATGTTTTTCATTATAAGTAATAAGATGTGTTCTTATAAAATATGTTCTTATCACAAAGGACTATTAAGTGGAATATTCACTGAAAGGTCAAGGCGAGCCACGCATCTCGCATTCTGGGAGTGCCACCCCACCCTAATTCAGTTTCAGAAGCCGACGCGGAATTTATTGCGTGGATCATAAACAACATACATTAAACTTTTATACATACATACTATATATAATTTACTCGCTGTTTTTCATTTTGTCTGCGTCGAGTTATTATTTACGTACGAGTTTATTTCTTTATGAGGAGCAAGAGCGAAAACCAGATAGGCAACCTCATGTACACCCAGCCATAGATATTAGTACTCTTCGAAATATATTCGTTACAACGTCAATAAGATAACTGTAGGATTTTTTTTAATGAATAGGAAGACAGACGAGCATATGGGCCTCCTGATGGTAAGTGGTCACCAATGCCCTTAGACATTGGCATTGTAAGAAATGTCAACCATCGCTTACATAGCCAATGCGCCACCAACCTTGGGAACTAAGATTTTATGTCCCATGTGTCCATGATTTTATACCACCAGTATAAAACCCTACCACCAGTAGAACTTTAGGATCCTTGAGCCAGTTATGTCACTGGTTCTCTCACCATTAAAACCAGAAAACAGGGATACTATGAATATACATATATATTATATTGGATGTGATAATAAAAATATACAAGCACTTTATTATTGATCCAAGTTCTACAAAAGATACACCAAGGCCACAAACAACACGTATATGGTGTATATAAAAAAAGCATAATCGCAAACGTCACTAGCCGAACAAAGCAAAATGTTAAAGGTTGATTTGCATACAGAATACAAATGCGTGCAACGCGCCCTTGGCCTTTATGCAAAGCTTCCGATGATAAAAAACCCTATAATATTCCATTTACGAGTGTATATGAAAATCTTTAATTGGATCTTGTCAGTTTATAAAATATATATTAAAAAGAAAGTTATATTGTTATCGAACCATATATTTTATGTTTCGAACTTTGGATTGAATTGATTTTGTAAATTATGCTAATAAAAACTTTATGTCATTAATAAAGCCTAGCATACATATTTGTTAAAAATTGAAATATTTTCTATTCAAATAGGCTATTATAAGCATTTGTTCATTGATGGTAGAGCTTTGTGCAAGCTCGTCTGGGTAGATACCATCCACTCATCAGATATTCTACCGCGAAACAACAGTACTTGGTATTGTTGTGTTCTGGTTTGAAGGGTGCGTGAGCCAGTGTAATTACAGGCACAAGGGACATAACATCTTAGTTTCCCAAGATTGGTGGCGCATTGGCGATGTAAGCGATGGTTAACATTTCTTACAATGGCAATGTCTATGGGCGTTGGTGACCACTTACCATCAGGTGGCCCATATGCTTGTCCACCTACCTATACAATAAAAAATAATAATTTGGTAGTTCATCTAGAATTCATCTGGGAATATAAATGAGTACCATAACGATCTCTGTATGTAACCGATCCATAGCCTTTTCAACATAAATGAACTTGTATGCCAAATGACTTTCGGACAATACATAAATTTATTTTGATTAATTTTTATTTTTAATTCATTTCTGTAGCTATATAGTGGAAAATGTCCCAAAACTTATATATCCATCTATCGGTTACGCGCTGTTATTTAAAATTATTGAGCTGATTTGATTTCTTACTAAAATAGGTTGGCCCACTTCATCATAACTTCTTTCTTCAGATATGAAATGTTTAATTAAAAACTTTTTATAAACTCGATTGCCTAATATGTATGTATAAATAAACATATAGAGTTTCAGTAATATAAATACGAAAAACAGCAATATTAATATAGTCCAATCAAGAAAGTTCCTGTGTAATGCGAAAAGTTCGCAGCTTCGTTACGAATTAATGAGCTTTACACGCGACGGCCGTTTGTCAAGTTTATTTTAAGATTGTTTGCTTAAAGATATCGTAGTTATATTAGAAATAAATTGTACTAGCTATTCGTCTTGATATCAGATTTGAAAATGAGGTTTTATACCATGATATATTTTTAATAAAGATTTTTTTTTATTTAGCTCACAAAACTGACAACAATTATACAATCAACAATGGTATACAGTAATACTGAAAACCGAAAATATTTACAATTGAGTCTTCTCGATGTGGACATTACATGCTTATACATATATATACATACATATGAGGGCTAAAGAGCAAAAAAAAAATTACATTAGTTAGTAACTACAGACTAATAAAATTTACATAAGAACAAACACAAGAAACTTATAAAAACTATCACCCATAGAATAAAAATAAATAACTTTAAAGCAAGACAAAATTAAAAAGTAAGTAAATACTAAAAATTAGATAAATAATTTAAAAATAAAACTTAAAATTAACCTATTTGTGTAGACATTTTTTTTTTAATTTAATAACATTATAATACAAAATCGAGCCGAGTGACATATCTGCTTGTAGTGTAACAATACATCTTGTCTTTGGAGTTAATCGACTCATATGCGGTAACGGAAAACGGTATCAAAGTCGGTGTCTTCAAATCCAGAGTAAACAGGTTTCTTCTAGGCAAGCCTGATATATCCTAGACCGTGTCGATGCTTAATATCAGGCAATTTAACGGTCAAGCGGTTTTTATTTATTGTACTCCGTTTCTGTGTATATTTTTCTAAACCGATGCGCCGATTGTGACCATTATTTTATATTACATTGGAACACAGATTTGATAATTGTATCTGAAGCGTAGTATCGTAATGTAAATAAACCACTCCAATTACTTGAAATTTGAAATCTTTGATAGCGAACGCCGATATTTTAAAATTATCTAGTCTTGAATTTAAGGTATAAAATCCTCGCGAAGCTTTCTTTTAAAATAAAATATAAAAGATTAAAGATTCGAATAAATAGCTGTAAAATGGGTAATGTTTTGACCCACTTTTATACTGAAAAATATATAATATATATAATAGTAGATAGCCAATAAAGTAAATTGCGAACGCACCTTTTTTTGTGACTCACTTCTTTGTACAGGATGTTATATTATTAGTCTGCGAAATAAATAGTACGAACGATATATATATTTAACTTTAAAAATAAGGTTATGCAATGCAAATATATTTACAATATATAAACAACGCATATTGAGCGTGACACGCTTGTCTTATTAAAAAATTATCTTGGTATGCCAAAGTATAAAACTTTGAAGCCTTGGTGAACCCCTTAAAAAGAAAATTTCACAAACTCTCCTTAGTGTGCTTCTACTTCACGAAACGACGGTCTCCAAATTTAAAGGCTCTATGTAATATATGTACGTATGGATTTCCGTCTCATCGGTCAATAAGATTGAGGAAATAGTGCAGATGTGCTTGTTTACGTTCGTGTGCGTTAATATATCTTCAACGTGGTTGACTAGTCAACGTTGAGACTTGAAAGATTTTATAAAGTTAATTATTTAATTATATGTATTTATTATGTAAACTTATTTCGATTTGTATATTTTAAAGCGTGTGTATCAAACTATTGAGCGTTTCCGTATTCCTAATGTATATAATGTTTTTATCCATTTGTCATATTCATGAATTATATTACTTGGTGGTATTTTTGAATCGTCGATTCCACAGTCGCTTAGACCAGGGTCTTTAATCAGTGCGTCCTACCTGTAATGACTTACGGTGCCGAAACGTGGACACTCACCGTAGGACTGGTGCACAAATTTAAGGTCGCTCAGCGAGCAATGGAACGCGCGATGCTTGGGTTTTCTCTGGGCGATAGAATCCGAAATGAGGACATTCGCCAGAGAAGTAAAGTCACCGACATCGTGCGTAGAATTAGCTCGCTGAAGTGGAAGTGGGCTGGTCATGTCTCCAGGCGCATTGATAGCCGATGAACGTAGTGTAGGACAAGATGGACTGACGATTTAAAAAAGGTGGCAGGTACGGGATGGATGCGGACTGCCCAAGATCGGGATAGTTGGCGTTCTATGGGGGAGGCTTTCGTCCAGCAGTAGACGGCAAAAGGCTGAAAAAAAAAAACTTGGTGGTAGGGCTTTGTGCAAGCACGCTTAGGAAAGTAGGTGGTCCACTCATCACAAACTGCAACTGTGTAATTTAGTATTGTTATGTTTGAAGGGTGAGTGAGTGTACTGGCTAGTATAACTACAAGTGTACTATGAACATAACATCTTAGTTCCCAAAGTTGGTGGTGCATTAGTGATGTACGGTATCGTTAATATTTCTTACATCGTCAATGACTATAGGTGGAGATCACAAAGTATAGGCGGCCCCTTGATCAGACCGTCTATCCGAAAGCATGAATTCAAGTTGTAGTATGTTTTTATTTGCGGAACACTTAAAATGAATGTTTTTTTAAGAAAGAAAAATGTATTGTTTTATTATATAATATGACGTCGACGCACTTTTTTTTTTATAGAAAAGGAAGGTGGACGACCATATGGGACACCTGATGGTAAGTGGTCACCAATGCCCTTAGACATTGGCATTGTAAGAAATGTTGCCCATCGCTTAAATCGCCAATGCGCCACCAGCCTTGGGAACTACGATCTTATGTCCCTTGTGCCTGTAATTACACTGACTCACTCACCCTTCAAACCGGCACACAACAGTACCAAGTACTGCTATTTTGCGGCAGAATGTCTGATGAGTGTGACATTTTGTATGTAATTTCTATATACTATTACTTAAGCTATATAAAATTTACGTGTCTAACCTAGTACTTTGAACTAGGTTAAAATCAAAAGAATACATTTTATATACAATTCTTATCGTTACATCGTTTTATATACAATATTTATTTACACACAGTATTATTATTTTACAAATAAATAACATATAAATTTAAAACATTTTTTTAAGTACCCGTTAAGTTTTTTAGATTATTTATCATTTTTATATTTTAAGATTCAATTCTTTTAAAATTGATAAGTTCTCGTAGCGTGACATAATAAATATCGAAAGATAGGAAGAAATACAGTCTTCAGGTTTTATTTATGTACACATAAAAATAAAGCAATAATATAATTTGTAACTTATTTCACCGTAAACAAGCTTGCTAGAAAATTTGTTAAGGTATTTATACAGAAAAAAATATTTTTACCAACGCTATCAAGATGTGGTTTTCTATAAAATGTTTAAATAAAAATGCACATCTACAAATGGATAACAAGTGAATTACTTTTTATTCGAATTCATACTAAAATAAAACGTTAATAGCAGTAAAAGCTTTTAACGCCAATTCCCATTTGTGTAAAGTTTTTTTTCGATATAAAATGAAAACACTAATACTTGTGAAAGCGTTAACGTGTGGATCGGAACATTTTAAATTTTTTATTTATTGTTTTAAGTTACATGTTATATATATTTTTAGTATTTAAAAATTATCTTTGTCATATATATTGTATAACCAATACTATATTCTAGTGAGATTATAATTTTTATGTATTAAAATTTTGTAGTTGTATGTAAAATGAGAGTGTGTGGAAGAACGTTCTATTTTCCCCCTGAGTAGATATCCGCCAAGCCACGAGTGGAGCACGGCACGGGAGATGCTTATTTTGCTATTATGTCGTGCATATGTGGAGGAAAGCCATCACAGGGGTTTCAGTGGATATACCTATACTACGATACGATACGATAGGATGTATGTATATGTACCCCACCTAACACAGTTCCCCCAGGGCCTGGTTACCTTTTGAAGATTTTTCCTGAGACACGAAAAAATCTATGGTACCGTGTACTATGTACAGTATGCTATCACAATCAAATAGTCTATTACAGTTAACATGTTTAGTTTCCTTTGTATTTCAATAAATTAATTTAAAAACTATTAACGCCATATAAAACCTGTTAAGTTGGTACCTTATTAAATTTTTAGTAATCGTAATTTAATGTAATGGTCATACTGTATACAGTAAAATTAGATGGGACGGCCCGAGCACTCGAGAGAGTCGTTTGTTAACTCCGAGGGAATTGTCAGACGTATTACAGTTTAATTAAGTATATTTAAATATGTACCATGTAAATTAAAAATCGTTTTGTGAGAGCTTACTTGGTAGGGCTATATATATATAGTCGGTATGGGTCGGTTACCACCCCCTCATCAGATATTCTACTAAACAGTAATGTTTAATATTGTTGCGTCCCATTTGGAAGCGTTAGCAAGCCAGTGTAACTACAGTCATAATCAGACAAATCTTAGTGCCCAAAGTTGGTGGCGCATTGGCGATGTACGGAATGATTATAAATAAATATAAAAAAAAAAAAAAAAAAAAAAGATTAATATTACGTACATCGCCGATGCCTATGGGTAATAGTTACCAATTTTTATTAGGAGGCCAAATAAAAAAAAACTAATATATATATATATATATATATATATATATTTCACATACTCATATATATATATATATATATATATATAATTAAATATATATACATATATATATATATATTTATATATATATGAGTATGTGAAATTACACTAGTTGAATAGTATCATCGAATTCAGAATAATATTAGAAGTAACGATAAGAATAAGCGACGTTAGCATAGTTCTTAATGAGTATAGGACATTGACCTGATATTGAAATTTGTAATATTCTCGGATATAATATTGCAATTGTTATCAGTCACTGTAGATTGGATGCTGATATGGTTTAAATACGTTATTCTTAAATCTAAGTTTTCATGTCGTTTATTGGTACTGATAGTTTATATTGAGCTCGGTTTTAAAAAATTGTGATGAAATCTGCATGTTGAATATAATTCTACTACATGTGTATCTACCATTATAATATAGCAGTATGATGGAAAAGCTGGAGAAAGCTCGCTTAGCCTTCCAAGGAGACATCTAGCAATGGGACATTTTAAGCAGTTACTTTTCTGTAGAAAATTCAAGAATATTTTGTAGGAATTGTATAAATGTAAATCGAGTCTAAATTATTATTCATATTTTAAATTACGAAGTTACCAGAAATATTGAAACGAATAATGGCAAAGTGACCTTAATTTGAAGTATAAACTCTTTATGCAGAGATGCTGACTAAGATCAGTTTTACGGTATTCTATGAGGGCGTAATAATTCATTTTTAAAAGTGTTAAGATGGATCTTTAAAAAATTCGCTGCATTTCAAATTTTCACAGAATCTTTGACGGAATTCAAGATAATATGTAATTCAAGAGTTCGATGGCTTAGCTTTATTAGATTTTGAGTTTATCTTATCCTTGGGGATACTCGGTACGTCCTCTTCGAATGGAAAGCTAAATTAAGTAGAATACTTTCCGAATACTTTCGAACTAAGTCTTCTGACTCAGCTATCTTGAGTTTCCACAAAGACTATTGGTTATTCGCGGCTTCGCTTCGTTCAATCATACCTTATATATGTATATTTATGAATATACATATGCATATACATAAAAAGACATATGTAAGGTTTGGATAAATTTAGATTATTCGATTTAAGATGACTAACGATATGGATCATATTTTGTATTCAGGTTAGGTTTAGCATTTTATGTTTATCTGTACAGGTTTATTTCATGAAAACGCGCAACTTTTCACACAAATACAACATTTTTTTATTATTAATCATATTAGAGCAGAGCGGAGATTGGTCGCCCAGGCTCTTTATTTAAATTGTGTGTGTAGGAACTGACTTAAAAACTGGCGTAAAAAAACGAAAACAAATGAAGATGTATGACGGTATATAATGACGGCATACCAGTCGATTTTACCCCCATTGCGCGCTAACATATGATCCATATAATAAGTAAATATATGTGCCAACATTTCTGGTGATTGATCAAACTGTTTCAAAGTGTGTCAAACAGTGTCACAAGTCTATTAAACTCATTATAATACTTCAGTTCAAACAGCTACCAATATACAAACATTAATTATAATTAATGTTGGTGTATTGGTATAATAATTATTCTGGATCACGTGAAATACAAATTATTGCTGTTTGTTGTTAAAGTAACTTTACTGATGCGTGGCTAGTATTTAATAGTGAGCTTTCAGCTACCGGCTACCTACTAACAACTTCATACAAATAACTGTTTTTATAATATTTGTTTGGAACATATAATAATTATTGCTATAAATTATTATTTCTGTCACATTTATTATTTATTGAACTAAAAACGAACATCTCTTTGCATTAGGATATATATTGATTGTTTAAAAGTTGTTATTAATTATGTTGTAAAGTCGCTTTTGAAAATTACTGACTCTCTTACAAATTAGAAATAGAAAAAATCTATGCTGTAATTCTGCAAGTTGGTTCTTTAATGTTACCATTTTATAATTTCATCACCGTCTCGCTCTTCACTGGCATATAATAATAAAGTTCTCCAGCCCGATTTCTAGTTAGCTAGCCCTGCATAGTTAGCTAATCTCAAGAGAGATTAGCCAACTACGCAGAAGATATTACTATAATACACAAGTGTGTGCGCAAACACAGGTGCACTCTCTATTCCCTAACTCTCATAATCCGATGGGACGACAATCCAATACGACCGGAAAGAGTTCAGGCGGAGGACTAACGGCTTTACGTGCTTTCCGAGGCACGCGAGTGTATTCACTTTCAACTTCCAGACTCCGGGCTGCTACGGAAAATTTTTTGACAGAAAAACCCAATAACTTTTTATTGGCCCGACCTGGGAATTGAACTCAGGACCTCTGGGTCTGCGGCCTTACATCAAGCTATTAGACCAACGAGGCAGTCAAACTGACTGCCTCACTAGCATAATGTAATTTGAAATGTATAAAACCAGTATTTAATGGCTAGTAATATAGTTTGTACTGAGAAATACAAACGGAGGTTTGCACATTTTATGTTTATTTGTCTTTAACTAAAGCAGATATTGAATGTCTTCCAATCTTCGACTGAATAATCTTTTGATCAAACATAAATTTGCGATTCATCCTTTTCCGCTCGAATTTAGAAAATCTTATCTCAGCGAACGTAGAATTCAGATAAACTTTCTTGCTTTGTTCTTAGTTTGAATCTAATATGATATTAAGATATAATGAAATGAACAAGAATATTATGTATTTCAAGTGCTAATTATCTTACAATTTTGCGCTCCGCAATGTGTGCGTTAAAAGTAATTTTGGGATGTATAAGGGCTTATCTTTAGTAAAGCAATGTAGTTGATTACACCCTTGTCTCTGTAGAAAAGTGTGTACGTGTGTGTGCCCATGGACTAAATTAATTGACTACGGTAATATACGCTAAACGTTCATATAACGTACTGCAATAAAACTTTGAAATTTCAGATACCATTATATAATCAAAAGTTATTTAGGCTTTATATTATAAGACAATTTTGTTAGTTATATTAGCTTGTGTCAATATAATGGTTTTAGGACAGCATAGTGAACTAATTTGTATAAATAAAGAACGTTTGATTAAAAAAGTTAGCGCGTTAGTTTCCCTCAGCCCTATCTTTTCATAATGAGGAAGAAGCGATGAAGCTTATTCTGCGTAAGATATTCTACTGGTGTACTATTCGTGTAGAAGAATATCACACAAGCAGGTTTCCTTCACCACCAGCGTTATTTGCCCCGATTTAAACCAATTTTTTATTGAGACATACTCATACCTAAATTATTTACATGACAGACTGGCTAAAGGGTTACCTAATTCAAGTCCCCGCCACCCATAAACATTGGCACTGTTAGAAATATTGATCATCCCTTACATGAATAACGCGCTACTAACTTTAGGAACTAATCATTTTGTACCTACCAACGATTGCGCTGCCTTGATTCCACTAGGAAATCAACTCTTAATTTAAATACTAGTCCAACATTAATGAGTGAAGTTATGAGCGTGGCTGTATTCGACTTAACATGGAAGGTATTATATAAATCTTTAGAGTAATTCTGAGAATTCTTAAACTGAATGCTAGGCAGTCCGAGATGACGTACGTCATTTGCAATTCTAAAGTAGATTCTAGAACATTAAAGTTTGCTAGTTGTATGTACGTACTCGTATTTAAAACCCTTTTTTTATTTTGTTTAAAATGCCATTATCTTAATTTTTTCTAGTAAGATTATAATAATATGTGTAATTTTTGTTCTTCTGTGCACATGCGTTTAGTTTTAGGTATTTTTTTAATAATACTTAGAGATTTCGACCTAGAATAGAAGCTCTGTTCTAAGTCGAAATATATGACAAGTTTCTCAAAGACAATTCAAGCTCTGAGAATCGAATTCATGATTATATTTATAGTATCGGCAATTTAATGTAATGCTAAAACTCAAAGTATCTAAAATCACGTTACAAATCTTATAAACATAAACTTCTAAAGTTAACTCAGAATCCTTTCACCGATCATCTAATGACGCCAATTCTTCGAAAATGCGATTTCAATAACAATTTCAAAACAGAAATATGCATCAATTTAATTTCCATTACGTTGCTTGTATGTCAAGGTTTATTATACCATAACTTTAGCAGTAATGTATTCGTTTGTAAGGAAAATTTTCGCGTAAAACATTCTAATAGGAACGTTCTGTGGTGAGCATATAAATTCAATTCATCCTGTATCTCCGTACCGTCCAACCAGACGAAGGCAAAAGCGAGATCGCGCTAGATATCCTTCAAAAGTTTTAATTTTGTCACAAACAAATATCAAATCTAATCTTCAGATATAGAGTCGCAATTCCAATGCGCTTATTGGTACATAGGTTGTTTTATATGAAACAAATCATGTGTCCTTTTCACCCCGCTTTCAGAGGGTAAGCAATCAGTCGCGAATATACCGTCCCGAGCGTCGCTCGTTCTCAGAATATAGAAAATATTTTACACATAAATAATACTGATATTGATATATATTTTGTAAGTTCTATTATTGTCTGGATATAAAGCTGAATTGAATATTTTTGGATATATTAAAACGTCCTTAGCTCAGTGTTTGCTTGTTCGTATATAAATCAGTATTTAAAAAATAATTTAAGTTAAAAAGTGCGCGTAAGTCGTTTTATATTTTTTAAGTGTGTGTTTCGTTTAAAAAATAAACATGAAGGCTTCGTCATTTTCCCTGCGTGTTATGCGAAGGGTGAGTATATTTGTTTATTGCTTGAACATGAATTGATGGATATTATATTTATGTAATGGGGTTTTTAGCTCAGAGTGTAACAGGTTGGGACCGCCCCGCATCTGCCGCTCCACAGGTTGGTTGGAGAATTCTTCGAAGTGTATTGACGCTTTACCGACCACACCCTGATAATGTTATCAATTAATTATTGTCATTATATTATTGGACAGATAAATTGCCGTCTAATTGCTGTTGGACCGCGTGACATCTAGGTTGAACGTCGAATAAAAATCGCGTAAGCTTCTGCAGATAAAATACGATTCTATCGAAAGGTTTTTGATCGTAACCGAAAATATTCAAATTATTTATTAATTAAATAATTTTCTATCTTTTATCTGTTTATTCCATTCTATTTGAAGACGCGGATGATATTTAAATATTTTTTTTAAACATCTGTGTTTATATAGTCCTTGATTTACAAAATAGTGAAGCAGTTTTAATAAACATTGATCATATGTTTTTACTCTGAAAGTATTCAATACTATATAAATTTTTCGTAGAAATTTTTAAATTCTTAACTAAATAACTAAAATTGAAAAAAATCTAAATCCGCAAAGGGCATTCCTTCATTTATATTAATTAAACATAAATTCATTATATATAAAAAAAATGTATATCTAAGAAAATTAACGAATACTAATTTCACGCTTTTTTAATAAAAGCTTTAAAATGGTTTAGTGGAAAATCTCAAAGCGTAACGGCTGAGCTTCAAAACCGGCCGCAGCTTTATGATTTATTAAAACCAGTAAAATAACTCACTTCAAGAGCCTACTTGGATCAAGTATCTTTTAAAATTATTTTATTTTGATTAATTGCTTAAAATAACTTTAATAAAAATATACAATTATGAAAACGTTAAACTAAACTAATCTTATTAAAACTTTAAAATGTTTTTGAGAGCATAGAAGAAAATATTAAATTATAAGAGAGTACATATAAAAATAGGGTTAAAATAAAACCTATTGTCCCTGAGCTACGTAAAAACCTGTATTTCATACGACCATGCTTTGCTAAAAACAGATGGTATATTTTATTAACGTGTTACATAACAATCAAGTGGGTCTATAAAGTATTTTTACAGCGATTTTTTACTTTTACAAAATGAAGTAGCTTACGAAATATTAAAGAGATTTATAAGAGACAAGCTGCCCGCGTGGCCCATTTCACTTTCTTAACATTTTCAATAATAATGTTTTAGCGGATGATTGCTTTAATGAAATAAACCCATGTCCAAAATTTCAGCTTTCGGTAGTTTTGGCTGCATTGATCAGTTAGTACAAACGATGTTATAAGTATAGATTAATTAAATTTATACTTCATTGAAAACTTCTATCCATCTTTATTTAAATTCCAAGGCAAAGGAAATATTACATTAATTGTGATTTAAAAGCCATATTTTTATGGAAAGCGAACTCGCGACAAGGTCGAGCGTGCCGATCGTACGTGAAGAGAATATAAAATTTGTTAGAAGGAACTAGTTGAAGCGAGTTGCTTGGTTTACTTTTTATTCGATTCAAAAAGAGAGCATACTTACGCTCTTGAGTTGATAATGAGTTGTATATAAATGAATTATACAGCTAAACCTTCCACGTGAATAACTCCGTCCATTGGTGTATATTGTTACAAAACCCGTTCTGTAGTTTTGGAGTTTATCACGTTCAGACAGATAGGTGCGGCGGTAGACTTTGTTTTATTATATGTAGTGATTTTACAGCAATTGCGATGTTGTTAATTATTCTCACCTTACCATACAGTTTTAGTAGAACATAGAATTTTAACGGACGCTCATACGATTTAATTACTGTTCAAAACATCCTAAAACATTTTAATTATATGTTAATTTCTCTTTACTTTGTTGCTTACAAAAGGAAATTATGTTAACACCTTAAAGTTCTAATTACGGCATTACAGTTTTATTACTTAATAAATGTATCAAGGTTGAAATCTAACAGCCTTACTTATAATCGTCGCTTAGCTGGTGATTAGTTAAACAATGCTGTGTCTTCTTCTTTCGAATGTCATATCAATAATGACAGAAAGAGAGGAATCAGTTTAACTAAACAACCGCTAAGCAACGTTTATCAGTAAGATAGTAAGGCTTTACATCACGTACTTGGTAGTGTAAAGCGACATTTTTTATAAACAACTAAATAACTATTCTGAAAGTGTGAAGTTCCTTGGCGTGTAATAGAGACATGACGATAGTGACTGTTAGTTAGATAGTTACTGGTAGTAGGGCTTTGTGCAAGCTCGTTTGCGTAGGTACCACCCACTCGTCAGATATTCTACCGCAAAACAGCAGAACTTGGTATTGTTGTGTTCAGGTTTGAAGGGTGAGTGAGCCAGTGTAATTACAGGCACAAGGGACATAAAATCTTAGTTCCCAAGGTTGGTGACGCATTGGCGATGTAAGCGATGGTTAATATTTCTTGCAGTGCCAATGTCTAAGGGCGTTGGTGACCACTTATCATCAGGTGGCCCATATGCTCGTCCGCCTTCCTATTCTATATGAAAAAAATAGTGCAATTGGTATTGACTTGGACAATATCACTAAAGTGATTATACGAATTTTCCAATACATTCATAGCAACATCAGTTCATTGTTATTAAATGTATGACGATGACGAGCCATCATCGCAGCTTCGCTCGGGTAGATAAGAAGAAAAATGGCTTTGCGTAAAATCCGTTCTTAGTGAGCGTCTACGTCAAGGTAAGGATTTATGACGAATTTCAAGTCGATTGGGCGGATAGTTTAGATATCGTGATGAGCGTTTTACTTATATTTATATAGATAAGGAACCGTGGTTAGTATTGTTGATTTTCATGAAGGATATATCAATGTTATTATTTATAACGATATTACATAAATTAAGATGAGTAAGGACTTTTCATACCGCTTTTCCACTTGAGAAGTGACGATTCGGTGGTAACATTTCCTATACCGAAATGTTGCAAAATATTAAATGAAAGGTGTACATATATTTGAATTAAGTATATTTTAAATTTCATATCAAATGATGTGTAATAAGAAACTGAATATTATCTATACTATTGAATATAGCTGAGAACACTGTGTTAGTTTGTACGAACGCTTTGAATATGCTAGTCAGATTAAAAGAAATATTTTAACGTTACAAAGTCCATTTATTGACAAAGGTTATAAGAGTAGATACCAGATATAGCATCACGTTGACACACGGGATACGAGACACATCACACTACACACACAGGAGCTATTTGGGGGTCAAAGTTGCTCACGTCCGTAGGTCTCACCAAAGACAGGTTTCATCCTTCATTACCCTACACGTGGTCCCTGGGTGGTGCTAATTGAGCAACATATTCTAGGTGGGAGGCTCCGGCCGTAGCTAGCATTACCACCCTGCGAACAAAGCCGCACCGCCATAGCGATTTGTCAAGTGGCTTAATTCACATTGTCGCGCAGCATTTCGTGTTCCGGTACGAAGTTTGCAGCAGCTTACCATGGGGGATTGGGTCTGTATAGTTGTGCTCTGCATTTGGTGACAGGTTCTGACCGTAGTCACAGTGACGCCGGGCGGCTCAATCTGGAGGGCAGCGGGATCCGAAGCACGGTGCACCGCTGGCCGACCGCAGTTAGTAAGGGGCCCAATTAGTAGGTTCGCCATCTACGAAAGGCTGCCCCGCCAACTTGCGAAAAATCCTGGGATGGTTTCCATCGTGCTGGTTGGCGACCAGAGAGAGGTCCCGGTGGCGATTCCCAGGGGGGTTCGGGCGTCCCCGCGGTCTCCAGTTGAGTCTACCATCTCCGTCTCTGCGGTAAAAGTCACGGTGTCCAAAATGCGGCACCTCGTACAACTTCCATTTCCCCATACCTATTCACGCCCACAATTAATGAGTTATAAAAAAAGCAAGAAGAATGTTTCACAGCGGCTGCACCACCTCTCATTTTCAGTGCATCTCTCTAATATACGAGGTTTGCACTCCAATCTCTTTGCGGTCCACCACCACCTTGAGACCGCCATGCCGCACTTGCTCTTTCTCACGGAGACACAAATCACCAGTCCAGCGGATGTAGCGTACTTACAGTATCCCGGATATTCTCTCGAGCACAACTTCAAACCTCGTGCTGGGGTCTGTATGTACGCTCGTAATGACGTCTGCTGCCGGCGTCTCCGAAACTTGGAGGTACCCGATTTTTCGGTAATGTGGTGCGTATCGGATACAGGTTTGGAGCAGATTGTATACGCCTGCGTCTATAGGTCGCACAAGGGTGACCAGGAGACAACTCGGATGTTTGAGTATCTCAGCGTGACGGCTGATGCCGTCCAAAGTCGTTACCCGACTGCTCAAATGGTATTTCTGGGGGATTTCAACGCTCACCACCAAGATTGGCTGTTCCCATACCAGAACACCGACCACGCCGGGAGAGAGGCGCTCAAATTCGCAATATCCCTAAACCTCTCTCAGCTGGTACATGAAGCAACTCGGGTACCGGACGTGGACGGTCATACACCTAATTGTCTGGACCTTCTACTGACTACCGACCCTGACCGGTTTTCAGTGTCAGTTGCAGCTCCCTTGGGCACTTCTGATCATTGTGTGATCAGGTCGGTCTTCAACTTCCACCCTCTGGACTCCGGTCCCACTGGAACCAGACGGGTGTGGCGATACAAGTCGGCAGACTGGGACGAGATGCGACACTTTTTTGCATCCTACCCTTGGCGGCAGATATGCTTCTCTTCCACTGATCCGTCGAGCTGCGAACAAGCCATATCTGAAGTGATATGTCAGGCTATGGAGTTCTTTATTCCATATGCTGACGTATCACTGGATGGCAAGATCCCTAGGTGGTACAACGCTGAGTGCGCCGCAGCTGAGGCCCGTAAAAACTCAGCGTTTGTAGCGTGGGCAGCAGCCCGCACCACCAAAGCTCCGGACATTGCGACTAAGAAGAGAGCCTTTAACTCTGCTGCCAAGTCCTACAAGAAGGTTCTCAAGAAGGCTCGTTTCAACCGAACTAGACGTCTTGGAGCCAAATTAGCTTCCTACCCCCGTGGTAGTAAAGCATTCTGGTCTCTGTCCAAGTCGGTTGAGACAAACTTCTGTCGTCCATCGCTGCCTCCACTGCTGAAGCCTGACGGATCCTTGGCCTTTACGGCAACAGAAAAGGCTAACTTATTAGCGGCCCTGTTTGCCGAAAATTCGCGTCTCGATGCAGGAAGTGCCTCACCGCCAAATATACCACCTTGCGACTCAATGATGCCAGAGATACGAATTCGCCAAAGAGAGGTCCTAAAAATTCTGCGCACCTTGAACGTGAATAAGGCCAGTGGCCCTGATGGGATTCCAGCAATAGTCCTGAGGAATTGTGCACCTGAGTTGTCCCCTGTTTTAACACGCTTGTACCGCCTCTCTCTTAAATCCGCTCAAGTCCCTAAAGCCTGGAAGATTGCCAACGTACAACCAGTACCTAAGAAGAGTAGCCGTACCGACCCGGCCAACTACCGACCCATAGCAATCACCTCCATACTTTGCAAAGGTTTGGAGCGTGTATTGAATAACAAACTCCAGGCGTACCTCGAAGAAAACGATCTCCTATCGGACCAGCAGTACGGCTTTCGTCGGAATCGATCAACAGGAGATCTCTTAGTGTACGCTACTCACATCTGGGGCGAGGCCATGGACAAGTATGGTGAAGCGTTAGCCGTTTCACTTGACGTGTCCAAGGCTTTCGACCGGGTCTGGCATGCGGGCCTTCTTAGCAAGCTTCCTAGCTACGGGATACCTGTTGGCCTTTGCAACTGGATATCAGATTTCCTGAGTGGACGATCGTTTCGAGTTGTCCTAGATGGCTTCTCGTCTGATCTAATGGCGATTAATGCCGGTGTTCCTCAGGGTTCAATTCTCTCCGCCACACTCTTCCTGCTGCATATAAACGATCTGCTGAAACCCGGTATCTTTGGGTACGCAGACGACAGCACTGTCACGGAGAGATACATATCCGGCTAGTACCCGTGGCCCGAGCTAGTACAACAGAAACTCGAGAGCACAGGGAGGCCTTGGTAGAACGCATCAATTTGAGATTGGAAGAGGTTTCGAATTGGGGCGATGCTAATAAAGTCAAATTTAATCCTGCCAAGACTCAAGCGTGTTTGTTTACTGCCAAGAGGAGTCCATTCCACCTGACTCCGACTTTCCGGAATGTATCTGTACCCATCACCGACAGTATTGAGCTTCTAGGAGTTACATTAACATCCAAACTCAACTTTGGACAATACATTGAATCCAAAGCTAAAACTGCTGGTAAAAAACTTAGCATCCTCAATAAGGTCAAACAGTACTTCACACCAGAACAGCTTCTGACTCTTTATCAAGCCCAAGTCAGATCGTGCATGGAGTGCTGCAGCCATTTATGGGACGGCTCTGCTAAGTACCAGCTTGATACTTTGGATTCAGTGGATCGTCGTGCTAGAAGACTCATTGGCGACCAGACACTGGTTACAAAACTCCAGACCTTAGAACATCGTCGTAAGGTTGCCTGTCTGTCGGTATTCTACAAGATATATTTCGGCGAGTGTGCTCAGGAACTTTTTGATTTGGTTCCCCCGTCACCCTTTTACCTAAGAACTGCGAGGCATCGAAAGGATCTGCACCCGTACGTGGTTGACGTTGACGTATTTAGGACACGTACGAAGCGTTTCGCTACCTCGTTTCTGATACGCACCGCCAAGGTCTGGAATACCCTCCCGACCTCCGTTTTCCCCACCACCTACAATATGGGTACCTTCAAGTTCCGAGTGAATAGGCACCTTCTAGGCAAGCGCGCTCCATCTTAGACTGTATCTCACTTTCCATCAGGTGTGATACAGTCAAGCGCTAGCCTATACATTTAGAAAAAAAAAAAAAATTCCAGCTGTAACGTTTAACGAGGGTGAACTTTGTGGACGGCGCATATTTAATGTTAAGGCAATATGTTTCAATCAAGGTGAACACTTATTAACTTGGCTTGTGTTCTCGCCATTCTTTTTACAGCAATTACTTTATAAAACTCATCAGCATTACATTTTCTGGGGTGACATTTCGTAATAAAGATTATTCTTAATTATGATATCCTCCTAGCCTTTGATTTTCAACGAAGATTAGCCAAACCAGGCAGGAGATGGCTCAGTGATTTGAACGTAGTCTTACCTGACAATTACGGGTTCAAATTCAGGCAAGCACCACTAAACTTTCATGGGCTTAATTTGTGTTTATAATTCATCTGCAGGATACATACTACTGTTACTACTACTAGTTTTTATTAGCTAGTAAATATTATTGGAGAACAATGTATGCTAAGCACGCGTGCATTCTTTATCTCTTCAAGAGAATACCCATACTCTCTCAAAGTCAGATAATCAGAAACGACCAACACCTCTCATCAAACCTCTGCTTTGCATGAAAACAGGCAACAGAGCGTTGTAGTGAATAAATTGAAAAAGCAATCATCAAAGAAGCTCTTATATATATTAGTATATGTATATATATATATATATATATATATATTAGTATATATTACTATATGTACTCTATAATTATATATATATTAGTAGTAGGATAAGCAACGTAGTTGGTTAAGTCTTGTATGTGCAAGTTACCTATTACACATGTTCCGGCTAAATATACGCTAGATATTAACAAGTTACTTGGTAAAGAACAATAAACTAAAGTTACAAGTAAGAATTCCTTGAATCTTTTGATATGATTACCTAAATTTGCCAAAGTGATTAGTACTCTATAACTAGGAACTAAGTATGGTATGTGTGGAATAAAGACTAGTCGAAAAACCAAAAGAATTAGTTATATATGCAAATGATATGAAGGTTTTATATATTTTGCATTTAAGAGCGTGACGTTATTTATTCATTTAATCTTATAATATTTAATGAGCAATTCTTGGGTACATAATTTGTGTATCTCGGTAACGGCTCTTTCGATTTAACTCCAATTTTCTATTTAAATAAGGTTTACTTTTCCAGCTTATTTATAAATGAATGTAATGTAATGTACAATGATTTTATAATATTTAATTATAACTGCCTCGTTAGTCTAGTGGCTTGGTGTAAGGCCGCAGACTTGGAGGACCTGGGTTTAATTCCTAGGTTGGGCCAATAAAACGTTATTGGGTTTTTTTGTCAGAAAATTCTCAGTAGCAGTCCGGAGTTTGGAAGTTGAAAGTGTGTACACTCCCGTGTCTCGGAAAGCACATAAAGCCGTTGATAGTGCGCCTGAACTCTTTCCGGTCGTGTTGGATTGCCGTCCCATCGGATTATGAGAGTTAGGGAATAGATATTGCACTTGTGTTTGCGCACACACTTGTGCACTATAATATCTCCTGCGTAGTTGGCTAATCTCTCTTGAGATTGGCCGCCGTGGCCGAAATCGGTCTGGAGGACATTATTATTATTATTATTATGTTTAATTAATAACCTATCTCAAATTATATTATTATTAGTATTAATGAGATATGGGAAAATAAAAACCAATTGTGTCATGAGTCAGTCATGCTCAAAATATAAATGATTGCTAAGAAATTACTCGCTCCATGAGATATAGGTCTGACTAGTTTCGTAAGCGAAGCGAGAAATTACATCGGGGTGTACAGTTATTCCTAGATTTCTATTCATGAAATTACTATTAATATTATTCTTTAGATAATAAAAGTGAATAAGATATCAAATATTTTTTTATTACAATACCATTGCAAGCAAAAGTGTGAATATTTTATATTGCCTGATTTTTATGTAGGATAAATAATAATTTGTAAACCGTATCATCGTGGTGGAATAAGTTCCAAACCTTCGCCTCAAAAGGGAGAGGAGGCCTTCTGCCCAGCGGTGGGATATTCACAGGCTGTTACGGAAACCGGATCATTTATTAAGTTTCTTGTCGGTTAATCTTAGTAGAATCTACATAACGAACTGAAGATAACAAGAAATTGAATCTTGTATAATTACAAATCTATTGTGTTTGAACAAAGTATGTTTTAGTTGGATTTGATTTCATACTTACTAATATTATTGATGCAAAAGTGAGCTTGTTTGTAATGCTTTTACATCTAAACTACCCAATGAATCATCATAAAATTTTAAAAATACATTTACAGAGGTACAGAAGCGGACATAGGTTAACTTTTGCCCTTTTCCCCCTAACACGTGAGTGAAGCCACGGACGGAAACTAGAGGCAAATAATTGTTATATGTTAAATCAATATAAAAATCTTTTTTTTTATAGAATAGGAAGACGGACGAGCATATGGGCCACCTGATGGTAAGTGGTCACCAAACGCCATTATTGGCGTTTGGTGACCACTTACCATATTCACTTACACCGCCAATGCGTCACCAACCTTCTGACCCAAGATTTCATGTCCCTTGTGCCTTTAATTACACTGGCTCACTCACCCTTCAAACCGGAACACAACAATACCGCAAACCAGCAGTATTGTGGTAGAATATCTGATGAGTGGGTGGTACCTACCCAGACGAGCTTGCACAAAGCCCCAGTAATAATCGAATATTACAATTAATTAACGGATTATACGTTCTATATCTAGAACGTATAATCCGTTAATTAATCTATTTAGACCTTCAAAAACACCAACAGTGTTTTTATGGTCGTGGGAAATCAGGTATACTTTATTTTTAATCTAAGAGGGTTGCTTTTATTACTCTGTAAGTGTTTGAAAAGAGAATAATATAAAAAATGATTGATCTATAAATATTTTGTATATTTTAAAATGAATAGATTTTGTAACGTTTAAATTTATATAGTAAAAGCTAATATTATATTGTATAGTTTTTTTGCATGCTCTTAAAAAATTCTGATAACTTGAATACGGCTCGGATTCAAGTTATGTAAAATTATCTTATTATATATGATTTACATGAAATGATAAGACTAATCTTTTCTATCAAGAATATCTTTCGGGAAACGAATAACATAAATATAATTAATATTATGGTAAAAAATACTATATATAAATATTCAACTGCTGAGAGGTAGAGGATTCAAATTCGGATTAACGCCATTGATTTTTCATTTGCTTAATTGTTATTTATTTTTTTTGCTTTATTCATTTTCAACTGTGTAGAAAGAGCAAGGCTTAAGTACAATACTTTTTTCTTTCTTTATTTTTACATAAAGTAAGGAGTTTTTATGCGTGTAAAGTAATTTTTGAAACATAATTTTTTGCAATAAGCGGCGGAACTGAGCTTTAACTCCTTCCTCCTCAGGAAAAGAAACCGTCTGAACCAAGCAGTAAGGAATTTATGAGTTCTTACTAAAAGGTAAGGCACTAAAAAAATCCACAGTTTTTTTTTCAAAACAACGTTTACCGTCCTTTGTGTTGCGTTGCGTGTTTGTATGACATTCTCCTCTCTCTTCATTCATTCTCTTCATAGCTACACAGACCATTTAACGGTGTTTATATAAGACCAAGGAAAAACCATTCATGATTATAAAAAAATAATATTTTTTTTTGCTATTAGCAACATTTATTTACTGTGGTAAACCTTTTTTAGGTGCGTGGCTTTGTTAAATTTCAAGCAATATACATATAATTGGCCTTAATTAAATTTCGAAAAATTAATAGAACTATAGAAAAAGAGCCGGATGGCGTGATGGTTATGATGCTATAAATTTAAAATAATTTATGGCAGTTTCGGCATTTTTATTTTGTGTGTAGAAAGTTAAATGAATGTTAAATTTAAATAGTTTCTTATAATAATTTTATTTATTTTTTAAATGAATGTAATTCTTTTTTTAAACTTAAATTGTAAATGTGCTTAGATTATGATTGTAAGAATAGAACAACAGCCCGACTGAATGAAAGGTCACATATACATATTTATAAAATTGCAAACAATAAGAAATACGCAGTATTAGTGTTTGTGTATTTGTGTGTCTGTGTGCGTACATGATATGATTGTGTGTGAAGCGAGTTTATCTGTATTACATCATCCCGAGTGACACTGGCTATTATTTTTTTACTTCGTTTTTGTCAATGCAATCGCATTTGTTAATTTTTGACATCATCACAATTACTTATTGAATAATTTAACGGAATTTAAACAGGCAACTTAAAAATAATTATATAAGACAGTTTTGATTCCTCCTATGTTATTAACTTCAAATTACGAGTAGTTTCTTTCTCGTAAGCAGAAAAGTTAATAGTGCTATACGTTTTTATTGTAGCTTTCAGTGAGGATTACCAAAGCGGTACAACGAAATAAGAAACTCTGCAGATAAATGTTGTACAAGCAGTGAATAGCTGCAATGAACTCAAATACAATGATCGTGCAGCATCTGCACAGATTTTGATGTTTCACTTCCGCTTTGGTAGAAATTGATGTCGTCATGAAGGACACATAGCGGTCATCTTAACCTGGCATAACTAAAATAGCTGATTATTTATTTAGCTAAAAATCAAATCAATTTAATTTAAAAGTAAAAGCAATGTAAAGTAGCAGGTTCGATCCTGAAACTGAGATATATTCGTCCACACTCCTAACAAGCTATACGCTGAATTGGAATATTAGTAATGCCTTAAAAACGGTCACTGCTAACATTCTTAAAAAAAAAATTCAAGTAGGATTTTAGATGAATTCAATTTAAATATATTATCTAACCATATCGGCTTTCACAAAACCTCACTTCGTACCTCACTCGTCAAATGTTATAAGCTGACTTCGATGCTCGTATCCTTCAAATGTTATATTATTAAAGTCAGTCACTTACTGGCATTTCACCATTGAGTTTTACGGTGAGTTTCGAGTTTGTCCTTACAGATAAGCTCTAGTGCGTGATGTAGAAAATAAAATCATCAAGCGCAGCTTTGCAGGCATGGTTATATAGCAAAGTTATTATAAAAATAACCATTTTTCATTCTGATTGCGTTTGACAGACGATTCAAAGTATTACCCGGTTGACTTGAATAAATTTGACCCATAAAATAATTGGTATAAAGATCAAATTTGTTTACAATTTTTTTTGCGTTCACGTGTCACCACACCTCCTCCAACAAGCTTTGAAAATGTCACTGAAGGAAATATTTCTTCGATTAATAGGTTTATTTGTATTACTAAGTAACAAGTGACCTAGTTACCTAGATAGTTTAATTAGACAAATAACTTAAAGCGCGCTTAAAGCCAGCAAAATTTCAAATATTATCCGCGCGATCCTTACACGCCTGTCTCGGCACGTGATCTCATTTGTATGCTCTTTCTATCTATAACAACCGGTAATATTGTATTTTTTTCAAATATCATATAATAAAGCTAAAGAATATTTTCTAGTTCCGAAGCGCTGTCGCTTTTTTCTGTAGTCCTCTCGTCTCGATTTAAGTAATATTATATTTTAAGTATGGATAACATGCGACAGAAGATGTGGTTGTTCGTGAAAAGAAAATGTAATAAGTGCCAAACGTTTTTTATAGTTATAAGGATTTTTACAAAAAAACCCTAGTAATACTCCTAAAGTACTTGTTAATATAATTTATAATCTAATTTCTGTCTCAATAGCCTAAATTTTTTTGGAAAAATCTTTATGCTTTTATGTTTTTGATCAGAACAAGTCTTTCAAAATAGAATGTAGACAATATAAAAAAGTTATAAAAATACAAATATTTTCTTTTGAGAAAATTGTATTAATAAATGAAAAAACCCTTGAATATATAAGATAAATTACATACAAAATTTTATTTTTAACTTTCAGGTTAACTTATCCTTAAGCTCGTCGATTTCGTCAATGACGTTCAACCACGAGATGGCGTTCCGTTTTACGTTTTACTACAGTTACATTACAGCAGAAAGTACACAATCAATCTCGCCTAAAAATTAATAGTCTCGATCGATGACGGCGCCGCAGTCTCGCCGGCATGTTAAAATTAATTGGTAATAAATCGATTCTGTTATAATGTTTACTACAAAAAATCTAACGCTTTTGACCTTGAGAGTGAAATGATTGATGTTGACACGATAGCTTTTTCGATCCAATAATAAGAGTCGTGGCGACAAACTGGATGCATAAATATATCTGGCGCATTTTTTTAAAATCTGATAATGTCATTTACGTAAGAAATAGTTTTCTCTCACAAGGGGAAAAAGTATCAGATTCACTATGTCCTTTGTAATGCTGAAAAGGTGTATGCAATAGTTCACGATGTTCGGTTGAGTAGTTAACGTAATAAAAAAAAACAAATATTCATATTGGCATTTATAATGCTACGATTATTTACACTGAGTACTCAAATAATTCCATACAAAATTTTAAAACAACTACTGTATAAATCATTACCGATCCAACGGTAGCATGAATGTTAACGGTATTTCTTGTTGAATCGCAACTCTAAAACTCTGTTAACTCTAAAACTCTGTTAACTCTACAACTCTAAAACTCTCGTCTGTCCTTTCTAGGGGATAAGCTCGGATGTTATGTTTCATAAAAACGATTGCACTAACACTTCAAGCCTCGAAGTCTCGAAGTGTTTCAGCTGCAAACGGCATGAAGATAAAATAATAATTTAGAGGCGAATATTTGCACCGTTTGTTCGCTAAGAATTTTCCGCCGCGGCTCGGTTCTTTAACATTGTCTATCTCGAATAATTATTTAAATGTAACGTCTTATATTCATACGTAAATGATTGTTCACTTTTAGTTATTTAGAAGATAAAAATACAAGACATAAGCATTATTTGACTGGTCATAAAAAAGTGCGCGGCTGGTTTTTAAAAAAATGCATAGCTTCTTTGTTGCCTGTACAATTGCCAGTATGCCATTTCATGTTTTAATGAAGATTAGCCAAATGCGTAGATAATACGAGTATGTGCCTTCTCAATTCCCGCACTCTCGTAATCCTACGAGACAGCAATCTGACACAACTAGAAAGAGATCACGGCAAGGGCGTGTAACACTGGCAATTTTTCATACTAATGTTATGTCATACATAATAAAAGATTATTATGTATATTTTTAGAGTTGGTTATAGAATTATGAAATATAACACGACTTTAAATAGACAAATATAATTAATTTATATTATAACTAATGTACAGAGACGGATTCATCAAATATTCTACCATCAAAGAGCAATATTAATTGTTGTGTTGCGATTTGAAAGGTGAGTGCGTTAGTGTAACTATTCACGAGGGAGATAGCGTCTTAGTTGCCAATGTTTGTGGCGCATTGACGATTGAATTAATTATTCCATTTGTGACCACTTATCATCAGCAGGCTCATTTGTCAGTTTGCATACCGATTCTATATGTATAAAAATAAACAAACCTAAGACCATTTTTTTATCTATTTAATTTTGATCAATTTTTTTAAACATATTCTTTGTATTTCACCTTTAAGCTAATTTCGTTATAATTATATTAGTATTGCGTGTTTAGTTTCGAATATCAAAAATAGTTTTTATATTATGTTAATCGCTGCCAGCATCAAAATTACTTATTTTGATATTTTATTTATATTGTGGCGTACATTGTATTGCTATTTAAAATATTAAGACAAACAAACACTTTTATTGTTTATGTCACAATAACACGAGCTAAAATACTCGAATTTTCTCAGTTTATCGTTTTCCACATTTATTTTCGTCATAACAAGGTAGCGAATGTGTGCGGTTAACGGGCCAGAAGTTATGACGATGTGCAGAACAATGAATTCAGAAGTGGTAGGCGCGTACCATCTATATGTACATTGACTTTCACATTTCTAGTTCAAACCCGGGCAAGCTTTTATTTTCAAGTGCTTTCATGTACATGACGGTAAAGAAAAATATCAGGAAACCTGCGTGTGGCGAATGAAAATCCATCAATTCTCAAAGAAGAGAAAACCTTAGCCCAGCTAGTCGACATTTACAGGCTATTACTTTATTTTACTTTAAATCATGATTTAAAAATGTTACATAAGAATATACAATATATTTCAATGTTAAACTTGTCATAATTATAAAAAGACCTTTGAGGAATAAAAAAAAAAACGCTATAATTACTTTGTAGTGTTCCTGAAGGCTCTAGTGTTGCGATGTTAAGCTGTAATGACCTGGTCGTTAGCCTACCACCTGCGGCACTTCGCTTTGTGGTCTAAACGCATACTACAAAATGAGGCGTCGGGATGTATGGTAAACGAGAACTATATGCAATTTTGTTCCAGTCCAACAGTACATAGAATGCAATGTCGCGATTGACACTTATAAAATATTCTTGCTTCTATAAATATTACAATAGCACCTTATACCACTTTTTTATATAAATATTAAATGTTACAGAAGCTGATGATGATGATTTGTCTTTTAATTTCTAAGTATTATTACATCGAAGCCTTTAATATAGGTACGTTTTTTTCTACGTTTTACTAAGTTTTTTTTTTAATTTTATTTTATGAGGCAGATTAATCACTAATACAGCTTGATATGGATACATGAGATCAAAAATATCGTGACTGTAACTGGCTCACTCTCTTAAAAACTTGGAACAAAACAATATAAAGTTTATTGGTAGTGAAATAATTGATGAGTGGGTGGTGGTGGTCGACCCACTCGGGTCATCACGAAGCAACGGCTTACTTATTGGATATGAGGACTAGATTGTATTTTATATATTGATTGTTGGCATTTATATAATCGCGTCTATAAGTGGTTGACTTTTTAACCCTTCGTGATTTGTTACTATTACAGTACCTTCGTTAAGAACTTTATTACCTTTCAATCTATTTATTTATAGCCAAGGTCCAGTTTAATACTTGCAACGTCGTCGTAGAAATTTAAAATAGCGACTTGAATTTAGGAAGTAATTTTCCTCCGGTGCCTCGGAAAGCACGTAAATTCTTTGGTGCCTAATCTACTTCTTTCGTTTGTCCGAGAGGTCTTCCCAAATGCATGAAAGTTAGAGAATCAAAATTACACCTTACTAGTTTAAGAGTGGTTACAAATTCGTATAAGCATGGTGAGGTATTACATAATCTAATGGAAATATACTATATATTATTTAATAAAACCAGGACCATTGTTGAGAAAAATAGCATAGCTAAACTCCCTGATATACGGTATTTCTCCTATATTGTATTTACTATATTAAAGCAGGATTTAACTATACTATTGATCATTAATAAATATATACTATAATATTTTAAAATAAAAAATAAACAAATCAATACACGTTAAAGGGAAATAAATAGCTACTCTATTACACGCAACACGGGTCCAAAAAACAGATACCAATTGACAGTTTTTAAAAAAATATACTTGATACATAGCAGCAGATGTAAATGTATACTATGAGAGGTAATTATTTTTTTGACCTGGGTTTGTTTACGTTTTATATAAATTGGATTGGAATGGACTTCGTAGTTTATTCGCGATGTCGATAAAATTGCACTGATAAATCAATGCAGGAAATACGGTTGTTCTAACATGGGTATTGGACATGCAAGCAATATTGTCAGTTGACTTTTAATGCGACTATGTGACATTATGTATATATATGTAGTTTAAATTATTGACATATTGTTTTTTGATTGATGTGATTAAAGGCTTAACAAAACTGATTTAAGTTTTAATTGCTGACTAACTAAATATAACTAGGAAAAAAATATATTCTATCTGATCATCTAAAAAAGTCGAAAATATTGTAGTGTATTGTCTTAATTGTAGAAACATTAAATAAGTGTCATGACGTTAGTCACGAGTCGCCATTTTTTAAAATGGCGGCTACATGATGTTCTTTCTATAATTATTTATTAAAAAAGAATGACAAAAATGTTAAACATTATCTTTAAAAATTAAATTACGGAAATGTAATTTTTGTATATTTAAAACGAATGGAACTTATTTCAAAGTTGCCGTGTGAATTCGTAATAGCAGACGGTCATTAGTCCAACACCCGGCGGCGCGCGGTGGCGTTAACTCGTTAAATATTCACACGCTACGTAAATAAGATAGAAGTGTGAAATACCTTAAAAGAGCTCCTCAAAACGCACAGTTTACCGAATTAGAATTTTTTTATCTTTATAATAACATCAATTTTAAACCTAATCAAATAAAAGTCAGTATATTTTATTACATATGTATTAAGATTTGTGTCTATGTAATAAATGAAATGACGGCCAGCGTATAATTTGGAAGTTAGACTTATAGCTATTTTATAATTAAAATATAGTCGTAGAGTAAAGGAATATAAAGTGAGGGAATAGAGAGTAAGGGCACAGAGAGTGAGGTAATCGAGGGAGAATGTATGGATATACTTGTGCCGCGTTCGTATATTATTATAGTATATTCTATCTACCTATTATCTTCTACACAGTTGGCCAGTCACCGTGAAAATGATGAATGAATGGCTACCGTAGCCCAAAAACATAAATGAATTTTTGTGATACTTTTAAAATATCATAAAAGCCATGTTATATAAATAAATAATTGTTTATATAACATCTCTTGAACTATTGTTTTCTTTTCTCTTTTTTTAATTTTTTTTTTACTTGTGTTTGTCTTTTCTTTTTTTCGTTGTGAGTGTGCAATAAAGTTGTTTAATAATAATAATAATATCTCTTATGTAATAATAACTAAAAAGCGTGAGAAATCAATTAAGCCCTGTGCGATGGTACCGAGGAGAAACGTCAAAGGGAATGAAAATAAATTCAATCTATGTCGTCACTTTTCTTATTAAGAACGTGATCGCATTGAAATATTGATAGAAAATACCCGATTCTAACGTTTCATTGCAAACCAATCATATTAATATATTTTTTTTATTTTTTTTTAAATTTAATGGAATTATGCGGATAAATTAAAAATGAATATTATAAAAAAAAGCAAACGTGGTTTAATTTTTGTGTTATGAATCTGCATTTATTTACTATTTTTGCAAAAAAGGTTTTATATGTCTGTTATTCATGTTCATTTATGTATTTGTAGTAAGTTGGTAGCTTGAATTATTCAATGATTAGTATTCATAAGTCACTATTTTCCATAATTATTGGCATTGTTAAGAACTATTGCATACCTCATATTGCCAATGCCAAACATACTATAATCTACGAACGTGTTGCTGATTGCTTGAATGGCAGTTGATGTTATAATGATTTTATTCTTTAAAAAAAAAATTATGATGATGTTTTATTTGTCTTTATTTTTTATTATATAGTTTCTAGTAGTATTTTAATATTAATACAAGTTATATTTCATTTTGTACTTTCAAATTGTTTTAAATTAATTTTTATTTTGATCCTAAGTAAATAAATAAGTATACTAATCCTTTAGTCTGGTATTACTAAAATTCTTATTTCAAACTTCAGTTAAGCGTATGCGTAACGCTTTAAGGCGTGGCTGATACTCGTCCACGAATCGAACCTGTATCTCTCACATCGCTAGCCGTTTCTCTTTTAGCTACTTAGCTAAAATATACTTTATAACTAAAATATTGTGTCTGTGAAGTTATATTACTGCCATTGTTACATTTATTTCGCCTACATTTAAATGTTTCGCTGGATTTTTCTTGAATAAAATCGTTTTAAATTTACCTGTTGTGAAGTTCCCTTTTCATAATTCAAAGAACAAATTGCTGCTATTATTTTCAATTCACTTTACAATGAAAGAGTACTAGAACAAGCTTTCTATGGCTTTCAAGAATTCTAAGTAAACCATGACGAAAAGATGTTTTCTTAGTTCAAATTTGTATTTAATTGGTTGAATTTTTAATGGAAACTTTAAAAGAACTTGTAACGTTGATTTGTTTTTCTTTTTTTAATTTTGATTAATTTGTTTTCCTCCTGGTCGAGACCGGTGGCCTACACTCTACTCTATAATTCTCATAATCCGATCGGGCGGCAATCCGACCGAATCCTAGTTCAGGCGCAGTACCAGTGGCCCGTAATAGGGTTTGAACCCAAGAACTCGGGATCTGTGGACTTATATCTAACCACTATAACAACGAGGCATGCCGTATTACATATAATATATATCGGAAAACATGAAACAGTACAAATATACTTCTTTTCAAGCTTCGTTGCTGAGTTTCTGATAGATAAAAATATATAAAATTGAAAGTTTCTATATAAATATGACACCTTTTTCGTTTTTATATCAAAAGCAATATAACTTACCTCGTGCAAAATAGCATAAAGTGAATCTATACTCTAGTTCCAATCCCCTCAGACCTCTATATGCTAGATAGGGAATCCTTTGAGAGTACCGACGGCATGGAACGTGAACTTTATCTGCGCTATAGAGGTGTATTTACCATCCAAGTGTCCAATTCAATACTTGCCTCTTGGCTTTATAGTTTGTATACACGTGGAAAACTATAGACAGATTTTTATATCAAGTGAAAAAAAAAATTAAATTAAGTAGTGGCCTGTAAATATATAATGAAGCCGAGATGATCTAGTGGTTTGAACGCGTGAATCTTAACCGATGATCATGGGTTCAAACCCGGGCAAGCACCACTGAATTTTCATGTGCTTAATTTGTGTTTATAATTCATCTCGTGCTTGACGGTGAAGGAAAAGATCGTGAGAAAACCTGTATGTGTCTAATTTCATTGAAATTATGCCACATGTGTATTCTACTAACACCCATTGGAGCAGCGTGGTGGAATAAGCTCCATACCTTCTCCTCAAAAGGGAGAGGAGGCCTTAGCCCAGCAGTGGGACATAAACAGGTTATTACTTTTTACTTAACTGTAAATATAATATTGCTGTGCTTATACTTCTCTTTGAATGCGTTGGTCTAGTGCCCCTTACTTAGTTTTTTGGGATTTTATGGTGATATAAAAAATATAGTTGTAAGGATTTTTAGTATGCCAATTTTTTATTTTAGACATCATACAATGTTAAAAGAAATTTCCATTTTTTACATTTTTGCAATATTGTCTAAAAGGAATGAATGTGCAACTCTTAAAAAACGTTTGGCTGTTCAGTTGTAGTACATTCGAATCGAATTTAAGAAAAACTTTAGCAATTGTTCGATATCTAAACACCCGGATGAAATAAAAGCGGCATATTTTGTGTGCCTTGTGAACACACCCAACACATATACAAAGATGATATAATCCACACACATACATACATAAACAAATAGATGCATATATCCTTATAAAATACCGAATTCAAATATTTGGATTTAAAAAAAAAAAAACCATTAAAACAAAAGATAACCAACGGATTGAAATGGATATTTTATTTATATACGGTAGTGTATGTAGGGATATCGGTTATTTGGTTTGTGAGTGAGTGCTGACGCTACGTTCATAATGTTGATATATCTATTCCCAGGTGAGAAATGGAATCCTTACAGTATGTGATAATATGATAGGGAATGAAATAGTCAACGATATAATATTACAGTTAACAGGAAATATAATACATTTTTAATGTGACTATATTTTACTTTAATAGAATTTCTTTACGTTTAGAAAATTTATGTTATCATTAATAGATCCGATCCGAAGTATTGATGATGTAAAATCAAATTAAACATTTGTTTATTAAACACTTTATTTAAGTAGGCTTTTAGATTAATGAATTAATGTATGAATTAATGTAGTTAAGATTAGTAATTTGAATATTTGGATTGGCCTGTTACTAAACAAAATCAAAAATTATATTTGTAATATATTTTATGTCTTTAATAATATTGAGTTATTTATTTATTGAATTGGTCAAAGTCGAATATTATTATTTTCCACCAACCCGCATTCGAGCAGCCTGGTGGAATAAGCTCCAAACCTTCTCAAAAAGAGGAGAGGAGGCCTATAGCCCAGCAGTGGGACATTCACAGGCTGTTACGGTATTTATTTATTAATTTTATTTTCATGTAATAGATATTCGATAATACCGAATAACATTAGTATCTTCGTTTTACTATCACTTGTAAAATGATATTTCATAAGGGCTTGTAAACGTGTAATTGAAGATCCCGCTGTTGGGCTCCTATTTGAGAAGAATGTATAGAGCTTAGGCCATCACAATGCTCCAATGCGGATCGATGGATACACATGTAGCGAATTTTCATCACTGCTTACGATGTTTTCCTACACCGAGATGAATTATAAACAGAAATTAAACACACGAAAATGTAGTGCTTGCCTGGGTTTGATCTCGTAATCTTCCGTTAACATTTACTCGTTCCAACCACAGGACCATCTCGGCTCAAGATTTTATCGACCTTAATTATAAACGTTGTGTAGTGTGCAAACAATACCGTGTTTTCTTCTTTCGAATGGCAAAACAATAATGATAGAAAGGGAGAAACTAGTGTTTAACTAAACAACGCTAAGCAACGTTTGTAAGGCCGTATATGTATTAATATATAATCTTACAACATAACAAAGTAATTGTATAAAAACCTTTTATATATTGTCTAACATATTGATTACAGTCTTACACTGATGACACCTTAGGATATTTTAACGAAAATTTTCCATCAGCGTCTCAAATGACGGTAACGATAAGATATTTTCCTCGCCCCGAATCTACTTATAACGTCAAATTATTTTATGATAATATACATATTTTTGGAACGTATATAAATGGTCTGCTGATAAACGTTATTTTTTTTTTAGAATATACCGGGCTAATGGGCCACCTTATGGTAAGTGGTTGTATTGGAATTTTAAGAAATATTAACCATCACTTACATCGCCAATGTGCCTCTAACCTTAGGAACTAAGATATTATGTATGATATATATATATATATATATATCATACATAATATCTTATATATATAATATATATATAATATATTATTAAATAAATGAAAAAAGATAAATGTCCCTCGGCCTGTACTTACAATGGTTCAATGATCACGTGACACGTGATCTTGAAATTGTTATAGCAGTCGTAATGGTCACAAAACCCCTCGAGCCTTAACAATTGCGTTGAGAGATAGCAGTGCTGAGCGCTTTCTATCGACTGTGTCACGGCGAGTGCTCTGAGGAATTATTCTCTCTAATTCCTGCTTCCCCCTTCCTTCATAAGTCTACGCGTGCTGGCTCTCGATGTCACCGCCTAACTGTGACATCAATTCCATCGCGCACAAAGAAATTTGGCAACTCCTTTCTTTGTCGCACTTCCAAAAAATGGAATTCTTTACCAGCTCACGTTCCCCTCCTCTTACGACCCGGGTTTCTTCAAACGAGGCGTGAAGAGGCATCTTGCGGGCCGGCAAGGCGAAGGCGGCTAGTGCAGAAATTCCCGACTGTACTGGCCGTCGTCGCGTTTGGACTCTACTACCTCTTACCATCACGTGGAGTAGAGTCATTTGCCCTCCCGGCAAATATATAAAGAAAAGATGTCCCAATGCTGGGCAAATACTTCTCGCGAAAGTTGACGCTTATTTTCCCACGCTTAAACGAATAAAGGCGACAGGCTCTCACTACTTTGATAGTCTCGGCTTTCTGACGTAGAGAAAATTGTTCTATATGCCAACAGTGGTAAGTGTTATTATCGCTTGGAAGTATGTGTAATGGCTCGTTTTTGCTATCAAGGTTTTTGAAATTATTTCAGCATTCGGTTATTATTGTTGTGATGCAAAAGCGGACTATCCGCGCGATTTATAATCTGGGCTTTGAAGCTTTTCTCAACACAGGATTTGAAAATAATTGTAATTATGGCGTATTTTTAAGAAGTATTATTTTTTAATTTTGATGTATATACTCTTAATACAAGGCTCAAACAGAAGCTAGTTATATATATTACCCGCCTACGCACGTATAATGATATTGTGGGATAATATACGCTTGTACAACAGGATCTCAGGAATTTTATTACATAAATTGAATGCTTCGTTTTACAATTTTACGGTGACGTCATATATATAAGGAAAGTTTTTAATTAGTGTAAGCGTTTTGAGAATTTTACTTATTGTGTAAAGACTGTCAGAGTACGTCAACGTGGGTGGATCTGTCAATGTCACATTTAGACATGAAGCTGTTCTCTCGCATCTTAATTAGTTAACAGGTTAATTAGAATTAATATTGTGATGGTATTTGCATTATTAGAATAAGGGTCGGATTTATGTGAGGTCAAAAGGCTTTATTGTCACGGATTATACATAAATAGTGGTTACCATCGAGATTCTATTTGTCTTAATTTTCGAATAATAACAAGCTTAAAGCGAAGAAATGATATTATACATAAATTCTCTAATAATAAAAGGTTAACACCGTTTAATCTGTTCTGTGTAATATCTATATGTAAAATATATGTCTTCTGTATGTGTGTTTGTCACCTAACTCCTAACCGGCTGAATTTTGTGTGTATATTTCAATGGGTTCCTGGATAGTGGAATTTCGACTTCATATGATATATCTTTAAGATCCAAAACTTGTGTGATAAAGAATTCAACATGTGCACGGTTACAACATTTTCAAGTACATTGAAAATAACATAGGTACATGGTTGTAATGTTCACACTTTAACTTACGACTATGCACACACACCGTCTTCACTTCGCGCCAATAATTCCAATATGTATTATTGTATTTTCCCGCGCTCCGCGATGTGTGTCACCCGACACGACAGATAATATATACACATAATATATATTGACATTATAAAATACTAATATATATTTTATTGTAGATGGGTGTACACTACAATGGTAATTGTATTTATAAAATGCTAGCTTTGTACCCCGACTTGGAAAGAAAACTATTAAAGTCTCATACCGTTTTTGTTTTTAAATACTGTGATTGTGTTGATTTTTATTTTAGGCTCGTAGTATGTTCAATGGAAATCGGTAAAATATGTCTTCCATCTTTTTCTCAAATATTAGAGTTTTTAGGTAACCTGTGTTTTGTTTAAGAAAATGTTTGATTTACATTACTTGTATTACACTTAAAACCATTCTTGAAGTAGATATCCCACAATTTTTTATTCTGCGGATTATTCACGCACAGCTGTTTATGTACATATAATATACATTTAAAAGATTTTATTAAGATTGTGGAGACGAGGTATAGACCTTTTTGAACGTGAACGTTTATTAATATTACGTAATTTTAGATAATACGTATATTGAATATCTTTTCGCTTTAACAAACAGCTTATATTATTATAATATCGGAAAAGTATATACGAGACGCGTTCGCACGTAAGATGTTTTTTAAAAGGATAAACTTGTTATCAATAATTACATAAGCCCGCATAATCTTATTATAAATAAAGAGTATATGGATATATTTTTTTGAAATTGTTCGTCTTTCTATTAAACTAAATGACGATGTCATGTTCACATTTTTATAGTTCAAATGCATCGTATTATATTTTTGTGAATATATGACTCATCTTAGTTTGAGTAATTGAATGCTAAACTATAACTCGGGTCTTGTGTCAACTATGATATGGCCTAGTAGTAAGAACACGTGAATCTTAGCCGATGATTGCGGGTTTAATCTCAGGCAAACACTAACAAATTTTTATGTCTTTAATTTGTGATTATAATAATACTCACTTCATGCTAGGCGGTGACATGGAGGGGCTACTTATGATCTGCCTGATGTGTATCCACCATCTCGCTTTCGTACAGTGTGTTGGAAAAGGATAGGAGGCCTTAAACCAGATGATTGACAGGCTGATGATGATGATGATTGACAGACATTACTTTACTCAAAAACAATTAGCATAGATAAATAACACACATTATGGAATCAAATTGTTTTATGTTGTTGGGATGCCTGCCAAGTTCAGACGGATGATAAGATTTATTAGAATAAACTATTTTATTTGAAAACAAAACACACATAAATAAAGAGAATATTTTTGTATATAGAGCTACATGTCTGTTAAATAATCTCTTAAAATTGGCGTCTTATCAACGTTTGAGAGAATTTCGATAATCATAGTATCGTAGCCGAGGCGTTGGACACAAATAAATACGATAATAATCCGCTTTAAGTAGATTTATTCAATTTAAAAAAGAACGATGCTTATGTACTTTCTATCCTTACATAAACGTATTAATATAGTACGGTTTGTGCTTGTGTTATAATCGGTTTTCACTAAACGAGTTTTTAGTCAGAATTTTATAAAATAATCTTGTTGCTCGTGCTTTTAATGGATACGAAAAGGTTTTGTTATCGTTTCAACTTCGTTATAAAAATAAAAATTTGAAGTATAAATTTACATCACAATTTCCACGTATTTTTAAACTTTATAGGTACATTATTTGTGCACGTGTATTCCTTCGAGTTTTCACGTAATATTTGAAGATTTTTTATTTTATTACCAATCAATATCATTTAACGCGCGACCTTATGGACTTGCCAATTAATTGAAGATAATACACCACAGGTTACAGGGGTCAATCACAAGTCACTTTTGGGCATAACTCGTGTGAGAATAAGAAGTCAGGTGCAGAACCAACAGCTTTATTTGCTTGCCGAATCATGGACCAACTTCCTTACTGCGAACTGCTGAGAAATTTTCGACCGAAAATTCTACCATCTACTTGGTAGAAGAACCTTATACCCGGGCAGGTACCAACTCACTCATCATATATTCTACTACCAAACAGCTATACTTAGCGTTGTGGTGTTACGGTTTGAAGAGTCAGTGAACTAATGAAACTACAGATGCGAGACATGACATCTTAGTCCGTACGTTTGGTGACTAATTGGCGATGTAGGGAATGATTAATATTTCTTGTAGCACTGAAGTGATAATGTCTATAAGCAGTGGTGACTACCTACCACCTGACTGGCGACCCACTTGTTAGTCTGCCTACTTAATATAATGAAAGAAGAACTATACATTATATGTCTATGTTGCGTTTCACCATAGTGTTCAACGGTTTCGAAATAATTCTTATAGGACTGGAAAGTCATCGCTTTTTGTTGTATTATCTCGTACATTTACCGTAACAGCCTGTGAATGTCCCACTGCTGGGCTAAATTCCTCCTCTCCTCTTTTTGAGGAGAAGGCTTTGGAGCTTATTCCACCACGCTGCTCCAATGCGGGTTGGTGGAATACACATGTGGCAGAATTTCAGTGAAATTAGACACATGCAGGTTTCCTCACGATGTTTTCCTTCACCGTAAAGCACGAGATGAATTATAATCACAAATTAAGCACATGAAAATCAGTGGTGCTTGCCCGGGTTTGAACCCACGATCATCGGTTAAGATTCACGCGTTCTTACCACTGGGCCATCTCGGCTTCTTCTCGTACATTTGTGGCGTAAATATATATGTATATAAAGAAGACCAGCGGGAATGAAAATTCTTTTTAACATTCCTTTCTAAATTACAACGTTGCCCTTAAAAAGGTAATTTAGCCGTCTTAGTAATTCTTTTCAGACGTAAACTTGGCACATAATGACTCAATTCCTAAATTTACTGCGACGGCTATTAAATTTACAAACACAATGTATTTTTAATGATAAAATAAAATTGATAGACATTTTTTATAATATTTCGTATCTTTATAGACTTTTTTGCAATGTTTGGGTTTAATTATTTTTGTGTAATTTTAATACAAAAGTTATTATATGCGACTAATTTATAAATATGCCAAACTTGGACGTTAATTCAGAAAAATCTTCCAAATATTCCTAACAATTCTGGGACGTTCCAAATCTTCCAAAGATTTTTCTGAATTAGTAGAAACGTCCTAGAATTGTTAGGAACGTTCTAGAGGGGAATGGAAAAAGTATGATAGGCACTCTTGACTGAAGAATTTACATCTGTAACAAAAGTTGATAATATCATAAAGAAATTATGACACATAAAATTGAGATCGAAAAGACAGCAGAACGACATGGACGCAAGTTATTACGGGGTGGTAATGAGATGGAAAATGAAAAATAGGTATACAGATAAACCGATGGACAGATGATATGAGGAAGATTGGAGGTATAATCTTGTCAAGACACGAAAGACTTAAATAAATGGAAGCAGTTGGATGAAGCCTGTGTCATAGGAACTTATCATTGAAATGTTTAGTAATAATAATGTCCTCCAGACCGATTTCGGCCACGGCGGCCAATCTCGAGAGAGATTAGCCAACTACGCAGGAGATATTATAGTGCACGAGTGTGTGCGCAAACACAGGTAAACTCTCTTTTCCCTAACTCTCATAATCCGATGGGACGGCAATCCGACACGACCGGAAACAGTTCAGGCGCAGGACCAACGGCTTTACGTGCTTTCCGAGGCACGGGAGTGAACACACTTCCAACTTCCAGACTCGGGGCTGCTACTGAGAATTTTCTGACAGAAAAATCCAATATCATTTCATTGGCCCGACCTGGGAATTGAACCCAGGACCTCCGGGTCTGCTGCGTTACATTAGACCAACGAGGTAGTTAATGTTTAGTACCAGCAATAAAGACTTAAAACATTAAAATTTTAGGTTTCCTAAGCTATGCGCTAACACGTGAAATTCCCTTCCCCGACGTAGACGCTCACTAAGAACGGATTTTGAAGAACCAAAGTAACGAAGAAACCGGGACGATTAGTTAGTTATATATATTGATGACGATGATATTTAATGTCATAGGAGTTTAGCCAACTGTGCAATATATTATGGTGCACAAGTGCGTTTTCTATTAACTCATAATTTGATAGGACGCTGAACAGAGGCAATATTCATGATAGTTTCAATTAATATTGCCTCTAAGGGCGTCAAATAGTAAGGTGATCTTGTGGTCAGACAAAATTGCACCCAGACTTAAACGGCTAAGGTTTTATTTCCTTTCAATGAAGAGAAACGCGTTCTGCGTCATAAAATTAAGGGTTTACAGTAATATCCTTCCTATCCCCGGTCTTTGTATTTTAATATAAACAAAATATATTGACGTATAAAAAGAAGCAGTAAATTTCTGGACTTAAAGTTGATATGGGCGTTAAATATGAAGCCAATATGAAGTTTACGGTCTCTTTGATGTATTTTTTTTATTTGGTTTATTTGCGAGCGCTTTTCCCTTTTTTACGAATATATTCTGAATAAAATACGACTTACTAGATAGGCTGACGTAGCCAATACCATTTAGCCAGCTAACGAGCTAGGAAATAAAACGCTCTTTGGTTAATTAGGAGCGACCGAATTAATTGACTAGCGAGATGGATTAATTACGAAAAGTGTAACTAAATACGTGGTACAAGTGACTGAATATTAAAATATAATTAATTCAAATTACACACGTCATTCTAATTTTATTTTGAAATTAAATTTCAATTAGTTTTGAAAATTATGTTATTACGCACGCATTGTATCATGATGACAGCTTATAGCTTATAATCGTATATCTACTACTATACTATACTATACTACTATACTATACTAGTACTATATACTGGTGGTAGAGCTTTGTGGAAGCTCGTCTGGGTAGGTACCACCCACTCATCAGACATTCTGCCGCAAAACAGCAGTACTTGGTATTGTTGTGTTCCGGTTTGAAGGATGAGTGAGCCAGTGTAATTACAGGCACAAGGGACATAAGATCGTAGTTCCCAAGGTTGGTGGCGCATTGGCGATTTAAGCGATTGGCAACATTTCTTACAATGCCAATGTCTAAGAGCGTTGGTGACCACTTACCATCAGGTGGCCCATATGCTCGTCCACCTTCCTTTTCTATAAAAAAATATCTTTTAATCGTCAGGCATATTAGAAAATTTTATAGAATTGCTTAATAGCGATATATCGCAGTTTCATTCACGTTAATGTTGGATTAAATACGCCTGTGTTCTTAGATTTTACTGATAAATCTTTCTTATGATTTAATATAACAACTGTTATTGGTAAAAGTCCGAACTATTTTGCGATCATCGTACACAAGAAAAGTATTTGTATACAGTTATAACAAATCAAATCAGCTTTATTCAATAAGGCCTAAAGGTTAACAATCAAACTTATTTTCGCATTTGTAATATTGTAAGGATATAAAAATAGATGATGGTTTTTGCGGTTGCTTCGACACGGTTTGACCGAACACCATGAAGTTGGCCCATATTAATGGGTGACATATGTTTTTATGCCGCTCACTTTGTTATAACGCGTCACTAGATGGCGTTTTAATTGATCGGCCCTTGATCCTATATACTACTGTTATGATAATTGGACATAGGCTATATATAAACAAACATTAAGAATTTAATTTTTATAATAAACCCATATAATAAGCAAACATATTGCTTAACAGCATTTGTACAATACCGTTTGAATGTTAAAAGAGCTTGAACGTTAAAAAAGCCGAGATGGCCCAGTGGTAACAACGCTTGAATTTTAACCGATGATCATGGGTTCAAACCCTGGCATGCACCGCTGAATTTTCATGTGCTTAATTTGTTATTATAATTCATCTCGTACTTGACGGTGAAGGAAAACATCGTGAGGAAACTTGCATGTGTCGAATTTCACTGAAATTCTGCCACATGTGTATTCTACCAACACGCATTGGAGCAGCGTGGTGGAATAAGCTCCAAAACCTCCTCAAAAGGAAGAGGGAGCCTTAGCCCAGCAGTAGGACATTCACAGGCTGTTACTGTTGGAATGTTATAAGTTTTATTTCTTTTGAATCATTATATATTAGTTAATTGTACTGTATGTTTGCAACGCTTTGCATTATTTTTTGTATATAAATATCTAACAGTGTCTCAAGGGCCACGTAGTTCACATACGAGGACATACTGTCAACATGAATACCATACTCGACTCGCACAAAACAACCAAGCAAATTTCGTTTGATTCGGTAAGCGACGCGTGAACGCATAGAATACGATAAACATTATTTCTATATAAGATATATATATATATATATATATATATATATATATATATATATATATATATATATATATATAATGTGTATACTAAGTCGTGTGCAATAATTTTCAATGTTCCCGTATTCATTAAGAATGATTATAAGTGCTTATTGATGTACAATGAAAAAGGGCAGGCTTGTTTGCCTATACAGAAAAAATATCGGTCCTAGTGAAAATCGAACCGACAGTCATTAAGTTGAAAGGAAAATATATTGAAGTGATTAATTTCAAATATTATTTCACGAAAATGAAAACGTGTAATTTGAAATTTGAAATATCTTTATGTTCATTTGAAGTTTTTTCTGTGAAAGTATAATCGTTTATTTCAAACTTTTATTGTGCTTCCCATCTCAATATCAATTCCACGGAAAGTTTAATAAAAATCATTTCTCAAGTTTTTATGAAAATTCTTCGACGGCTATGTTTGTAATAATTTCCTGTAATTATTTGTATTACAATCTAGAAGTTCAATTGATACGTTAGGACATCTTTGACTTCGACGTCATAACATCGTTCACTGACACATAATATTTTTTATTAATGTTCAGAAAAAATAAAATTTTATATCTTAATTGTAAAAGTTACCACATAAAAAATAGAATAATTAGACTTATAATAGTTATTGCGGTATTGTTATATAATGAGCCCTTATTACTACTTATGCTATTCCCTCTATTCGCTATCAACATCGACGCTATCAACATGCACGTCGTTAATAACCAACACGTTATCGGCTCACTTGCATATGAGATTATTTTTCAAGAAATTTTGTATGTAATGGTGATAAAGAGTCTGCAATATCTGTTTAAATGGTGGTAAGGTCCATTTCTTGCCCTTAGCGCTAACGGTGGGCACGTGTTGTTTGACATAAAGCGTCTCTTATGCAACACTCGTATGCGATGGTTACTCGTACTAAAAGGTGGGGGTCGATAAGGTGTTCCTGTGGAACTGTCATCGGCTGTAGTAGACTTTGCAATGGAAACCCGTCTGTTCAACTTCTCATCGCCGATAGATTGCATGCTGTCCCATCAAAGCTTCGGCTCGAGATATCCCCGGGTAGCGGCCGCAGATTATACATTCGATTAAACATTTTCCATAAATAGGGGTTTTTAGGATCGTTAGTAGGTGTCAGTTTTTGTGTCAGATGTAAGTAACTATAAATTTAACATCTTCCTAAAGGGTAATAGATGGTTAAGTTTGTTAATTGTATCTGCTTCCCACCTTCCACTTCGAGTAAGCCTATAGTATCACGATAAGGTGATCCCACGGGGGGGGGGGATTACTATTATTATTACAACTGAACTTTATATGTTACATCTATGTTTTATCGTTTGGTTCTAAAGTAAAACTGAGCAAATCTTTATTACAAACGCAAAGACATAACAAATAAACAAGTTTTCACTACTATAACGCGTTTCGTTAAATTAAACCATACATTCCTGTATTACGAAACACTATTGAAATTCAATTTGACACCTATGCAATTCGGAATTTACAATGATAACGCGATTCAGAGTCATACTTCGGACATCTACTATGTTGTTTGGAGATGTAAATTAACTTAGAATAATTATTTTTTAACATACTTAACACACAGATTAACAAACTCACTTTGACATATATAATAAGTTATTAATTATTTTCAAATCGATATGTATTTCAATTATCATTAAGAAATATTTTTAATTGATTTAAATAAAGATCACTTCAAAATCATTTATGTATGCTTCTTATATATGTATATATACAATTTATATACGCCACTGCTTATGTCTTGCATTGCTCTAAATGTTGGACGTAGCTGCTACATCCATTAATCTGTAACCTATCACGCGAGCCGCATTAGGAGCCCTAATGCTTCCCGTATTATATACCAAACATGTACTAGATTAATTATTGTACCCAGACACTGAGAGTAAGCCTGCCTCTTACAGGCTTGTGTTCGATTTCTGGTACGAAAAACAATATGGAACGCAGCAATAATTTATCTAAATGAAGCTCAAAATGTCAAGCATGCAAAGCTCTGAAAAAATAAATAAATATCACATATATACAAATAAATAAATATCACATAGAAATTGAGCACTTCCTCACTTTGTTGAATAGCTTTCACACAAATCGATTACAGTTTAAGTAAAATTGAAATTGAATTAAATCAACAATTTAATCAAACACTTTATTTTTTTATTAAAATTCGTTTAATGAGCGACAAATATGTCCGGTAGCCTTGTCCAGTACGTACTTCAATCAGCCTGAAGGTCAATGTGCCGCCTTCTTGCTACGCGGCGACTCAAATGACGCCAGGCTTGCATCATCAGTCCACATGGCTGTAGGGTTGCCTACGCTGCATTTGCCTATCCACATTCTCCACTTATCCGTTCCAACGGCCACCGGTCCTTCGACATCCGTGACCCACCCAGAGCCTGGTCAGTTTATTTTTGTAAGCTATTTAGGCAACTTCGGATAATCTCATTTCTGATTTTATCCTTCAGAAATACTTCGAACATACACACTCCATACACGCTGGGCGACCGAAACTTTGTGTATGAAATAGCCCCGCAGTTAATGTCATCGTTACGGCACCGTATGTCAAAATCGATTATATAATGATCGTCAAATCTTCATTCCATATCATGCTTTCCATCTTTTAATATCTACAATTATTTAAATTATAACATACCATAATCATTTATTTAAATGTGAGTAGTAATTAAGTGTAATACTAAAATTTTATACTCTCGAATTAAATATTATCGGACTATTGTGTTATATTACAGTCATTAATTATGCGATCGTTAAAATCAACGAGTGTGCTACTAACACGAGCTATATTGTAGTTAATAATGTAACATTAGACGGCTGTATGCAATTTGTTTACTTAACATGCATATATGTTGGCAATATGATACAAGTAAGCTCGTTATGTTGCCTTTTATGACATCGTAAACGATATCCGAGACAAAACCTAGGATTAAAAAAAAATTATCAACGCCCGTTTTTTAAGGAATTACTCATGTTCCTATTTACCCCTTCAATTAAGAGTAAAGCTTGTGTAAAGCGTGGATAGGCAAGCCCCCCTGGGTGGGAACCTGTAACTCGGTTTTTATTCTATCACCAAACATCAATACTTTGTATGGCTGTAATTAAGATTGAGAGTGAGTGAGCCAGTGAATTTAAAGGTATATCAGGGTAAAGGTATATACCATCATATTCCTGTGATTGACCACTGTCTCTGTTTATGTGCTAAAGTACTTACCATTAGGTAGATTCGTCGTAATTTGTAATATAAATAATAAAAATGCTAAAATTCTATTACAACGCTGATAATGTATTTCCGTATTAATTTCCGTAATTGTACCGTTTATTATGTGTAAAATTACTCTCAACTGTTTATAATTGTAAATTTAATCACACGTACACATTTGAAATTCAAACAAAATGTGGTAAATGTAGCCTAGTATCTTAAATAAAACGAAATTTAATTTATTGAGATTGCCCCTCGGGACAATAGGGATCATATTGGGGTCTAAAATAAAAAACCTTTATATCACTGTTTCGTTAATTGTACCAAAAATCCTATATATTAATCTATCTTGACATGTATGGTAACAGTGAAAGGGTATACTATTTTTCATTCCCCATTACTTTGAATATTTTCAAATTGCTTGTCCCAGGTGATGATCGCTTACCTTATACCAAATTTCATTAAAATCGATTCAATGGCTTAGCCGGAGAGGTGTTACACACAGAAAAACAGTTATAGTTTCTTTTGAATTTGTAATAATTGAATAGATAAAAATCACTCTTAACCGGGTTTAACGAATTAAGGATGCTAACAACATTTTTATAATTGTTTTTATATTAATGAGAAACAAACGTATTTTATAATTATTTAACCACATGTAAAGCATTTAACATTTACAAAATTAAACAACTCCAACTCTCCACGGGGCCACTATGGGACGTGGTCGTATATTTTACAACGGAGAGACACAGGGGAACATACAAAGTTCTGACAACGGTTTAATTTAATTGTAAGTACTGAAGTTACGTTTTGTTCGAGTAATCTCTGCAACTTTGTACGTATTAAATCCACTCAACGCTGGTCTTGACTAGTTCATACGGTAGCAGAACTCGAGGTTTTAGCATTCGAATCACATCGGGTGCAACAACAACAATCTTTCACTTTAATATGAGGAAGTTACGTTGATGTCACTGGGAAACTATATTAGGTTTAACTAGTTAAATGTCTAGACATAGCTTTATGTCCAGTTATTAATTTATGTTTGATCTTATCTAATTTCAGTCTCATCGAAATATACGTACAAGAGGATAGAGTGCGCTTTGCTCACTTACCTATGCTTAATAATATCTGCCCCCACAATAACTTCGGTAATCGTAACTATTTATTTATTTATTTATATCAATTCTGTTCTTATTGGAGTGATTATTTATATAATTATATTATTTAATTGCGTATATAACGACATCTCGTTTGATTGTTTGAATATTATAATTCTGTAGTTATTGTTATCAATGTATGACAAGACAATAATTTCAGCTGCAATGGGCAGAGGATAGTACAAACAAGATTTGAATTCGGATAAGCGTCAATAATCTTATATTCTATATTTGTCCATAAAGTTTATAGTCCGATATATGCAATCCACATATAATATATAACATAATATATAGGATAAACTATGACATGGTTATTCGCTAAAGCTCTAAAACTTTTATTCACACGGAAGTTTCAAGGTAAATGTCAATTTCAAGTGAAATCCCAATACTATTTATGAATGATGTTGCTTAAAATCTTTTGAAGGCATACTTAGAGAAAATTAAAACGTTATTAATTTGTATTTTTATACAAAGCCAAACATTTAGTAAATGTTATTAAATATATTTACTTGTTTAAATTACTTTTCACTATGATGTTGAACTAAAAAGTTTCGTTTATTTCGCCACAGGGATCTTGTTCGTGTAACGTAAATAAGTTTTATAGAGAAATTCTTAGCAAGTGTAGAATATGTTATATACGGGTATAACAAAATTACATAGATTTTATTTATCTATTAGTACATGGGTTGCATTTCTTATTATATTTATGCTGAAATGATTATTATAATTGTAGGTGATGATAATTATGTCCTTAGGCCTTAGGCTTTGGGCACGTCAGCCAAACAAGAGAGAATAGCCAACTGCGCAGGACATATTATAGATCACAAGTGTGAGCGCAAACACAGATGCACTCTCTATTCCATAACTCTCATAATCCGATGGGACAGTAATCTGACACGACCGGAAAGTATTCAGGCACAGGATCAACGGCTTTACGTGTTTTTCGAGACACGAGAGTGTGCTTAGTTCCAGCTTTCACACTTCGTGTTGCTACTGAGATTTTTCGACATAAAACCCCAATAACATTTTTTTGTACTGACCTGGAATTTAAGCCTCGGGATCTGCCTTACATCTAGCCAATAAGTAGATAATAAGCCATAAAATATTAGTGTGAAACAATTCAACTATTAATTCTTGGTATATATGCGATATGTGTACGATAATATGATGATAACGATGATGTTGATGTTTTCTGGATCAATTTTTGCCATAACTCGAACTGCTATTGTTAATTCCATGACAGAAAACCACAATAACTTGCTTTTTGCCCGACCTAAGATTTTAACTGCTGGTTTGCTATCTGCCTAGCTAAGCATTAGACCAATATAATACATACAAAATCTATTAAAATTAAATATATTTTATATGCCATTTAACGATAAAGGTCACTAATTAAGTACACCCAACTGTTAGTTATCGACGCATATATATATAGTACTTGTAAATAAAATGCTCACTGTTTTTGTTTCACGCTAAGCCGTATAGAAGTTTTATTGAAAATGGCATACACAGGTTATCACAATATTGAACCAGGGCATACAAACGGGGCAGCTTTAAAGACATCGACGATCGATCGAACTAGCTACTAGCTTCAAACACCGGTAATACCTGTATAGATAATCCGTAAATTGAAGCCTTCTTGGCTCAGATATCGCCATCCTATCGCTTTATAAATATTTGTGAGTTATAACAATACTTATATTATATATGTAATTCCCCAATATATATATATATATATATATATATATATATATGTACTTCAACCTTGGGAACTAAGATTTTATGTGCCTTGCAGGCACATAAAATCATTGGCTCATGGGCGGTGGTGACCACTTACCATCAGGTGCTTTTTAATTTCATTTCAATAAAAAATCTTGTACTGTCAAAGTAGCAAGTGAAATGACAGCTACACTACTTATGAACTATTCTATTTAACTATTAAATATTAATTATGCTCGTTATTGATAGAATTAGACGCAGTGGTTGCTTTACTTTTAATTAAGCTAGCTCGAATAAAAATATACATTACATACACATTACATACATACAAATAGATTAATCAAAATTGACAATTGAATTACAATTACAAATAAATATTCGTAGGAAATTAATTTGAATTATCCGATATCATCTCCCGATATATCATGAAATAGACATTTATCAATTAATTTATCACAATAGACTGGTTATGAAACTATTAGTGACGTGTAGTCGTCTATGAACAGCGCGAAACGAGTTTTGTTTCTCTTCTGTTGGACAATTGTTGATTTATGTGTTTCATAGACAAAGGCCGACATCAATTGATTTTTAATTTGATTGCTTTTGTTTTGTTTGTTAACCGAATTCAAAAAGGAGGTTTTATGTTCGTTTCATTGTATACGTTATATTATACCGATTTTAAATAGTTTTGAAAAAAAAAACTAAACTAAACTAAATAATTTTTCATTTTTCTCAAAAACGAAGTTTTTGAAATAAATTTTTTTATAGTACTAGAAATATATTGCCGCAGTTTAAATCCTATGGCGTCATCAATCAACAAAGAAGTCAACCCTGATTAAGATTGCAGTAATGGACAAAATTAAATACCAAACAATGATAAGGAGCAAGCAAGGAAAAATTGTATACTGATTAATCAGATAAAAGACCTAGAAAACTATGATGAAATAATTTAAAAATAGCGTGAATGATTTCGTTAAGGATCAATTTAGACGTCCGATTGACGATTTGGCAACGACGTCGGACTTCATAGAAATATATTTAAAAAAAAAACTATTAAATTAGTATCGTATGGTAATTTCGTTTGTCCTACAGGATAATATTGTCTTCTCAAAACCCATAAGGGTGCTGAGAATACTTACATCCCATTAAAGACAACAATATTTACATAACCTGATATTTTTGACTAATATTATCATTTTTTGTAGTTTAATTTTTTTTGGTCATTTTTATTAGTGTGCTTTTGCTTTGCTCTCTTAATGTTTTTGCTATAGTTGGAAACTTTATTGGTATAAGTATGTATTATGTGCATTCTATTTTGCTGTTGTTTTCCTATATTTAAATTAAAAAAAAAATAAACAGTGAATTGACGCGTCAAAGCAATGTGATCATCTCACACTATCTTTGGAAAAATCTATGTTAGTAACTCTGATAAAAGTTATGTTAATTAAATATATTTAAATTATTATTAAATATGGAGATTATGAAAATATCTCCATGAACACCAACGAATAATTACTTAAGGTTTTTTAATTATAAATATAGCTTTTCAATGAGTATTAGGCTTAGTTTAATAGCAATGTTTTTTTTTAAATGACATTTAAGTTATTTGATCGGCTAAGACGGAAACGTCATCCATTTGTCACACTAATCTCTAGAACCAATGATGAATTTGAAAACTTTGTATTACAAATTTTAATATTTAATTTTTTTCATTACAATAGGTCAGAGCTTTGAGTTTTAGTTTTTTGTCGCCAGGAAAAGTTCGAAATTTAAAAATAGGCGAAAAGTTATGTTTGCATAGTTTGAAACCAGTTGAATTTAAATGGAATATTCTGATAACGAATATTTTTTTTGTATTCTTTGTATTGTATTTTTTTTATAGAATATGTTGGCGTACGAGCAGATGGGCCACTTGATGGTAAGTGGTCACCAACGCCCATAGGCATTGGCATTGTAAGAGATGTTAACTATAGCTTACATCGCCAATGCGCCACCAACCTTGGAAACTAAGATATTATGTCCCTTGTGCCTGTAATTACACTGGCTCAATCACCCTTCAAACTGGAACACAACAATACCAAGTACTTCTGTTTTACGGTAAAATATCTGATGAGTGGGCACCCTGCCCAGATGAGCTTGTGCAAAGTCTTCCGCCAGTTATAATACCACCGGTATATTAATGTGTTATTATAGAATTTTTTTCGCCAATATAATTTTAATGATTTTGGTTGCTAATTAAAAAGGGTATTTTATGACACAGTACAAGACTGAACTTATCTATGCGCCGAATGTAAATTCGTACATCCAAGCCATTATTTCGAGATGAGACGAAATAATGGCTTGGAATTGCAAAAAAATCCACAACATAGGACAAGAAATATGTAACGGTTTTATATGAGTGTGAAATTGGTGAAATAAAATAAATAGTCAAGTTTGTGAGTGTGTTAAGTGTTTCCGTCTCAGCTTGGTTGATAGATGTGCGTCGAAGAGCTAATTCAAAACAGACAAAATACATGCTACTAGTAAAAAAAATATGCAAATTAAATAATAGTTACAAATATAAAATATTATTGATATATCAATTAAAATTGCATTTTGTTAAGATGATAAAATGGATAAATAAGTAAAATTGAACCGAAGACCAGAGATTATAAAACTGGGCGCTATACGTTGAATTTCTACTGAACATTTTAATGATACGCGTCTTATATATACTTAGTCTTATATATAATTTCACGTGATAAATTGATGTTTTTACTTCACTTCGTTCTCTGTGGTAAAATTCGTCTTGAGATATTAATTTCGTCACGATCATTGTAAGATTAAAGTAATATATTTATGTGTACTTTAATTTTGTAAGGTAATGATGACACCACATGAAAACTCTACTCTCACTCTACACGTAAATACTCACCCAAACACGCTAACACACACATTCACACGCGCGCATTTGCTCTTACTTTTTACTTGATTGGTTATATTTCTATTATTTTTTATTATCCATATGTTTCTTTATCCTTTTATACCTATAATAAGCTGCTGGCCGTTAATAGTAACACAATTTATCAATTAATACAGTTGTTATCGTTTCCTTAGATATTAAGATTCTTATTCTAACCCGAAACTGAATCAATAATAATTATTATTAGACATTATAAATTAAACAATTTGAGTGGCGTAACGTTGGTGAAACAGCTCCAAGCTTTCTCAACGGGATGACCAACAGATTAACCAACACAGCCAAGTCTATTAAAAAAGTAGACAAAATTCAATTTACGTTAAGTCCAAAACAAATATAGGCGGAGTAAATTTCACTTTATAGTATTAATCTTTCAAGTACATGTCAGGGCTTACAGATAGGATCATTTCTCAGTGTCCTCGGGTGCTTGAATTCGCATTCGTACCTCCGCTTTCATTCGTGTGAACAAATGATAGAGTTTTAGTTGGGTTTAGTTTACGACAAACGATCGTCTTTATACTAGTCAGCCGACCCAAAATTTATTTTTAATAATTATTTAATATAAAATTTTCAATAGAAAGTTAAAATAGTACTTGTAACATTTTATTTTTTAAAATTTAATGTACGAACCAAAATATCTCTTTTGACAGATGTATTGATGTTTTTAATCTAATTTTTAAACATTTTAAAATTGGAATCGAATTAGATAAATAAATAAAAAAGTCGGTAAAAGGGTTTGTTTTATACAAATACGACTATAGTTACAATTTATCAATCTGCTATTCAAAATAAATCTTTAAGTTACTTTAGATTTAAAGTTTATATTTTTATTTTTACAAACATCCTGGCATATTAAAATAAATCTATATTTCAAAAGAGTAATATCAAGCGCGCGTACAACACGTATGAAATTTTGTCTGAAAACTAAAAAAGGTTGATTTTTAGATACTTTACCCTTTAAAATAGGGGTAATCTCATAAAACTGTCATAAATAAAATATCCATTGCGTTGAAAATTAGTCACAATAATAAAAAATATGTGATACAATTCGACTTAACTACAATTTCATTACACGAACAAATTGATCCAATATTTACAAATCAGACAATCGGATGAATTAAATAAACTTTTATCACACGAGTTTTATCGGATTCATTTGATTTTATAGAAACTTCAAATATCTTCAAGTAGCCAGAGGGGATCCGATCAAATAGCGCAATTACAGATATTCAGAGAAAACCTTGAATTTCTACTGAACCTTTTTATGACACGTGTCTGATCAAATAGCCAATTGCTTTGAAAATGTAAAAATTCAGTTCGTATTGGTAATCTTGAAGTATTAACAATATATAAAAAGTAATATAAAAAAGGATAAAGAGCATTGACTTTACGAAATGTAATTATAAAACGAACTAGTATGAGTTATTACTTCGATAGTGAAAAAAAATAGGTTAAAAAAAAGTCTTACTTTAATTTACTAATTAAAACAATTCCAAGAATTCAACTGCACGGCTAACTTTGTTATGCTCAGACGATTATTTTACTTGACTATCATCTCGCTCAAATGTTACGCTATTTGGCCTAAATGCTGATGCTTACCGCAAGCCGTTACGTACAGAATGGAAATGTGTATTAATCTTTTTGTAGCAACAAGATCATAGTATAAATAAGAGTAATACTGTCTTTAATGCTAAGTAACTTTAACTTGCCCATTTTTTTTTGTATAGTAAAGATAAATTGATTATTATATAATTGAGTCTTTGTATTAGGTTACTAAGTGGTAGGGGTATGCGCAACCTTGCGTGTCCTCTTTCAGACGGCCTTGATTAGGGTGACAGCCGGGATGGCACGCACTATAGAAGAGTGCGGGGGGGGGGGGGGTCGAGATTACCTTCGCTCCCTGAGGAGAGCTCTGCCGAGCCACGAGCGGAGCACAGCACGGGAGAGGCCGCAGATGCGTTATATCAACACGATCCCGCAGCGTCTCCGATCCGTGCCGAGGACGAAGATCACAGTGGTTTTAGTGGGTAAGAATTCCACATAACCCAATTTCTCCCCCATGGGAGCCGGGTACCTTTATGAAGGTTTCCACTGCGTGAAAAAAAAGGGTTGGTGCAAGCTGGGTAATATTCTACAGCTAAACAGCAATATTTAGTATTGTAACGTTCCAATTTGAAGGATGAGTGAGTCAGTGTAACTACAGACATAAGGGACATAAAAGATTCCCACGGTAGGTGTCACATTGGCGGTTTAATGAATGTTTGCCCGTCCGCTTCCTTGTAACATAAAAAAAGTATTCTAAGCTTGTGAAATAGAGAAAAGTTTTCCTAGATATTTCTAAGAAAAATAAATTAAAAACGAACGCTCAATCTCTTAAAACTCTTTATTCCAGAAAGAGATTAAAATCTAGTAAGAATATTTCAACGTTCCACGTTCCACGTTCGAATTGAATTTTCAGCATTTTTTCGTATTTGTCTGTACGTATGTGTCTGTACTATGTATTCGAAAATTAAAATGAAATGTAATCTAATTAAACTGTCCTTTGTGGTTAGCTTATAAGGCTGATCTTTCAAGGGTTTTTTGTGGTGAAAATCTGGAAATTGGTAGTGTTAACACTCGTACCTTGCACGAATTCTCTCCGATCATATTCCGATCCGATCGTTCATTTCCATCGTTCATTCGATCATGTCATTATTCTGTTGGATTATGGGAGTGCACTTGTGTTTGCGCACACACTATAATTAATCACGCTATAAATGTATTTTGCGTATTCAGCCATTGAGAATGGCAACCATGACCGAAATCTGTCAGGGGGAAATCATCACGAGTTAATACTTACAGTACAATGAAAATCTTTTATCAATTAAGCGAAGTAAGAAGATATTTTGGTTTTGGACCTTTGAGTTTTTCATGTTCACGATTCTTGTTATCAAAAAAAGGTTTGGTTTTTTCCATGTTCTAATATATATAATAGGATACGGAAGTAAAACCATGCAACAATCTACAATAGAGCAATGTAAAAATTCAAATCCTTGAGCTTATGCTGAAGACGGTTTTCCCAGCTGTGGGATATACAACTGTGGCTTTTACAATCAGTGCTTAAGAGTAGTTTAGTGTATTTTCTTTGTCCGTACACCGACATTTTTTGTGGTGAAATCTTTACATAGAATTTGTTTTATTCTGGTAATTCGCGAGCTACTAACTTTCTCTCGTAATATTTTTTTCAAAGGATTCTGATTGCGACCGAAATATAAAAAGACATCCTTATCACAAAAGTATTTTTTCCTTATACGATATCAAATAGTTACAATATAATGTTATGAATACATAAAAAAAATGAATTTGTGTTGCTACATAATGTGTTATTATATAATACACAGATGGATTAAAATGTTTTATGAATAATACCTTAATCGAATTCGAAGTATTTTCCGATGATCGATATGTATGCTCCCTCACTGAGGTCATTTATATACACATAATGTATCAATCAATAGTATGATATAATATTAGAAGACTTCAATAAGTACCAATTTGAACTTAAAAAAAATAGTCTACTCTTAAGATACTCGTGATGGCCCAGTGGTTAGAAGCGATTATAACAGATGATTTGGAGTTCAAACCCAGTCGCACTATTGAATTATCATGTGCTTAATTTGTGTTTATAATTCCTCTCGTGCTCGGCGGTGAAGAAAAATATTGTTAGAAAACCTGCATGTGTGTGATGAAAGCCTGACTTTGCCGAATCCGAAATAAATTGATTTGGTATTTGTATATAATTAAATACTATTAATAATAAATATATGTAATTATATATTTTTGTTAAACTGAATTTTATCATACATTTTGTTATAGTTGTGTTTAAAAAATATATTTAATCATCTAATTTGTTAAAACTACTCGACGAAACTTGGCTATAAAACAAAAGTTATCTTTCATATCAGTATTTCTACTTTATAGTTAGTATTTATCGAAAAAAAAACACCTAAAAACATTAAACTTTTCACATTAGAGCTATACATTTTAAGTTAGTTCAAGTTACAAAGATAGTTTTCTCGTTAAATATTTAAGCTTCTTACCGCTAGCTAATTAAAGTAAGTACCTACTTAGTTTAGTAGTTATGAACTTTTTCAAAAATATATCATTTAATTATTATTATATTTTCCTTACATTTTGTTTTAATTATTGGATTTTGCAATTTGAAATTTTGATCGTTGATGTTTTGATGATTGTCTTTTATTTTATTGTCCATGCAGTTATCCCCTGTAATTGAGGTACCACTTTTTGTCTTTATTTTCTCTCTGTACTTTCATGTATTTTTGTATAGTTTATTGTAGATCTAATAAATAAATAAAATAAATAACGTACTCTATACCTTAACTTTTAAACTTAAATCTTATGTTAGTGCTGAAAAGCCAATATTTTATACGTACGAAAGTTTGTGTAGCGCAAAAGGTCATATATAATAGTTGTTTACGTTACCTTTTATTTTAACACATACATGCATATACAGACACGCACATAGATATATAATGAAAAACAGCACATATAAAATATTTTACAGTAAAAAGAAATAATGAAATAAAATTGTATAAATTGTTCTGGAACCGCAGGGTATAGAACCTCAGGTACTAGTAGTAATATCCAAGACTAACTAGGGTAGTCCCAATTTTATTTTCAAGATTGTAATGTTGTTACATGTTAAATCTAAAACAAATGTTGTATGCAAGCATTAAAACTGTTTATAATTTTTTTTATATAATAGCAAGGGCCAACGAACCACCAGTAAGAAATATTAACCATTATTTATATCTCCAATCTGATTAAAAAATTATTGACTAAAAGATTAGAAACATTATTTTGTGTATTTCTTTGGATATTTATTTCAAATGTATCTTCAGTTTTTAGAGACCGAAGGCTTTGTAGATACGAAATATATCAAAGTATTTATGTATGAGGTAAAGTTCTCGTCCCAGGTGTTATTTGGACAAGTTTGGGAACTGAATTATTCCACTCGGGCAGGCCTAGTACGAAAGTTTTAATACAGTTATACGGCAGGAACAACTTTATTGATGTAATTTTAGTTTTCGCAATGTTCGCCTTGCACATCTAACGACTGTGTTAATTTGTTTTTTATTTGCGATATGATAACATGACTTTTACGAACAGTGACTTTATTAAAAACTGTATTAATTTTGAATTTGATGAATTTAAAGATTAAATCCGCTTATTAACAGTTTTTTTTATAGTATAGGCATAACCTTTTTTTTACACTTACACTTAATAGGCAAGAGTTTGCCCGTTGACTTCTCTAAATTTTAAGCATCGACACGGTAAAAGAAACCTGTTTGAAGTTTGAAACTCTGGATTTGAAGACACCAACGTTGTACCTATCAGGAAATACGGACTCAGGCAAAGCATTCCACAGGTGGACAAGCATATGGGCCACCTGGTCACCTGGCCAGATGGTAAGTAGTCACCAACACCCATAGACATTGGCAATGTAAGAAATGTTAACCATTGCTTATATCGCCAATGCGTTATCAACCTTGGGAATTAAGATGTTATGTCCCTTGTACCTTTTATTACACTGGCTCACTACCCTACAAACCGGAACACAACAATACCAAGTACTGCTGTTTTCCGGTAGCATATCTGATGAGTGGGAAACGTAATTACCTAGACGAGCTTGCACAAAGCCCTTTTACTTACCGAAATATATGAATAAAAAAAATATAATGACTTACCGGAATATTAAGTGGGCAAATGACTGAGAAAATTCCTAAGTTTATAACTCGGTACACACGTAAACTGTCTTTGTTTGCTTGAATGACGTAATAACGGGGAATCCCCTTACTAATCTAAATTTTGTAATATATACGTACATATCTATCATTCTAGAGGCAGATCTTATCTTCTATATATATATGTATGGAATGATATAAAATTCTTTATAACATAAATCGGTCGGTATTTCGCAATACGCTACACTTTTCTAGCTTCGACATATATAATATATATTTGCGCATGTCTCGTTGAAAGGGAACGTGTGTCCTATGTAAGTGGATATGCATGTTCTCCTTTATCTAATATTGTAAAGCTTGTCGTGCTTTCAGAGATCGAAAACGCTACGTTTAGATACTAAATGAAAGATATATTAAATAACAATCATATATAAGATTTATTTAAAATTGCTTCCATACTAGATATGATAAAATCATGAACAGACATATAGCATCCAGACCGATGTATCTAGAATCCCAGAATCACCAATAAAACTTCTTCAAGGAAGATATGGTGAACATTCAAGGTCAATGAAGTAGTCATTGGAGAGAGAGAGAGAGAATTAAATCTTGTATAAGTATTATCAATAATCGTAAAATTTTGTGATACTGCCTGGAAATGAAAAGATGTAGTCAGATAAGATAAATAAATGTTACATCATGACACGGATAACTTTGACACATCTCCATATGATTACTCGAGGAAATTAATTGAAGTGTAAATAAGTTTTAGGCTATCGTAATGGAAGAAAAGTTAATTTGACAATGTTTAAAGTTTTTATGAAACATTTCTTAATAAAATTATGCAAACTAGAAAGCAATTTGATTTTTAATTTTTATTAATAAGAAAGTCCATTTTTCTCATTAAACTTTAGAGGCAGTTTGAAGAATACAGATGGCGCAGAGAAAATTTATGATTACGGAATTAATTTGTAATTTATCTTGCTTAATAAAAAATACATTTTATAAAAATTGGACTCATAGACCCATTATGTTAATATAATGAAATGTTTGAAAGTAAATAATTAATAGTATGGAAATTAATGACGATAATAATTATTGAGAATTACGAAAATACTAAGAGTATATATACAAATAATATATGTGTGTTTTATATATTTTTTTTTAATTATTATAATCATTAAGTAGGCACTTACACGGAAAGTGCGACAAATTTACGTAACTTACTTCAACCCTTGTCAAAAAACTAAAAAAACCTTTTTTCAATATAGAAGCGTTTCACTTACTTATTGACTGTCAAAATGTGACAAGCTGATATTTTATTGAATTGATTGTCAAAAGTTGACTGCTAGGTGTTAATACAAATAAAAGACAATAATTAGATAAAAATAAAAATAAACTAAACATGTTATACAAATATAAAAATAAAAACGTATACCTTAGTAACAAGAGGTTTTAAGCTTCACCAATATATCAATCGTTGCTATATGTTCCACTGGATACTACAAAACAACGAGTCTAATTTATTATTACATAACAAAATGGAGGATTAAGTTATACAACCTGTATTTATCCTACTGCTGGCAAACATATCCAGCAGTAAGAGGAGATTGTTTGGAGCTTATTCTATTACCGCGTTCGAATGCAGGTTGATGAATACACGTGATAGCAGAGCATTTTATCTGACACATACAGGTTTCCTCATGAGGTTTTTCTTCAAGCCAGTTAACGGGATGTATTATGAAACTTGTGAAATGGTGTTTGACAGGCTTAGGCCGGCAATCTTCGTTTGACCACGTGTTGTTACCATTGAGCTATCTCACCTCGGTTCAGATGTAGGGCTAAGTTACTACTGTCAATAATATATAATTCCATAACTCTATTTGTCTCTCAATCATACTACCATTTAGCTTATACATGTATTTTCATGAGAATCTGTATTCTGTAAAAGAAAAAAAATTTAGTGCCACGTCTAATCAATACGTTTATCTGTGGTTTTAAATTAAAGTAAATAACATGTTCTTTGTTATGGTAATACTACGATGTTAGTCGCGTGATGTATGAACATTAATAGTGTGTTAAATAACTGGCAATTTCAGAACCTTCGAGAATGTTACGAATAAAAGGTTTCTTTAGTGCAGCAAATAATGCATTCACTATGAATAACAATTTCGGTGACAGAATTTAACTTGTCAAGTCGTGTTGAATAAAATTACGTACGTATAAATGGGAAACTGTAAGCTGATTTCTACATTTATAACGTGACCTTGGATTTAATATCTAAGAATTACTTAAAACGGTGCATTTCACAAATACCTAACGATTATTTTTTATTTTAATTTTGTTATAATATACTTACATTGTTTCTCAAAAGAGCCTCAACCCATATCAGATATTATTAAAGTCTGTACATGTGCGCTATATTACAGTTATCACGTCAGAGTAATTGCATTTTTATCGTATTGAACATTCTAGAAAGACGTTTAACGATATGTTTCTAAGAAAATCAAAATGTCATCTCTTTCATGTGAGTAGGAAATAACCAAGGAGGGAGAGGAAAGGAAGTTGTTTTCTAATAGCACGTGTTTCCGCTTCGAAACGAGTTTCCTTGCTCGTGTAGGGAGTTTGAAAAACATTATTGTTGATTATTTCAACCGTAAGATACATTTGTAGAATTTCCGATAACGGTTGATTAAATACAGCAGAATTAGAAACCTTATTCTTATTTCTTGTTAATATAAATAATACACATAATCTCTTGAACAAACTAGTATGTACTGAGAAATGATAGTCAATATTTGTTTTTATATTATTTTTATCAATATATTCCATATTTGAAACTTTACCGACAAGATCTGTATTAATATGCATATATATGTATCATATTATATGCATCGTCATCATCGCTTCTATATGTTCTCATGTTGGCGCTAGTCTTAGAAACAACTATGTCGGTTATTTATTCAAATTTTACAAATAGACAGATATACAATTTCTTAGATACATAATTAAGCGATATTTTGTGAAAATTTGCCAACGCTATTAAGAAGTTTGTCGATTATGGCGAAATAAAAATCGTGTCGCTTGTGAGTTCCACGGCGTGCGCTGTTTTAAGCGATGAATTTGGAGATGGAGGAATTCCTTTTCTAATTAATTATTTCTGTAAATAGGTAAAAATATATATTTTTTTGTTATAAATTTAAGAAACCTTATCTAAATACAAAATTTGAGACAAATCGTTGGTACCGTACATATATACTACATAAACAAGAATTGCTCATTTCTTAACAGGTATTACTATATTATAATTCGTAGAATTATATTATTATATTCTTTATTAAGAAGTTGACAGCTAGTTGATGCATTTTTATAAAAAAAATATTAAAGATGTAAGAGAATATAATCTATTAATTAAATCTGAAATATCAAATAACCATACATTATGAGAAGATTTTTCAACGAGAAACCGACAAAAACCGGTATTTATGTACAAAACTAAGATTATTTAATTTTTGTGTAATTTTTTTTTCAAGAGCTTATTATACTTTCTAGTTTGAGTGCATTGAAACGCTGCCAAGGAAAACACTTAGCGTAAGACATTATAGAAGCAATAAACGACTTAGTTGCAATTTATATTACACTTAACCGACTTGAAAGGCAATAAGTTTAACGTAACCGTGTTTTAGTGTTAGTGATTCTGATTTCACGGTTAAGCAAATTGCTTTGACTTTTATTGCGTATAACTTTATATATATTACTGACTTTGTTAATCCGACTTTACAGTTTGAAGGGACATTATTTCTCAGTTCCTTAAGCAAGCGGTGCATTGGCGATGTAGGGATGGATTAATATTTCTTAAAGTGCCAAAGTCTTAAAAGCAGCACATTTGGCAGTTTACTGGTGGTGGGGCTTTGTGCAAGCTCGTCAGGGTAGGTACCACCCTCTCATCAGATATTGTACCGCAAAACTGTATTTGGTATTGTTGTGTTCCGGTTTGAAGGGTGAGTGAGCCAGTGTAATTACAGGCACAAGGGTCAGAACATCTTAGTTCCCAAGGTTAGTGGAGTATTGGCGATGTAAGCGATGGTTAACATTTCTTATAATGCCAATGTCTATGGGCGTTGGAAACCACTAACAATCAGGTGGTCCATAAGCTCGTCCACCTACCTATTTTATGAAAAAAAAGTCTGCATCCCAATTTTACATAAAAAAGAATGATATTATGCCGTGTTTGCTTTATTTGAATGTAAAGATTATATTTAGTAATGTAAATCGTCTATGGAATTTAATTACAAAGCAAGTAGTTATTAAATATTATTATGTTTCGCTATTTCTTTCATAAAATTTAAATTTAAATTATAGAGATGTTCTTGTATCGTGATTTAAGAGCGTGATTAAGATTGATCTGTTTTTAATGGAATCACGGAGCCAATCAATTCGTATGCGCTCACCGCAGACCGTCTGGAATACAGACATAAGAGTCAATTAGAAGTGACATTGAGCGGATATATTAAGTAATTAATTTTCATGCGTAATTTTATTCGCATTGAAATTTATTAGTATTTAATTAAAATAATAAATCGGACACTTAATATTTTATAGATATTAAAATATCTTATATTGTGATATAAGATATCTTTGTGTGTCGAATGAAATTCAGCAACAGCAACTTTATTTTTTTTACTCGTTTCCCCCCACATAAAGGTACTGGTTTTTTAAAATATGGAGGGGCTGTACCATCTCCGTCTGCTTTTGGGGCGTCACGAGATTGCTTGCCAACGTGAAATATAGAACAACCTGCAATATAACAGCGCGGTAGAATAAATTCCATATGAGATCATTGACTCGAAGTCTTCGATCACTAATAAGAACTATTAGTTATCGAAGCTCGAAGATGAACACATTTAAAGGCTTAAATTTAATACTTCCTACATATAAACATACAATAATACTTCTACTTATATCGAAAAAACTACATATTATAGGTATATGTTGCTATAATGTAGCTATGAATCACTGACTCATAATGACCAATTGAAAGTACTTGCCACTTCTAATATATTTTTTTGTTCTTAGTCTATAAAGTGGAGGCAAAATTGTAAACAGTTTTAACGTTTAAATTACAGTGAGATTTAGTTTGTTATTATTATATAAGAATCTTCATGAAAAATGCAAATTTAATAACATTTTATTCTACAAAAGATGCGATAAAGACAGTCTTATTATATGAGATTTGATTAAATGAATATTTAAGTTTAAGAATGTGATCATTGACTTTGGCCTACGAGCCGACAAAGTTGACTATCCATCAGTATGTTTGTCCTTAAACGTAAGGTGTAATTCAAAGCATTACATATATAAAAATGGCGCATGTTGAAAGATTTTCGCCTCAAATTAAATTTCACGATGATTAAATTTCATATACTTAAATTTAATAATTTGATTAATGACCTATTTTTTTTAATCAAATTTAAAAAAGCCCCCCCGGTCCGGACGCAATGCTGCCCATAACACATTCCGCATTTCCACACTGTACGGCAATGGACAACCTTTGTGCCAAGTGAAGTCCTTAAACTGTAAACTATATTTTTGTGGTAGTTCCATATTAATATGTGGTTCACACACTAAAAATCTTCAAGGCTTATCAATGCGACATTTCAGGCTAGTACTTTATTTAATTTATATATTATTTTCAAAAAGTTTTATTCTCATAAAGCGAGCTTTGAACCTCTCACTCATTCCTTTGTGGTCTTAATTTAAAAAGCTTTTTCAGCTAGCGACCCGCCTCGCCTTGAAACGAGAGCTACAAATTAGTTAGACTTATAAAGTTGTGTTATGTCTACTTTTTTGTTCCGAGGGTAGATTCCACCATTAATTATTTTATTATTATTCTATAGATTCAAAGCACACGTCATGAAAACTCTTATAAGGCTTGTTTTTTTCTACTTGATAAGTAATTTCATCCTTCTCCTTCTCCTTCATCCTTCTCTTTTTTCCTTCTTCATCCTGTGAATACGGAATGACAATGTAATTGTAGTTACTTAGATTAGCGTATATAATAATAATACATACAGAAAAGTGCTGTCTTATCTGTATGTATGTGTAATTGAATAAATAACACATTAACTTAATGTAAAATCGATTTTACTCATTCAAAAACTTAAGTTAATTAAATCATATATTATTATATATCAGTCCTTACGTTATTTATTCTTTTATAATCTTACAAGTTATCAGCTGCGGCTACACTCGCGATTTCTTCTGCAGGTGTTTAACTTTGCTTTATATCAAATTGCATCAAAATTGGTTGAGTTGTTCAGTTGTGAAAGCATAACAGACAGACCGAAAGACACACAATTTCGTATTAATATTATAATTACGTTTTTTTAAGTCTTGCACTTGTAAAGTGTGGTTGGGTAAACCCCAGAACTTTACCCATATTTGGGTTATTTACGAGCTAATTTATTCATTTTTAATAAATAAACAGACAGTAAATAGAAGTAATTCACTTGCTTATCGTAAGACACTCAGCGGCGTTTCCTGTAATAACATTTTTTGTTTATAATGATTATTATTTAGTTCTTAATAAAGCCTGGGATCCTGTTTATCCTAAAGGTGAAATTGTCTGTGAAGTCAAGTTTAATAAGCAAACAAACGTTCTTTACCAAACCAAAGGCAATAGAAGTATTATTTGTTTGAGAACAAAACCAACTTTCAATAAAATTTGAGCCCATAAAAAACACCTCTATTTCTTCACTCTTTGGAGTGGTATTTTTCTTCAAATTTAAATCAAACGGAAATTATACCATGAGAAACAATAATCTTCCAAATTAGTTCAGAAGTGACGAAGATCTGAAGTAAACCTACTCCTTTGTTTTTGAAATTGTTTAAAAATTGTATTTAAACGAATCCTTTAGCGTTCAAATATAACTTCACACAAATGTATGTCACAATCTATTACACCTGACATAGCTTACAGCTTCGAAATGTAATTGTATTATGCAGGCGGCTGGCGGTGTTCAACGTGGAATTATGTTAATCTGACACGTCCTAATACTATGATATAAGCTAGGTTTTTGTATGTATATAAGTACGATAGAGTCGTGTGACTGCCTCGTACGTAAGGGCGTAGATCTCGAGGTCCTACGTTGAAACCATTTTTCCATCGAAATTTCTCAGTATTCTCACTTAAAGTTTAAATTAAATATAGATAATATATAGATTAGTGTTTTATAAAGATATATATTTTATAAGTTAATAGGTTTTTTTAATAAAGTAAAAATAACGTAGCAGCCTGTACTGTTCCACTGCTGGGCCAAAGCCACCGTTCGAGGAGAACGTATGGACCTTATTCCACCACGTTGCTCCAATTCGGATATACATGTGGCAGAATTTCGTTTAAATTAAATACATGGTTTCGGTTTAAACCAGCCTGTTCTTCCATTGACCTATATCGGCTCTTTAGGAGCGTCCTTCGGTTAAGATGCATTGTTGAGTTGTTGATATGTGACAACGTTTATGTACTTAAGATATTATTAAACTAGGTTAATCAAATTCCAGGTCATTATAATATTTATTCTAATAAATATCACATGTTATCTATATATTATGTGCATTGTGTGCTGATTAAAATTTTCCTTTCTTAAAGCAAATTTAAAACCGAAAAAAAAACTAACGTTTATGTAAAAATAAATATAAACTAAAATTAAACAAACCGCAAGTCAAAATATTTGAAAAATGAACACTTTAAATTTTTTATTTATTAAATATTTAAAAAATTAACTCTCTCTACTAAGTACGGTGAGTGAATTTCGTCTTCTCTTCAGTGTTAAGTTTTTTTATAGGCAGCCGGAGTGGGGGGCACAGTACAAAGCGATACCTAGAAATGTTCCTTTGTCTTTTTATTATTTCATTGTTTTCGTTGGGTCTTTGTGTCCGTTCTTCGAAGTCCAGGGTGTTAACACAATTTCCTGAACCTGATCCTCCTTCGTTGATGTAATATTATTTATATTATTTTTAAAACTATGTTCTTGAATTTGGGTGGCGTGACTCGCACATGTTATGTATTAATGTGGCTGCGCCTTTCTTCGTATCCTGGGACATTATTCACACACGGATTTTTGATCCCAAACTAAGCAGAGCTCGTACTATGGAAACCAGACAACCGAAATACTACGTATAGTAATTTCTTTTGTAAATACATACTTATGGTTTAAGAATTTATTTCTTTAAAAAGATTCACCTTAAATATTTGAAAAAACAATATTAACATACTTAAATATTGTATATACATACATACGGTCGGTACAAAAAAATAAAGAACAACATTTAGACTTCACTTAAAATAATGTGGGTATGACAAAACAAGATGCAATATTACGTATCGTTTGTGTTATAGCAATTGGATAGCAATTGTAAAAATATTATTTTCTTTAGCTAATTTACACATTAAAATTGTGTAAGTAAAATACAATAATCAAATAAAAATGAAGAAAATTAGTCGTTGTAAATTAGTCTTATATAGAAAATTTCACCTAGACTCAGCACAAACAGACTTACGAATCAACGACCTGCGGCGCGAAAGGCAAGTACCTACCAACTACGCCACCCGGCTCCTCAAAAATATAAATGTAAACGGTTCTATCGTAAATTATACTGAGATTGAGTGAGAGGTTTGTTATTATTTTGTACGTAGGGAATATTCATGGAAATGCAAATTAAAGAACATTTCATTCTAAAAAAGATATAAATATACTAGACACCCAACCTGTCTTTAAACGGATAGGAACAATGTTGTTTTTAATTATACAGTATATTTTATTTATTTATTTGTAATAGCACACTTACCGCATACATAGAAATCATTGAAAAAAAATTATAAAACAATAATAGTACGTCTAATATGCATGTCACATTACAAGTGTACATAGCACTTTCAGATACAATTTTTGTTTTTTAATATCTTGGGACATTATTCACACATGGCCATCTGATCCCAAACTAAACAGAGCTTGTACTATGGAAACTAGATAACTGATATACTACATATACTACTTTTCTTTTGTAAATACATACTTATATAAATAATTACACCCAGACTCACAACAAACAGACATGTTCATGCACACAAATGTCTGTCCTGGGTGGGAATAGAACCCACAACCTTTGGCGTGAAAGGCAAGTATCTGCCAACCACGCCAACCGGCCCGTCAGTAGATCAAATTCAAATTAAAAGTAACATATATATAGTATATTATGATCTTGATTATTTTATTACTCGCTTAGTAGGGGGTACAGATGGTAGGTATAGGACTTAAGATTTCTTTATACGCTACGACTACGCACTCGACTACGCACTCGCTTAGTAGGGGGTTCAGATGGTAGGTATAGCACTTAAGATTTCTTTATACGCTACGACTACGCACTCGACTACGCACTCGCTTAGTAGGGGGTTCAGATGGTAGGTATAGCACTTAAGATTTCTTTATACGCTACGACTACGCACTCGACTACGCACTCGCTTAGTAGGGGGTACAGATGGTAGGTATAGCACTTAAGATTTCTTTATACGCTACGACTACGCACTCGACTACGCACTCGCTTAGTAGGGGGTACAGATGGTAGGTATAGCACTTAAGATTTCTTTATACGCTACGACTACGCACTCGACTACGCACTCGCTTAGTAGGGGGTTCAGATGGTAGGTATAGCACTTAAGATTTCTTTATACGCTACGACTACGCACTCGACTACGCACTCGCTTAGTAGGGGGTTCAGATGGTAGGTATAGGACTTAAGATTTCTTTATACCAAATTTTATCAAAATTGGTTCAGTAGATTATAGGTGAAAGTGTACTAGAAAGAGTTACTTTCGAATTTATAATATTAGTATAGATTTTATTTACTTCAATAATATATAAGCCCAGTGGTAAGAACGCGTGAATTATAACCAATGATCGTGGGTTCAAACCCGGACAAGCACCACTGAATTTTCATGTACTTAATAAGTGATTATAATTCATCTCATGTTTTACGGTGAAGGAAAACATCGTGAGGAAATCTGCCATATTTTTGCCACATGTGTTTTCCACCAACCCGCATTGGAGCAGCGTGGTGGAATAAGCTCCAAACCTTCTCCTCAAAAGAGAGAGGAGGCCTTAGCCCAGCAGTGGGACATTCACAGGCTGTTACGGTTATTTGTTACACTTTCACGTCTTAACAGCACAACTGATCATCGTGTCAACATGCAAACACGTTTTCAGGGATACAGAAAATGACATAGAGTACCTAACACCTGCGCCCCATCAAACGTGGACGAAGTCGGGCAGAATCTGGTATTAAACAAAACTTATATAGCCGAGATAGCCTAGTGGTAAGAACGCGTGAATCTTAATTGATGATCGTGGGTTCAAACCCGGGCAAGCACCACTGATTTTCATGTGCTTAATTTGGGATAATAATTCATCTCGTGCTTTACGGTGAAGGAAAACATCGTGAGGAAATCTGCATGTGTCTAATTTCACTAAATTCGGCCACATATTTACTCTACCAAAGCGCATTGGAGCAGCGTGGTGGAATAAGCTCCAAACCTTCTCCTCAAAAATGGGAGAGGAGGCCTTTAGCCCAGCAGTGGGACATTCATAGGCTATTACGGTTACGGTATATAGGTTATAATATCAGTACGAATGGATGTTGAGCAAACTGTCCAATGTAAAAAAGCGCATCTCAAAACTCCATTATAATAAAATTCTTAGAAGTTATTTCATGAATAAATATAAAAAGTCTCCTCCAGGCTAGATCTTAAACAAACGAAAGATCACGACTTCAGTTTGAAATGGAAATCCCTTCGTTAGCGTCCTCTCGCTTCTGTTCTGCGGATGTTTGTGACATTATTCAGAAAATCAATACAACATTACATTTACTTTTTATCTTATCAAATGAGTTTAATATTTTTTTATATATACAGCTACGATTTGATAATTTGAATTCGTTTTATTGTATAGCCTATTCATTTCAATATTTATTTGTAATATAAAATATTAGCACTTTACGTTGCATGTACTGGTGGTAGGGCTTTGTGCAAGCTCGTCCGGGTAGGTAACTCCCACTTATCAGATATTCTATCGCAAAACAACAGTACTTGGTATTGTTGTGTTTCGGTTTGAAGAGTGAGTGAGCCAGTGTAATTACATGCACAAGGGACATAACATATTAGTTCCCAAGGTTGGTGGCGCATTGGCGATGTGGGCTATGGTTAACATTTCTTACAATACCAATGTTTATGGGCGTTGGTGAGCACTTACCATCAGGTGACCCATATGCTCGTCCGCCTTAATAGACTATAAAAAAAAACTCAAAGCTGCCAAATACCAATTTCTGTATTTTTTTTAAATGAAGGATATTCATATAAACTTTCATATCCTTTATCACAACCCTAGTAGTTAAATTTTTAATACTTGGCTAACTTACTGTGTAGATGGAACCTGTATGTAAATTTTGATGGTGCTACTAGTATTAGTAGCCCCAATATTGGCCTGTGCGTTGAATGTCAGTCAGTCATTCAATATTCTTTTTTAATATATAGATAACATAAAGATTATAGACTATATAAGATCACGCTGCGATACAACGGAGCGGGACAGTACAGTACAAGTGATAATATATTTAAGTACAATTTATAATTTGGCTGTGTAATAAAAATCTATGTAATCAAAACTCAAAGGTTTAACTTATAAATGTTGTTTTGGGGAATAAATCTAAACAGTACTGCCTCTTCTTCTTTCGAATGTCAAATTAATGATGACAAAAAGAGAGAAATCTGTGTTTAACTAAACACCATTAAACAAAGTTTATAAATAAGATCGTTTATTTTTCATAATAAGCATTCTTCAATCAATTATATACGATTAAAATTGCAATTTATTTTTACAAATCATCATTCATAGTTTTCCTTTAATTATTTAAACATTGTAACTGTTCTTGGCTATTATATTTTAAATAAATAATTATGGTTAGAAAAAGAGAAGGTTTATGTTCATAATGAATATTTCTAGGTTAATTTTATCATGCAAATTAAGTTATAAAGTTGTTGTGAATTTGCAAACAGTATGCCGTAATTAGCTAACACTTAAGCTTATGGGTAATTCACGTAACGGAAGCAATTTCGCATGCACACAATTTTGTCGGCGTTTTGTGTGTAAATATTTTCAACAATATTAAAAGTTATATAATATTTAATTTAATTTCAGTAAGCAGACGAGCATCCATAGACTGTGATACTGTTAGAAGTATTAAGTTAAATAGTAAGCTACTTCTTATACTTCTCTTCTCTACTCTCTTGTCAACCGAGGGATTTGAGATTTTGTGTATCTTGTGTTTTGATTACTGTGACTTGTCCTGGCACGTGTTGTTATTTCACAGTCACAAAGTGTGTTACATGTGTCACGTGTATAATATAGATAAGCGGATAGGTAGATGGGACACCAAATGGTAAACAGTCACCATCGCCCATAGACTGGTGGTCTAAGAAACATTATCTATGCGCCACCAACCTTCATTCTGATGTTATATTTAATGCGCCTCTAGTTACCTTGCCTTACTTACCCTTCAAACTGGAACATAGCAATACTAAGTATTACTGTTTGGCGGTAGAATACGTGATGAAACGGTGGTACTTACCAAGACGGCCTTGCACAAAGCCCCACTACAAGTAAAAATGATATATATATATTTATGTATGTTTGCATTTAACTTTTTTATCAACGTATTTAGATGTTTATTTTTGCTTTGAGTTCAATATAGCTATATTATACATGGTGAAGTTTTTATTTGAAGCGTAAATTGAGGCAAAATGTTCAAGTTATTATGGACGAGTAGTCGATTACCAACAGGTGACTAGAGTACACAGTTACATAAAGGTTACCTGTCTCTATGGAATACGTATGCTGAACATTTGAATTTTATCGATTTATTATGCGAGACTTGTAACATAATTAGTAACTTAGGCTGACGATACTAAGAAAATTGAATTTCTGTTCTGATTGTTTGTTATATCTGTATGTGAATCCAGTTTTAGTTTAAAAAAAAAGTTGTTTGTTTTTGATGATTTACAAACACATATAATATGTACATATATTGTTTTAGTGTGGAATATGTTTTGATAAATAAGTTTAGTATAATAGTTCGATATAAAAGGTAAAGCCAAAACTCTGCTAAATTAATGTGATTGAAACTAGGCTTAGCGTTTTAAATGAATGATCTATTATTGTACATATTAGTTTAGAAAAAATAACTGTATTTTTTTTATATTTTATTATTAAAAAAAAAACAAAAAGTGAAGGAAAACATTGTGAGCAAATCTCCATGTGTCTAATTTCACTGAAATCCTGCCACATGTGTATTTCACCAACCCGCATTGGAGCAGCCTGGTGGAATAAGCTCCAAACCTTCTCCTCAAAAGGGAGACGAGGCTTTAGCTCAGCAGTGGGACATTCACAGGCTGTTACCTAACCTACCTATTAAAACAAAAAGCGGTTCTTATAATTAAATTTCTATCTTAAAATTGAAGAAAATTAAAATGCATAATAAATTATTTATGGTATCATATTAATCATATTTAACCAGTTACACTAGTCATAGAGTTATCTTATCTCTTAATATTGTTAGGTACTTAAATTTTTCTCATCATATTCAAAGAATTGTACTTAAAAAATAGATTGATATAAAATGTAAGTATTATATGTCTGCTTGCGTAATCAAATTTGACCGTGACCTTGATAGAAACATAGTATATAAGGAGATTTACGAGAAAATATAATTTAGATAAATAGAGTCGCAGAGAACAGCTTGTATGTAAAAATCGTAACATTTTATACAGTCACCTATCTCTGTGTTCACTGCCGACAAATTGCGTTACGGTTTCGTTCATTCCTCTGCCAAGCCACGCGGCAATATAATTTCCACAGCCGCTTCATTCGTGTACAGACAGCAACTCAGCTAAAATTAACGAATGGGATATAATAATATTCGTTAATGGATAAGTGTAGGGCACGTTAGCTTATAATAAATCTAGTCAGACTGTAAGCTATACATAAATTATGAACGGTGCATATCATTTTGTTATATTATACAATTTCATATGATATATAAGCTTGTCACGAAAATATATCTTCTGAAATTCTGCCACATGTGTATTCCACCAACCCGCATTGGAGCAGCGTAATGGAGTAAGCTTCAAAACCTTCTCCTCAAAAGACAGAGGAGAATTAATCGATAGTAAAGCCGAGATGGCCTAGTGGTTAGAACGCGTGAATCTTAACCGAGGATCGTGGGTTCAAACTCGGGCAAGCACCACTGAATGTTCATGTGCTTAATTTGTTTATAATTCATCTCGTCCTTGACGGTTAAGGAAAACATCGTGAGGAAACCTGCGTGTGGCTGATTTCATTGAAATTGTGCCACATGTGTATTCTACCAACCCGCATTGGATGGCCTTTAGCCCAGCAATGGGACGTTCACAGGCTGTTACAGTACAGTACAGGAAAATCTCGCGATTACACGACATTTCGTGATCAGTGTTGTAGAGAAACATTGTAAGGAGGTTCTCTATGTCAAATGATATTCTGCTACAACCACAATAGAACAATGTTGGAATTAACTCCAAAATCTTATACTCAAGAGTCTTTATTTAGCAGAAAGACATTTATAGGCTTTCACTCACATATTTACAAAGATAATAAGTTTTTGAGATTATCTGTAACTAAGAGTATTGTGTTGGTCTGTTCTTGTAATGTTTATATAGTATTACTATATAAACAATGAAATGTGTACGTGCAGCAAGCTAATTCCGTCAAACAAAGCTTTTGGCTTTGCGTTTTGATATTCAACGCGTAACCAAACTTTGACCGCATTCAACTACACCTGCTGAGCGAGACAATAGGTAGAGAATTATATTAGGTAAAATTTTAATATTTAAGTAAAACTAATTTAAATATTGTATTTGAAATACAAAAGATAAACGGAAGAATTAAAGTGTTTAGAGTGCGCGCAAACAACTGCAGTATTTTTCCTCTCATTCTCAGAGGCCAATGGATCGGCTTGCCCATATAGCCGTTAATTCAGGTTCAGGATATATGCTCTCGAAGTATGGTAGTAGAACAGTAACAACTACTCACCATGCTATTTAGAATTCTTTCACAGAAAAATTCAATAACCTTTTGAATAGCCTGGGATTTTTATATTATTAATTTTTTAAATTTGTTGAACAACCAATACTTAGTGGGTTTTGTAAAGTCGATATTCGTAGCATCATTCGTAGCATTCGTAACATCGATAGTAAGAAAGCTTTAAAGGTATTTGTGTAAACTTCAAAACTATTGAAATGATTGTTAAAAAATCTACCTTGGGCAAACTTTGCAGTTGGGTCGGAATAATTTCGAGAGGGAGGCACGAAGAAGAGTACAGCTGGGCTGGGCAGCGTATAGAAAACTCGATCAAGTCTTTTCGTCACGGATACCGCAATGCTTGAAGACAAAAGTCTTCAACGAGTGCGTCTTACCGGTTATGACCTACGGAGCCGAGACGTGGACACTGACAGTGCGTTTGGTCCACCATTTTAAGGTCGCTCAGTGAGCTATGGAGAGGGCTATGCTCTGAGTTTCTCTGAAGGATCGAATCCCAAATGTGGTGATCCGACAGAAAACCAAGGTTATCGACATAGCCCAAACAATTAGTAAACTGAAGTTGCAGTGGGCTGGACACATATGTCGTAGAACCGACGACCGTTGGTTTAGACGTGTCCTGGAGTGGAGACCACGCCTTGGCAAACGTAGCGTAGGACGCCCTCCAGCTAGGTGGAGTGATGATGTACGCAAGGTTGGTAGCAGTTGGAGATTGGAAGCTGAGGATCGAGCTCAGTGGCGTGCCATTGGAGAGACCTATGTCCAGCAGTGGACGAGAAAAGGTTGACAATGATGTTAAAAAACAGCCACGCTGACTTAACAGTTTTATTATTTAATTTTTTTTATTAGGGATAATATGTGAAATGCCTTATTTCATTTTTACAATAGTTTTTGAACGTTGATTTATTAAATCAATTTAAATTAATCGTATAGCCAGAGAAACTAAGCAAACATTTACAGGTTTATTCACATATGTATATATACAAAATTGTTCATAAATTTATTCTTCTTTTTATCCATAATGGATATAGAATTATATTACATATTGAATTGCTTCGTTTTCATTTTCATTTCTTTATTATTTACCTTTTGTTCAAATTTTATTGAAGTTACAATCACAAGAGTTTTTCCTCGACGAAAAATGGGTATTTCGCAAATCGTCAGGAATAAGCTAAACGAAAAAAACCTTGCAAGATATAATATAAATTGAATAAATGTCGACATTTCTTTTTATGATATTGGGTTGCCATACCCAAAAATATTCTTTGTTGGTGTTTAGTTGTCTTTTATATATTTTCCTTCCGAGAAATATTTCATCCGATAAAGGAAATATTAATTTAGTTCATTATATAATTTTGATAATTTACTTACAATAACGATTATTTGAATCATTGCCTTTTAAGTTAATATTGTTTTTTGGCGTTTTATATTTAAAAAAGATTATATTTTTTTTATTCGGTTGGATTTCATTGGTGATTTAATTTATTTTATTATTATAATAAATATTTATTTTGAAAAAATAGTTGTATTAAGCTAACAAAAACTGTAAAGTAATGTACCACCTAATGGTGAGCGGTCATCATCGCCCATAGACATTGGCACTATAAGAAATATTAAAATTAAATTGGGAACTAAAATGTTAAGTCACTTGTGGCTATAATTACACTAATTTACTCATCCTTCAAACTGGAACACAGCAATACTAAGTATCGCTGCTTAGAGGTAGAATATCTGATGAGTTAATGGTACCTACCTAGACGGCTTGCACAAAACACCTAGTTAAAGATCACTTTCAAATCAAAACCAAAACATACTTTATTCAAATAAGCTCTTACAAGCATTTTGAATCATTCCATAAATTTAATGAAATGTAAGCTACAACTGATTTCGAATTAATTGAAAAATGTAATATAATCGGAAAAGAAAAAAGAAAAAAATGGAAAACTAAAAAATCGATAACGTGATAATGTTAATCCTTCAATAATTATGTAAGCGTAATATCGAATGGTATTAAAAACGCCTTTTTCAATTACACATAAGAAATAAAAAATATATCGAAATTTCAAACAATAACTTAGATCGAAGTCCAAATCGAATCGAGTCGTATCTAATACTTTATGGCTTCGAACTCGTATCTCGTGTGATTTTAGTTCTCTTGGCTATTGTCCAATGTTAGAAATGCCAGCACCACAAAACATTTTACCATAAACAATGAAACCCCAGAAAAAGTAAACTAACTGCAAATTTGTTGTTTTTTATCTTAAGATACATATTATAGTGTCAAAATCGAAACGATTGTATACATTTTCATAAAGATACAATAAAGTTCATGTTATTTCATGAGTCTTGACGGGTTTGGCCGGTTGGCTTGGTTGGTAGATACTTTGCCTTTCACGTCGGTTGTGGGTTCGATTCCCAACCAGGATAGATATTTGTGTGCATGAACATGTCTGTTAATCCTGAGTCTAGGTGTAATTATCTATATAATTATGTATTTACAAAAGAAAAGTATATATAGTATATCAGTTGTCTTGTTTCCATAGTACAAGCTCTGCTTAGTTTGGGATCAGATGGCCGTATGTGAATAATGTCCTAAAAAAGCCTAAAAAGCTAGTCTATTTTGCACTTCATAAAAGGAATTTACTGCACTTTAAAGGAAAATTAAAACAAAACATATATTGTTTTATTTTTTTTTAATACCCATACCGGCATACCCATACTCTCAAACGAGTTGCTTAAAGTTCTACATAAATATTAAAGTTCCCACCTAGTGGGAATGATTTTTAAACAGGCAGACATTTTAATTTTCAATCAATTTAATAAAAAAGCAGTTACAATTGATGCTTATTTGTGTTTCTAAAACGAAGGTAATAATTATTCTGAACAGATGTACGAACGGCGATGTACAACGAACTAAAAAGGTTTTACTACCTACCACCTAACCAATCATATACATTGCATGTATATATAAGTAATATTTTGTGTTCAGTACGCAGGACTGTAATTGAAAGTATGACTTAATTTATTAAATGGGCACTCAACAGATTGAGAGGTGCTTCAAAGGTGAGGGGTACCATTTTATTAGAAATTGTTTGGTGCGTGAACATAATATGGGTATATATTACATAATAACAATTACAATTAACAATTTTTTGTGTAATTTTTTTTAAATATTTTGCAAATTATTATAACTCTTATTACTTTGTGATTATAATTCATCTCGTGCTTGATAGTGAAGGAGAACATGTGAGGAAACCTGCATGTGTCTAATTTCAGTGAAATTCTGCCACATGTGTATTCTACCAACCCGCATTGGAGCAGTGGAATAAGCTCCAAAACCTTCTCCTCAAAAGGAAGAGGAGGCCTTAACCCAGCAGTGGGACATTAACAGGCTGTTACTGTACTTACTTCAAAATTGTACTTGATAGGGTCCTTACTAATATTATAAATACGAAAGTGAGTTTTATTCTATGTTACGCTTTCACGCCTTAATACTCAACCGATTACCATAAAGTTTTGCTTAATACTCTGCTTGCTTAATAATCTGTCGGTTACTAATAAATATATAATAATAATTCTTGCTCATAATATTTTAGTCTTTTTGTACATACTACATACCTATATACATATCTCCTGCGTAGTTGGCTAATCTCTCTTGAGATTGGCCGCCGTGGCCGAAATCGGTCTGGAGTACATTATTATTATTATTATTATTAATTATGAAACACATAACATTAATATAAAAATATTATGATAAAATTAATACACATTTTATTTTAATTTAATAATATCAAAATGAAATGAAAATTGCTCATAAAGAATAGCCTTTCTGAAATTTTAATGAAACATTCTATAAATACATCTCGTTCAAGAAATCTTTTGATTCTGCTTTAAAATAAAAATCGCAACGCAGTGCACACAAGAGTTCGGATATCTTAATTAGATATTAGCTATCTAGTTGTATTATTAGCTATAGCTGCAATTGCCTCCCGTTGTTCTGTTTTCAAAATTCAGAAAAAAAAGTAAAAAAAAAAGTTTGAAACTATTAAATAGAAAAAATAAAAAATACATAATAATTTTTTTTTGTACTTGCTATATTTGTAACTTCGTAGAGGTTATTGTTGTTGTATATACATATCATCTATTACATACATACATTACATATTATCTATTAGCTATGATAAGGTTTGAGGATTACTAAAACAAATATATAAAGCCAGGTACTCACTTAGAGGTGTAGGTTGCGTGGCCAGGATAACCACGATGCAGGTTTTATCACATAGAATATAGGATATAAGGTTATAATTTATTTTCAAAAATGACTTAATTAATAATATAGAATTAATATAATGTATTTATTGAAAAAGAACTGTAATGGTTTCAGTGTTCATGTATGTATGTGGCTTTCTTTATTTGATTGGTTATCCTTAAATCATCCCAAGTGTCATAAACTATAAATTAATTCATTCCAGTTAGTCGCGTTTTAAGTTTTTAAGGTAAATTTATTTTTAAGTACCGTGTTTCTTGTCGGTTTTTTCCAGAGGGTCCATATTCCACATTGTTTACATCGATTTGTAATGTAACGACGTAATAGTAAGGTATAGAAGGTATATAACGTAATAAAGTATATATGGTAAATAACATAATAAGGTATTTGAATTTAATGTACTTATGAATTTTCAATTCAAGAGATTCAGATTTAATCATCTTGTTTTTGCTTTTAGTTTCCACACGTCGAATTCGTGTTTTAATTAACCTCGTACTCGACGGTGACATCAAGAGAAATCCTGCATAGGATGAATCTGTCAGCTGTACATATTCCACCAACCCGCGTTATTGGAATAAGTTCAACACCTTCTTGTATAAGAGGCTTCTGCATTGTGACATTTAATGGGGTCTCCGTAACAGCCTGTGAATGCCCCACTGTTGGGCTAAAGGCCTCTTCTCCCCCTTTTTGAGGAGAAGGTTTGGAGTTTATTCCACCACTCTGCTCCAGTGCGAGTTGGTGGAATACACTTGTGGCAGAATTTCAGTGACATTAGACACATGCAGGTTTCCTCACGATGTTTTCCTTCACCGTAAAGCATGAGATGAATTATTATCCCAAAATAAGCACATGAAAATTGAGTGGTGCTTGCCCCGGGTTTGAACCCACGATCATCGGTTAAGATTTACGCGTTCCTACCACTGGGTCATCTCGGCTGCGGATGGAGTCTCTAAGAATTTTTATTGATTAATGTAAAGACTATCGGCCTATCGTATAAACGTTATTTAGCTCGTTTTTATTAAAAAACAAAGATTTATCTCTTTCCGTCATTGTTGATTTGCTATTCGAAGAAGAAGACAGTAATATTTAGTTAGTAACTTCGTAAAAGCATTACAAGTATAGCCGTATATTCTAACAAAACAATTCCTAACAAATCATTTAGTGGGAATATACGGCAGCATTTAAAATCGGATTAAAATGGAAAATATATAACAAAGTTTCTTAAAGTATTGTAAGACTCTGAAATTCGAGTTGAGGGAACCAATCAAGCGGATGATTAACCCTTTTGAAGATGGAGTGTAATGAATGAATTAAAAACTTTTTAATCAGATTCCATTGAGTTCAAAGCAAGTTTGAGGAGAAAAGATTTGTTCTATTCGAATTTTAAATTAAAAAATCTTAACGGTCAGACGACCATGGCTATTATGTTTCCAATAAACTATATAATAGAAAGGCAGATTAATATTTCTTTCCTCCATGGTAAGTGAAATATGTCGGTATATATATATATATACCGACATATTATACCGATATCATATCATACCGATATATATATATATATATATATATATATATACCATGGACATTAATGAGCTGAGATAGGTGGCTAAAACAATTTAATCTGAATTAAAGATTGCGGTTTAAATATACTTGTAAGTTATAAACCACTTCGCTTTATTGCCTCCACTGGAGATATGAGGGTGGTTCCTTGTTCCCCAAGGAGGGTCGGATTTGGGATTTAAAGGGGATTTCACCATTACAAATGGAGATAATTTGAGTACCTATTTGTAAGATTATTTTGTGAAACAGCACTTATCTAACTATGTAATACATTTATAAAATCTTGCGACAATCGTTTATTCTACAAACTAAAGCCGCTAGAAAAAGAGAAGAGAGAATTGTCCATGGTACAACAGACCTTAGGCCGTACCAGTTATACTTTGGACAAATGAAGATTCAATTGCAATTGAATATGCAATTGTTGCAATTTTTTATTTGTAATATTGACTGATACAATAAATGGCTCAATATAAAAATGTTCTCAAGTTCTTAATTGAGTTGTTGTAGTGGTCTCGTTTGACATTAACAATAATAAAATGTAGGGTTAATTGGATCATAGTTATATACCTATTTGTTATGAATATTTAATTTCCTGATACGGTAAGGTCATTTGGGACGCACTCTTGAGTTATTATTCTATACAATTAAAGTTAAAAGTATGGCGTAATGGCTTACTTGAAATTGAATATTAACTAATATCATAAATGCAGAAGCGAATTTATTTGTTTGTTACTTTTCACGTTTTAACAAATCAACAGTAATTGTAATTTTAGCTGAAAGTAAATAAATAAAACTTGTACGAAACGTGTGCAGGGTTTTTGAGATCAGATTTTTGTACCAACACTTCGTCGCTGCATTTCGAAAACGAAAGGAAACTGTTCGATACAGCGGCACACTCAATATACGATGACGCTCTTAAATAATTATATTACCTTATGCAACCTATATTATTGTAAACATGGGCTTTTGGGTTGCAAGATGTAATTGCGTCTTTCTTATGGATCATAAGGTGTGGGGTGCCTTGAGAGGGTGTATTTCGAATCCGTACCTAATAATAATAATAAAATAACTTTATTCACCAAAAAGAAACAAAGACAAAATTAAGGTACAAAACCATGAAAAAAAGAGTTAACAATGTGATGTTTGATAATTTGGTGAAAAGGTCGTAGTCTCAGCTAGGCTGCTTTTCAGTCTACGCCTTGTAAATATGCTGCCAACACAAACGTTACATTTAGTGCAGTAAAAGGTAAAAGAAGATAAAATTACTTAAATACAAACTTATGTTAAAACAATTTTTTAAACACGCCAAATAGACTAAAATAAAAAAAAACAATAATACAGGTAATTGTAAAAAAAATGTGATTCGATCGTACAAGTAGTCTTTTGGCCCAATAACAATATTGGCATAGCTAAATTTGGATATAAATAAAAAAAAAATATAATTTCAAAGGCTAGCAATCTTGTTAAGTGAATGAAATATTAGTATAATACATATAGTTACCGCAATTATTTGGTAACTCACGTAATATAACGTATTATATTTCATACATTAATGGTACGAGTTAATTGATTCAACACTAAATTGAATTTAATTATTCGATTTAAACATTCGTATAATAAAATATTTATATGCCTGCTATATGTTCCGTAGTTTTTCGTCCGATTGTGATGGAAATTTGGTGGATTCTGTGTCCAATTTCTAAGAGCCATTGATGATAAATAACTTCGTTAACATCAATAAAACACCGCCAATTAGTGCCTATAATTACACTAGCTTACTTATTTTTCAAACAGGACCACAGAACTACAAAAAGTAACTTCCCAAACGGCCCTTCATAACTCATATCTACTGTGAATAATTAACAATAAATACTAATGGACGAGTTGAGTGGTAAAGATCTTTTAAATATTTTTGTACTAATTATTATTATTTCATGCCAGTGGAATGGCTGGTAAATATGTAAATATAAATTTAATATCTAGTTGACTTGCAAACTTGACCGCTAACTGTGCCACAGACTTACGAACGTCGGAATTGGAAATCGTTGAGTTGGAGTAAGTTTGAGAAAGATGCAAATGTAATCACAACTTTACGCCACTGTATTTGCTAGTCACGAGATGAAGAATTTGAATTTCGAGTAGTTTTTATATCAATTTAAGGATTTGATCAGATTATATTTAAAATTTAAGCAATACAAATTGGTTTGTAAATTTTAATAGTCTAGTTATTTATGTTGTTAAGATAGTTTATTTTTTTTAGAATAGCTGGACGGGCAAATCGCCTTGATCACCAAAGTGGTCAACACCCACAAACATTGGCATTGTAAGAAATATTAACCATCCCTTACGTTACTGACCTTGAGAACTAAAGTGTAGTCTGTACTTCTATACTAATATTATAAATGCGAAAGTACATCTGTCTATCTGTCTCTTTCACACCTACCGCTTTACCAATTATAATGAAATTGATATGAAGCAATTTGAATCCCAGGGAAGGACATATGCTATACATACTTACTATACTTTTTATACATAATACCTGACAAACAAGATACACCCACCCTTTTTTGCATTTCGAAAACCTCATTTCGCGTTTCCCCCGCGTTAAGAGTAGGGGTATGTGGGACTCGCCGGTGTCCAAGGCGCCGAGTGCGCCCGAAACATCGGAATACCCACTAAAAAACCAGCGGTACCCTTCGCTTGCGCATACTATGACGAGATACACGCCCCACCCTAACTCGCGTGTAACGTCGCGCGCGAAAACTAGTAGTATATAAGTCACATTTAGTATATAAGAAAACAAATATCAATTCAAAGAAGTCAACTGGCACACAATTCAAATCAATGAAGCAGACTTTCAGACTGCGACATCAAATGTTTTAAATTCTGAAACGTACACTGCTTAGTAATAAGCTTGTAGGCTCATTAAAATAACATTTTTTTAATATAGGTAGGCGGATGGGCATATGGGCCACCTGATGGTAAGTCACCAACGCCAATAGACTTTGGTATTGTAAGAAATGTTAACCATTGATGTTTGCGGATGTGTGCGGTAGAATATCTGATGAGTGGGTGGTACCTACCTAGACGGGCTTGCACAAAGCCAGTTAATTTATCATTAATATAAATTAAATATAAGATACACCTAAGGCAAGGACAACACGCCCGTGGATATACAAATACGAGAAAATAAAATCACCATTAAATTTTATATTGTTTGTATTCCAGATAAATTACAAAGTACTATAATATTATTTTTTAAAATTATAAACATTAAATGCATTCTTGTAAGTTTGGAAGTATTTCTGAATTTAATACAAGACAACGGCACTACACCGAGTGCTAGTAACAAGTAAATATATTACGTAATTATATACAGGCGGCTGTGCGTCTGACGTTTCTTATTTCCGACAAATAATTACAGTGTCACATTGTATCCGAGTCGGATGAAGAAGATTTATCTATGTACAGTTTTACATGTCTTCTTTGAAATCGTCAGTACGTAGGTTTATGTATGTGCTTATCTTTTTTATTGCTCTTTATATAACGACACCACTGTCGTACTTTGTCATTAAACATTATATTCATTTTATCAATAGTTGTTTTTTCTTTTAATTTCATACTCATGCTCTTGTCTGCGTGATTCAGTTGCGAATTATTATTCATTCAGCGCCATCTATGGGTACTGGGTTGTAACTTAGGCTTTTACTTTATTGATAATTGATAAAATTGTACAACCTCTTCGCATCCTGCCTATCCTGTCTGCTTACGGATATGATACACCACCAAGTCTACCCCGCCGATTGTGACAGCGACTGGGGCATATTTTGTCCTTGGCCTTTTAGACAAGAATAAATGACGTAACAACCGGCAGATAAGTGAGATCTTCTCGCTTCTTTTGAGAAGAACTTTGCTAAGCCACGCGCGGAGTACAGAACGGGAGCGGCCGCGGATGCGTTATATCTACGCAATCCCGCAGCTTCTTCGATCCTTGCTAAGAACGGCCATCGCAGTGGTTTTAGTTTGTAAGAATCCCACATAAACCGCTCTCTCGCAATGGGCCGAGTATCTTTCAGAAGGTTTCCATTTACAAAAAAGTGTTACGTAAAGATATAAGCATTCAAAATTTCATTTTTATCCGTCCAGCCTCTTTTAGGTGATTGTGTAAATATATACAGGGTGACTGGTGAATTAGTATCAATACTTAAGGACGTGATATTTGACGACCATATATGACCAAAAAAAATACATATAACATAAATATTAATAAACTTCTAAGTAAAGTTAACCAAAAGTTATGTAATTAATTACGCGTCATGTGGACGCCCTAGCTGCGCTGACGACACAACACCGTTATGTACATTTAGTTATCGCGCGGTACTTTCCCTACGTCCAAACGCCGCCGCGTGTTAACAGGGTAGCTACCTTTGATAAACAAGCATGATCCAATCCCCCTTCATACTTTAAACCTGGCTTAGAACAGGCAAAAATACCAAAATATTTCACTCGTTTAAGCAACAAATTTGTTGACTAGGTAAATGATATGAACTTGGGACAAAAATTAACTGTTTACCTATCTTGGTATTTCCGGCTTATTTAAAAATTGAATCATACTTATTTACAACGATTGTCAATCATTTAACTACCTATTTACCTACATAACTACACTAACCTTAACAAATGTTCAAAGTGAGCTCCTGCTCGTGTGATACACAGTTCGGCACGTTTACGCATATTGTCTTTCACACGCTTTAACACGAATGGGTCACTTTACTACTCACAGTACTCACATTATTCTGCATTTGTGTATTGATAAGCCATACCTAATTACTAATTACGGGTCACACTCACACACGAAACATAAGGTATACGCGTAAGATCGATCGCTAGGGGCGCGCGCGCGGGAAGATGGACGAACCTTACGGCGGCGCTCGCCCGACTAACCTACTAACCTACTAATACTAATAAGCCGCGGGGCAGGGGTTGCGGGGGGCAAACACAACGCCGCACGCGCCGCGGAAATATGTCCACACTTTATTTATTTAAAGTAAAATTTTTGTAAATTTGGTCAAAAATTAAGTACCTATTTTTTTTACATAATTCGAATGAGAATCATGTACCGATTATGCTCCTAAAATATTGATCTTAATTCACCAGTCACCCTGTATATACTAAATATCTCGATTACGAATAATTAGTAACTCAGTTGATTTTATTGTGACGGTGGGGTGTGAACGGTGTGGCCGTGTCGTAACGAGTCACGTGATCTTAATCGTTTGGAGGGGCAACTGTCACATTTTAATGTTTTAAGAGCAGTGAGTCGAAAGCTTAATTGATCACAGAGAGCCATACAGTTCGGACCTTCCAAACAGGACGGTTGGTTCACGCAACTCTGATAGTTATAATATACCTACTTTGTAATTTGTGATTGATGATTACCTAAATAAAATAATTATCTTACTGTATATTTGTGGTGTTGGTGTGGAACCCTTTACCAGAAGCTCCTACCAATGACGGGCGTGCCGCTTATATATCGCATTCTCCGTCATCAGAAGTGGGATACACTCGGGCATCGCAACCACCAACTACTCACGAAAGTCAATGGCAGATGATGTTCGAACTCCAACAACGGAATATGGTGCAGCTTATTGAAGCTATGAAATTAAGTTCAATCCTGATTCTAATGATGCTGATGCACGTGTCTGGTTCTTGACCATTGATATTTGTATGGCAGAACAAGCGCTGAAGAGAGGTGCCTTGATCATTGCACTCAGCAAGTCCTTAAAAGTACTGAAACCGTTGCGGCAGCTTTTATAAACATCTACAAAGTCGGGCAAAGGAAGGCGAATGTATGGCTGAATATACAAGTCAATTGATGACGTCACTAATAGCGAAATGGAAATACCTAACTGCTGAGGAAATCGCTATATGAAGCAAGTTGCTGCAAGAAATGAAGTAATTTTCTTATTTGAAACGCAAACTACATGATCGTGACAAAAAAGTGATACAGGATACCAAGCGTTTCAAACCTTCAGGATCGGAACCTCATGTGTTCTGATACGCTCGGCTTCCTGAAACAGGACCGTTGGCTATGCAAATTAAAGCAGTTACAATTTATTTTACTACCCTACGAAAGTATTATTATTTAGTGAGTGAAGAAAATTTGTGGTCACGTATGAATGAGATCTGGTGAAAATCGATTAACGTCGTTGAAAGAATTAATCGTTCATCTCCACGCGGGACGCTTCCACGACCGCGGGTAGTGATTGTGACTGTGTTGGAGCATCGGGACTCTACGGCATTATCTTCGTCAGGGCGTTCCGTTAGTGCTGCTGCGAACCACGGTGCTGGTGCAACCGATTGTATCATTGATGCGACACGACCTATCAATACTACGGTGAGATCCGACTAAAATTCCAAATCCAATACTATCAATTAATTTTTGATGCGAGGAGGTAGGTTGCGCTAAAATTAAAAAGCTAATGGAGTGCGCGCAGAGGTATCTCGCAGCGAGCGACGTGTCGACTTATGCGTGGTTGACCCTCCTGAAGGAACTTTAAAACGTAAAGTATTGTATCTTCTTTCATGCTTCTATGTAACCTCTTTTTTTTTATTCGGTTGAGTGACTCGTTAGTCTAGTGGCTACATGTAAGGCCGCAGACCCGGTCCTGGTCCTGGGTTCAAATCGTATGAGGTAGTGTACCTAATCATAAACCTTGAATCTGGTTAACCAAGTGAATTACTTTCCGATTATGTGCCCCCAGGTACACACGCGAGGACGGGTAAATATCAAGATGGCCGAGTTAGAGAACGAAGATCAGAACGTCAGATTTAATTGATTTGGCCGTATTTGGAGGAGGCGATTGGAAACACAGATGTTGACGGCTGAATTGAAGAAATGGAATATCGTGGTGACACCAGTAGCACATCCATTACCAACTCTGATACGTTATCCATTTACGGTTCTGATACAATCATAATCAGATCTGAAACATTTACATTTATTTTATTTATTTTTAACATTTTAGTTTCTTTAGATTTTAATAATCTGTTACTATTATTTGATGTTGATGTTAAATTTGTGCTGGTATTTGACGTAAAGTTGTAAAGTTTGACATTGGTGACTTGGTCTTAATTCGAAACGAAGTGAGAAATCAAACTAAGCTAGATCCTAAATACAAGGGATCGTTTAAATTTGTAGAATTGCTTGAAGGTGATCGCTATCTGTTAAAACAGTTGTCTGGTAATAAAACCTATAAGTGTGCTCACGATCGCATACGAAAGATGCCACAAGACCATGTTCCGAGTGAATTGAACATATTAAGTGAAGAGTTAGACGTAGAGGATGCGGTTGAAGGCCCATCCACCAGTACAGACTAGTGAATTATTACACATCAATACTTGGTGTATTAATTATTACTGTGATTTCCTAACGTTAATTTGATTTTTAATCTAACTTGTGGTATCCTTTCTGATGTGACTTAATTATGAGCTACTTTTCTATATGGTCAGGTAGGCCAAGCTAAGAGACGTCTACAGTTGTACTTTGTTTTGTTACCGGATACATATACACACGAGGACGTGTGACTCGTCAAAATGGCCGTGTCGTCGATTACGAATAATTAGTAACTCAGTTGATTTTATTGTAATGGTGGGGTGTGAACGGTGTGGCCATGACGTTACGAGTCACGTGATTGGAATCGTTTGAAGGGGCAACTGTCACATTTTAATGTTTTAAGAGCGGTGAGTCGGAAGCTCAATTGATCACAGAGAGCCATACAGTTCGGACCTTACAAACGGGATCGTTGCTTCACGCAACTCTGATAGTTATAATATACCTACTTTGTAATTTGTGATTGATTGTGATTACCTACATAAAATAAAATAATTATTAGAGGTAGCTAAGAACTGGGAGAAGGACATAGGATACTTTTTATCCCCTTCCCGTCGTTCCCGTGTGATGTGACATAAAATGTGGTATAACAAAACGCAACTGACATGTAATAACAAAACAACTCAGTCAAAATATAAGTCAGCGGTTCATTTGTTAAAAATGTAATAACAAAACGCAACTGACAGCTGAGCATATTTTTAAAAAAGATCGGTAGTATATAACAAAAAGCCACTGACAGCTGAGAATATTTAAAAAATAGTATTGCCGGTTGATTAATTCGTATAAAACAAGGAATATAAATACTCTGTGCCTGTTTAAAGCCTCTAATAAAAAGAAAGAAAAGCGAACTTCAACTTCTAATTTACCATGCCGAGACCAAGACGATCAAATCTTTCTCGACAAAGCCGTAATGCAAGAGTAATTCGAAACATTGCGAATGAAAGCACTGAAGAAGAGCAAGAAAATGCACGTGAAGAGCGCCGCCTTAGTATGGCTCGACTTCGTGCTTCTCACTCACAAGAGCAATGGGAGGCAGCCCGTGAAACGGCTCGGTTGGCAATGCGAAATCGTCGAGCAAACCTCAGAGATCAACAGCTAGATAATTTACGAAGCACAAGAAGAAATTCATCAAATACTGATTTGAATCGGGCAGCGTATCAATACGATTGCACGACTGATTACTGCTTGCATACTAGCGTTCGCATTGGGCCAATGGACGTTGTTTGCGAGTATTGTGGCACATTAAAGTTTTCCGGAGAACGGCCAGGATTGTGCTGCCTTAATGGCAAAGTGAAATTGCCATTATTGACTCCGCCACCTGAGCCATTAAATTCATTGCTTCGTGGCGAAACACCCGAATCCCGTCATTTTCTTGGAAACACCCAAAAATACAATAGTTGTTTCCAAATGACCTCATTTGGGGCAGACATTATTGAAGAACGAGGATTTAATCCGACATTCAAGGTATTTATATTTATTTAAACCTTCATGATTATCACTCATATTGATTTTAGTATTACGGGACTTAATCGCATGTATTATTTAAGCTAAAATTAATATTCAAGGTATTTATTTGTTTTTGTACTTATACACAATACAGTAGAATAATAACATATTGTATTTATTCCTGTAGTGTTTGTAAAGTAATAATGACTGTTTTTTTTTTTTGTAGATACAAGGACAGATTCACCATCGAATTGGATCATTGCAACCTCTCGATGATGGACAGCATAAATTTTTACAAATATACTTCATGGGCAACACAGAGGAACAACTTAATCGACGTCAAGAGATCAATACAGCAACGAAAAGAGCAATTCTTCAAGATCTGCAACAACTGCTTCAAGAACATCATGCGTTGGTCAGGTTGTTCAAGAGTGCATTGGAGCGCATGCCAAATGATGACTACAAAGTTGTGATCAGAGCGGATACAAACACACACGGAACACACGAGCGCACATTTAACGCTCCAACAATAGATGAAGTTGCCATTCTGATTGTTGGTGAAAATTTGGAATCTCGAGATATTGTGCTTAAGCGTCGCGATACTGGACAACTGCAACAAATATCTGAAACACATCGTTCATATGACACATTACAATACCCGCTGATGTTTTGGAATGGAGAAGATGGATATTATTTTAATATCAATATGATAAATCCATTGAATGGTGAGGAGATACATAATCGGGCCTTGCTCTTGATCGAAGACATGTGTTATCTCATGTGCGGTAGTTTATTAGTCAGGTTAGGAATGCCAGCGCCAAATTGTGAAATGAATGACGCATTTAATCGAGAATTGGAACGGGAACGTGAATATGATCACCAGGAATTAGATTTAGTAGTTCAAACGAATGTACCCCTGATGAATCCCCAACAAAAAGAAGTTTTTGATACAATAATGAAGGCAATTGATGATGGAAACGGTGGTTTATATTTCCTGGATGCCCCTGGTGGAACTGGTAAGACATTCCTCATGTCAGTAGTTTTAGCCACTGTTCGTGCAAGATCCAACATTGCGGTTGCAGTTGCTTCTTCTGGTATAGCAGCCACATTGCTAGAAGGATGTCGTACGGCACATTCTGCATTGAAATTGCCGTTAAATCTTCAATCTATTGAAGAACCAACATGCAACATTACAAAGCGCTCCGCTACGGCCAAAGTTTTATCAGAATCGAAGATCATTATCTGGGACGAATGAACACAATGGCGCACAAACGTGCATTGGAAGCACTTAACCGAACGTTGAAAGATCTCCGTAATGACTCGAAATGTTTTGGAGGAGCAATGATTTTACTGTCTGGTGATTTCCGCCAAACATTGCCAGTAATTCCCCGATCGACTGCTGATGACGAAATAAACGCTTGCCTTAAATCATCGAATCTATGGCGCTATGTTAAGAAACTTCAGCTAACAACAAACATGAGAGTTGCATTGCTGAACGATACATCTGCTGAAGATTTCTCTGAGTAATTGCTAACTATCGGCAATGGTCGAGTACTCGTCGACGAATCGAGCGGATTGATTTCATTTCCTCCGAATTTTTGTAACTTTGTCTCATCAAAATACGAACTCATCAACAAAGTATTCCCAAACATCATGACTAACCTCAAAAATAATGAATGGTTGAGTGAGCGAGCAATTTTGGCAGCTAAGAATAAAGATGTAGATGACTTAAATTACATAATTCAGGATGACATCATTGGTACACTGCATTCTTTCAAATCTATTGACTGTCTAACAAATAAAGATGATGCCACCAACTATCCCATTGAATTTTTAAACTCCTTGGATGTACCTGGCTTACCACCGCACAATTTATGACTAAAGATTGGTTCTATAGTAATCATGCTTTGAAACTTAAACCAACCAAAATTGTGCAACGGAACACGTTTGGTGGTAAGTAAATTGATGAACAATTTGATTTACGCCACAATTCTGAAATTAAAATTCAAAGGTGAGGAAGTTCTCATTCCGAGGATCCCGATGATCCCAACCGACATGCCATTTCAGTTTAAACGGCTTCAATTTCCGATCCGTCTAGCATTCGCCATGACTGTAAATAAGTCACAAGGCCAATCGTTGAAAGTTTGTGGTCTTAATCTCGACCACCCATGTTTTTCCCATGGCCAATTATATGTGGCATGTTCACGTGTCGGAAGACCTTCCGCGTTATTTGTTTTCGCGCCTAATGAAAAAACAAAAAATATCGTTTATCACAAGGTGCTACAATAAATGGCAAATAAAGAATAATTGAATAATTATATCTTTTTTATTTACAATTACCCTAAGTTAAAAAATAAAAAAATGTGATAATGTGATATTGCCTTTAAGGTGGAACAAAGTTCACCGGGTCAGCTAGTATATATATAAATATATTGTGTCACAGATAAAATAATAAAAACCGTGCCGGTGTTTATTGCCGTTTATTGCCTGTTTTCTAGCTTTTTATATTCGAAATATTTAATAGTTGATTGAGATATTTGGATATTAGCCAAAACAACAAGTGAGATTAATAAAACTTTCTTGCATGAAATAACAAATGCTGTATATCTTATCTTACTGAATATAATTAATTCAAAACAAATGTTTTTGTTTTCAATCCAGTCACGTCTTAGCAATTTATTTGATTGAGGATAGCTGTCACTTAATCTGATACCTGTAGTGCTATCCTGTAAAACTTAACTTTATTACTGACTTATGTTGATATACTAGTTTTATACGTGTGTCCTTGAAATGTGATAATTATTAATGTCAATGTCGCATTGACATTCATGACTTTCTAACATTTCTCGACAGATTACTGCTGTGAGTTTCGAGTTTGTTTTACAGAATAGCGCTACTGTGCCTCGTGTATTGGTTGGTTGGAGGTTGAACCCTCAGAAGGACAAAAATATAGTCACTTTATTGGCTCATTTAGTAGTTAAATTAAATTGTTTTAAAGTACAGGCAAATATTTAAGTCAGTTGTATTTTATTTTAATAATTATCTAATGTTGTTAATGATTGATGCCTCACCACAATTATATTCGTCATATTAATTATTTTGGGCGGTTTACATCGTGGTAAGGTTCGTCTTCCCAACTATTCCCATAAGATATTAATCAAAGCAAAAGTTCTTATTGGATTCCAGGAAAAATCCAGATTAATCGGTAATGAAAATAAGATTACCTGAGAGGTGGAAAATTACTTGTGTAGCGGTAATCCTTAGGGATTCAAAGCGCTGTGATACATATACGTATATTTGTTTCTAAGACTTTTTTGTGGTAGTCAGATTCCAGTTTTCTAAGATTCATTTATTTTGTCTTTTTCGGGAATAATATCTGTGCTTGTTTTTGCTTGAATTGCACCTTTATTGCGTTAATTGAAATTTATAAAAGTTGTTTAGTGTATAAATTACAAAAATATGATTAAATAAAAAATATATTAATATTGTAATTCAAAATGAAATATTTCGCTACCAACTATGGGTTTGCGAGCTAAGGCTTCTTCTCCTTTTCTTGAGGAGTTTTTTTGAGTTCTTTCCAGCACGTTGACCAATAGGTTTGATAGGTCACATCTGGCAAACATCCGATACAAGCACGTTTCATCATAATGTTTTCGAATGAAGTATAAAAACACATGAAGTGGTGCTTGCGAGGCTTTGAACCAAACAAACAGAGCTATTTTTGTCTAATTATATAATTGTTGAAAAATTTCAATATAATGAAGGAACAGCCAAAAGGTGATCGTTTTAATTCGCAAAGTGTGTTATCCTCTACGTACTCATATCTCACATATTTTGAAAAGTTTATTTTAACTTAGAATTTACCTAAATTGTTATTTAAATAAGTAAGTGCTTTTCATATTAAGCTTAGGCCTATGAAATAAAGTTACATTGCATTTCTTCGTTTGTAAATATTTTATATTAAATAATTATATAAGTAAATTGTGAATGATTATATTATAGCAGGAATTAACGTAAGTAACAGCCTGTATATGGCCCACTGCTGGACTTAGGCCTCCTCTCCTCTTTCTGAGGAGAAGGTTTGGAGCTTATTCCACCACGCTGCTCCAATGCGGGTTGGTGGAATACACATGTGGCAGAATTTCAGTGAAATTAGACACATGCAGGTTTCCTCACGATGTTATCCTTCACCGTCAAGCACGAGATTATAAACGCAAATTAAGCACATGAAAATTCAGTGGTGCTTGTCAGGGTTTGAACCCATCTATCATCGGTTAAGATTCACGCGTTCTAACCACTGGACCATGTCGGCTTAGTAATTAACGTAGTACACTAAATACTAGGTGTGCATCGTTTGAAGTACATACTATGTATGCAAATGTCCAGTGAGCAAAACCATTGGTAGATGTACATGTTCGCATTATCACTGCATTTACGGATTTACAAAGATTCATTTAAAAATGATTATATTCAAGCAATATTCAAAAAAAAATTAAAATGATTATAACCTTACCTATCTACATATACCTTATAAGAAGGATCTGCAAAAGGAACAGCATGTTGATTTTTTATCTCAATATATTTTTATTGTTGTCGCCATCGGGCTGCGGTATTATTTTTATATAAACCCAATGGGTGGCATCTCTCTGAAACATGAAGTTCGTAGTAATAAATTTGGTGATAGATTACCTGAGTTTGTTTATTAGAAATATCTGAAAATCCACAACAGCGTAATTTTTAAGGTATTTCCTGCCTCGCCCAACCGCTCTGTGGAACCAACTTTTGCCAGCGACTTTGTCGAACCGATATGACATAGAAACGTTCAAAAAAAGAGCCGACTTATGCCTTAAAGGTCGGTAACACACCTGAAAGCTCTTCGGTATTGCAGGTCTTTGGGCGGTGGTAGTCACTTTCCATCAGGTGAGCCGCCGCCCGTTTGTCCTCCTCGTACATAAAAAAAGAAGTGTTGTGAACATGTGAACACGTATCTTATATTACCATCATTTGCTGTAATAATTAATATTATAAGTACAACCTGGTTTATTTTCTGACCTGATCTAATATTATATTTTTAAATTTTTCAGTAGAATAGAAAAATAGGCCGTGACAATCGGACTGACAGTTATTCTGTTTGGGTAACGAAGAAAATAAATTAAGCCAAACTAGCAAATGTTGTTTCGAAAACAATAATAAGAAACACTTTTATGAAATAAAATGGTAGATAAATCTCACTATTTATAACACAAAGACCTACGTAATAAAATCTTAGGGAGAAACAATTACATTTATAATATTATAACGTCGGCCATTCCCTTTGTGATCGCAGACAATAACGGATATCTTATATCTTGAGTATTTTGCTAAAAGGATCTCTTGTCTGACGAATTGTTTTCGAATTTCAATTAAATTACAAAACCTGAATGCGATATTTTTCATTTATAAATTGTGTTAGTCAATATTGTTGCGACGAAAAAAAAACTAATCTTACGCAAATGTATTACTTCGGAAACAAATGTTCGGTTTTTTCCGCGATATTTTTTGGGTTTCGTACATCTGATGTTAAAACGAAATTCTTATACATACATATATTATTTTACTATGAATACCTATAACCTTGTCTGTCTTACGTCATTCGTATTACCTTCTAGCGAGGGAAAATGGTTTTTATACTTACCCGTATAGATTTGACCCACCCAAAACCGACTGTTTCAAATAAACGAATTCTGATACGTCTTTAAAATTAAAACAATCACGTAGATTTGCTTCAAAACTGCTCAGTTACAAATACATGAAAGAAAGTATACGAAAATTTTGCATTGCATTTTTCTTAATTAAATTTTTTAAAAGAAACTTCTAATCCTTTACCATTGTGTAATCAGTTAGTAAATAAACAATTTGATTGCTGTATTTAAATAAACACTATTGGTATGTTGGTATATTTATATTTTATTAACATTATAGAACATATTATTTTGTGTATCTGAAACATACAAACATATACTTTATACATTTAACAACATAAGTAAACAAACATAAGCGACTAAAATCTTTTTATCTAACATATCGTCTAACTTCTTTAATTACAAATAATCTAATTTTTTTTTACTATTGTATATTTTCAGACAAATAAGTTATAATTATTATCACTTTAAAATAATAGTTAGGCGTTATGTGTAGTTAAAATACAAAATTTATCTCATACAATTTAATCATTATAATAAACAAAACAAATTAAAAAAACAAATAAAAATTAATACTGACATGTTCAACGCCATCTAACGACGTACGGTGATACTGCAGGGGTTGCATAATCGGTCGCGGTTCAGCAAGCCGGAACATTATGACTACTGAAAAAAATCCGCACTATTTCATAGATGGCGCTGCTACGTTTTTCTTTTACTATTCCCAGGATAGAACTAAGATGTAATTTATCGGTCCTTTGTTTGTTAATAATTTATTAATCGATTGTTTTTTTTTCAGGTACGTACGTGTCATAAACCTTAAGAATATTAATTATTAAATTATAGCTAAGTTTGGTAAGTTAATATAAATTTACATTATAATTAAATAGTGCTCATTACCTTATTGATTATAATACTTTTAATCTGTAATAAAACTTTCATTTACATCTCATATATCTAAAAATAATACCCGAAATCAAATTACTTTATATTTTTTTTTGAATCACCTACTCATTTTAGTTTATTTTATTTTATTATCTTTTGTCGTTTTTGACACATTGCCATTATATGTTTTTTATTTTTAATCTAGACATAAGCATTATTAGGAAGCGTACACCTAAATGTAAACATTATCTCTAGATGTATGTCTATATTAATATTAATTAATTGTCCAATACACCAGTACACCAGTACTAATTATCCATTACACCAGTTATTCAGTTCTTTTATTTTTTTAAACGTCATTAGATTTTAATTCTATTAGTTTATCAAAAATAACTAATATTAAAATTTAAATTTATTTTTTACAAGTAGAACTTTGTGCATTACCCGCAATCAAGTGGGTGGTACCTTAACCACTCATCAATTATTCTACCACCAACGATCGATACATTAAATTAATGTGTTTCGTTTGAAATGGAACTGAGCTTAGTGTAAATTACGCACAAGGAACATCGTATGGTTGGTGGTGCATTGATGGTGTGAGGAATATTTTACTTAGTTTTAGAATCAATGTCTATGTGAGAAGGTTATATTTAGAGACCTAATATTAGGCGGTTCATGTCTCCGTCATATTTAGTAAATTATAGTCTAAGATATTCATTATTTTTTATGTATATAATAATTATATAAAATATTAAGGCGGATAGATGTCCACCACCGCCTATAGACATTCGCACTGTAAGAAATATAAACCATTTCATATAATTATCAATGCGCGTAACCAAGCTCGAGAACTAAGATATTAAGTCCCCCGTGCCTGTAGTTACACTGACTCACTATTCAAACTGGAACACAACCGCAAGGGACATAACATCTTCGTACCCAATGTGGTGGTGGCGCATTGGCGATGTAAGGAATGGTACATACTTCTTAATTAGCCAATGTCTGTCAATGGTGGCCACTTAACATCAGGTGGCCCATTTGCCCGCCTCCATACCTATAACATAAAAGAGGCTCTGATTAGCACTTTTGATAATTAAATTCAATGTAAAGCTAATTCAAGCCACCGGTTTGTAGTGTAGATTCTACCGAGACGAACCGGAAACGTTTATTAGTTAGATGATGATGACAGATGCAACTCAGTCTTGAAGTTACAGGTGTTTACACTCCCGTGAAAGAACGTAAAGCGGTTTGTTCTGCGCCCGAACACTTATCGGACGTTTCGATTTTGACACTCCATTCCATTATGAGAGTACACTCACCGTTAAAACGTGTGAAATTGTAACTGGTATTTGGTACCACCAGGATAGGTTCGCCTAGTGCAGGGCCACTGGATTTTTTGAGATATTTTTAATCCACCTAAGATTAAATCAATAAATATATTTTTACATGCGTTTGCATACACTTGTGCGCTACAACATGTTCGACCTTTGAAAATAAGAATATGTGTATGTCCTAACATATTTAAATAAAATGTTTTACAATCAAATGACGTGGGTTTTATAATCAAATGACGCGAAGGGTTGACGATAAACCGTTACGTTTTAGTAAAATTAACCTCTTTTATTTTAAGAATTCTGTTTACTATTTTCAGTAATTCTTCTCTCGGTATATTAAAGGTTGGCTGGAAGAGATTTCTTATTGGGATAAGTACGCTTTTGGACACCTACTATTTTTATTTGGTTAAGTTTTTTTTTGTATATTCGTTAATGTGCAATAAAGAAATTTACAAAAATAACAAAAACTAAACAAAAGGAAATTAGCACAAAAACTATCAGTAGTGTTGGGCGTTTCGAAATTTGTATTATTTATATCTAAATAATATTATATAAGCGAAAGTAACTGTCTGTCTATAACGCTTTCATGTCTAAAACACTGAACCGATTTTAATGAAACTTAGTATGAAGCAAGCTGGTTTCTTGACGTTCGAAGAACGAAAGAATATAGGCTATTATTTATTCCTAACACCTGCCCCTTCTCCGTTAACACGCAGGCAAAGCCGTTAGCCGCAAAGGAAAAACTAGTATTTTATAAAAGTATATCGTTAGCCAAGATGGCCTAGTGGTTAGAACCCGTGAATCTTAACCGATGATCGTGGGCTCGATCACTGAATTTTTATGTGCTAAATTTGTGTTTATAATTCATCTCGTGCTTGACGGTGAAGGAAAACATCGTGACATTAACAGGCTGTTTCTTACTTACTTACTTATATCGTAATCGAAATATCTTTGTTTGTCATCGGGAAAACAGTGCACGTTTTAAATTTCGTAACAGCTGCGAATTATATCAGTCAAACTATATTTTCAACGGCAAAATTTTACCAACTTATTGAGAGATACATTTTCTTCAGAAATCATCTATAAATTTCATAAAATTGGATAATATATATTTTCTGAAAACCGAGCTATATGTGAGGCATTTATATTATACATTGGCGAATTCGCCCCAGTGCTTTTGTATGTGTTATGTATAGAAAAGTAGTCTATGTCCTTCCTTGGAGTGCAAGCTTGCATCATACCAAATTTCATCAAAATCAGTTTAGTGGTTTAGCCTTGAAAGCGTAACTAACAGACACACAAATAGATTACTTTTGTTTATAATATTAGTTTAGGTATTGCAGTGATCGGTCTTTGCAACTTATTTCAATCTACAAAGGAGTAGAGGTAAATAAAACTTAGACTTACATGTTATCGCTTTGTTATATATTACAAACATAATTTAATTAACATATTTTTACTCATTAAACTTTTTGGTACATATTTATAAGTAGTAATAAAATATTTAATTAAATGCAATTAAAAAATGAATGTGAATTTTTGATGGTCAATTTTAAAATATAGATTTATAAATATGTCTTATTTTTAAATTAATTTAGACGTGTTATCGTACAGCGTATATTTTTTATTATAATATATCAGAGCTATTAGCAAATCACATGAAATATGTAAATCTCAGGTTAATATACCTTCTCCCATTGCCTATGGTTTATTCAAGAGACACTGTTAGGTATATAATAATACATAGCCTGTTAATGTCCTATATACATATGTGCATAGACCCCCTACCTTCTTAAGCAGAACGATTGAAGTTTTAATCAATATGATTGAGTATATAAATATGTGTTATCGTACAGCGTATATTTTTGTTATGTTTCATTTTAATTAAAATTTTATATATTAACATTATATTGAATGCAAATAAATAACAGTAGGGTATATAATTCAAGGAATGTAATATTTCTTTTTTACATATCTTGTTAAAAAAGTGCTAAATGTGTTATAATGATGTATATTATTAAATAAAATAATATATTAATATAATAATTTTATTTATGTTATATTGAAGACTATTTAAGTGCCATTAATCGGTTCTATACTTAAGGTCAACTGCATTAAATTCCGTCATGTGTTTTTATATATTACACATTTTGCACCTCAATGATTTTAGCCAGCGATACGCACAATAATATCTACTTCTTCCATAGATAAATAAAATATGACAGACATTTTTATAATATACAAAATAAAAAATAATAAAAATAAAACAAAATACAAATTACAAATTTATAGCAAAAACACGCCGTCTAAAAAATTGTCCTGTGGCATTGTACTCAAGACGCTGGCACTATTGCCTCTGCACCACTAGACTCAGCCTTTGGGCTAAATAAGCGCCAGCTCTTGGGTCACCAGAAGTGTGGACCAGCTTAAAATGTCTGTGCATAATTAACTAATAAAGAATCAATGAACTTTAAAAAAAAAATGACACAAAATATTATAATTTCTCGGTAAAAAGTTCATAGAGAAATGGAGTATTATGCAATAAGGCACCGGTGCGTGGTCTAGGCATGTGTATTTACACCTCGTTCTCTCATGATCGGCTACGGCTGAGAATAGGTTAGAAATAAATTTGCTAAAGATAATTAAATAAAATCCTAATAAAGGGACAAAGACAACTGGTCTGATAAAAGCGAATGTATCGCGTGTTTATTTAATAAATAGAGCTTAGAGTTAGGATGACTATTGACTTACGATTTTATTTGTTTTATTTGAAATTACCTTCCTAATTAAAAAAGAAATGCCTAATAAAATTCTGAATTATTTTCCTTAAAAGTAAATCTTTTTCGTACTTCTGTAGAGTATATATGATAAATAATAACAAATTATAACATACATATACATATGTTTTATATTATCTTTCTAAATAAAATTAAATTTATTGAATAATAAATTAAAATGATTGAATTCAAATTTATTGATTCATGCATTCTAACCACCGTGGTTTTTGATTGTCTTATCCGTTGCTATATTATTAGTATTATACATCTGCCAGATTTTTGCTTCGGGGTTCAAACCCCAGATCGACCCGAATAAAAGTTTTCGGGCTTTTCTGTCGAAGATTCTCGGTAGCAGCCCGGAGTTTGGAAGTTGGAAGTGTGTACATTCCCGTGATTTAGAAAGCCGGTCGGATTGTCGTCCAATCGAATTATGAGAATGCGAGAATAGCAAGTGCATCTGTGTTCGCGCACACGTTTGTGAACGAACTAATATGTCCTGCATAGTTAACTAATCTCTCTTGAGAAAGGCCGCCGTGGTGAAAATCAGTCAAAAAATTTCATATGAAAAGTAAAATGAAATGAAACAAAATGTTAAAAGTATAAATATGTAATACATGGGGGGAGGGGGGAGGTCATTGATGTAATCTGTGTAAATAGGATGCCCCCAGTAAATGTATTGTAATTACATTATACTTTTTACTATCCCAATGTCACGTAACTAGGGCATGTAAATTTGTGCTAATCCTGTTTACGCAGAGCAGGTTGCGTCAATAAATTACCATCAAGTGCTTGTTTTTGTCAGACTATTTTAGTTTACGACGAACGGGAAACGGTTCCGATTAAAACAGTGGAAATTAACCTATACAATGTTGTTTTATGGATTAGCCTCTTCCAAAAACAGGAATGAAATCAATTAATATGCTTAGAAAATAAATTGACGCGATATCATGGGTCGAAATCTAGAATAATCTATGATATTCATTACGGATTCGGGAAAAATCGTGTTTAGAATTTTTGCAAAGTTGTTAATATGGAACATTGGAAGTATAGTTAAAGTAAATATATATAGTTTAGTGGAATAGTGTTATATTATCAATATATATTAATCAAGACCGGTTTGTAGTGCCTATTATAACAGAGCTATTAGCAATATGTAAATCTTAGGTTTATATACCTTCTTCCACAGCCTATGGATAATTCAAGAGACACTATTAGGTATATAATAATAAATAGCCTGTTAATGTCCTATATATATATGTACATAGACCTCCTAACTTCTTAAGTAGAACGATTGAAGTTTTAATCAATATTGAATATATAAAAAATTCAACCGACACTAGCATGTAAGTAACGGCTAAGTACGAGACGTATTATAATCACAAATTGATAACAATGTACAGTAACTGCCTCGTTGGTCTAGTGGCTTGATATAAAACCGCATACCTGGAGGTCCTGGGTTCAATTCCCAGGTCGGGCCAATAAAAAGTTATTGGGTTTTTCTGTCAGAAAATTCTAAGTAGCAGCCCGGACTTTGGAACTTGGAAGTATTTACTCTCCCGTGCCTCGGAAAGCACGTAAAGCCGTTGGTCCTGCACCTGAACTCTTTTCGTTCGTGTCGGATTGCCGTCCCATCGGATTGTGAGAGTTAAGGAATAGAGAGTGCACCTGTGTTTGCGCACACACTTGTGCACTATAATATCTCCTGCGTAGTTGTATTCCATTATTAGAGTACACTCACCGTTAAAACGTGTGAAATTGTAACTGGTAGTTGGTACCACCAGGACAGGTTCGCCTAGTGCAGGGCCACTAGATTTTATGAGATATTTTTAATCCTAGGTATCAATAAATTTATTTTTTACACGCGTTTGCATACACTTGTGCGCTACAACACGTTCGACCTTTGAAAATAAGAATATGTGTATATCCTAACATATTTAAATAAAACGTTTTACGTGAAAATAAAACGGGGTTTTACAATCAAATGACGTGGGTTTTATAATCAAATGACGCGAAGGGTTGACGATAAACCGTTAAGTTTTAGTAAAATTAACCTATTTTATTTTAAGAATTCTGTTTACTATTTTCAGTAATTCTTCTCTCAGTATATCAAAGGTTGAAGGAAAGAGATTTCTTATTGGGATAAGTCCGCTTTTGGACACCTACTATTTTTATTTGGATAAGTTTTTTTTGTATATTCGTTTATGTGCAATAAAGAAATTTACAAAAATAACAAAAACTAAACAAAAGGAAATACGAACAAAAACTATCAGTAGTGTTGGGCGTTTCGAAAATTGTATTATTTATATCTGAATAATATTATATAAGCGAAAGTAACTGTCTGTCTATAACGCTTTCATGTCTAAAACACTGAACCGATTTTAATGAAACTTAGTATGAAGCAAGTTTGTACCTTGGAGTTCGAAGAACGAAATAATATATGCTATTTTTTATTCCTAACACCTGCCCCCTCTCCGTTAACACGCAGGCAAAGCCGTTAGGAAAAACTAGTATTTTATAAAAGTATATCGTTAGCCAAGATGACCTAGTGGTTAGAACCCTTATCTTAACCGATGATCGTGGGCTCGAACCCGGGCAAGCACCACTGAATTTTTATGTGCTTAATTTGTGTTTATAATTCATCTTGTTACGGTGAAGGATAAAATCGGGACATTAACAGGCTGTTTCTTACTTACTTACTTATATCGTAATCGAAATATCTTTGTTTGTCATCGGGAAAGCAGTGCACGTTTTAAATTTCGTAACAGCTGCGAATTATATCAGTCAAACTATATTTTCAACGGCAAAATTTTACCAACTTATTGAGAGATACATTTCCTTCAGAAATCAACTATAAATTTCATAAAATTGGATAATATATATTTTGTGAATACCGAGCTATATGTAAGGCATTTATATTATATATTGGCGACTTAGCCCCAGTGCTTTTGTGTGTGTTATGTATAGAAAAGTAGTCTATGTCCTTCCTTGGACTGCAAGCTTGTATCATATCAAATTTCATCAAAATCAGTTTAGTGGTTTAGCCTTGGAAGCGTAACTAACAGACACATAAACAGAGTTAATTTTGTTTATAATATTAGTTTAGATATTGCAGTGATCGGTCTTTGCAACTTATTTCAATCGACGAATGAATAGAGGTAAATAAAACTAAGACATATGTTATCGCTTTGTTATATATTACAAATATAATTTAATTAACATATCTTTACTCATTAAACTTTTTGGTACATATTTATAAGTAGTAATAAAATATTCAATGAAATGCAATTAAAAAATGAATGTGAAATTTTGATGGTCAATTTTAAAATATAGGTTTATAAATATGTCTTATTTTTAAATTAATTTAGGCGTGTTATCGTACAGCGTATATTATTTTATTATAATATATCAGAGCTATTAGCAAATCACATGAAATATGTAAATCTCAGGTTAATATACCTTCTCCCATTGCCTATGGTTTATTCAAGATACACTGTTAGGTATATAATAATACATAGCCTGTTAATGTCCTATATACATATGTGCATAGACCCCCTACCTTCAGCAGAGCGATTATAGTTTTAATCAATATGATTGAGTATATAAATATGTGTTATCGTACAGCGTATATTTTTTGTTATAATGTTTCATTTTAATTAATATTTTATATAAACATTATATTGAATGCAAATAAATAACAGTAGGGTATATAATTCAAGTAATGTAATATTTATTTTTTACATATCTTGTGTTAAAAAAAGTGCTAAATGTGTTATAATGATGTATATTATTAAATAAAATAATATATTAATATAATAATTATTAGATTTATATTATATTGAAGACTATTTTAGTGCCATTAATCGGTTCTATACTTAAGGCCAACTGCATTAAATTCCGTCATGTGTTTTCATATATTACACATTTTGCACCTCAATGATTTTAGCCAGCGATACGCACAATAATATCTACTTCTTCCATAGATAAATAAAATATGACAGACATTTTTATAATATACAAAATAAAAAATAATAAAAAAAACAAAATACAAATTACAAATTTATAGCAAATCCACGCCGTCTAAAAAATTGTCCTGTGGCATTGTACTCAAGACGCTGGCACTATTGCCTCTCTGCACCACTTGACTCAGCCTTTGGGCTAAATAAGCGCCAGCTCTTGGGTCACCAGAAGTGTGGACCAGCTTAAAATGTCTGTGCATAATTTACTAATAAAGAATCAATGAACTTTAAAAAAAATGACACAAAATAGTATAATTTCTCGGTAAAAAGTTCATAGAGAAATAAAGCTTTATAGAATAAGGCACCGGCACGTGGTATAGGCATGTGTATTTACACCTCGTACTCTCATGATCGGCTACGGCTGAGAACAGGTTAGAAATAAATTTGCTAAAGATAATTAAATAAAATCCTAATAAAGGTACAAAGACATCTGGTCTGATAAAAGCTTGTTTATTTAATAAATAGAGCTTAGAGTTAGGATGACTATTGACTTACGATTTTATTTGTTTTATTTGAAATTACCTTCCTAATTAAAAAAGAAATGCCTATTAAAATTCTGAATTATTTTCCTTAAAAGTAAATCTTTTTCGTACTTCTGTAGAGTATATATGATAAATAATAACACATTATAACATACATATACATATATTTTATATTATCTTTCTAAATAAAATTAAATTTATTGAATAATAAATTAAAATGATTGAATTCAAATTTATTGATTCATGCATTCTAACCACCGTGGTTTTTGATTGTCTTATCCGTTGCTATATTATTAGTATTATACATCTGCCAGATTTTTGCTTCGGGGTTCAAACCCCAGATCGACCCGAATAAAAGTTTTCGGGCTTTTCTGTCGAAGATTCTCGGTAGCAGCCCGGAGTTTGGAAGTTGGAAGTGTGTACATTCCCGTGATTTAGAAAGCCGGTCGGATTGTCGTCCAATCGAATTATGTGAATGCGGGAATAGCAAGTGCATCTGTGTTCGCGCACACTTTTGTGAACGAACTAATATGTCCTGCATAGTTAACTAATCTCTCTTGAGATTGGCCGCCGTGGTAAAATATTTCGGTAAATAAATCGGTCAAAATATTTCATATGAAAAGTAAAATGAAATGAAACAAAATGTTAAAAGTATAAATATGTAATACATGGGGGGAGGGGGGAGGTCATTGATGTAATCTGTGTAAATAGGATGCCCCCAGTAAATGTATTGTAATTACATTATACTTTTTACTATCCCAATGTCACGTAACTAGGGTATGTAAATTTGTGCTAATCCTGTTTACGCAGAGCAGGTTGCGTCAATAAATTACCATCAAGTGCTTGTTTTTGTCAGACTATTTTAGTTTACGATGAACGGGAAACGGCTGCGATTAAAATAGTGGAAATTAACTTCTTATCTTGTCTCCTTGTTTTGTTTTTTTGGTGCACTAAATGTATAAGAGAAATTGATAATATCTTGCCCTAAAGCTAGGCAAAAGTTTCTTCAAATGACGACATACCTATACAATGTTGTTTTATGGATTAGCCTCTTCCAAAAACAGGAATGAAATCAATTAATACGCTTAGAAAATAAATTGACGCGATATCATCGGTCGAAATCTAGAATAATCTATGATATTCATTACGGATTCGGGAAAAATCGTGTTTAGAATTTTTGCAAAGTTGTTAATATGGAACTTTGGAAGTAAAATTAAAGTAAATAAAAATAGTGTTATATTATCAATATATATTAATCAAGACCGGTTTGTAGTGCCTAACGTAACAGAGCTATTAGCAATATGTAAATCTTAGGTTTATACACCTTCTTCCACAGGCTATAGATTATTCAAGAGACACTGTTAGATACATAATAAGAAATAGCCTGTTAATGTCCTTTATATATATGTACATAGACTTCCTAACTTCTTAAGTAGAACGATTGAAGTTTTAATCAATATTGAATATATAAAAAATTCAACCGACACTTGCATGTAAGTAACGGCCAAGTACGAGACGTATTATAATCATAAATTGATAACAATGTACAGTAACTGCCTCGTTAGTCTAGTGGCTTGATGTAAAACCGCAGACCTGGAGGTCCTGGGCTCAATTTCCAGGTCGGGCCAATAAAAAGTTATTGGGTTTTTCTGTCAGAAAATTCTCAGTAGCAGCCCGGAGTCTGAAAGTTGGAAGTATTTACTCTCCCGTGCCTCGGAAAGCACGTAAAGCCGTTGGTCCTGCACCTGAACTCTTTCCGGTCGTGTCAGATTGCCGCCCCATCGATTTATGAGAGTTAAGGAATAGAGAGTGTTTGCGCACACCCTTGTGCACTATAATATCTCCTGCGTAGTTGGCTAATCTCTCTTGAGATTGGCCTCCGTGGCCGGAATCGGTCTGGAGGACATTATTATTATTATTACAGTAACAGCAGCAGCCTGTGAATGTCCCACTGCTGGGCTAAGACCTCCTCTCCCTTTTTGAGGAGAACAGGTATGTAACAATGTATATGAGACGTTTATATAATTATGCCGGGAAAATATAAACATTTATTTTATGGTTATATTAGAAAAAAAATCTGGAATTTATCAGGAAAAGACATGAAAATATATAATTGTTATGTATTGATATGGTTTGTCCACACTATTTTCAGTAGAAGATTACAAGAGGCAGAGAAGACTAAAGCGGATATTATCGATTTTAATATTTATTGAATAAAGAGATTATCTGTTGTCGGTAAGCGTCCAGATCGTTTTCCATACGTAACAGCCACTGCCCATAGTCATCAAATTGCTCGTAGTTGCTTAGACTTGAGACTTCTTAAGCCAACAAGAATACGCATATCGTGAAATTTTTGTTAGTTGCTTACTTTCGTTAAGTTCAGATCCCAATCAACTTAAATTACGCGTTCCATTTCCGAAAATCAAATCCATTACAATCACTTCACTTACAAATTATATCTCTGTCTCATCTGTATAATATTACTATTATTTTAACGTTAAATATATTAAATATATAATGCCTTGTCTCTTTTCTTATTTGTAGATTTTTTTAAATAGACCGTAAGGTTGCTATGGACAACGGAGACGTCAAGGGGTTGTTGATTAAAATACATCATCTGGGCTTGATCTTGGACGGAAGATGAAGCTTCAGGCAGCATTTTGTCAAACTCAGGATGAGATGCTCATCAATTCCGCTACCACCTTGGGCTGAAAACACCTTGCCGCTTTATATGCCGGTGCACTTCATGGTGCTGTACGATTCATCCAATTGGGGTACACGATAAACTTTTTCTTGTTGAACAATAGGAGGTAAAAATACCTTTTATCATAGTAGCACAATAATACCTGAATTTACCTTGCATTGTCAGCTTTCCCCCGTCTGGTAAACCATCCCACCAGCTTAAGAACTGACAGAGATGGTTTGCTTCAGATCAGCCGTTTTTAATTGTATGACATTTTTTTTTACCAATATTATCACACAATACCCGCCTAAAATAAATCAGTAAGCTATTATTTTTTATCAAAAGGATTTTTTTTAACTTGTTTCATACAAGTTAAAAAATTGACCTTTTTTGTTGTTAATAAAATAATAATATATAAATATTATGATTTTTCCTTAATAAATGCTCAGTTTAAGCCTCGAGTGACGAAATTCACTTCCGTTTGTCGGAAAGCACGTAAAGACGGTCTGTGATGCGGCTGACCTACTCTGACCGTTGTAGATTTCCGTCTCAATAGAAAGTAAGAGGCAATAGATAATGCATTTTTATCTCCTGGGTATTCTACTCTTCGTTGATAACGACGGACAGATGAAAGTACTTGGGAGAGCAACAAACTTTTATAATTAATTAGGATACCACAATTGTAATATATATTATTATACCAAATATTGGAATTATAAATTTTGAAACTATTTTGTATAATGTTTTAATTATAGAGGAATGATTTTGTAAATGGGTAAATTAATATACTGATGGTTAAATTAAATTTCGATTTTTTATAGAAAATGAAAATTATTATAAATATTTCAATATTTTTTTGTTTTCTTAGAGAAACTTCAATATTAATGCCAAACTCTTTCATTGAGTCATAAAATCGTAACACGATATGGTCATACGGTTCTTACCGATTAATAGTCCCAACGCACCCAATACTTAAGCCCAAAGTTTCACCTACGTAATAAAATTGACGCAGGTTTTATCGTCTAGTAATGCGCGCGCAGCACTAAGCATGTACTCCCTACTCCGCCGGCAGTTGCCAGCCGGGCCGCACGCTTCTTCTTCCCCACGTAAACATTAACCCCCAAAACAAAACACGACCCTGGCTGGAAACAATCCGTATCTCGACAAAAATTAAAAAAAAACAACAGTACGCGCCATAGACTCATATAAAATATACTACCACGCTTTCGCGCCAAAACATCTGTCAATCTGTCAACTTTTAAGTGCTAATATAAAATGAAGCAATAATACGGTGTTAATAGTTTTAATTACTTGTAAGGGTGGTTCGACGGTTTTATTTTAAATATTTATTTTTATTGTCGTCGTGTGTATGTGAGTATTTTAAAAGGCTAAGAATTTCAGCTTACGTAAGGTCTGCGGAGCAACTGTTTAAATTGCCGATATTGTTATCCTCCGAAAACGCTCAGGGAGTATTTTTTGTACGAAAAAGTCCGTATTTTTATTCGGAAACTACTCTCTTTGTTTTCGTTTTATTACCTTCGTGTATTTTCACATTTACGAGAACTTCCTAATCTTGAATGAAAATCTTCAATTAATTTATTTTCGAAAGAAAATTTATCGTACAGTATCTGAAAGGGATCAGCGAAAGTTAATTTTACGATCCACATTAAAACCTTTTTCGTCGAAAACTAGTTTCCTTTGACATGCTGCAAAATTAATCTTGTTACAAAACAATTTACTATTTTTAAAGCTTAAGTTATCATTTGTTTATTTAAAAAAACGTGTTATAATATTTGATTGAGAAGCATTGTCATTTTATTAATTTTGTAAAAACGATAATTTAATTATAAGATAAAACAAACTCCTTCTTTTAATTTATTATTATATTATTTAAAACACTTTTTCATTATATAAATAATAGAAACACGTTAATAATGCAATCTATTTTCATTTTAATGTTCATGTATATCGATTTAATATAATATTATTTTTAATAACTTATAAAAAAATTATTGATTCAACTTCGTGTTTACATTTCTATCCTAAATTAATACACTCAATAAAGGTTTGATTTGTTGGTCACATATCAAACCTTGTTTAAATAACAACATGACTAAGAAATCGTTTTTATCATTGTTTTAATTATTCTTTACAAATCCATAAAATCGTTATTTATAAACCGAGTAAATAAACATAAATTAATAATAAATTCAAGCTAAGCTATTTTTAATTCTAGTTTACCCGCAAAATACCTGTGGGTTTTTACGTAAAACATTTTTGTGTGTTGTAAATCATGACCTACTTAAGACTTCTTGTGGAGAAAATGTTCGAAGTTCATTTTCAGATTTATCTCAATACATTTTTGCAATGCTAGTTATCATAAGTAAGATTGATGAACCAGTATATCTAGTTATTGGCACCGTTCGCAACTTATCCACGTCAGTATTTTGTCTAATGATTTGTTAGACCACTTAAAATTGAGTAGAAATAATATCAGATGTCTGTACGTACATTAATTTTAATATCTCAGTATTGCTTGGGCCCAAGTAAAGCAACAAATATCCAACTGCTGGGTTATAACATCCTGTCTCTTTGAGAAAAAGGATAAGAAATAGCAGATTTATATCTGAGACGTGCAATTTTCTTCGCGATGTTTTGTTTAATCGAACACGAGATGAATATTATAAGCTCAGATTAAGCACATGATCTCAACTGTACTTGGTCGGGTTTGAGTTTGCTATATCCGGTTAAGATTAATGTGTTGTAACCACTGGGTCGTTTCGTTGTTCAAAGGGCAAGTGTATTTATAATCATTAAGGACATAAGGTCTTTGATCCCATATCAATGTTAGGAACATATTGCAGATCCATTGTCTACGAAGACACTCAATATATGTTGGTCAATAAGCAGGTCTTGGATTTGGCACTGCATTATAATCTTCTCCGATACCGAGAAATTTGACATTGTATACCTTACAGTTAGCTTCCATTCTCTGGATGTTACTTTTCTTTTCATTATAGTATGAGAATAAAAAAATCAAAAATGCTCATATGATTTTACATATTTCACAGGAGGCTAGTCTTTGAGATTGGCCGCAGTGCTTGAAAATAGACTAATTCTAAGATAAATAGGAAAAGAACCTTAAATATGAAAATGCGTTCGAGTAGTTATGTCTATATGTACTACTTTCTCGTCTGTTATTCATGTCCTTAAAGTTTTGATAATTTTTAATCTTCAAAAACATAAAAAAACTTTTTTTCAGATTCGTTATTTTCATTATTTTCACGGTTCAAAAAAACGGCTTAATATAAATTCAAATACACATTAATATTAATGAATACGTCAATACATAACAAATATAGTTAAAAAAAAACTAACTAACTGTTATTTAAATTGGTAAAATATTTCCAATATTAATAATAACTTGTACATGTATATTACAGCTTATAATTGACTCTACCGTATTCTTGAAATTATTGTAATGAAATTACATATAAATCCAAATATATATTTCATGTGTCAGCGGTCACAAATATGGTCCCTAATAAATCTAAGCGTAAGGCATGCTTAGGGTGGCCTTAACAAAATTGGTTAATCTATCAACCTAACTTATCTATATAGCCATAGGGTTGGGTAATATATTAAGGCAAATGACAATTCTTCGATAATATAATAGTCAGCAGCAATTACAGCAGTATAATATCGGTTTTTTAATTATTTAAACTTAATAATATTTTTGTTTAACTTTACGAATAAAATTTTAAATTTTATGTTAAATACACAATTGATTTCATAACAAAATAAAAAAAAAAATATATAGAAAATATTTATTTCTACCATACATGACAAATACATTTAATTGTATGTTTGAATATGTTATTTATTAGAGAAAAAGTATTGAATTCCTTCGGATTTTCTCGGTAGAATCTACATTATAAACGGTGTTTGCTTTACCTTACATTGAATCCTACAATACGACAATTCAAAAGAAGGTACTAATTCAATATTTTGATTTTTCTGTCCACAAGACTTATGCACTACTACGAAAAGGGCTGTGATTTGTTGTAACCACCATAAATAGACCAAAGATGAAATTTATGATGTCAAATAATATTTTGACTGTTTCTAGAATTATTGTATTAATTATTAAGATAAAAAGCAAGGAAGCGATACTGTTTTCGGGACGATATCTGATTATTGTTAAAAACTTTTAGTTAAGGTTCAAATTAATGAAGACGTATTACCTTTATGTGAACGATCTTTAGTGTCTTAGTGTAATATCACTTAGATTTCACTTATTTACCGTCGGCGTATAAGCATAAATACTTTATTTTAATTACTAACATTTAATTATGATTATTACAAACTTCAATAACAAGCGAGGAAGTAAATATAAAAATGTACAATAATCGATATTTCGACAAACAAAGACGTAATAAGCACAACAAATGGACTGTTATAATATGAGTTATGGTTATAAATAAAATAACCGTTTAAATTTTCAATCTACTTCAAGTGATTGGATTATGTGGTAATCTTTCAATATGTCGGCTTGACCCGTTCGCTCTAGCTCTCAGAGGCACCTGGCAATCCAATATCGTCTGTAAACAAAAGGTTTGTATTTCAAGTCAACGGTTTATTGGGAGGCGGAACGTGTACGAATGGACTGCCAGATGACGTTGTTATTATGATATTTGGAAACAATTTTTATATTAAACTGATTTAGACTATGACTTTCATCTGACGTTTAAACTTATAGCATAAAGTAGCTTTATTATTTACAAGTATGTTCCTAGTATGTTGTCTATACCACTGACAATGTGTATGCAAAATTTCATGATTATCGGTTGACTAATTAAGGCGTGAAACAGTAACAAATAAACAAACCAACTAACTTTTTACATATAATATTAGTAAGGATTATAAATCAGTGATGATATTTGATTTTAATATTAAAATCTTCCGAGAAATGCTGACACAATAAATCTAATAATCGATTAGTATTTTGTGTTAATCCAACAGTAAATTTACTAAGTATAAGTAAACTTACTTGATAATTATTAAATGAGTAAAATAACAATTAAATTTAGCATATAAAATATCAATACAAAAGTACGTATCCATTTCGTCCGGTTAATTCGTTGAACGATTTTTTAAAGAAATACTTTAAACAGCAAGATTATCATAAGAAGAATCTATTCCCTCACATAATTTCCATCTATTTTATATTGATAATTGGTATTAATAAAACATATGAGTAGTAATTTGTATTATTACGACTATAATTTAATTAGGACGTGCAATGCAATACCGGAATTAGTCGAATAAATAATTCACAATTCCATTTATTTAACAGTAATAGTTAAATAGAAACAAATGGCATAATTGTAATAATATTATAAAAGTGTCATGAATATCTTATTTTAAATACTACACGATACAAAATAACTGAAAAATCTATCTTAGATAAGTATTGATTGCAAATAAACAGTCAAGGATAGTTTATATGCAATTTGAAATAGGGGAAGAGAAATTGACCCAGAATCGATCCCTGTGGGGGCCCATATTTACTTGAGCCCTCGGAGATCTTTTCATTCACATCCACCGTTTGAGTTTGTTTAGTCAGGTATGAAATCAGAAGCTTAAACGGGCCGTTTATACGTGTTTATATTATTTAAAATAAAGCTCAGCCGAAATATTACTTTTAAATATTCTTCCAAGTATGGTTTTTTTATTATTTGATTTATCTAATAATGTTAATAAATATATGAATATTAAAAAAAATAACTTATATAATATATACATATTTCTAATTAAATAAACTTAATATAAAGAAAACTAATTGTGAAAATTAGTTATCGTAGTATTAGTAATTCAGAATTTTTCATAGAATGTATATTCACGATAAGAAACGTAGAAATATTCGATGTTAAGACATAATTTGATTTCAAGCGAGCTGTTTAAATGAAACAAATGAAAGCTACGTTCGACGTTCACTGAATTCGTCATGTTTAATATTTTTTAAACGTGAAAACGAATACAATTCAATATCGAATGTGTAAATATTTATTCAGTTACATTGTTTATTTATTATACGGATTGATGCGTATGACTTTACACAAAACAAAGTATACAGAAAAAAGTGAATGGATTGGAAGATCTTACCTTAGTGATAAACATTTTGGTACTGAATTATTTGCCATCTATTGTGTATTTAAATGTGATTCCGTTATCGTTGCTGTATAGCAAGATAAAAAAGTTATATTTAAGTAATAGCATCAATATCATTAATGTGGTGCTGGTAGTGCGACGATTTATGGGTAGAATACAATATATTTTTTTTTTCCCCGAGATAGACAGATTGGCAAATGGGTCACCTGATGGTGTGTGGTTACCACCGCCTATAGTACATTCGCGCTGTTATATAAGCCAAGAAATATTATCTATCCGTACATCTCCAATGTGCCACAAGCCTTTGGTCAACTCAGAGGTTATTTCCCTCGTGCCTGTAGTAATGTTAGCTCAATTAACCTTCAAACTCACGTGTTCCCTTCTCCTCCTCTTACAACCCGGGTTCCTTCAAACGAGGCGTGAAGAGGCATCTTGTGGGCCGGCAAGGCGAAGGCTAGTGCAGAACAATCTTCCCGACTGTACTGGCCGTCGTCGCGTTTGGACTCTACTACCACTTACCATCAGGTTGAGTAGAGTCATTTGCCCTCCCGACAAATAAAAAAAATTAAAAAAAACTGGAACACGACAATACTAAGTATTGATGTTTGGTGCTAGGATATATCATGAGCGGGTGCTACTTACCCAAATGGGCTTGCACAAGCCCTTCCACGAAATGGCATATATAAAAAATAATACTTGTCCGGATTAAAACCTACAGTCAGATCATCGTCATATTTTTTAAAATCAATATAAATAAATTCAAAACGATTATTTGCATTTCTTTTTGTATTGTTGAATTCGTTTTCATTAAATTTAAATTCTCTCATTATTCTGCAAAAAGTATGGTGAACCACAATCGATAAATAAATTTTGCGCGCTCTGATTGTGGCGTAAATATGGTATTCATGCATGGAACAATCCTATTTTATAATATTATTTATCATATATTTCATTGGTGACAGGGCTTTGTCTGTTTTTGTACCGCTTACTCAAATCCTCCATTAAATGATTTGGTATTTTTGCCATGCCCTTATTAATATCTCTAATGGAAATATATTATAGTTTTTCTTTCGATCAAAAAATTAAATGTTACTTTGTTTAAGAAAAATATGTTCACATATTCGTCGATGTAGCTTTCGTCTACAACTAAACAATTAGTGACCTACTTTTGGGGACTTATCTTGTTATGGATCAGGATACGAAGTCCATACAACTGCCCTATAGATTAATAAATATTACTTACATCAAATATTTTCTTCGAAACATTGCTCGACTTGGCTTCCTCACTGTACTCTCTCTTCAATTTTTCAATTAAGGCATGAAATGAAGTATCAACTACTTTTAAACTAAATTATATCGGTTCAACTATTAAGCTGTAACATTTCAAACAAAGGTAATAACGCATTTAATAATAGAACGGATGTTATTATTTCTATATATGCTTGGCCAAGACCAAGACCTATAATTGATATTGAGTTACAAATGCCTTTGTTTGTTTTAGACCTCGATTCTCGCTTGGATAAAAGTGGATGCCGTTTCAAATGAAAATTCCTGCTTCATTAGTTACAAGTTCCCTGGTTCATTCGTTTACAATTGAACTGCAAAGTCACGAACTAAACGATTAAAGTAAAGTAAAGTATTAAATTGTGCGATTCTTAAGTTTCTTTTCTAATTAAAATTGAAAAAATGTGTACCTAGTCTATGCTGCTGGCAATATTAGGGAATTGCCGTGCGTTAGAAAGAACGATCGATTGATCGCAAGACCGTCTTTTTGTTCAATTCGGATTATTTACTATTATTGTACCATTAGATATGAGAATAAATAGGGAGTGCATTTGTATTAACGCATTTGTGCACTATAATATGGTTTGCGTAATCTATACTAATATTATAAAGAGGTAAAGTTTGTGAGGTTGTAGGAGATAATCTCTAGATCTACCTAACCGATTTTGAAAATTCTTTTACCAATAGAAAGCGACATCAGTTGTGTGTACCGAAAAATGAAAATAATTTTTCGTATTAGTGGGATTTGCAAAGTTAGTCGGAGAAAAAACGGTCGAACGAAAACGTTTCTTATGAATGCTGCCTTAACGATGAGAGATATATGATTGAGATCTAGAGAAAAGTTGTAGCACTTAATAATGCCTACAAAAACGTCAGCGACAGCATATGTCTACGTTTTATATTTAAGTCACAAAAAGTAGTTTTTTATATAAAAAAAAAAATAATTTAAATCGTTAGATCATGTTTATTGGTCATATTATTAACAATTATGAATTCTTATCAAAATAAGTGAGCTTATCGCCTCAAGTGTTTAAAACAAATGATTTTTCCCTTTTATTGTATATAATTTGGACCAATGGTTAAAGAGATAATTCGACATAGATATGGAAAAGTCACCGTGTTGTAATCTATCGAGTGATATTTTTATTAGACGGTGTTTTCCATATACAACACGTCAATTTATTTAGAAATAAATTGCATTATTACCAAGGAAATTTTATTTATATAAAATTTATTTTTAGTGTGTTTTGGTTGCATAGTTCAAGAGATAATTTAAAATATAAAATACGTGAGACAATTTAATTAATGTTTGGCTAATCGATCACAAGTAAAAATGTTTACCGTCCAGCGAAGTGGGCACGGGTCAGCTAGTTGATTATATTTTCAATTGAGAATGACTACGCAACCGAAATTTGTTAGGAAGACATCACTATGCTTATGTATATTATGCACACATCCTTATTTATTTACTAAGGATCACCATAAACAACTACATTGACACGATGTAAATTATGCATAGCATTGCTTTTTAAATATATTAATAACGGTTTTATCATAAATCATTCTTAACCTCGAAGACTAAGCCGTTTAGTTAAGCTAATGTTTTCTTTAACAGTTGAACTTGTACTTTATCGATTCGTTCATGAATAATTGTTATACATTACGTAATTTTCATGACTATGTACCTAAAAACAAAGTCATTTGTGTAGGTTATATGACTCTTCTGGATTCAAATCCCTGATTAGAAGTTCAATTCAGGACTTTATTTGAAATAGAATAAAAAAATCGAGCTTCAAATTTTAACATAAGAATATCCTAATGTACTGTACATTAGGCTATTGCCTAACATATTTGTATAAAATATGTTATGACTAACATTAAAACCAAAATGGAAAAGTTTCTTCCTTGCTAAATTTGGCACCGGCCTAGGTGCCCGCCCACTTAGGGGCTCTACCTTACTATTTAATTAATTTAACAAAATCAAAACGATTAGTGCTTAACAGCACGTAATCTTTTAAGTGCTTCCTGTTGTAAGCCTGAATTTAACCTCAATCTCTGGTTTCTATTTTTAGATTATCGGTTTTAATTTTGGCACCCGTGAGACATTGGAAAAACTTTGGCATCCACTCTGTTTCCAACAAACTCGCCCTTTATAAAAAGAGAATTATTTTTATTAAATTCATTCAGTTTTCAAATAGTAGCAAGTTCTATATTATTTTTATTAAAGAAAAAAATACAGATTGTCAGTTGTACAATACGTGTTGTTGTAAAATACTTGATCCCAATACGTTAAAAATATAACCAATTAAAATTATAAATAACTGTATTATTTTTCATTTTTAAATTACATAAAAATATATTTGAATATTACCCTAATAATAGAACGAAGCTAAAAATATACATTATTATAACTCTACGTATGTCAATCCACTAAGATATAATAATACGAAAAGAACACTACTATCCGACATATAAATCAATCATATGATTTTAAAAGATAAACAACGAAATGCACACTTTTGTATTTCAAAATTGCAATTTTCATACTTGTAAACATCAAGAATTCTTTGACAGAAACACTTGCAAACTCAAAGATTTGACTTATTATTTCCGGCGCGAAGCTTTGACATTCGACGCGCGGGAATTGTCCGCACGGGTAAAGTTGTCCATGCTAGTGAAATTGCCGAAGAGTGTATTGTCGCATGAGACTCGTTTGTCAGAACGACGAATCTAAGTTCGCTGACGCCTCGTAACTGATTGAGTACCGTTTGCATAAAAATATTTTATTATTAATTTTTTTTAGGGAACTACATGTTGAATTAATTGAGTTATCATACCATAATAACACAATACATATATCCATATATACATATAAATAAATAAAATAAAAGTATTTTATAAACGTTATACGGTTTTTGGGCATCAGTAAGTCTATCTAGTATGTAATTATATAATTTAATATTTATTTTAATAGGTTATACAATTTATTTGAAAATATACCAAGAAACCGAGGAAAAATTACACATAATCGCTTTGTTGAAGGTCATCGTTATATAGTTATTTTTTATTAATGCAAAAAATTCGTATAATAGTAAATATTTTGATATAAAGCTTCTTTGAACGAGATAAGAATAAAATTTCTAAGTACTAAAATTGAGCGCAACTTTTTATATGTAACGTCTCCATATAGACCTCTCACGCAAAGTTTCACTTCTTTCTGCAAAACCAGTTCTTTCAATATTAATTGTTCATCAAAGTAACACTATATTATAAACCAATAACAAATGTCGAATGAAACTAATTCAATAATTTTATAAAATAAGATATATAAAATGTTTTGTTAACTGTACTCTGAGGCTGTGAACACGACGGAACACAGTTGGTTGCATCGCTTCATATCCTACATACATGTTATGTAACGCAAAACATGTTATATAATGTGCTCATTGCTTTAAGTATAAATTGCTTTTCAATTCGAGTGATGCCAATTTTCAGTTTAATGCGGCTATTTAATATAGGCTAAATTAATTTGAACTGTATTTGAAACTTTATATATTTTATACAACCCCTACTTTTAATCGTAGTTGGTCGTTTTTTTTTTAAATTTTATATTGACATAATGAAATATAATTTCAAGTATCTCTTGATTTTTTTTTCATTTTAAAATTTAACGTTCCATTTTTAAACACTCCCTTTTTCCGTCTGCTTCGCTCGGCCTAAATAAAATCTTAGTAATGAACTTTTTAGTGAAATAATTATTAAAATAAAAAAAAAATACTTCTGCTTGCTATATTTCGTGCCATGATTGACTTTTATGTGTGTTTTTAAATTCTTTTAGCCATTCGTCTCGTGATGACGAAAATCTAATTTGTTATATTAGCAAGATTGTTTAACTGATTCGTTAAGTCAGTGGCTAGCGTGTACGGTTGCAGTTCTTGAGATCCTAGGTTCGAATCCCTCTCGGCCAATAAATGGTTATTCTGTTTTCTTGGCAGAATAACCATTGCAACTATTTGCTCTCGATATCAAATCGCAGTTAATAAGTTCGCAGTGTTTACTCCCCCGTGCCTTGGAAAGCACATATAGTCTTGTCTCGTTATCGTTAAAAAATTCAGTAAGGCGGATTTTATCTAATTGGACGAAGGATTGATCTAATGATATTTAAGAATAGGAAATAATCTTTACAAGGTGAACATCTATATTCTCCTGCCGCTACCATTCTTGCCACCATTCTATGCGGTCACGATTTGTACAGTTACTATTTTTAAATTTAAATTGTATATATTTAAGGATTTTATGTAAATAATTCAGTAATATGATGAAATGAAATATTCTCCTTTTTAGAACATTTTCTATGTACGACTTTCTAATCACTATAAATTGCGTTATTTTAAGTGGAATATTTTAATGAGTGAATCTGATTGTGATACTGCCTGGTAATAAACTTTATTACATTAAAATTATAACAAATGAAAGATACACACACAAGTCACGGGAAACACGTTTCTAGAAAAACAAATACAATAAATAATATATAAAATAAGTCAATGTATATATTTTGGTACCTATTCCGTACGCGCGAAATAACTATGTCATGCGATAGTAAATTCGACAATACAATCTCTTGAGCTTTATAATATAGATTGTTGCGTCTAATATTGCAACTTACTAGGATTGCAACTATGCTAAGCTTAGTTGAGTTATAGTAGCTAAGTTCTGTACCTAAAATTAAATATCATTTCTCGGAATAATATATGGATCATCAATCCAGAAGTGTAACTGATTTTATAAAAAATCGAATTGTTCATAATAAAAATAAAACACAAAATCATACAAATCTAATTATCTATATGTGGCAAAAAAAACACGACCAACTACGATTAAAAGTAGGGGTTCTATAAAATCATATATATGTATTGATAATATAATTTATTTATTGATATATATTATGTGTATTTTATATTTACATTTATTTATTAGTTTGTTTAATCATATATTAATATTATCTTATTTATTATTAGAGCACCACCTACCTCATATCCTATGAGTTATCACTTACTCTGTTGGTTGCCTGGAAGAGATCGCTATGTAGCGATAAGGTCGCCAAAATTGTATGCTACTTTTATTTAGGCTGTATCCATGTTTTGTATTCTTTTTGTCTTTGTGGTGTACAATAAAGGAAAAAGTAAAGAAAGTAAACAAATTGATTAACTTTTAGTAAATCCAAATAACACAATTGATAACATTTCAGAAATCACAAGTCGCGCCCATAATTAATTAATGACTTTACCTCTCTGTCCACCAACAAGCTTGAGATAATCGCGTGTCTTTTTTTACCACGCTATTGTAGGGATAAACGAATGTCCTTTCTTTAACGCTGGGAACAGTGGGCGGAAATGTGGAACTCGCCGTTACCACCAAGTACGCCCCGAACAGCGAAATACCCACTAGCGGAAGACCAGCGGGTACCGTTTCCGTTTTAACGGTTAGCGCTACGGAATCGCTTACACATGCAACCGCGATATAAAAGAATGTCCCAACTTTACTATAAATAAATATATACGTAAAATAATATAAAGATTATTATATTATTTCAAAATTTCATGCTTTTCCAAATTGCATATATCGTAGTAGACCCAAGGGTAAATAGTATTTTACTGGCTGCTCCCCCCTCGGATAGTTTTCCTCGCTAAATTTGGATTCCACGAATATATATGAATATTACACGCGGTCGTGATTTGTACTGTAGCTATTATTTACATTAAACAGTACAATTTTAGAAAATATATATTTAAAAGTGTATACTTACTTGGTATTCATTATTTTAATTTATGATTTTTTATAAGTTGCTAAATATATTTATGTCTTATTCTTAGTCTTATATATTACGTGTATTAAGCAGCAGGCGAATAAACAAAATCCTTTATTCATATTTATATTTTGTTTTATACAAATCAATTCTCGTTTCTAGAAACGTCTAAATAATAATAGTTTTACTACGCTACTGTCAAGCTATTTTTATAAACGTGTTGACAGTTAATATGTATTTTATGCCACAACATAGTTACAGCCTTATATATATAAATATAAGCGTAACTATAAAAAATATATGAGAATTTGACAACGCTAAGGACTTTATTGTACTATGACAGCTTAAAACGAAAAATATATTTTTTTCTTATACGCCCATTTGCTATAATCCTCGACCCAATTATGTACGTAACTAATTTTCGCCCTACGTGTTAATTGTAGTTGTCAGATATAAAAAAGTAGCATTTAGGTTCAAGCTCGCTTTATACTAAATTTAATCCAATTCGGTTTAGTGGCTTAGTAGTGAAAGCCAGACAGACAGAGTTACTTTCGCATTAAAACCTATAGAACATAAAACCATTAGTAGGTAAAGATTACAAATTATCGATTATATAACACAAAATCAACTTAATTTTTTTAATAATAGTAACTAGGCGTTCAATTAAATAGCCATTTAATGGGTCCTATTATCATGAATGTGAACCCAATAGTAGGGCTTAGTCTACGCTGGCCTGTCTGTGTGGGTACCACCGTGTTAACAATGTTCTGCCAACATCAATTTATATATGTGTGTGCGTTTGAAGTGTGTGCAATACTGTAATTATAAGAAAAAATATAGCTTAGATTACGTAGTTAGCAGCACATTAATGACGTAACGAATGTTTTATATTTCTTGTAGCGCTGATGTCTACGGCGTAGGTAAAAACCCAACATCAAGAAGCCTATTTACACGTCTGTTTACCCGGTTTCTCTAAATCTAAATACAGCATTAAAAAATTATTTACCTCATTAGATTATAATAGTAGTTTTTTGCTAACGCTACTTCATTTGTCACGTATTGTTTACACTTCACTAAGCTCCATAAATGGATGTAAGAGTAGAAATTAATTCGTCAGCACACGTATAGAGTTGGAATGACGCCAGGTACTTGTATCAACGTGATATGTTCCTTATTAATGTATTTACAATTCAAATAAAGTATACATTTAAATAACTTATAAATATTGCTTCTTTATTTCATTTTAATGTTATTAATTTTGTAAGCTGCTGGGTAATCATCTTCTCTTCTATAAAGAAGCTTAGGAATTACTTCATTGAGTCATAACGACACTTATAATTATAATGTATCATGTTTTAATAAAAAAAACAATGTGCCCAGCTGATGTGACATAGAAATTAACGGTTATCGAAATATTTTACAATTAAAGAAAAAGAATATTGACTAAAATAATTAAAGCATTAAGTAATCATAGTCAAACACATATATTATAGTTCGTAAATAATGTATATATGTACTTTTCTTATATATTATATTATAATAATATATAGCGTAGAAGTATGTAGTATACGCGTTACTGGTGGATAAAGACCGGCTCTTCAGTCTTAAGCTTAGGAACTGCTTCAATAAGAGTCAGTTTCTTTATAATGTCCTTGCTCACCGCCCATTCAATTAAAGTTACAAATAATCGTAAATTACTACGTAAAAACTCAGTATTATTTGTTAAGATTATTGCGATCATTGATTAAGATCCAAATAATATTATACCTATCATATCTCAATAGTACTAGTAGTAAATACATATGTCACGGGGAGTATTCTGAGGAATTGTTTTGATAAGTCCCAAGTGAGCCTACTGCTCGTTTGCCCCCTCTAACATGAAAAATAAAATAATTTATAAAACATTTCTATCCAAGTTCAATACCAATATATTGAATGTTGATACTTGAAACAGTGATCAAAGAAAATGTCAAGTTGATATTAAAAACCTTTCTGATACCCCACTTGATACACGAAGAAAACAAAATTAACCGTCAACCTACGTAAAGAACATTCAAATGCTTCTTTTGAAAACATCGATCTGTTATATTTATAGAATGAATATATTTATTGAATATATTTATGAAAAGTTCCTATTATAATTTATCAGCCAAATCTAAGTACATTTCAAAACCTGTATACTGTAAGCTATTAAACCTTGTGGACAATTATATCGGAGTTCCTTTTTTGTTTGTTTGTGTTTATCACTTAAACATTTAATTTGAAAAAAATGTTTGTGTAGGGCTTTGTGCAAGCTCGTCTGGGTAGGTACCACCCACTCATCAGATATTCTACCGCAAAACAGCAGTACTCGGTATTGTTGTTTTCCAGTTTGAAGGGTGAGTGAGTCAGTGTAATTACAGGAACAAGGGACATAACATCTTAGTTCCCAAGGTTGGTGGTGCATTGGCGATGTAAGCGATGATTAACATTTCTTACAATGCCAATGTCTATGGGCGTTGATGACCACTTACCATCAGATGGCCCATATGCTCGTCCGCCTTCCTTACTATAAAAAAATACTTATAAATATTAACTTATATAATAACTACAAACGAAACGTCAGTATAATGCATCCAAAGTTCAAGGACTTAATAATAAATTAATAACTTTGGAACTTATAACAAGTTGGAAAATTAGCAACAGTTAGTTTCCAAGTTGTATGATGTAAGATTTCAAGTTAGAGGTATTATTTTTATAAATTTATATAGTTTATTAGTGTTTTGTAGCAAAAATATATAGACAAATAATTGATAGTAGTTTATATAAAACATTTAAATCAAAACGCATTGAGACAATAATGTCTTGAGTACGTAATCGTGAATTTCCATACAAGACATTAATTGACTCTCTCTCTCTCACTCATCTTATATATGAAATGAGCAATTCTTGTATATTTAGTGTACGTCATTAACGGCTCCAATGAAATTTTGTATAAAGATAAGTTTTTGCTTTTTAAGCTTATTAAGAAAAAAAACTAAATTACTTACTAAAAATATGATTTATACTAATTATTATTATAGCCGCGCTAAGCTCGCTCGCCTAGGTAATGTATTTAATTTGGGCAAAAGAATAACAACTGACTTGCCAAAGCAGCAGTGGTAGAATAAGCGCTAATTGTTAAGCCCAACAGTGGGCATGATATCGTTATTTAAATAAAAATCTACGAATGAAATGCATGTCTGAGTGAAATTTTAATTAAATACTCAGGTGAAGGTGCTGAACCGCAAGCCGACAATATTGCGGGCGTTGCTAAGCGCTGACATAGCATGTCGTCTCATACAGGCCTGTAATTACTAATCCACTCACCATTCATCGAAACGGTTTGATTTGATATCAACTGATATTTGAATTTAAATATTTATAATTTTTATATGGTGACTAAACTAACCTATAATTTCATTATTTCATGTTTTATTAAAAAAACCAAGTGCCCGGCAGATGTGAAATATTGATATTTACGGTCATTGAACTAATTTATAATTGAAGAGAACCAATAATTAAATATGGACTAAAAAAATTAAACTTTAATTAATTGATCGATAGTAGTCAAATGTATATATTATAGTTTAAAAAATATATAAATACATACATTTTTATTATTATAATAAGACAGCACTGTTGTGTATAGTATACGCACCATGCGTATTCAAGGGAGTAATGCAGGCGGAGTAAGAAGGTTTAAAAGAACATCGTAACGTTAAGAAAACATATCACGGTATACGAGTCGGTCTTACCTACAAGGCACGCCAGTAAATGTTTCACATAAATTTCTTTTCATGTTTAAACTGAAATATTTAAAGACTAAAAATAGATTTTATGAAAAGTTCCTAATTGGTTTAAATAAACATTTTGTTTATTTTGATATTCTATAATCCGTTTGTAAAGATTCAATAATCTGTTACCCAAGAACCAAACTCAACAAATCGTAACCTCTGAATCGACTACAGATAATATATTAATGTAAGCCTTGCCGTGACAAATAAATAATCTTTATTTATTTTATTTATTTTTTTTATTTATTTTATTTATTTATTTGGTAAACAAACAATTTTAAAAACACTGTAATATAAAACAAAAAATAACAAAAATCACAAATCAAACAAGTTTCCACTTAAAGCTAATACACAAAAAAAAAACAAATTGAATTAAATTAAATTAAAATTGAAAGTAGAAAAAGAAGTTAAAAACAATTAGCATTTTAAGATATCACGAACTGCTCTTTTATAAACACCAATTTTTGGGCAAAAAATATCTAATATCTAATTTATAATATATTAAAACTTAAGATTAACTTTTTCTTATAACGAACTCGATTCCGCATGTATTTTTGTTCAGGTGGTATGTAACCTATCTCCTTTTCTTTACTCTTGTCAAGTGACATTCGAGGTTTATAATACATACACCAGCTTTAAGTTTTATTCAGGATAACGTTAAAAAATAATAAAAAATACACTTGAAAAAAGTCATTGTGCCGTTCGTAATAAAAGTCAAAATAGGTCTTTGTGTTTATTTTACGCATAAATGAATATTGTCTTCCACTGTAATAAAACCAGCACAGCCTGCTAAGATAACGAGACCTAGTCTTAGGATAAGCTTGGATATAAAACATTTTACAAAGCTTTGTTAGTATACAAATGCTTGGTTTTAAGGCAAATACGACATGTAGACGTTTATAATTATATATTGAATTATAAAGCAAAGACGTATCTTCTATACTTATATATGAAATTGCAATAAACATATATCGCAAATATATTATATAAATATAATTGATGTGATGTGTCCTCTTGACCGATTGTAGGTACGATGGCCGTTCACTGATTCACTCTCATAATTCGTTGGGACAACAAATCTGATATTAACGGAAAGAGTTCAGGCGCCGATTTATTTCAGGTATTTCCGAAGCATAGTCCCGACTCAGGTCTTGTACCCAGGATCAGATCTGCGACCTCATAAGCTATTTTGTGCATCAGACATAGTCAAATCTATTTCAGTCTTGCAATGTTGAAAATCATCCTACGGTGAAACGCTGTTTTGGTGAGTTGTACCCTTTTGTTATAATTACGATAATGTTACCTATCATCAAGGTTAGAAATATGTTATTTCCTTCCACTTACTGAACCATACAACAATCCTTATTAAGGTATTTGTGCGAAATATAATTAAAAAAAAAAAGCATTTTATTGACTCATTATATTATTCAGCCTTTTGCCGTCCACTGCTGGGCGAAAGCCTCCCCCATAGAACGCCAACCATCCCGATCTTGGGCAGTCCGCATCCATCCCGTGCCCGCCACCTTCTTCAAATCGTCGGTCCATCTTGTCACAGGGCGCCCTACACTACGTTTGCCTAAGCGCGGTCTCCACTCTAACACGTGTCGGCTCCATCGGCCATCAATGCGTCTGGAGACATGACCAGCCCACTTCCACTTCAGCGAGCTAATTCTCCGCGCGATGTCGGTGACTTTAGTTCTCTGGCGAATGTCCTCATTTCGGATTCTATCGCCCAGAGAAACCCCAAGCATCGCGCGTTCCATCGCTCGCTGAGCGACCTTAAATTTGTGGACCAGTCCTACGGTGAGTGTCCACGTTTCGGCACCGTAAGTCATTACAGGTAGGACGCACTGATTAAAGACCCTGGTCTTAAGCGACTGTGGGATCGACGATTCAAAAATATGACGCAACTTCCCGAATGCCGCCCAGCCCAAACGTATTCTTCTTTTAGCCTCCTTCTCAAAGTTGTGCCGGCCAAGATAAATTAGTGTTTATTTTATTAACTAATTTGATTTAAAGATGATTTTTGAAAAGAAAATAAAAAAATAAGCTGGCTAGCTATAACAGCATTAAACGAAATCAATAAAATCGATGAGCTGAAATCATTTAAACTTTGCGACTAGAGATAATCGCATAATTTACTATTTCACTTCAAATTGAACTCGCCAATTATGAAAGAACTTGCGTGTTCAACAGAATTGTATCTACAGCGGACTATTCCACGGGCCATTTTTTTACGAAAAGGGGTCTTATCATCTGGTTTCCTTATGATTCTGGATAGCATCCAAATGCACAAGAAATACAAGCTCGAGCTAACAAACGTCCTTGTTGAAAATAGTTGTGTTGAGAATGAAAAATTCTATTCAACAAAATAGAATCGTGTTTTATAGTTCATATCTTAAATAATAACGTATCCAACTTTTGTGAAGTTATAAGTATTTCTATACCGTGTTGACTTTTTAAATGAAATAGGTTGTTTGTAATATGATATTCCTTGACGAAAATAAAACTGTATAAAATACACAGTTAGCAATGGTGAAAAATTGAACAACTATTTTACAGCCTTATAAACTTACTTATAAACTTTATTTACCGAGTTGCTGTGTATTTTCTTCTTAAAATCAATAATTATCACAAGATAAATTAGTGTTTAACTGAACATTTGCTAAGCAACGTTTATTAGATTAACCGTTCCTTGGCAAATTTCACCGTATTCGGTATCTAATACTCTCGCTATTTATATTTATCGGTACTACATAAGAAACCTTCAAACACGTGACGTATCAACGCCTTCCTATGAATGATAATTGAACGTGTAAAATATGAAAAACAATCGTTGTTTTATCTATATCTATACTAATATTAAAAGAAAAGATTTGATTTTTTCGTACGTTTGTTTGTCATGGATATATTAAAAATCTACTTAATTGATTTTAATAATTATTGTATCTTTAGAAACATTGTCAGTGAATAACATGGGCTATGTTCTCATATATATATATGGCGTAAAAAGATAATGGACAACCCAGACGAATCGTGCTGGCTTGCTAATGTATGTAATTTAAATCTATCAATATAAATTTTTAGTTTCCCGAGCTTAAATTCATTGGTGTTTGAGCCCATGTATATCAAGGTAGGTAGCGTTCATTTACACCCTGCAAAGGGTCGAGCGAACTAACAAGCGGTGTGCGACACGGAAGCTTTAATGGACGCTACGAAATAGAATTCTATGTATATGTGAAATTGCTTCGACGGTCCCTTTGAATCCGTTTCAGTTCATTAATGATTTCCAGTCATTTCTACATAACCCACCTCCGCCTGTTCACGATCATCGGTTCTGTCACCTGTTCTGTCGGTATCGAGGATTTCCCATTCAAAAGAGGCTTAAAGTTAGATATATTGTAATTGAAATAACATTTTCTATTTATTTTTCTCGAACTATGTTTTGCTGTTAGTCCGAATGGCTTCTAAAGCTTCACCGGGCAAGCCTTAGCAGTTATTGCTTGACATTAGGATGTAATAGATAGATATCGAATATAATCGATGAGGATATTACTTTGTCAAACTTGGGATTAAAGTTGACGACCTTAATCCCAAGTTTGACAAAGTAAGGAATGTATATTGACTTATATTATTAACAGCAGAGCATAAACCTTTACGAATTTCTAAAATGCAATAGTTATTTTAGATATTTATAACAGTTAATATAATTATAATACAGAACCAATTCCTTAAGCAAATAATATTGTAATTACAGCATACTTTCAATCGATAGCGGCGTTTTAACAAATGCCATAGACTATACTAGAGTTAACAGGTGAATAAAGCCTTCAAAATTAGTATACGGTCCATTCAATGTGTAAACTGATAATGAGCATTAATTATATGTCCATACATAATGGACATACTATGTTCGCTTGCACGTATCAATATTTTTGATATATAAAATGTCATAGACAGTTAACAAGAGAATATATTCCAAAGGAAAATTTCAAAAATGTCAAATGTTTTCCTGATTATCATTTTTTTATATTATAGGTAGGACGGGCAAATGGTGCAACTGTTGTTAAGCGGTCAAAACCAATAGACATTGGTGATGTAACAATTAATGTCGAGTCGAGTTCGAGTTTGTTCTTACAGAATAGCTCTAATGTTAATTTGTTAGTTTTTATTAAAAATAACTTCGAAATTAAATTTAATTTGTGTACATAATAAACGTGTTTCCTAATAAGCGACTTCGGTGCAATGTTTCTTGATTTTTAAGCGTGAAAGTATTTTGGTAGGCGTCCAATGAACTTGTCGTGTTTCACTAATTAATGTTATAGTTACAAAACTTTGATACTAGTTCTCTACTCTACTACTTAGTCACGTGACCACATCAAATTTATAAGAATTAAGATTCGTTATAGCTTTTGCATTTATTCTTATATAGTTGAAAATAATTCCGTCCTACCTGTTTCGGTTATAGCAACAAAGATTGATTAGCCATATAAATACACAGTGCACAAGCAAGAAATAGCCAATGTTGCTAAAGTTGCGGGTCGGCAAGGCGGGGGCGGCTAGTATAGAATATTCTTTCCAACTTTACTGGCCGTCGTCGCGTTTGGACTCCACTACCACTTACCATCAAGTGGAGTGTAGTCATTTGCTTTCAAGATATAAAAAAACATCTGAGAGTAAATTAAAGGCTATAATAATCTAATAGGCTTGGGCCTACTTTTGTTTTTTTTTTATATTCAAAAATCATAATAAACTGAAGTCGAGCAGCTTCTCACTAGCATTTTATAATACATAATTAAATTTAAAGTTACTACGGATTCGAAAAGTATCTACTGGAATCGATAATAAGCTCAGTAGTAAGTTTCGCAACAATAAAATTACAAAGTATATTAAAGAAATGATGTTGTCCAGCCTGAATATTAACAATTATTATTTACTGGTGGTAGGGCTTTGTGCAAGCTCGTCTGGGTAGGTACCACCCACTCGTCAGATATTCTACCGCAAACAAAAACTAAAACAGCAGTACTCGGTATTGTTGTGTTCCGGTTTGAAGGGTGAGTGAGCCAGTGCATGTAGTACATAATGCATACACAATTATAGGCACAAGGGACATCACATCTTAGTTCTCAAGGTTGGTACATTGGCGATGTAAGCGATGGTTAACATCTCTTACCATCAGGTGGCCCAATTGCCCGCCAACTTATTCTATAAAAAAAAAACTTACTTAACGCTTTTTCATCGACAATATAATTTTTTATATCATATTTGTATGTATTATAAACAAGTGCATTAAATTTGTTTTTTAATAATAATTGATAACAGCTGCAATATACATTTATGGGACTGAAAATCAATGGGACTTCTTATTATTTTAAAGGTAAAAATGGACACTGATATGTAATCGACTAAAACGTCGTTACAATTAAGCTAGGTATTACATAATATAATTAAAAATATTTTCTTTGCATTAAGCAAATCACGTTTACATTGAATATTATTGTGTTTATTTAACAATCAGCTTGCAAATCATATACATTTAGTTATCTAGGTCGTCTGTTTCGGTTTGTGAGCAATTATGTTGCCATCTAGCCTACATTAGTGATAAGCTCTGCTTCTGATGATCATGGACTTCTCGTCGTTATCATGAGTATTTGATGATGTGGTTATTATGCCTTAATACGGTTTCGTGATTGCGTTCTGAAACTGTAATTATTAATTATCATATGATTTATATATTGTCAATAAATATGAAATGACAAAAAATAATAGATTAAATTCTTTTGACATTCAAGAATAGTACAATCCGTCAAGGATATTTTGGCGCTTGACCAAAATCGGAATTAATATCGACAATCGACATCTTGTCAATTGACATATTTTGATAGCTGGTGCAATAGATGAGTGATACCATATTTAATTAGAAATTCTTAATTCCCATCTATGATAAGTGATAGACTAAATTTTGTCATATATATATAGTATAACACGAGATTATATTTTGTGTTCTTCGGGTGTTTGTTGACGTACTTCCTTATAAAAATGGCTGAAGTGTTAAACTGTTGAACCAGTGAAGAACAAAAAAAAAAGAAAAAAAAAACCTATCTTTTGTATGATAATTTTGGGTATATTACAGTGATGAGATGAAGGCAAACATTATGAACGAAGACTTTAACATGCAACAATTAGATTTAATTAATACAGAACATAATTAATGTAAAACAAACTGAAATACACTTTGTGGTTTTGTTTATATGGAGCATTGTCATAATATCTAATAATATAATACAAAATATATTCCATTAAAAGCTGATACATTTGAATGATACATAATAGTTAAAGAATTTCTTGTCTTTCATTTTGTGATAAAAAATATTATTTTATTAAAGAAACTAGAGATGAAATCCTTTTCTTTTCGTAATATAGTTTCGCTCGTAAGCGCCACAAAAATACGAGGTGACAAAATGAAAAATAGGAAAAAGCAAGTTAAAATCTATAAAACCTCCAATCTTTAAAACACCCAGAGAACTTTCCAAGTAAAACTACCAAATGGACCAAACGAACTGGACTAGAAGTGGAAAGAAAGAATCAGGTCAGCGGTTGCTTGCAATATTCTCTAAAAAATCTTGAGACATTTTTAGATAATGACTTCGCATAACAATAGATCATCTTAGTCTGAGAACACCGCTGTGTTTTGTATACTGATATGTCATGCGGTAAAGAGGTGGACTCTTTTGCATTGCATGGTACTTTTAGTTTAAGTAATATGTGGAGTTTAGTTGACGGGCCGGTTTGCTTGGTTGGTAGACCTGTACTTGCCTTTCACGCCGAAGGTTGTGGGTTCGACTCCTACCCAAGACAGACATTTGTGTGCATGAAAATGTCTGTTTGTCCTGAGTCTGGGTGTAATTGTCTGTATAAGTATGTATTTACAAAAGAAAAGTAGTGTGTGTAGTATATCAGTTGTCAGGTTTCCATAGTACTGCGTAGTTTGGGATCAGATGGCCGTGTGTGAATAATGTCCCAGGATGTCCCAGGTCCCAGGATATTATAGCCTTATACTTATATAGTACTTATCACATTTTTTTATCACCAACCAGTCAGCGTGCTGTATTCCAGCCTAAAGGGTGAGTACAGTGTAATTACAGGCACAATGTACCATAGCCTATATATATATTAGTGGCACGTTGACAATGTAAACGATAGTTCATACATTCTTATGCCCAGTGGTGGCCACTTACCACCAGGCGGACCATATGTCAATCTGTCTACGTATTTTTAAAAAAAATATATCCTTTTCCGCAATTGTTAGATTAATTAACTTTATGCTAATTGATTGATTGCATATACGTGTCGCATTGGATAAAAACAATTTAGAAACAAAATAAATAGAGTCATGATTCCAATTGTTCTGTACATTTGCGATGCGAATGGAATATTTACACACCAACAAAAACAAACATAATCCTGATACACTCTATACATACAATCTATTTGTATGAAATAAAAATTACAAAATTATACGTCAAAAAAAGAATTTCCAAACTTAAAATCATAATAATAACTATTCCGAATTTGAAATTGCGTATGCCAGAAAATTATATCCATACAAATTGATTATACACACAAATAAATAAACAATATCTATTTCAAAATATATGATAAATATTGTGGGTAATAATATGTTGGTTACCAAATCGATGACCTAGATTGTGTAGAACATGCAATATATGAAATAATTATATATCTCTTAATTAATTCTATGGAAACCATATCGTGACCTCGTGTCATTTGGCTATTAGTTTGTGGGTAGTGCGGTGCAATGAATATCTTTTTTTATTATTATAGCTATAGAAGGGATGTTTTAATTTAAATAAATTATGCCACCAGACAGATATTGTCTATATTGGATGTTTTGCGACTTATGACATTTCACCTTTGCAAATCTAATAACATTTCGTTAGTAATTTCAATTTCAAAATTAGTTGCAATTAATTATCAAATCTAATCTATTTATACCAGACAGAGGCATAGTTATTTTTTGTATTGCCAATGAGAATCAAACACACGCTCTATTTTATTGTATTTGTATGTGTATATTTAAATCTATTGTTCGTGCCTTTTGTGTATCTTATGTTTAATCTCTTATAATGTTATTATATTTTAACGTGCATATTTATTATTAACCAGCATCGTAATCTACAATTCAGGATTACAAAATGTATAGATAAATGGTATTCATTTGCAATATAAATATTGATTAGCATTATTCCAAATGATTTCTTCATTGACTCGGATTGTGAACCAGTTGACTTTCTTAAAGGGATGTTATTTATTGAAGATTTTGGATATCTTAGTCGGTCTGGGTGGTGTTCGGCCAGTCTTGATTGGGTCATCTGTCTATCTCTATTATTTACAACGCGTCCTCGCTGTCTTCTTGACTTGTTTGACTTAAATAAATGAATGACTTAATTAAATGTTTATTTCCCTTCTTTGTTTGTTTTTTTTTCGGCATTTTTTTATAGATGTATAATTTTATGAGTGTGAGTTAAATGTAATCATAAAACTGTATGTTATTATTCGGTAATCAATACATTCGTAACCATTTGCAGTATTATGTATTATCATAGAATTACTAGTAACATATATGCTTATATCGTCAATGTATTGTTAATAATGAAGCCGAATTTGTCGGTCAATTCATACAACATACCCTGGGCTATGAATAGTAAGGATACAAGACGCAGTTCCCTGGCCTAGAGAGCTTTCGACTCCCGTGATTTTGGGAATTAATGGGTCACTAGTGAGCCCGAACCAGTGGTGCGGTGTATTGCGTTATCGAGTTTTTCCAGTGAAGGCAGCTTCGTCGCAACTGGCAATATTCCGTGTGACTTTATTTATTATTAATATTTTTGCGACTCTACACATAAACAACATATAATATCGTACATAAGTGTTGAAATATGTCTGTCAACTTAACTAACATTATAAATGCGAAAGTGAATTTGTTTTTAACGCTTCCAAGGCATAACTAGTCAACCTATCTACATGAAATCTTACTTACATGCTATCATGGATACGAAAAAGCACATAGGGTACCCAAAAGTAGCCGTGGGCTGAAATTTCTTACTAGAATCTATGTATTTATAAACGAAATACCACTCATCACAAGATCTCCTAAATTATCCGCCCGATTGACTTAAGGTTTTGTCAGTTATTCCCCGACGGAGACGCTCACTAAGAACGAATTTAACGCAAATCCTATCCAAAATACATTCTTCTTCTATCTACCCGCGTGAAACCGGGACGGTTAGCTAGTATTAATATATTATACATTATATTTGTATTGTAATTATGCTCTTATGTATATTGGATCGCGTGAACATCCATCAATGTACTTAAAGCCGATATCCACACGCAATAAATTTGTAAGGCTTTAATACACTTGTAAGCAGATTACAAGACGTAATTCCAAGTAAATAATTTCAAATAATTTATTTATAATATCGTAACTATTCACGTACGAAATTGAAAAAAAAAAGAATTTTAAAATATCGATAAAACGAACTGACTAATTTCGAAGAGTTTTCAATATTATATAAAATGTTTCGTGTGATACTTGGTGATGGAGTTATAAATATTCTACTGCCAAATATTAATGCTTTTTAAAGTTGTGTTTCGATTTGAAAGGTAGGTGGCATATTGGCGATGTCTGGGCGGTGGCAACCACTTATCATCAGGTAGCCTATCGGACCGTCCGCCTATACTAAAAAAAAAGTTTATATTATATAAGTAAACGTATTCTATGAAAAGTTGTTTGTGTAGGCAGACTATTAAATCTGTATTTATTTAATTCGATCTTCAACAGTTGTACATAACACACATTCAACACACTTTTTACTTTAGCTTAAAACTTACAATACACAATCGATTACAGGAGAACACACCATTCCCAAACAAAATTACAAAATATACAAATCAAAAATAAAATAAAAACAGAAAATAGAAATATTTAAATAAAGAACAAAAACAAAAGGTAGTCGTAAGCTTTTAGTTATAATTATTGTATTTATTTACTTTTCCTTTAAAGATATTTGTAAGTTTTTGTGTCTTATGTTTCATGAATAATCAGTGAGGGATGGTCTTGCATGTACAATAAATATAATAATACAGTCCACAATGTAACTTTGAAACTTTGTAGTTACGAGCTATATACTTGAAATAAAAATGGACATACATTTCAAGCATGTTTTGAATGACTCATATAATTAGTTAAGGGGCATGACGACATAACAGCGTCATACAGTCACGGCATCCAAGTCTTTTACTCAAGGTGTGCCAATAGATGATTTATATCAAAATACTGTTTAATATCACTGAACGGTGTATGGGAGCGGATCTGTAAAGGCTTTACGCGGCTGAAACGACGAGCAGCTAGTAAATAAGGCTTACAATAAGTGGCCTTTATTCCGAACACTGTAATAAATATTTACCATATTTTACACTGACAATGCGCTGCCAACCAAATGATATCACTCACCATTCAAACAAAATCGGCATTGGAACAAAATCACGATTCAAAATGGCTAAATCAAATCCCGGTTCCATTATATTACCTTAAATCTTCAAAATGTAAAATTTATACTGGTCACGAGTTCCACGTTTTATATACGTGATTATTTAAACGCTTCTAAAACGGGTGACGTCGGTGTAAAGGGCATTGTCGTTTATATTGTTAGAGCAATTGTTTCAAAATGTTTTTGTTTTTAGGTCAGCGTTTTACTTATAAATGGTTTAGCTTTTTATTGAGCCATTGAGATTAGTTACGGATTGCTTTTTAGAAAAATGCGTGGAGTTCGTATTCATTGATTTCAATAATTAACATATAAACATTTAAGTAAACTGTATGTGAATGTCCCACTGCTGGGCTAAAGGCCTCTTCTCCCTTTTTGAGGAGAAGGTTTTGAAGCTTATTCCACCAAGCTGCTCCAATGCGGGTTGGTGGAATACACATGTTGCAGAATTTCAGTGAAATTAGACACATGCAGGTTTCCTCACGATGTTTTCCTTCACCGTAAAGCACGAGATGAATTATAATCACAAATTAAGCACATGAAAATTCAGTGGTGCTTGCCCGAGTTTGAACCCACGATCATCGGTTAAGATTCACGCATTCTAACCAATAGGCCATCTCGGCTTGTAAGTAAATTGTATATACAAAACAAATTAAAATCTCAATATTTTATTTTAATAAAAGCTCAGTTTAGCTTTCCTCCTTTGAATAGCAATTATAATAATGAAATAGTATATTTTTATATACGGGAAGGCCAAAAGGACCACTGATCATTGACTACCTCGGTCTAGTGGATTATCAGAACGTAGATTCCGAAGTCCTATGCCCAAACTCCAGGTTGGTCCAATAAAAATTTAATTGGGTATTTCAGTTACAAAATGATCCGTGCCAGTCCGATGTTTAGACGTTAGAAGTGTTTGCAGTTCTGTGCCTCGGAAAGCACTTTAAGCCTTGTTCTCCAGTCGTAAACTTGAACACTGAGAGTGATCGCCGATAATGAATCACAATTCTCCCCATGGGGAACACCATAACCATCATCACCAGTATTTGAATTAATATGATGAATGATAATAAAGTTCTCGTATTTAAGCTAAAATATTTCAGCGTTAAAGCGTATTTCAATATATTTCATTGTTGTATGTTGTAATGCACGCTTTCGGTACATTCATTAAAATTTTCGCGCACGTTTTCCTCCTTTGTTAATGGTACCATTTGCTGTCATGAAAACGGCACGCTTCAGCAAATTAACCGCTTGTAGGCACGTCAGTGATGCATAGGCAGTAATAAAGATCGCTTATTTGTACGCGGATTTGAAGCTGTGAACCAGAAATTGTGTGGAATATGAGGTTCTTTGTTTGATGAAGAATTAATATGAAGTATTCTTTATAATAGGTGCTTTAAGGAGACACGTGTATTTCCTTAATTATAGGGAATTTTTCATGTCTCTGAAGCTCAAAGTAGGTATTAGAATTATATAATTCTGGGCACTGTTAGTGTATTTTGAAAAATACGTAAAGCTGTCTTGCACGTGATTTCGTTCTTGTTTGCATAATTATTTGATTATGTACCTTTGTCCTTGCACTGGATATCTCGTGTGCAGTTGGCTAGTATTTGTTAATTATCTTCGTTACGGAAATCCAGTTGTTTTATATTCATCTAATGAAACTAAAATACTAACCATTCGAATTGATCCCATACATGGGAAAGGATATTATACTTCTAAAGCTAAAGCTTAATAAAGTTAATAATAAATTTGAAATTGTATATCCCTATGTTAAGCGAAGTAAATAGGTATCAATGAAATAAAATTATTAAGCATATATATAATTTCAATGAAATAAACTATTAGGCATTTCGTTTCGTATTCAGTAAATGTATTTCACATGTAATAATTATATTTAATTTTATAAACCTCATTTCCATCTGAGATATTTAAGTTATGTATAAGCAAAGTGTACAAATAAAAAGCTCATTCATCGTTACAGGCAAATTGCTCATCGACAAAATACCTCCGTAAATTATCTCCAAAGTAACCGTGAGTTCATTAATGAAATCTTGAATCTGGTCTGTACTTACATTGAAAATTATAATACTTTAATTTGGTATTTTAATGTAATTGAATTTGTATATATATATATATATATATTTGATTCAACTTTGTATAAGTAAGTATAATGCTTTCATCATTCTATTTCGAGCTTACTAAATATTTTTTATTGAGGCGTTTTGGTATTATGTTTCGAATAACAATTCTACCCGTAATAAAAACGAATAGTTTCTTTAGTAATCCGTAAGTGGACGTAAACTTAAGCGAAATTGGGACGGAATTAGTATTGAATAAATACATTTATATTACAAAATATCGCTAAAGGCTGAGCGCTAATTATCAAAAAACTTTTAATTAACTGCTATTAAGCTTTGTGATGTGTGAAGGATGGTTGACCAATTGCATTGGGCAGAATAATTAGGTCACAAGTTCTATAATGGAAATGTGTGATATATCTAATGCCTCATCAGATAGATAAAGAAATTAAAAATAAATAAATTACCTGAATCCTTTAATACTACTGGTACTGATAATTCGTCTGGGTAGGTACCACACACTCATCAAATATTCTACCGCAAAACAGCAGTACTCGGTATTGTTGTATTCCGGTCTGAAGGGTGACAGACACAAGGGACATAACATCTTAGTTCCCAAAGTTGGTAGCCCATTGGCGATGTAACCTATGGTTAACATTTCTTTCAATGCCAATGTCGATGGGTGGTGGTGACCACTTACCATTAGGTGTTCCATTTGGTCGTCCGCCCACCTATTCTGTATAATTTTTTTTAGCATTTTTGCAAGTATTTTTAATCCAAGTTTGAACAGTGCTTTTCTTAAAGGCATTATTTTCCACCGTGGAATTTTAATTACTTACCTTTTACTTCATGATGTTTAAAACAAAGATTTTAATTTCGAGTCTTCGTAAGCCTTTAGGAAGTGCTGATGTATTGTATGTTAAACATAAAAGTGGCAACATTTTGCTCGTTGATGTTTTTCCGAGTTCTTTGTGGTACAGTTCCGCCCTAGATAATCCGGAATTTTTACAAAAGCCTTTACTTAAATTCTATCGGACAAATAGACATCTCGTATATCTAATTTATATTTTATATTTTTTAATATTGTAGAGTACGTGATAAATAACACGTTGTTCATTTTTTTTTAAATTCTTTTGGATCTTTCTTTGTGACTCTTTAACAGTACTTGTTTGTCTTTAACAGTGTTTGCCCCTGGCTTCAACCTGTATGTTACATGGTAAAAGCTCCTTTCTCGGGTCTCAAACTTCCTTCACACCTAATTTAATCAAAATTGGTTCAGTGGTTTAGCCAACAGACAGACAGAGTTGCGTTAGCAATATAAGTATATATGTATGTATGTATTAATTATAAATTCATTTTATTATGAAATGAGATTATATAAAATTCAAATAAATTAATGGAAAAATAAATGAGGAGGTACTTTATTGAGATGAAAATTTCTTACATACATATTAAAAAAATATTTTATTTTTTAAGGCAATAGAAATACTACTATCCACTATGTGTGTAATACATCATTTGTATTTGTTTGTCGTAGTTTAATGTATATGTACCAAATAATATAGCTTTTCTTTATACTCTAAAAATATATTCCTAAGATCACGTTACACACCTAAATCTAAAATAATTTGTTCCATGATATCCTTACAAAATAGAAACAAAATAATAGACAATCCATCACGCCATCATCATCATGCCATGTCCAAATAATATTGAGCCCTATATAATATTACAAATTTACTCTTTTGCTTATTACTAGATTTTTTTTTTTTATATTTGCCAGGAGGGCAAATGACTCTACTCCACCTGATGTTAAGTGGTAGTAGAGTCCAAACGCGAGGACGGCCAGTACAGTCGGGAAGAAGGTTCTGCACTAGCCGCCCTCGCCTTGCCGGCCCGCAAGATGCCTCTTCACGCCTCGTTTGATACTCGTATGGTTTGGCTGCCTTATTGGTCTAGTGACTAGATATAAGTCCGCGGGTCTTGGGTTCAAGTGATGGTGAACCGTGATTGTTCTGTAAAAGTTATTGGGTTTTACTATTGTAAATTCTCAGTAGCATTCGCCTGGAAGTTGGAAGTGTGTATACTTCCGTTGTGTGTAAGCCGTTGGTCCTGCGGCTAAACTAATTCCGGTCGTGTCGTATTGCCGTCTCAGTTGAGAGTGAGGGAATAGATAGTGCACCTGAGTTTGAGCACACATGAGTAATATAATATATCCTGCACAGATGGCTAGCTTTCCTTGAGACTGGTTGCTGTGGCTGAAAACCGAAACTACTAAGTCTAAAAAAATAACAAGTAATTTTTGAAAATTTCCACTAAAAGATTGGGGGGGATTGGAATAAGAGGGATATTTTGATATGAAATCGGACGGGCAGCTAGTAAACTATTATAATAAAACCTTTGTCAAGCGTTATCACATTGAACTGTGCTTATTATACGAGTATTTACCACATGTCTACGATTCTTAGTAAAATAATGCGCGTTCGCGTTTCGTTGCGGGTGATTACTGCATTAAACAATGTAGTGTCTTCTTCTTTCTTATCTCAAAACAATAATAACAGAAAGAGTTAAATCACCGTTTAATTAAATAATTATGATCGTGATAGCGTAAAGCGGTAAGTGTAAGTAATTAATATTTCACGAGTAAGATATGAAATTAGTTCTTACAGAAAAGCATTGTTGATTCATAACTAAACATTATATACATATGACGTTGTACAAGTTTAATTAAGCTATCATAATATGACGCCTTAAAATAACCTCATTAAACCAAGGTCACTGAGAAAATGTTTGTCGAATTTGTTACAAAGGTCAGGACATTGGCGGGCGGGTGTTATTATAACATTAAAATTAAAACGTTTGTATCATTTTGTTAATTACATATTTTGGTTATGAACCATGTTATTTTATCGTTACATATACTATAATAATTTCGTTTTTTTTTTATTTATTATCTACTTATTATGTTATATGTTGTGGTTCGACACCAAATCATCAGATATTCTCCCGACACTCTTGATCCCGGTTTGAACGGTGAATGAGCCAGTGTAAGCAAGCACAAGGGGTATACCTGGCACATCTGGATTCTTAGCTTGTAAATGTAAAACTTGTTTGATGGAATAAGTCGTAATATTATAAATAATCTTACAAATAAGTAGTTATTTAATGAAAGAACTCGATGAGAATATTCTGATATTATATAGAAAGGAATTTTCATCTGAAGATGAAATAATTACTTGCTTCAAAGTGCTTATTTCTTAACTTCGTGTACAGACAAAACTCTATTGTTTCGATGCTAAGGCTTTGTCTTATTGTCGTGAAAATGTGAATGAAAGCTATGATTTAAATTTGCATAAAAAAGGTAAAATCATATTAAAAAAAAGAAAAAACAAAAGTGAATTGGATTATTAATGCTTCAACGTCGTGAAGTCAGACGCAGGGAACTGTTGGCACCAATTTATGTAGTTTAATTGCCAATTATTCAGCAAACCGCAACGCAGCGAAAGCGCACTTACGGTGCCTGAACACAATATACGAAGGCTTATGACTGCACACTCCTAGTTAATCGTCATTTAAATATTCGAAGCACTTGCACTCCTGATTTCATTAAAGAAAAAAAGAATTATTAATTATAAAATGAAAGGCTTTATACAAGCTCGTCTGGGTGGATACAATCTACTGATTTACCCCATTATCGGATCAAGTAACCGATTTGCCCATTTTTACCTTAAAAAATAAAGCAACGTACACAATAAAAAAAACACTGCGTATGTACAATGACGACTGTGTGTCACAATGTGTGACACAATGTTTCCATCGACACATTATTTATGTCGTATTTATAAAATTATAAAAAATATTTCAAATATATATATTACAAATATAATTTGACAAATTCTGGCGCTTAAATTACGTAATTAAAAATAACGGTGTCTGAATTATTTTATGAAGCAAGAATTCCTCTTATTTGCTTTGAGAGTCAGTAAAAAAACTACCCATTCTCTTCAGTCGTGTGGAAAGACCGGCCGAAATGTGATTCGCTAAATATTTTCGTCTTTTTAGCAACAAGCGATGCGGGGAAATGTTTTTTCAGTTTCAAACGTCGTTGCTTTTAACGGATTTTACCCTGAGTGCTTTCCACGAGCCGTTGGTGAAATACTTTCTAAAATTAAATATAAACACATTACATTGAATAAGTATTTTTGGTAGGTTATCATTTATATTAATTTAATGTTTTAAAAACCATTCGTAATGTTATATTTATATGTGGATTTATTAGTGCACATCGGGACAAGGCTGTAACGAAAAATGGAATGACTTACTTACTTATGCCGTTGTAGCGACTCTACGCCATTGCTCTCTACGCCCCTGTGATTGACGCCTATTCAAACGAACTATTCGTTGCTATATAATATGAAATACATATGTTTAAAGCTAATAGAAATGTGAAGGATTTGTGAGTTTATATTGAAGCTGTATATATTTTTATAAGGCTATGTATTCGTTTTATTAAGGATAAAAATCCTTTATAATTATTTCACTTCATATTTATTTATTGGTTATCTCTATTAATTCTTGCAATAACTATGACATTTGATATTTTATACCAGTCGGTTATTGTGACGGCTACATTTTTTTATTTTATTCATATATTTTTAATCAGATTATATCAACAAGTGCAACACAAACTAGACATAGTTGTACTTTGAATTTATTAACTTTTTTTTTTATTACGTAAGATTAACTCGAAAAAAAATAAAACGTACACGTTGTTAAGTTATATTTTGTAGTTTGTAACTATTAGTTATATCATTTTTAAGAAGATCAGAGAACGAAAGCTTAATATAGCTTTTACTCGACTCTTTAAAAGAAAATTAAAAAAGGGAATGCTACGTCATTTTGGTTGGTTGGTTTGATTTGATCTTTTTTTGTTTTTATTTAGATAAGTTTATTTCTTGTATGATCATTTTTGTGCTATAAGGAAGTTTATAATAATAACAAAGACTAAATGTCCTTTTGACGAGACCTCGGCTGATTCAGAAGTGGAGAACTGCATTATGGGCACGGGATAGTTATTCAAATGATCCTGCAAAAGCTTCTATTAGTGACCCACAAAAGCCCTTCCCAGAACGAAAATATCTTTCGAGGAATTGTTCCACAAAGAATATTTTTTCAACTAAAATCCTCTGAGAGTATATAGAAGTCCAGCAAAATGTGTAACTTATTCGTAAAGCTACAACAAAGGATTTTTAAAATCGTCGAAGAAGGGATTTTTTAGTTTATTTGGAATTTGGAATTAAAAGGTGGATATATTTTTGCATACTGGGTGGATGCTTTTCAAAGTTTGAAGCGCTTCAAGATTTAACGAGTTTAAATCCATCGTTATAAATAATAACATTTTTATCAAGTCAAAAATAATTTTTAGCCGACCTTAAACACAAGAATTAAAATAAAAATTAAAAATAAATAATTATCCATACGGCTGAATTTATTATATATAATATATACCTATATCATACCAGCACCAATTGTTCACCAATTGTTTACCGAGTTTTATAGTTTTTTTTTAAATAGATTATAAGGCCCGCACCTCGCCCAAGTAAGGTAGTAAGTTAAATGGTGACCACTGCACATAGACTTCAGCACTGTAAGAATTATTAACCACCTTACCAACCTAGGGAACTAAGATTATGTTTTAAATGTTATTTATGTATTAGGTAGAAAAAGTAGCTTCCGTCCTTAAGGATGAACCTTAAGGTTCAAGCTACTTGGTGGCTTCATACCAAATTTTATCAATATCGGTTTAATGACAAGAATAGATAAGTGCTTAATTAAGGTGTATTCTGTACAAACAGAAAATGCTTTAAAGCATTTTATTATTATTCTACTTTTTTATTTTTCTAGCACAAGGCGTTACTTTGATAGGTGAATAATACTAGTATTTATATTCCATTTGACTAAAGAAATACGTATACGCTCATATAAAATTGAAAGTGTATATAAATTGTTATGCTATCAGTACATGAACAAGACGTTCGGAAATCAATTCGTTATTACAAAGCCTACTAACATGCAACTGTAATAGGATTTGCCTGGAATTGACTTTAAGTGCACTAACTTTAATATACACTGAGATTTGAGTTCTAAATGATATCCAACATCTTTGTTTGTATCACACTTTTATATAATAATAAGCCGAGATGGCCAAGTGGTTGAAACGTGAATCTTAACCGATGATCGTGGGTTCAAACCCGGGAAAGCACCACTAAATTTTCATATGCTTAATTTGTGTTTATAATTCATCTCGTGCTTGACGGTGAAGGAAAACATTGTAAGGAAACCTGCATGTGTCTGATTTCATTGAAATTCTACTATATGTGTTTTCTACCAAGCCGCATTGGAGCAGCGTGGTGGAATAAGCTCCAAACCTTCTCCTCAAAAGGGAGAGGAGGCTTTACCCCAGCAGTGGGACATTAACTGGCTGTTACTGTTACTGTATATGTTAATAATTTTTAAATTTGAATTGTGAATACCGGATTGTTATATGGGGACGTCGATATAAAATGTATTTTGTAGTTTGTGAGTTATAAAGATTTACCATCTCGGCCATAACTTGGTGACCCTTCAATTCTCCTGAACGATACAATATTATTATTATTACTTCATTCATTTATTCAAGTCGAATACGATTATTTATAATTTATGTAATAGGCTAAAAGAATTGTACCGAAGATACTAGCAATAGGTTAGTATATTTCTGATTGACAAAGCCTACTCAATGAGCTTAGTGGACGTAGAATTTTCGAGAAAGATTAACCAAAGTAGTTACATGTATATTTTATACATTACAATTACATTACATTATTTTACATACATTACATTTTATATATTACAATTACATTACAAAATTTAGAATACTCTGGTTTTATATTTATTTATTAATTACTAGTATTTCAGGGGAGGGGCGGATATTGGGTAAAAAAGAAGAATCCGTTCTTGGGGTTCAATGTACATTTCAAATTTTATCAAATTCGGTTTAGTAGTTTAGGCTTGAAAATGTGAAAGATGTATTTTCGGATTTATAATATTATTAAAGTTTTTAACTAATAATAACTGAAAAATATAAACACAAATATATTTATTGCATCATTTCGTAATTAGCACTTTGAAACGAATAATACCACATACATTTTCATTATTTACGAGAGGCGCTAGAGGCTATGTAAAGGATTTAATTAATTCGAATTAATTTGGTCATGCATTCATGAAATAGTTTATTTTTAAATTTGTTTTGTTTCATTCATTATAATAAACCTACTCTCTCTTAATAATAATTCATTCATTTAATACATTCAAAATATTTTAACTTTTCAGCCATTTCATTTATGCGAGAGATTCCATAGCTTCTGGTGATAGATTGTAAGGATCAGTTTTTATTTCTCACAATGCCTTCACCTGTAGTTTGTCAGTTACTATTAATTTAAATTATAAACAGTTTTAGAGGAGAACTTCGTCTAAGGTTAGTAGATTTAGTAGATGGCTAGGAAATGGTGCACTATGCAAGAAGTGAACACCATTATTTACAGTTCGCTTCCAACCATGATATCAATATATATATATATATATATATATATATATTATCATTTTAATTCAAAGTACTAAACATTTAATTTATCCTGTTTTTCCGGCCTACGTTTTTCACTGTAATACGATTGATTACGTATCGCTATCGATACTCGGAAAACACATACACGCGTACCCACCCACACGTTTATATATTTAGGCTTTGATGGTGTAAATCATCAATATTGTGTATTTTTAAATTTTACCGATGATCGTGGGTTCAAACCCGGGTAAGCACCACTGAATTTTCATGTGCTTAATTTGGGATAATAATTCATCTCGTGCTCTAGGGTGTAGGAACACATCGTGAGGAAATCTGCATGTGTCAAATTTTACTGAAATTCTGCCACATGTATATTCCACCAACCCGCACTGGAGCATCGTGGTGGAATAAGCTACAAACCTTTTCCTCAAAAAGGGAGAGGAGAGGCCTATTTACAGGCTGTTACGGACGTATTGAATTATAATTGAACGTTATATACGTATACGATTATATTACTTTTCATTTATTTAATTTATTGCTTAACTAAATCATGAATTTAAAAAACCTTACTGTGTTAGCTAAGTTAGCACGGTATGTCATATCATCTTTCTCTTTCTTTATACAATTTAGAAGCAATACACTTGCTTATTGAGTGTCAAAAAGCTACTGGCTCGAAATAACACCCCAGATCTGAGAAGAACCGACAAAAGAAATTCAGCGGGAATTTTATTATATCTCGTATTTTACAATTGTAGGTAATATACAATAATAGAATTATATTTTTTTATTTGAAATGGGTTGGAGGCGATCGTTTCATTACCAAAAGCCATGTAAATACAATAATACATACATACATTAAATAATACATACAAATATAATATAATAATACATAATACATTTACTAAGACTAAATAATATTCAGTTATATAGATTTGAAAGTGTTGACGATAGCCTTTGTTTTAGTTTTGATTCAAAAAATATCAAAAATTCAATTCCATAGCTTCGAAATATGAAATTGTAATATTAGTACTACTTTTCTAGATATTAAGCGAAATATAGTCATTATACTTGCTTATTTGAATTTCAATTGGATTAGAAGGATAGTTTGACGGATCTAGGTTGGGACATAAAAGCCTTTTGATGGAGCCTGAATCGGGTCAGGTTATATTCAAAGATATTTAAAAAAACTTATTTATCTCGCTGTGATTTATGACTAAGCGTAAAAGTGATACATATCTAAGCAAATGTTTAATCTTTTAAATTTAAATAGTCAGGCAGGCTGGCAATTGGGCCTGCTGATTTTATGTGGTCATCACTGTCTATAGACATTAACACTGTAAGAAATATTAACCATCACTTACATCGCAAATGTACCTTGGAACCAAATCTTATTTCCCTTGTGCTTATAGTTAAACTAGCTCAATCGCCCTTTAAGCCAGAATACAAAAACACAAAGTAATACTGTTTGGCGTTTCAACTAATTTTAGTGGACAAGTATCCCACATAAAAGGGTAGTTGTACCTTTCTTAAGTTTTCCGTTATGTGAAAAAAGGAAGGTAGATCTGTCAAAAAAAAATTCAATAAGAGCTCGGTGTTACGACCTAGGCAATGTTGATACTTTCGTACTTTAGAAACCACGTAAACCTGTGTTTTCTGCACTTTTCTCTTAAATCCTAAAGAATTGTGGTCCAATCTTTGAGTGAAGTGAGGAATATATTACTTACACATACGCCTATTTTCTTAGATAAGCTACCGTCACCGAAATTCACCTAGGAAAGACATTGTAACAAATTGGTGTGATTATTAAAGTAATTAACTGTCACTAAATCTCTTTTATGTGCCAAAAAGACCGTCACCCGAGCTATTACACGCTTAGTAACATTAGGAATGCCCTAACAAAAACAGCGCGTTGAATTATAGCTCCACAAATGTTTGGTGTCTGATATATATAGGGTACCAAACTTGAGTGTTGGATCACTGGTGTTGGACATAAGAAGCTATTCTTTCTGTCGCGTGTGACATCAGTATGTACAAAAGTTGGGAGATTCAGTGCTCCAAACTTTTGAACTGGTACACAGAAATGGTAAATACTTTTAAATGCTTCATTACTTTTGTTAAAAGAAAGCAGATACTTATTAAATCGAGTTTTCGATAGAGCTTGAGTTTTTTACAAGCAAATATAAGTAAATAACATGGTTTTTATACGTCCAAACAAATAAACGCTCTATCTTGTTTTATTTATAAAAAAAGACGGAACACTTGTAAGTATGCATAAGTCTTTGCATATATTCGCGAATCTTCTACAATGCAACTTCGGTTAACTTCTGTGGATTTCTCTGCATTTCCACTGCATTTGGCGGCGGTATGATAATGTATGTAAAGTATAACGTGAGAATATAAAATGCACATACTTAACAAACTTACGTTTTAAGTCTAGGTGGGAAAATATGTACTATTTAAATATATTCTTTGAAAAATTTAAGAAAATCAGCTTTTTAAAAAAAAATATTTTGTTACATTTCGTAACGTTCTTAATATAAACTTCGTAGTTTTGATCGTTCAATTCTGTAATGTATAATCTTTTTTTCCTATATACTTATATAAAATATAAATATATTATATAAAATATATAAAATTCTATATTATTTAATCAATTAGAAGCCTACTTGAATAAAGAATATTTGACTTAATCACTTATGAATATTCATGTTTCATTATTTAATTGAATGTGAAGCTACGGAACTTACTATATTTCTTAAATACAAATATTTCTACTAACTACTAGCTACCCATAAATAGTTATATCGTAACACGTATTATAATTTATTCGTTTAAGCGGAGTTTTAAGCGGCTTAAACGACGGCTTACCAGTAAAGCCAGAGCCCAGAGCGGCATAATTTTTTTCGACATCTTTAACAATTATTGTCATATTTCAGCTAATTTACGCATTTTTTTATACAATAGGTAGGTGGATGAGCATATGGGCCACCTGATGGTAAGAGGTCACCAACGCCCATACACATTGGCATTGTAAGAAATGTGAACCATCGCTTAGATCGCCAATGCGCCACTGACCTTGGGATCTAAGATGTTATGTGTATTGTGCCTGTAATTGCACTGGCTCACTCACTCTTCAAACCGGAACAGGTCAATACCAGGTACTGCTGTTTTGTAGTAGAATATCTGATGAGTAGGAGGTACCTACCTAGACGAGTTTGCACAAAGCCCTACCACCAGTATAATTTTACCCACCGTTAATTAATAATACACCTAAACTCTCCTTATGAACCACCCCATCTACCCCGTCCATTGGTGAAAGCCGTATGAAAATCCGTGGTGTATATATAAATATATATATATATATATATATATATATATATTTATTATTTTATTTATATATTTGAGTTTATTTCATTCAAACAGACTATATATTCCAGTGATATTTAATACAATACTACATTTCAAGATTAAATGTTCTGAAAGGCTATCATATCTGGTTACCCACCAAATTTTCTAAGTGAGATTATTTCCACCATTGTTTTATTGCTTATATACTTTAATACATAGAGTTTCTGTTGAATTTATATGAATCTATTTAATAAATACTTGTATATATATTATATGCCTTAATTAAATATATTCTGTTATTAGTTTTGTAGGCATTGAAAATCCGTATTTGCTGAAAATGCTTTATGATATTTTATTCTGACAAATAATTTGATTAATTATTATGACAAGGCAGTTCCGATAACTAACAACATAAAACAAAAGATCTCTGTTGAAAATAAAATACATTCAAATAATTTTCCTTTTCATCCGAATCAATAAGGATAACGAGGAATCATTCATAAAGGGGATTCAGGGTTCGGTCGAACGCGATCCAATTCACAATATCATTCCTCCATTGTCATATACATGATGATTTTTTAGTTATTCCATGATGTATAACCGCAGTGGACATGTAGATAAAAAATAGTAAATTTAATCCATCATAAATTCCAAAACTTTTTTTTTTAAATCGAATTTTATTAACCATTTTCCTAATTTTATGGTGATTTTTTTTTGTCACATTTAATTTTTTGGATAAAAATTCACAATGATGTTTTTGTTCACGATATATTAATTTATTGTTATCATACATTATACAGTAACAGTACTTAAATACACAATTATTATACAAAGGCCTTCTCTTTTAAGAAGAACAGTGAACATGCAGGTCAAGTGTGGGTAGTACACATTAAGTTTCTTTACTAATAATATAATGAATTATAAGCACAGGTTAAGCTCATGAAAATGTATGTTATCTGAAGTAGTTCTTGACACATTTGAACATGAAATCTTTAGTTTCGACGACGTTTTTCATCCGGTGAATATTTGAAAATCACAAAGTAACTAACGTTCTCTTATAATACTAGATACCATCAGGTATTATATAAGATATAATACTACATACCTGGTGGTAGGGCTTTGTGCAGGCCCGTCTGGGTGGGTACCACCAGATATTCTGCCGCTAAGCAGCAATACTTAGTGTTGTTGCTTTCCCGTTTGAAGGGTGAACCAGTGTAACTACAGGTACAAGGGACATAACAAATGAGTTCTCAGGATTAGTGGCGCATTGGCGATGTAAATAATGGTAATTATTTCTTACCTCGAGAATGTCTATGGGCGGTGGTGGCCATCATTTACACGTCCGCCTATCTACATTAACATTAAAAAAATACGAGATCTTTCCGGCTTTATCTATCTTTTATATAAGTTAAGGTAGCGAAACCAGCTGTAGAAATAAGCCTTGCTTAGTATAACTTCAATATTTAAATTATCTAGTCTTTAGGAACTCCAGTCTGTATTGTAACTCAGTTTATGATAAATTATTATCATTGATGTTAATTAGGAAACTTCGAATCACACATAACTGTCAAATAACGAACTAAGCTGAACTTAGTAATACTAAGCATCACAAAACTTACTTATCAGATGCTAGCTAACTTAGTTTCAGGGTTATCAGTTCTAAACTTGAACAGTAAAGTCAAATCGTTAAAATATTCTTTATTCAAAAATACTACATAAATACAGTCAATGAGCTTAGTGGACGTAGAATTTTCGAGAAAGATTAATCAAAGTAGTTACACGTATATTTTATAAATAATTGTATTTTTTTTCTTCATATATGCCCAAAAAACGTGTTGTCTGTGCTCGGGTGTTACTATCACAATTACATAACAAAATTTAGAATACTCTGGTTTTATATTTATTTATTAATTACTAGTATTTCAGGGGAGGGGCGGATATTGGGTAAAAATAAAAGTCTTGGGGCTCAATGTACATTTCAAATTTTATCAAATTCGGTTTAGTTGTTTATCCTTGAAAATGTGAAAGAGGTATTTTCGGATTTATAATATTATTAAAGTTTTTAACTAATAATAACTGAAAAATATAAACACGAATATATTTATTACATCATTTCGTAATTAGCACCTTAAAACGAATAATACCACATACATTTTCATTATTTACGAGAAGCGCTAGAGGCTATGTAAAGGATTTAATTAATTCAAATTAATTTGGTCATGCATTCATAAAATAGTTTATTTTTAAATTTGTTTTGTTTCATTCATTATAATAAATCTACTCTCTCTTAATAATAATAAATATATAAATTCCATGGCTTCTGGTGATAGATTGTAAGGATCGGTTTTTATTTCTCACAATGCCTTCAACTGCAGTTTGTCAGTTACCATTCATTTAAATTATAAACGGTTAGTAGATTTAGTAGATGGCTAGGAAATGCTGCACTTTTACATACTACTACATTTAAATTATAAACGGTTAGTAGATTTAGTAGATGGCTAGGAAATGCTGCACTATGCAAGAAGTGAACATCATTATTTACAGTTCGCTGATATATGATATATATATATATATATATATATATATATATATATATATATATATATATATATATATATATATAATGTTTGATTTTTTTTTTTTTTTATAGAAAAGGAAGGTGGACGAGCATATGGGCCACCTGATGGTAAGTGGTCACCAACGCTCTTAGACATTGGCATTGTAAGAAATGTTGCCCATCGCTTAAATCGCCAATGCGCCACCAGGCTTGGGAACTACGATCTTATGTCCCTTGTGCCTGTAATTACACTGGCTCACTCACCCTTCAAACCGGAACACAACAGTACCAAGTACTGCTGTTTTGCGGCAGAATGTCTGATGAGTGGGTGGTACCTACCCAGACGAGCTTGCACAAAGCTCTACCACCAGTATCTAACTATGATATATATATATATATATATATATATATAATGTTTAGTACTTTGAATTGAAATGATATATACTATATTGAAATGATAATTTTTCAACAATTTTTCAAACAATTCAATATACTAAACATTTAATTTATCCTGTTTTTCTGGCCGTCGTTTGCTACACCCTCTGAAAAACCCTCTAATGAAAATCGATTTTCTCGTACAAATCGGCCTACGTTTTTCACTGTAATAGGATTGATTACATATCGCTATCGATACTCGGAAAAACACGTACACGCGTAACCACCCACACGTTTATATATTTAGGCTTTGATGGTGTAAATCATCAATATTTTGTATTTTGCATGAAATCATTAAATTAGACATGGCCTAGTGGTTGGAACGCGTGAATCTTAACCGATGATCGTGGGTTCAAAAGCCGGGCAAGCACCACTGAATTTTCATGTGCTTAATTTGGGATAATAATTCATCTCGTGCTCTACGGTGAAGGAACACATCATAAGGAAATCTGCATGTGTCAAATTTCACTGAAATTCTGCCACATGTGTATTCCACCAACCCGCACTGGAGCAGCGTGGTGGAATAAGCTCCAAACCTTCTCCTCAAAAAGGGAGTGGAGAGGCCTATTTACAGGCTGTTACGGACGGATTGAATTATAATTGAACGTTACTTTAGTGTGTGTGTATATATGTATATATATAAGCACCGTAAGAAATGTTAATCCTTCCTTATATTGTTAATGCATCATCAATAGTTATTACGTATACGATTATATTACTTTTCATTTATTTAATTTATTGCTTAACTAAATCATGAATTTAAAACACCTTACTGTGTTAGCTACGTTAGCACGGTATGTCATATCATCTTTCTCTTTCTTTATACAATATAGAAGCAATACACTTGCTTATTGAGTGTCAAAAAGCTACTGGTTCGAAATAACACCCCAGATCTGAGAAGAACCGACAAAAGAAATTCAGCGGGAATTTTATTTTATCTCGTATTTTACAATTATAGGTAATATACAATAATAGAATTATATTTTTTTATTTGAAATGTTTTGGAGGCTATCGTTTCATTACCAAAAGCAATGTAAATACACAAATATATGTACATTTACTAAGACTAAATAATATTCAGTTATATGGATTTGAAAGTGTTGACGATAGCCTTTGTTTTAGTTTTGATTCAAAAAATATCAAAAATTCAATTCCATAGCTTCGAAATATGAAATTGTAATATTAGTACTACTTTTCTAGATATTAAGCGAAATATAGTCATTATACTCGCTTATTTGAATTTCAATTGGATTAGAAGGATAGTTTGACGGATCTAGGTTGGGGCATGAAAAGCCTTTTGATGGAGCCTGAATCGGGTCAGGTTATATTCAAAGATATTTAAAATACTTATTTATCTCGCTGTGGTTTATGACTAAGCGTAAAAGTGATAGTGAGACATATCTAAGCAAATGTTTAATCTTTTAAATTTAAATATTCAGGCAGGCTGGCAAATCAGCCCACTGATGGTATGTGGTCATCACTGTCTATAGACATTGGCACTGTAAGGAATATTAACCATTCCTTACAACGCCAATGTACCTTGGAACCAAATGTTATTTCCCTTGTGCTTATAGTTAAACTAGCTCAATCGCCCTTTAAGCCAGAATACAAAAACACAAAGTAATACTGTTTGGCGTTTCAAATAATTTTAGTGGACAAGTATCCCACATAAAAGGGTAGTTGTACCTTTCTTAAGGTTTCCGTTATGTGAAAAAAGGAAGGTAGATCTGTCGAAAAAAAAAAACAATAAGAGCTCGGTGTTACGACCTAGGCAGTGTTGATACTTTCGTACTTTAGAAACCACGTAAACCTATGTTTTCTGCACTTTTCTCTTAAATCCTAAAGAATTGTGGTCCAATCTTTGAGTGAAGTGAGGAATACACTTACACATACACCTATTTTCTTAGAAAAGCTACCGTCACCGAAATTCACCTAGGAAAGTCATTGCAACAAATTGGTGTGATTATTAAAGTAATTAACTGTCAGTAAATCTCTTTTATGTGCCAAAAAGACCGTCACCCGAGCTTATTACACGCTTAGTAACATTAGGAATGCCCTAACAAAAACAGCGCATTGAATTATAGCTCCACTAATGTTTGGTGTCTGATATATATACAGTACCAAACTTGATTGTTGAATCACTGGTGTTGGATATAAGAAGCTATTCTTTCTGTCGCGTGTGACATCAGTATGTACAAAAGTTGGGAGAGCCAGTGCTCCAAACTTTTGAACTGGTACACAGAAATGGTAAATAATTTTAAATGCTTCATTACTTTTGTTAAAAGAAAGCAGATACTTATTAAATCGAGTTTTCGATAGAGCTTGAGTTATTTATAAGCAAATATAATAAATAACATGGTTTTTATACGTCCAAACAAATAAACTTTCTATCTTGTTTCATTTATAAAAAAAGACGGAATACTGGTAAGTATGCATAAGCCTTTGCATATTTCCGCGAATCTTCTACAATGCAAGTTCGGTTAACTTCTGTGGATTTCTCTGCATTTCCACTGCATTTGGCGGCGGTATGATAATGTATGTAAAGTTTAACGTGAGAATATAAAATGCACATACTTAACGAACTTACGTTTTAAGTCTAGGTGGGAAAATATATACTATTTAAATATATTTTTGAAAAATTTAAGGATATAACTCGCGTTTTAAAAAAAAATATATTTAGTTACATTTCGTAACGCTATTAATATAATCTTCGTAGTTTTGATCGTTCAATTCTGTAATGTATAATCTTTTTTTCCTATATACTTATATAAAATATAAAAATATTATGTAAAATATATATAATTCTATATTATTTAATCAATAAGGAGCCTACTTGAATAAAGAATATTTGTATTAAGCACTTATGAATATTCATGTTTCATTATTTAATTGACTGTGAAGCTACGGAATACAGACTTACTATATTTCTCAAATATAAATATTTATACTAACTACTAGCTACCCATAGGTATATCGTAACACGTATTACAATTTATTCGTTTAAGCGGCTTAAACGACGGCTTACCAGTAAAGCCAGAGCCCAGAGCGGCATAATTTTTTTCGACAACTTTAACAATTATTGTCATATTTCAGCTAATTTACACATTTTTTTATGGAACAAGTAGGTGGATGAGCATATGGGCCACCTGATATCAAGAGGTCACCAACGTCCATACACATTGGCATTGTAAGAAATGTAAACCATCGCTTACATCGACAATGCGCCACCGACCTTGGGATCTAAGATGTTATGTCCCTTGTGCCTTTTATTATACTGGCTCACTCATCCTTCAAACCGGAACACAACAATATCAAGTACTGATATTTTGAAGTAGAATATCTGATGAGTAGGTAGGTAGGAAAACTATCACTAGTTTGCACAAAGCCCTACCACTTGTATAATTTTACCCACCGTTACTTAATAATACACTGAAACTCTCCTCATGATCCACCAAATCTACCTCGTCCATTGGTGAAAGCCGTATGAAAATCCGTTCCGTATATTTTTGAGTTTATTTCATTCAAACAGACTATATATTCCAGTGATATTTAATACAATACTACAGTTCATGATTAAATGTTCTGAAAGGCTATCATATCTGGTTACGCACCAAATTTTCTAAGTGAGATTATTTCCACCATTGATTTACTGCTTATATACTTTAATACATAGAGTTTCTGTTGAATTTATCTGAATCTATTTAATAAATACTTGTATATCTATTGTATGCCTTAATAAAATATATTCTGTTATTAGTTTTGTAGGCATTGAAAATTCGTATTTGCTGAAAATGCTTGTAACTTTATGATATTTTATTCTGACAAATAATTTGATTAATTATTATGACAAGGCAGTTCCGATAACTAACAACATAAAACAAAAGATCTCTGTTGAAAATAAAATACATTCAAATAATTTTCCTTTTCATCCGAATCAATGAGGATAACGAGGAATCATTCATGGAAGTCAAGGTTCGGTCGAACACGATCCAGTTCACATCATCATTCCTCCATTGTCATATACATGATGAGTTTCGATGAAACCTACATTTATAAAATTACTAGCTGACCCGGTGAACTTTGTTCCACCTTAAAGGCAATATCACATTATCACATTTTTTTAATTTTTAACTTAGGGTAATTGTAAATAAAAAAGATATAATTATTCAATTATTCTTTATTTGCCATTTATTGTAGCACCTTGTGATAAACGATATTTTTTGTTTTTTCATTAGGCGCGAAAACAAATAACGCGGAAGGTCTTCCGACACGTGAACATGCCACATATAATTGGCCATGGGAAAAACATGGGTGTTCGAGATTAAGACCACAAACTTTCAACGATTGGCCTTGTGACTTATTTACAGTCATGGCGAATGCTAGACGGATCGGAAATTGAAGCCGTTTAAACTGAAATGGCATGTCGGTTGGGATCATCGGGATCCTCGGAATGAGAACTTCCTCACCTTTGAATTTTAATTTGAGAATTGTGGCGTAAATCAAATTGTTCATCAATTTACTTACCACCAAACGTGTTCCGTTGCACAATTTTGGTTGGTTTAAGTTTCAAAGCATGATTACTATAGAACCAATCTTTAGTCATAAATTGTGCGGTGGTAAGCCAGGTACATTCAAGGAGTTTAAAAATTCAATGGGATAGTTGGTGGCATCATCTTCATTTGTTAGACAGTCAATAGATTTGAAAGAATGCAGTGTACCAATGATGTCATCCTGAATTATGTAATTTAAGTCATCTACATCTTTATTCTTAGCTGCCAAAATTGCTCGCTCACTCAACCATTCATTATTTTTGAGGTTAGTCATGATGTTTGGGAATACTTTGTTGATGAGTTCGTATTTTGATGAGACAAAGTTACAAAAATTCGGAGGAAATGAAATCAATCCGCTCGATTCGTCGACGGGTACTCGACCATTGCCGATAGTTAGCAATTACTCAGAGAAATCTTCAGCAGATGTATCGTTCAGCAATGCAACTCTCATGTTTGTTGTTAGCTGAAGTTTCTTAACATAGCGCCATAGATTCGATGATTTAAGGCAAGCGTTTATTTCGTCAGCAGCAGTCGATCTGGGAATTACTGGCAATGTTTGGCGGAAATCACCAGACAGTAAAATCATTGCTCCTCCAAAACATCTCGAGTCATTACGTAGATCTTTCAACGTTCGGTTAAGTGCTTCCAATGCACGTTTGTGCACCATTGTGCATTCGTCCCAGATGATGATCTTCGATTCTGATAAAACTTTGGCCGTAGCGGAGCGCTTTGTAATGTTGCATGTTGGTTCTTCAATAGATTGAAGATTTAACGGCAATTTCAATGCAGAATGTGCCGTACGACATCCTTCTAGCAATGTGGCTGCTATACCAGAAGAAGCAACTGCAACCGCAATGTTGGATCTTGCACGAACAGTGGCTAAAACTACTGACATGAGGAATGTCTTACCAGTTCCACCAGGGGCATCCAGGAAATATAAACCACCGTTTCCATCATCAATTGCCTTCATTATTGTATCAAAAACTTCTTTTTGTTGGGGATTAATCAGGGGTACATTCGTTTGAACTACTAAATCTAATTCCTGGTGATCATATTCACGTTCCCGTTCCAATTCTCGATTAAATGCGTCATTCATTTCACAATTTGGCGCTGGCATTCCTAACCTGACTAATAAACTACCGCACATGAGATAACACATGTCTTCGATCAAGAGCAAGGCCCGATTATGTATCTCCTCACCATTCAATGGATTTATCATATTGATATTAAAATAATATCCATCTTCTCCATTCCAAAACATCAGCGGGTATTGTAATGTGTCATATGAACGATGTGTTTCAGATATTTGTTGCAGTTGTCCAGTATCGCGACGTTTAAGCACAATATCTCGAGATTCCAAATTTTCACCAACAATCAGAATGGCAACTTCATCTATTGTTGGAGCGTTAAATGTGCGCTCGTGTGTTCCGTGTGTGTTTGTATCCGCTCTGATCACAACTTTGTAGTCATCATTTGGCATGCGCTCCAATGCACTCTTGAACAACCTGACCAACGCATGATGTTCTTGAAGCAGTTGTTGCAGATATTGAAGAATTGCTCTTTTCGTTCCTGTATTGATCTCTTGACGTCGATCAAGTTGTTCCTCTGTGTTGCCCATGAAGTATATTTGTAAAAATTTATGCTGTCCATCATCGAGAGGTTGCAATGATCCAATTCGATGGTGAATCTGTCCTTGTATCTACAAAAAAAAAACAGTCATTATTACTTTACAAACACTACAGGAATAAATACAATATGTTATTATTCTACTGTATTGTGTATAAGTACAAAAACAAATAAATACCTTGAATATTAATTTTAGCTTAAATAACACACGCGATTAAGTCCCGTAATACTAAAATAAATATGAGTGATAATCATGAAGTTTTAAATAAATATAAATACCTTGAATGTCGGATTAAATCCTCGTTCTTCAATAATGTCTGCCCCAAATGAGGTCATTTGGAAACAACTATAGTATTTTTGGGTGTTTCCAAGAAAATGACGGGATTCGGGTGTTTCGCCACGAAGCAATGAATTTAATGGCTCAGGTGGCGGAGTCAATAATGGCAATTTCATTTTGCCATTAAGGCAGCACAATCCTGGCCGTTCTCCGGAAAACTTTAATGCGCCACAATACTCGCAAACAACGTCCATTGGCCCAATGCGAACGCTAGTATGCAAGCAGTAATCAGTCGTGCAATCGTATTGATACGCTGCCCGATTCAAATCAGTATTTGATGAATTTCTTCTTGTGCTTCGTAAATTATCTAGCTGTTGATCTCTGAGGTTTGCTCGACGATTTCGCATTGCCAACCGAGCCGTTTCACGGGCTACCTCCCATTGCTCTTGTGAGTGAGAAGCACGTAGTCGAGCCATACTAAGGCGGCGCTCTTCACGTGCATTTTCTTGCTCTTCTTCAGTGCTTTCATTCGTAATGTTTCGAATTACTCTTGCATTACGGCTTTGTCGAGAAAGATTTGATCATCTTGGTCTCGGCATGGTAAATTAGAAGTTGAAGTTCGCTTTTCTTTCTTTTTATTAGAAGCTTTAAACAGGCACAGAGTATTTATATTCCTTGTTTTATACGAATTAATCAACCGGCAAGACTTTTTTTTTAAATATTCTCAGCTGTCAGTGGCTTTTTGTTTGTATACTACCGGACTTTTTTAAAAATATGCTCAGCTGTCAGTTGCGTTTTGTTATTACATTTTTAACAAATGAACCGCTGACTTATATTATGACTGAGTTGTTTTGTTATTACATGTCAGTTGCGTTTTGTTATACCACATTTTATGTCACATCACACGGGAACGACGGGAACGGGATAAAAAGTATCCTATGTCCTTCTCCCAGTTCTTAGCTACCTCCCTACCAATTTTCAGTCAAATTGGTTCAGCCGTTCTTGAGTTATAAATAGTGTAACTAACACGACTTTCTTTTATATATATAGATATGTAATGTTAGTAGGGACATGTTTTTTTTTTAGTTATTCCATGATATATTATTGCAGTGGATATGCAGATAAAAAATTAGTAAATTTAATCCATCATAAATTCCAAAGGATAACAACATTTTCTTAAAAAAACGTATTTTATGAATCAATTTGTCCTAATTCAATGGTGAATTCTCTTTCGTCACATTTAATTTTTTTGATAAACATTCACAATGATGTTTTTCTTCACTATATATTAATTTATTGTTATCATACATTATACAGTAACAGTACTTAAATACACAATTATTATACAAAGGGCTTCTCTTTTAAGAAGAACAGTTAACATGCTGGTCAAGTGTGGGTAGTACACATTAAGTTTCTTTACTAATAATATAATGAATTATAAGCACAGGTTAAGCTCATGAAAATGTATGTTATCTGAAGTAGTTCTTGACACATTTGAACATGAAATCTTAAGTTTCGACGACGTTTTCCATCCGGTGAATATTTGGAACTCACAAAGTAACTAACATTCTCTTATAATACTAGATAACATCAGGTATTATATGATATAATACTACATACCTGGTGGTAGGGCTTTGTGCAGGCCCGTCTGGGTGAGTACCACCAGATATTCTGCCGCTTAGCAGCAATACTTAGTGTTGTTGCTTTCCCGTTTGAAGGGTGAATGAGCCAGTGTAACTACAGGTACAAGGGACATAACAAATGAGTTCTCAGGATTAGTGGCGCATTGGCGATGTAAATAATGGTAATTATTTCTTACCTCGAGAATGTCTATGGGCGGTGGTGGCCATCATTTACACGTCCGCCTATCTACATTAACATTAAAAAAATACGAGATCTTTCCGGCTTTATCTACTTTTATATAAGTTAAGGTAAAGAAATCAGCTGTAGCTAACGGTAGCATATGAGTTGAAACTAAAAATAAGCCTTGCTTAGTATAACTTCAATATTTAAATTATCTAGTCTTTAGAAACTCCAGTCTGTATTGTAACTCATTTTATGATAAATTATTATCATTGATGTTAATTAGGAAACTTCGAATCACACATAACTGTCAAATAACGAACTAAGCTGAACTTAGTACTACTTAGCATCACAAAACTTACTTATCAGATGCGAGCTAACTTAGTTTCAGGGTTATCAGTTCGCAAAACTTGAACAGTAAAGTCAAGTCAAATTGTCAAAATATTCTTTAATCAAAACTAACTAATACTCGTTATATTTTGTAATTTCTTAAGTCTCCTTAATATTTTTGAATGACTATCGGGATGCGACTCCCGTGTCACCCTGGTGATAATACTGTCGGGAACCTTAACGGATGACAAACAGCCACTACAAAGTCTTAACATATTCAGATGTATGGCTGAAAAACTCATTTACTAAAACATACACATACATATAGGCATAGTACAAAATTGTCTATGAGCGTTTCAACGCTAAGAAAAAGCTGGTAGAACCTATTTGAATAAATCTTTGAATTGAATTTCGATATTACTCCAAACCCGTCAATTGAATATGGAAAAGGTTCTCAAGATAAAAGTATAATTATTTATGCATATGGTAAGGCTTTGTGCAATCCCGTCTAAATATTTAACACTTAGTATTGCTGTGTTTCGGTTTAATTGGTGCGTGTTAGTGTAACTACAGACTCAAGTGACATAATATCTTAGTTGGTTGGTGGCAAATTGGCGATGTGAGGAATGGTTGATATATCTAATATCGATAATGTGTTTGGTCGCTGGTGACCTTACCATCAGTTGGCAAATTTTTCCGACCGCCAATTACATAAACCATAAAATCACACAAAACATGCAAAGTGTAAATCCAATAATGCAGTTGACAGCCCTGCTTCCTGATAGCGAAGTTGGATGAACTAAGAGTAGTTCTACGATACTTAGTTAAGTAAGGAATTTCAAGTTATATATTAGTAAAATAAATAAACAGTTTGTAAATACCCCTCTGTCGGTCTATGTATACGTACGATGCTGACCGTTAAACTTAGGTGGTCCATCTACACTTCCGCCAAAAAAAATTTTGAGCGAATCCTTCTTAGTGCATAAATATAATACTTTTACTACTTTATTCTGCAGTGCTATTCTCTAAGACCTCGCTTCATTACTCACCCGTGAAATGTTGACAAGCTATCAAAACGTAGCCATATTTCAATTTCAAATAAAATTTATTTATATTAATGAAAATTAAATATAAGACCTGACTGTGATGACCGTAAATTTTACATAATTATATTTATTTATATAACTTTTCACTAGTACAGTTACACGTAAATTCTAATTTAATATATTTTTATTAAATAAAGTATTCATCGACTCACATTGAAGCAACTATGTGGAATAAGTTTCAAAGCCTTCTCGTGATGAGAGGCTTTAGCCCAGTACTGAAATATTTACAGACTTTTAGTGTACTACATAAAAAGTATAATGTGTCCTATTTCAGAGCAAAGTCGACTTACTTATCAAGTTTCATTCAAAAGTGTCGACGTGATTTAATAACAAATATCTAAGAGGTGTGTCTCATTTTCGCATGCGTTATATTTAAGCGAATAATATTACAAAACAGTCAGTGTCGAGCCAAGCGATGTAGTTTCCTTTGTTGAACGTTTATAAATATATTATCCTATAATATATTTAAAGCTGCTGTGATATCTAAATGAAATGGGAGCATATAATATATATAAGAAAAGTAGCTAGATTGGTCGTAATCTCTCTCTCTGTCTAACCTTTTTAAGAAATATATATATAACTTATAAATATACTATTTATTTATATCCGACATGAAAACAAATAAAATATAACTGTTATATAATAATAATAATAGTAGAACGATTGGTAACATATTTAAGGAATTGGCTTGGGATGAAGCATTAATCGTACCCGTTTGTAGCTGGTCGATAGCTTGGGTAGCAAAATAAAAAAGACACGCTGTTCGTTTAGCTGAAGCGAGGGTTGCGACTTTCAATCCATCTTACTTAGTGTCGGTGGAATTCTCGGCTACATTAGAAATACGTAAATATTAAGAGTTAATTAATTTAATTAAGTTTTTTTTTAATTTTATTAATTAAATATACACACTAAGAATGTTCGTCTGATAACTATGTGATTATTGCTTGTTTATTATTGCTAAAAAGAATGAGATATCGTTTATGCAATTTTATTATCGATATTCGATAGTTAATTAATTCGAGCGATCAATAGTATAGTTTCCCGCCCAGCCAGGGCGGCCATTAATTAAATATGCGTGATAAACATTACAAATAAATAATTAAAATGTGTATCACAATCTAAAAGGCAGTGTTATTTAACCACTGTTTAAAATCTGAAGTAATTACCGACAATGGTGAGGTTAAACATTTGTATTCCTAACAGTCTACGTTAAAGTTAAACGATACCTCCATTTCTCTAATTGGCATGCCAGAGCTAACTTTTCATTGAAATTTCATTTCTAAAACCAACTTTATAGCCATTTATATAAGGTCTATGAACAACACGGGATTACAAACACTGACGGCGCGATTTGTAACGTTTTAAGTTAAACGGGAATATCAACCTTATGTTGAGAGCAATAAGAGCTACGTGTATATGTCCTTTGAATGGATGGAAGATTAAGTTGAAATATAACTCTTATTTCACTCGAAATTAGATGTATATGATGTTGCAGGATCTGGATAGGGTGTTCATTTGAATGTAGCACTTATGTCCTGGTAACAAGAGTTAGGGGTTTTTATAGATTCATCTGAGTCGTAGGAAAAAAATAGTAAAGGTATTCAGTGTGAACGTTGGTATTAGATTTCTACATGAGCGGTTACATTGCTTTGAGTTTTTAATAACTCTTGCGTCTTTGTAGCCTGAAACAGCGGTATTGTCTTAATTGTTTTGTTCATTAATGATGAATAAGATATTCTACCAATAAATATATATTACTGAAGTGCAATTTTTATTCAATGCAAAATTGAGTAAAGAATTTTAATTTTAATTTTTTGATTTGATAAATCTTAGATTACGTGGTAGGCATTGAAGGTATAAAAAGTATTTTTATATTTCTTAGTCTAAGGAGAAAAGTGAGAATCAGGTGGTACAATCATAATATACTGAACTCAACTGAAAATATATTATTCAAAATAGAAAAATTACACTAATTACCATCATCAAATGGCTAATTATCTACCTGAAACTCAAACCATACGTACGATCACCGAGCAAATATATTTGTCATTTTATGTAACAACATGCAAGTCCCATTGCTGGCCGAAGTATTTCTTTCTTTTCAAAATGTTATTCTATAACGGTGTTCTAAAGCGGATTCATGGATACATGTGTGGTAGTGGTTCATCTAATACACGATATTTGCCTTTAAAAAAAGAATTATAAGCAATATTTAAGCATATGAAACCCAGTGTCACTTTACCGGGCTTGGACTCGCAATTTTTGGTTGAGATGTGTTAGCCAGATCTTAGCCGATTTGGCATTTATAAATCTGAATCTGAATCTGAATCATACATCACTTCACACATAGCCAGTGTTTAATAAAGTCATATCAACTTTCTTGGCATCTGTGTTATAACCACCTACGACTTGCGATAATATCGAATGTTGAATCGTAGAAATTAAAGGTGACACATATAAGTTATGGTATTATAAAGATAACTTATGGATATGGATGCCAAGAGAAAAGCGAGAATTGAGTCAAGGATATCGGGACAAATGTTTTTAATCATGGCATTATTATCTCTTACCAAAGGTACATTGCATCGTAATGTAAATAAATACTTTAACTTTACTAGTCCATTCCTGGTTGGTTGTTTTAGGATGTATGCGTGCATGTATATATATATATATATATATATATATATATATATATATATATATATATATAATATTTGTAATATATATATATATATATGTGAATGTTGATGTTGAACAATTGATGACATCTGTTATAATTGTCTGTTCTGCTATCAGTTTGACTCAAAAGTACGAACCAATTTGCTTCAAACCAATTATTTTTAAATATGTAACATTCAAAATAACATAAATAAAGGTTAAGAAAAATTGGCGCACTGATTTTAATAATTGCATCTTAACCAAAGATTGCGGGTGCAAATTCGTTGAAGCAACACAGAATTTTCACGTCGGCGGTAAAGGAAAACACCGTGAGAAAATGCATGTGTTGGATTTAATACTGCCGCATGAGTATCCAATCCGCAATGAATTAGTAACTACTATGTTTAATGCGAGTCCTTCTGGGTGAAATCCACTTGCCTAACCGGTGATACCTTAAATCAAATCAATTCAAATCAAAGTATACTTTTTTATAGTATTTGTATGCGGACGAGCAAATGGGCCACCTAATGGTAAGTGATCACCAACGCTCATAGAGTTTGGCATTGTAACAAATGTTAAACATCGCTTACATAGCCAATGCATCACCAATATTGGGAACTAAGATGTTATGTCCCTTGTCCTTATAATTACACCCTTTAAACCGAAACACAATAATACCAAGTACTGCTGTTTTGTGGTAGAATATCTGATGAGTGGTACCCAGACGAGCTTGCACAAAGCCCTACCACCAGTAAAAAGGACTTTGTTCAAGCACTCAAACTTTGTTCAAATGCTTGTAGAAAGCTTACATGAATATATTTTGATTTGATTTGATTTGATTCGATTCGAAACAGCGTGATTAAATCTATCTACAAGCGTTCTCCTCAAGAGAAAAATGTTTAATATTTATAATATATAAAATTTAAAATCATACGACTGTTTTAAGTTATTTTAATACATACCGAAATAAATTTGAATAGTTCTATAAAAATCTCGACGTCTCTGGTATTTTACCTGGCAACATTGACTAAAAACAGTTGCATTTAACGAATGAAGCTACTGGCAAAACTCCAGTGTTGATACCGCGCGGTTTTGTAGCATCTGTCGCAGACTCGCCGGCGCCGCTCTTTATTGTGCCAATGAGCTACGGAAAAGTATTTTTTTTTCCTCTTATTTATGGATATTGCCGTGTCTGCATATTTTTAAGACGTCAATTTATTATTGTTTATAAACAATTACAAGTATTTTATTATGATCGTTATAAAAATTATAGAAATAAATAATGTGTGGGTATTTTGGAATAATATTTTGACGTTCGGTAAAAAAGCAGACTTTTTAAAATATATCCAGTAACAGCCTGTGAATGACCCACTGCTGGGCTAAGGCCTCCTCTCCCTTTAAGAGGAGAAGGTTTTGAAACATATTACAACAAACTGCTCTAATGCGGTTTGGTGGAATACACATGTGGCAGAATTTCAGTAAAATTTCAGACACATGCAGGTTTCCTTCAGATGTTTTCCTTCAACTTCAAGCATGAGATAAATTCGACGGGCCGGTTGGCGTGGTTGGTTAATACTTGCCTTTCACGCCGAAAGTTGTGGGTTCGATTCCCGCCCAGGACAGACATTTGTGTGCAAGAATATTTCTGTTTGATCTGAGTCTGGGTGTAATTATCTATAAAGTATATATTTACAAAAGAAAAGTAGTATATGTATATGCTTAGTTTGGGATCAGATGGCCCTGTGTGAATAATGTCCCAGGATAATGTGATTATATTATTATATAAAGTATAATCACAAATGAAGCTCATGAAAATTCGATGGTGCTTGCCCGGGTTTGAATCCACGATCAATCGGTTAAGATTTACGATTTAAAGTATGAGATTATTTATTAGCTAATGAAGGTTTGTTAATACAAATAATATTAAAAAAAATTAATTATAATATCACTACCAGCGATTGCCCAGTGGTCGAAATTCGACTATAATCGTCGTTGTTCGAAATTGCATATTCCGAACATTTTTTTATCTACTCTGATTTATAAATTGTTTCCATAAAGCATGTCAATAGCTACCAAAAATAAAATCGGTTGATAAATAGAGAAAAAAAAGTAGTGACCTGTTTTTCCTTTAACTACTTACATATATGTATATATCAAATCATAATTGTACCACATATGTACGAATGAACATTGTGGTATCTACAGTATATGTAGATTTATGATTACCTTGTAAAGTTACTTTATTACTTTCTCTTATAAAAAAAATAAAAAAGAATAGAAAAACGTAAATAAAAATATAGATATGATATAAATATTTTTTCATATTCGAATATTAAAATGATCCAACAGGCTCCACGGTTTTTGAAAATAGAACGTCAATATAAAATATAAAATTTGACTGTAATAACGATGAATTTTATTTATTTATTTATTTATTTATTACTTTATTGCACACACAATGAAAGGACATACAAATAAAGAGAACAATTACAACAAAGACAAGAAAATAAGAGCGTGCAAAGGCGGTCTTATTGCTAAAGCAATCTCTAACAGACAACCTTTGGTGAAAGGATTTGCAAAAGCAGAAACAGGATAGTGCAAAAAATAAAAATAAAATAATATTCAAGATAAAAGAAAATAATGACTTATAATATACATACTAATGTAAAATATATATAACCTACATACGTTACATATAAATATATATGTATATATGTACATACATAGATACATATAAATATAAATACATACACACATATAACATTTTTATATATAATACATATTCAATAAACGTACATACATTACTTATTGTAAGGAAAGATAGTGAGTTTTCACACGACGTTTAAATATATAAATAGAATCAGAGCGACGAATTTCCGGGGGAAGCATATTCCATAGCTTCACAGCTTTAACAGTAAAAGATTCACTGTAAAAGCGAGTATGAGCTGTTGGCATCTTTAAGCGATTGTCACTTCTTGACCGCAGATCAAGATGACAATCAGTGTCAGTGCCTAAGAAAGAGAAACGAGTTTTTAGGTAATTAGGAGAGTAAGGATTATAAAGGATAGAATAGAGAAGGGAGAGTATATGCAAGTTGCGGCGATGTCTAATTGTAAGCCACTTCAGTTGGTCACGGTATTCGCTGACATGATCGAATTTACGTAGCGCAAAAATAAATTTGATACAGACGTTTTGTAGTCGTTCAAGCTTGTTTAGCTGTTCTTCTGTTAGGTCTGTATAACTACAATCAGCGTAGTCCAGTATTGGGAGCAGTAGTGATTGAGCCAGGCAAATTTTAGTTTTAACCGGTAATAGGTGCTTCAAACGTTTAAAAGAGCTAATAGTGGCAAAAAATTTTCTACTCACTTCTGCAACTTGCACGGACCAGGAGAGGTTACTATCTATAAGGAGACCAAGGTTTTTTACATGGGAACAGAGGGTTAAGGAAACATTGTCATAAAGAATTTTCTTGAATTTTCTTAAAAAATATTTTACTCGATATCGAAGTACACTGATATGGAGTAAAACTCCGTTTTCTATGATACACAGTTACCTAGTTAATGATTAAATTGAATTAAAATAACACGATAAGCAACTCAACTAACAAAGAGCAATGTCTGCTTTTACCTTATTAGATAACATGTTTATTTATAAGATCAGTAATTTAATAAATTGAACGCGTACAAAGCTCGTACTTGTATTTGGCTAGGATATCTCCTCGTATGTTTGGTCATTGTTTATACCACAGGGTTATTATCAAAGTCGTGATAATATAATTTCATTAGTGGTATTACAGCAAAGAGCTTTTCTGTTAGGACAAATTTGAAACACACTGCAGATTACGATTGTGAATTTCAGATAGAGATAAACAATGTTGTCCGTGATAATTAAAACAAATTTTGCGATTTAAAGAGGGATGCTGCTAGCATGATTTGCACGGTATATATTTTTAATTTTTATTTATATATGAACTTTAGTGTTAATAGTTCTTAAGGAAATAAATATACAGGGTGACTGGTGAATTAGTATCAATACTTAAGGACGTGATATTTGACGACCATATATGACCAAAAAAAAATACATATAACATAAATATTAATAAACTTCTAAGTAAAGTTAACCAAAAGTTATGTAATTAATTACGCGTCATGTGGACGCCCTAGCTGCGCTGACGACACAACACCGTTATGTACATTTAGTTATCGCGCGGTACTTTCCCTACGTCCAAACGCCGCCGCGTGTTAACAGGGTAGCAGGCTACCTTTGATAAACAAGCATGATCCAATCCCCCTTCATACTTTAAACCTGGCTTAGAACAGGCAAAAATACCAAAATATTTCACTCGTTTAAGCAACAAATTTGTTGACTAGGTAAATGATATGAACTTGGGACAAAAATTAACTGTTTACCTATCTTGGTATTTCCGGCGTATTTAAAAATTGAATCATACTTATTTACAACGATTGTCAATCATTTAACTACCTATTTACCTACATAACTACACTAACCTTAACAAATGTTCAAAGTGAGCTCCTGCTCGTGTGATACACAGTTCGGCACGTTTACGCATATTATCTTTCACACGCTTTAACACGAATGGGTCACTTTACTACTCACAGTACTCACATTATTCTGCATTTGTGTATTGATAAGCCATACCTAATTACTAATTACGGGTCACACTCACACACGAAACATTAGGTATACGCGTAAGATCGATCGCTAGGGGCGCGCGCGCGGGAAGATGGACGAACCTTACGGCGGCGCTCGCCCGACTAACCTACTAACCTACTAATACTAATAAGCCGCGGGGCAGGGGTTGCGGGGGGCAACGCCGCACGCGCCGCGGAAATATGTCCACACTTTATTTATTTAAAGTAAAATTTTTGTAAATTTGGTCAAAAATTAAGTACCTATTTTTTTTACATAATTCGAATGAGAATCATGTACCGATTATGCTCCTAAAATATTGATCCTAATTCACCAGTCACCCTGTATATCAAGGATACGCATCGTAGTGTATCAACGTAAGTCGGTTTTCAACATATCACGAGTGAGAGCGAGTAAGATTTTATAAAATAGTATAGCTGCACAGAATTTGTCAATCATAATAACTTCACAGAATATCAGTTATCGATTTTACCTTCCGTTTCTGAACAAATATATTGACAGATATCAGAAGCAACCGAAAAACTAAAATTTAACGTATAAAAACGGGTGTTTTTGTCATTAATAAAAATGTACTTGTACGTTTAAAAATATAATAAGGATAAGAATTTCCAAAATACCCTTAATTTTGGAAAATCTAGAGCATAAAAAGAGGATAAAAATGAACGGAAAACCCGTTACATTTCCGATTCAACCTAATAAATTTGTAACACAAAAGAAAAACATAATATTTCATCAAATCACAACAAAAAAAAAAAAGAAAGAAGTGTTTTTATCCTAAAGATCTAAATGTTTGTGAACGTGAATTTCTCTATATATCAATGGTACAAATGAATAACTATTTAATTTTTTATATATAATTAGTTTTTCAGCAATATGTATTTTATATAAAATATAATATGACTTCGTGGCTCGAATCTCATTTGTTACGCGGGAATAATAATAAATTTCGACTTCAGTTTGACAAAGCGTCACATGTGCGCCTAATTGGATAAGTTTTTGGAATTTTCTTTATAAAAACTTTTAGAATCGTAATAAGATATTTATCTTCAGAAAATTTTCAGTAAGGTCTTAATATTGAATCCAGTTTGAAGGGTGAGTGAGCCAGTGTAATTACAGGCACCAGGGACATAATATCATAGTTCCCAAGGTTAGTGGCGCATTGGTGATGTAAGCGATGGTTAACATTTCTTACAATGTCAATATCTATGGGCTTTGGTGACCACTTACCATTTGGTGGCCCATATACTCGTCTGCCTTTATATTATATAAATATATATATATTGAATTGGTTATGTATATAACTATCGAGATTAAACTGGTGTCTGAGTTAGTATATAAATGACTGGGTGATATCTAAGTATAAGATTTTGACTTATAACCGACCTTCTAACAACAATGACTTTTGCTAATCAAAGTTAGAATTTAATTAAAAATAATTATTTAAAATTTTAGAGGTGACAGGACATGACAGGTAGGCAATTGCTCGAATAACTGAAAATTGAAATAAGAATGTTATCTTTGTATATTAAATATAATAAGTATATTCAAAAACTAAAATATTATTTATTTATCTAGACATTTTAAGCACTATATTTAAACAAATTTATGAAGACCGGAAATTTCTTAATATATATATTTATCTTAAATATGTATTTCGCTACAATCACACATAACTCTTTGACCTTTACCGGTTTTGTACCCGAAATATTTGGTTTCGATTTTAGTTGACAGCAGAAATTCAAAATAATAAGTACCTTTTTAAAGTCGACCTCCTTTATAGACAAGCCCATTGTATTGTAACTATCACATCAACTCTATTGCTTTTCTCTCGAACACGTTTCAGCACTTTGATGCATCTTAAGTTTGCTCAAAGAATCTGAAATGGTTATTGTGATGCGCTTTTTATTAATGATCAAAAGAATACGAGTCTTTCTAGTCGTTTCTGAAATCATTTCAGAAAGCATCTCCCGTGTTAGGTACGTAAATTATTTATCGATGGCTAGTTTTCGCCCGATACTTCACATTTATAATATAATACTGAGTTATATATAGAAAGGAAATAAATATTTAATGATAAAAATAATTCAAATGCAATTCTATGACTCAATGAAAAACATAAATATTTATAATATAATTAATGTAGATATTGTAATGTTTAACTGTTTATTTAATAATAATCATATTGAATCGTAACTTTTACTCAATATCAAAATACTCTTTATTCAAGTAGGCTCTAAGTATAACTTTAAGTTAAGTATAAGTTCACATTTGAATATTAAAGGATTGAACTCTATCTATCAATGGTGGTATGGCTTTGTGCAAGCTCGTCTGGGTAGGTACCACCCACTCATCAGATATTCTACCGCCAAAGAGGTTGGTATTGTTGTGTTTCGGTTTGAAGGGTGAGCGAGACAGTGTAATTACAGGCACAAGATAAAATCTTAGGTCCCAAGGTTGGTGGCGCATTGGCGATGTAAGCGATGGTTAACATTTCTTACAGTGCTAATGTCTAAGGGCGTTTGGTGACCACTTACCATCAGGTGGCCCATATGCTCGTCCGCCTTCCTTTTCTATAAAAAAAAGAACTAAATGTTGACCACCGTATCTACTAACCATAATATGAAAAAAATCTCTTTTTCTTAAATAAAATATGAATTAAACTATTAACGATCTTATTTATATGTCTTGAATATAAATCAATGTAACTCTACGCTTTTTTATCATCTATATAATAAATATTGTATTCCGTAATTTAAAGCCTTTTTATCTTTTTTAATTCATATATATTAGGCAAACATCTATATGTTTTAAGAAATTGTTCGTATTTTTGTGAAAATAAAGTGTTTATAATAGAGTCGAACGTCCAAGAAATCGATGAAACAAAGGCAATAACAAACTTTGGCCGGTTCTGAATTTCTGCGGATAGCATTATACGGAATGCAACAATTTAAACTTTTTAATTGCTGCAATAAAGTTTGCTTTAATGTAAGGAAGTTCCTTGTACATAAAGGGGTAGTAGCTATGTAACATAGTAAAATAAATATTTAAATATAACGCTATGTACTAGTTAGAAATATAGTTCTTCTAATAGGACAAAATATATTCCTAGAAATGCACAGACAAATAATCATTGAAATCAAGTAAAAATTATCGATCTTCCTCCTGTCTCCTGTTAAGAATATCGTTAAGAGAAATTCATTTACACCAAATTTTTTAACTTTATTCATTTGTTATCTATTGTATAATTATAAACTTATGATCAGTATTAGTTTCGTCGTATAGATAAGGTTATGAGAGTACCAGTTTGGCGCAAACATTTGTGCCACCCAGTCTGGTTCTAGCCTGAGCCATGACAATAGTCGCAATAATTGGTTTGGTCACGAGAGTATTTATTTAAAAATAATTTAATTTAAGAATATTACACCCCGTCTTACTGCCTGTACTGGTGGCAGGAGGGCTGGTTCATTTTTCGCCCAGAGGATCGCAATTACGAACCCTTTTTTCAAAGGGGAAATGCTGCTAGCATTCTTGCTTTCACTATCCACGCGGTCACGATTTGTACAGTAACTAATTTCAATTTTATTTGTCTTTATTTAAGGCTTTAATTAAATTATAATATTTTAAATATGTAATTGCAATGTATTGCGTGACAACATCCAATCGATTGTCGTTAAAATCGATCCAACCTATAATATACTGTTCAATTATGAGTGCACTGTTCCTATGCTTACAGCTTAGGCCAACACTGTTTGTCGACATTAAATGTCATAATGTTATTGATTATTAAAAAGTAAAATATGTTGTTCTAAGATAACAACTACATACAATATACAATTAAATAAAACTTCATAAATAGATTTCTTTTAAATTCAAGTTCGAAGTATAATTTTAATGCAACGATTATTATTTTTATAACACATTAAAAAGTTTTAGAAGCAAGAAAGCTTATTTTTATATAAAATAGCCACTCTACGTGGTAAATTGTCCACATCGCCCACAGAAGTTAGCGCTATAAGAAGCGTTAACCATTCCTTATATTGACCTAAGATTATGTCCCTTGTACCTGGTAAACTGGCCACAAACCGGAACACAACAATACTAACTATTGCTATTTTGTAGACTATGTGATGAGTGGGTGGTACCCATCCAGATAGGCTTAGTCAAAACACAACAAAAATGTAAGACTTCTGTCACCTGTAATGATTGACTCCTTTAAATGTTCTCACTTGACACTTACGTTGCATACCTTCTATACTGCCATAAAATCATATGGATACCATCTTACATGATTATGTAGGTAACGTTATCCAAGAAGGGCTGTAGCTTTATTATTAAATAGGGATAGTTTTTTTATTCGACGCAATTAGAGATCTAATGATAAAATGTCTCCTCCATGGACACACTAATATTCATCTAATAATATATTAATTTCAAAAACGATATTAACTAATGGAATTAAACTTAAGATAATTTAAATTCTAGCGCTATTTCGGATGAACTCACTTCATGTCTGACTCGTGAAATTTTGGAAATCGACTTGTTAATGCTATAATTATTATCACGCATTTATTTTCTTTATATTTCTGATATTTATGACATTCATTTGAAGACGTTTTCTATGTGTGTGTGAGTGCCGTGTGAACGCATTGATTTTAGAGTTTGTTCGACCATAATAACTCTTCATGGCTATAATTATGTGATAATGCTTAAAAGAATGATATCAATTAAAGAATACACGCATCAAAACAATTTATCAACAAATGTTGGTTTTTAATATTCCACGAGTTACGAAGTGATTTTTTGTAGAATATTTGTATTAAAAGAACTAAAAAAACAGTCATTACTCAGTCAATTTGTATGTCTACTAAATATATGCAATTTAAAAGATTACGGAGCAAGGAACGCAAATCTAAATACTATTCATATTATTTTTTGTAGAAATGTTTATTTGTTTATGTTTAAAATCTCTCAAAAATAACTTAGTTAATGTGAACAAGAAATTCAATTTAAAAATTCAGTTTCAAGACTAAGCTTTTTATTCAAACACCACGGATATAAAGAGGAGAATACTACAAGAATCCACAAACAAAAAGAATGAAAAAAATATTAACGTTCAGCCTCTAATTTTGCCTAACTACTTCTGAATTTTAACGCAAACGAAATTTAATCTTGAGCCCATTGTGCACAGTTCATTATCCCTTGGCAATGTAATTATAGCCCCAGGCTGATGTGACTGAGAGCTCTCGACTCCCGACTTTGTATGCTTCCTCTCGTAAAGTAGGAGGAACTCGACGTGAGGGCGCTTGAGGGTGTCAATTTGTTTTATTTTTCGGCATTAAAAGGTTGAAAGACTATAATTTTAACACTCATTTTTTCAGCTTTAGAGATATAATTTATACTAGTGTTTGAGTAATTCCTAAGAGTACAATTCCTTTGTACAACATAGGACGAGCAAATAAGCCATCTGATGGTAAGTCGTCATTATACATAGACATTTCTATAAGTGATGTAATACATGTTAACCGTTTTTTACATCCAAAGGTTCTTAAATGTAATGTCCCTAGTGCCTGTAGTTAAATTGGCTCACTCGCCCTTTAAATTCGAATACAACAATACAAAGTACTGCTGTTTGGCGGTAGAATATGTGGGTACGGTACCCACTCAGGCAAATTGCTAGCACCAAGTAAGACTAAAAATACATAATAAATTCTTACACTAGCGACGCACCAACAAACACGGGATTTGGGTATGATGTAATGTCCCTTATACTTGTAATTACAATGATTTAACATTTTAATTGGAACAAAGCAAAGCAGTAAAACAACTATGAGTGGGCCTGCTCAAAGTACCATCGACCGGTACAATTTGAGCTCGCTTAATACAGTCAGTTATATAATTAGTTATTTTATATTTCATCCAAATTAATTTTTTGAAGTGAGAACCTCTTTAGGCTTCGCGTCACCGATATGCTAATGTTTATACAATGGAATCGTTGAAATTATAAATAATTTAGGTATTGTGAAAATTAATGAGGATAATAATGTTTGAAATATATGTAAATACTCATTAATAATATAAGTGTGTTTTAAATATTATTTATTTAAATTAAGCTGTATTAATATTTTGTACCGAGTTTGCGAATTATTCTGTATTTTGATGAATGAAAAGCTATATATATATTTTTTTCGAATTGACTTGTTGCTGTTGGCTCAAAGGGCCTCAACACCGTCACCGGGAGCGGAAGAGCTATATAATAAAAAGGGATATAATTATTACTTAAAATGTCAATAGATTTGAAAATTGGACAAATATATTTAAGTTTCAAGTTTTCACTTCTATCGGCAGTCCCTATGATTGCCTGTTTTTTATATTATATTAAAATATTTGCTTTATGGCCGTGAGGTAATTATAGTTTTATTATGTTAGAGGAGAGGAGGAGCCTGTGATTTTTTCTGTACCTCTGACAACGTGAATGCAAATTTACATAATAATCGGCTGAGTAGTTATGACGTAAACGCGTAACAAACAGACATTCTCACCTTCGCATTCATATTATAAGTAAGGATTTATAAAGACGAATTTACCCACCGATTTCTCTCTTTGTGTCATCTGAAATTCGACATTTGAAAGATGAAGCTTTGCGCAATATACACTCGCTATATTAGGTAGGATTCGCGTTTTGTCGTAGTTCATTATCTCTTCGGTTTCTCAAAATAATGTAAAATGTTTGTCTATTTCGTATAACCATCAAATGTTGTTACAAATGTCTGTCAAAGTAGAACCTTATTAACGCTCGCGTTCTTGTTAGCTGTCACAGAGCCTTTCGTAGCTTCCATTAATGAAGTTTGAAGGTAATTGAAAAGAGAAAGCTGTCAGTCTCACTCGTTTCCTCTAAACATCCAAGTTTCAGAGTGTTTACTCTCTTAATTGAGGTTGTGACTGCCTGTATGAAATCAACACCATAAGCAACGTAAATTGTCGATTCTTCTAATTATGTGACTTTAACAAAAGCAGTTGAAGCTTTTGTTTTTGTTCGTACTCTCAAGATCAGTTCGTGTTCATATAACAACTTTGTTCGCCTACATTTTAGCCATTTTGATTTTTTTTCTTTTATTATCAGTTCAGTTTGGGTGAGTACTAACCATTGAACAATTTTTGCCAAAAATCGACCCTTTTTAGTGACCACTTAAAATTTAGTAACCCATTTCGTCGTTTGTATTTCTCAAATATATAAAATGCGTATTAAAAAATAATAATCATATGAGTTACTGGTGGCAGGGCTTTATGGTGCTTCATCCGTGTAAATACCCCCATTTCAGCGGTTATCGTACACCTGCAGAATCAATACTTTGTACTGTTCCGGTTTAATGGTTTATTAAGCCAGTGTACAAAGGACATAACATCTAAAATGCCTTGTTAATGCATCGTTGGCGTAAAGAATGGTTTATTTGGTTGGTCAGTTGTCAATTTGCCGATTTTTTCATCTGCATTCCTCCGTTAATTACAGAATCTATATATTTGCTAATACAGGGACCAATTCTATCACCACCCAAAGTTTTATTTCTCTCGTTCGACAATTATTATTGGTGTCGTTGTTTTTTTTTTTAATGTATTCGTTGAAATATATTTACTATCATTGTATATATCATTTATTAAAGTGAGTTCGTTTATTTGTTTGTCTGTTACACATTTACTTCTTAATTACTCAACCGAACATCATGACATTTTGCACATATATCAGGGTTATAAAAAAGACAGGGTTTTTAACACCTGCCATCCCCGCAGATTCGCTAGCGTAGCCGCGGTCAGAAATTATTATAGTAATATCATAAATTCATTCTTTAAATAAGACTTATTTAAAGAATGAATTTATGATATTATAGACAAATATTTATGATATTATAGATAAATATTGATAGACAAATAATTTGTCGTAAAAAAGTTATTCAGAGTAAATTCTATAATTGAAGATTTGTTGTGGCTAGTTATCGGATGGCTACTTTCAGACACCAATCTACACTGGACTAGCGTCGTGGAATAAAATCCTAATCTCTCAAAGGAGAAGAGGCCTTAGCTCATTAATGTGGTATTTATATTATGTTACTTTATTTTTACTTTAAGAACTGTAATTAGATTCAAAATAAATAACCGCGTGTTTTTCATTTGTATATATTATAAGGTTGAAAATAAACAATTATTTTAAAGAACATCACTGCTTTCGTCGAGATCATTTCATCGTAAATTTTAAATTCAACTTACAATTTTATTCCTTATACATTTACATTCAAGGCATATTATATTTTATGCAATTGATATTTTACATCTGTTTAAATGCCTAAGATAACATTTCCTTTATAATTGCGATATCGGATTACTTTCTAAATGGTGTCTTGGCGATATGTAAATGAAGGATTAAATGTCACATTCATGTAAATGTTTAACCGTTCGATATTTACTTCAGCTTATGATTTTCATCTTAATGTCACGAGTGAATAAGGCTTAAAATAAATTAGCAAACTAAAGTATATTTGGTTGTGTCTTTGGTTAGCTAATAAGGCTTATAAGAATGCACATCTCAACATTCTGCATATAATAATTATTTTGACTGTCTCGTTGGTTATGTGGCTAGATGTAAGGCAGCAGACCCGGAGGTCCTAGGTTCAAATCTCAGGTCGGACCAATAAAAAGTTATTGGGTTTTTCTGTCGAAAATTCTTAATAGCAGCCCGGAGTCTAGAAGTTGGTAGTGTGTAAACTCCCGTGCCTCGGAAAGCACATAAAGCCGTTGGTCCTGCGCAGTTGGCTAATCTCTCTTGAGATTGGACGCCGTGGCCGAAATTGGTCTGGCAGACCTTATAATAATTAATATTTATATAAATATATTATACTATATATAAAGGCTTCAAGTAGTAGAATGTGCTCAAAAGAAATGATTTTTTGTTGTCTAATAACGTCGAATCACCTTTATTTTTTAATTCAAAAATATCTTACAGATAAATTAAAATTAAAAAAAAAACGATTATCATTTTTTACAAAAAAAAAGAAACAACGAAGAAAGGCAATAATTTTTAATAAATATTAAGTGATAAATTAAATTAAAAAATATTATTAAGTAAGTCAATTTAAAATTCTTAACTGTAATCAAAATAAGTTTACCATCAAAGTGTTCGTGATAAGTGTCTTCTAGTGAATTAAGGGTTTCAAGATGGCTTTTGCAGCGGCGCGTATGATCCTAAAGGATAAGAGAAGGAAGGCATCAAAGGAAGATTTTAGAGATCCAAGAAATAGGAGCAAGGTATTATACATTTTTTACCACTGATATGCACTTACAACAATGTTTAAATATATGGATGTGATTTCTCCCTGTCTAGCTTACCCAGATCTAATACATAAGACAGAGATAAATATACTAATGATAAGGATAATATTGCACTCATTTGTGAGAATTAAGATATTGCTGTAATTTTATTTATTGTGAATAATTTTTAATAAAACAGGAATGCTTTGTCCCTTTCTAGCTAGACAAGAATTTATAAATTAGACGGAGATAAAAAAGTATAATATAATTTATTAGTTGTGATATATTTAACATACATGTAAATATTAAGAATTTATTTGTGTATATATCACTTTAGTACATAGATTGAAGAAAGCTGGTTTTTTTTGTTACATAAACAAACAATGCTTATCAATAGGCACAAAATATGTATTTCATTTTGTTACATTGGTGTAATTTAATAAATACCAAAATGAAAGCAATTAACGAATCAAATGCTACGAATATTTATATTAAGTCTAATTTTGCTAAGAATTGTTACATAAGCCTAATAAACTGTTTTATGTAATTAATATTTTCAAATATACACGCAACGGTATACTTTTATAGATTCAGATAAAGTTTTATTGAGTTTTCATGTTTATTACACATTAAAAAAATTTTGGAAGTGATTATTTTTTCCTTTTCTGGATTTTATTTATTTCCGCCATTTACTAAATTTCGTTTTTGACAGAATGACATGATACATTTTTATTGTTTAATTCTTTTCGTTTGTAAGAGGCAAAGGTATTAAGTAATACTGCCTCACAGCCTCACAAAGTTACGAATGTCAATTGGAGGATAAATATTTTTAGTGTCATTTAAAAAAAATATTTCCTTTTAAATGTTTTATAATAAGATTTCTTCGTAATTGTAACAAATACTATTTTATAAAAAATGTATTTACCAATGATTTATAATAATCAATTGGTATACTGTTACGTGTATGGCGACCATTCTAGATTTCAGAACCAGAATAATTACTTATTTTCTTCTATTCATAATAATAAATCGATATAGTTATTGGTTAATAGCTTATCGAGGAAGATTCATAAATCACCCTTTAATTAAATTTTAATAATTTATTATTAATAATTGTTATCGTAGAACAATGGCGGTTCCGCTAGTCCGTAATTTTATAGACAACACCTAAAAGTTTTAATATAATTACTGACTAATGGACGTAACTTCTTAAATTTGAACTCATAATTAAATAATGGAAGAAGACTGTGTGTCATTAAAGGAAATTTAAAGAACTCGTAACAATATTTATATACACTCAACGATCAAAGAAGTTCCTTATAAAAAAATTGAATTGACTATTAAATTATTAATAAGCTCGTCTTTGTTCTGCGATTATTTATTTTATTATATTAACTAATAATGATGTTTATATACTTTTAAATAGCACGTGTGTTTCCACTTTGTAGCTATTTTTATTTCTCGTCCAAATAAAATAAATCACCTCATAAATTAAGCTGTTTTGTACAATTAATACACGAAATGTTTCAGTAGAATCAATGCTACAATCAATTCTATTGTAATGGCAATAAAGTATAATTTAGAGTGGTTCATTAGTTCTGTTCGTTCGGAAATTTCTCATTAGGGCACGTCAAGTCAAAGTTAGCGGGAATTTTTCACACCGCGAAGTAATTTGTAACGTATTTTATTTTTATTTTTAACCGATTTTATAAAAAAGCTTATCTCGATTCCTTTGATAGTTTAAAATAAATATACATTTTTGGAGACGAGGAAAAAGAAAGCTTTGGAAAAACCTATTTTTTATTTATATAATTTCATTATAATAGTTCTAATATGGACATTAATTTTATATAAGTAATGGAGCTGCTGAAAATACAATTGCTGGCAGAAGTTGATATACTATTGCTGATAAGTGACAGTCCAAGGTACAATCAGTTTTTTTTTCAATCTTATTACAACCTAGTTTTTAGTCAATCAAGAGTTGAGACCACTAATAAAAGAAAATAACCTTTATTTCAACCAATGACAATGGCTTGTAATGTGCGTACAAATATAGCATGCGTTTTCGACATCCTATCGATGAATGAAAATACTATATATAAATAAACAGCTCCTCAAACATTGCTATCTTTATCAGTTTATATAAGTGTGATAGCATCCAATGATTTTCCGCCGATCTGGGTAACACAAAGATCGTTATGAGACTAACGAGGTACGTTTAATGAGTTGCCAGTTCACATGTTATTTACGGAATATGGAGCCAGCGATTATGATGTCTCGGTAATGAAGTTTTGAATGTCATTTTATGGAAATTTGTTATCCTCAAAGAAGTTTCATTGACATATGATGAATCAAAAAATCGTAATTGATTTTCCATTCATTGTGTTAGTTTAAAATTAATTTTATATTCATAATGAATTCAGTTTTCATTTTTAAAATAAACTAGATACACAAAATTACTTCGTACGCATATAATAAGGATCTACGTAGAATGAAAGATATTATACGTAAGTAATATTTTATATTATATTATAATAATGATGTCAAAATACCCCTTTTATTTATCTAAAACAATATAAATTTACTATTAAAAAATAAACTCAAAAGTTTCATTACACGTAAAATACGTTAAATTTTAATATTTTTTTTAATCTAAAAATAGCTTTCGCATATTAAATTTCAATAACATTACACACCCTACATCACATTAGGATGAACTATTTTTAATCTGTGCATATTTCCCGCGTCATGGTAACGGCCGGAAGTGCGGCCTACGGCCATCGGAAATTGGTTTACACGTCGCAACACTGTCTGTGTACACGGTGGCCGTATAAAGTATAAGTATTTATCATGAAATAACGTCCTGCTACGTGTGTAAGCGTATTTAATTATAAAAAGTTATAGTTGCTTTCTTGGATATTAAATATGTTATTTGTCATTCGGATCTTAATACATTTTGTTAATAAAAACGGAAAACTAAATAAAATATCTTATATATATTTATATGCGATATACATTTTCGTATCTTACATTATATTTACAACGGTTCTGTTTGATCAAGAACATAATTATTATTTTTCCGATAGATACCTTTTTTTTTATATATACTCGTAATGTTACATAGATTATTGAGATATTTTATAAACTGAAGTTTATGTCTAAAAGAGCACGTCTCAAGACTATCCGGTCTTTCTATTTATCTTCGTGTTGTATAGACGGAATAATAACTGAGCATCATGACCGTCGTCTCGCGGGATTGTGATGAATGAGCTGTGTATGAAAGTTGGGAACGAATTCTCTTATTGATTGATGTAGTTTTAAAATGGAACAAAATATTTATAAATATCTACTAACCTATTGTTTTACATATATACGAAATAGAAATATGATCGTTGGAAAGAAAATTTTGTACTTCATTTGTGTTGGTTTATTTTATTCTGCTGCTCATCATCAGGAAACCCTCCTGAGGTCGAATCTTTAGTAGTCACTACTTAATGAGTTTATATATTAAGATATTCTTAGTATCAGTTCGGAGTTAGGAAGTTGGTAGTGGCTGCGATACACTTTAATACATTTAAACGACATTTGTAGAATAGTAAGAATGTTGCCAGCATATTGGCTTGTAATCAATTGTGATAAGGTGGCAATTAGAGGCACTATGACTCGCTGGTTCGAAGTATTTCTATTGAACACAGTATAATTATAAGTACTAACAAGCTAGAAGTGGCACAGGTAATTAATTCCTTTATAAATGTGTTTGAAAATGGAATCAAACGATTCCTTTCAGTTTATTTTGCATCTCACTTTTATTCTCTCACTAAGACTGATGGATCTAAATAATATAATGAAACATAAATGTCAAAAAAGTTAGTGAACAATGAGAACAATGTAATGGTACGGCATTCGGCATAGAAATGAATATTCACTCGAGTGAACTTCCTTCAGAGTGAATGAGTTTGGTATCACATTGAAGAAACCGAATATAGAAATTAATTGGGACAAATTTATTTATAAAATAGGTAGGCGGACGGGCAAATGGACCACCTGATAGTAAATGGTCATTGCCCATGAACATGGATTGGCACTGTAAAAAATATTAATCGTTCCTTACATCGTCAATGCGTCACTAAAATTGGGACTAAGATTTTATCTCCCTTGTGCGTGTTAAACTTGCTCGTTGATCCTTCAAACTAGAGCACAACAATACTAAGTATTGCTGTTTAGGATGTGATTAAATTATTGGTATTAATATTAATGGCATTTTTTTATAATATGTATTTTTTATAAGAGTAATAGATTAGCTTGGTATGGACATGTGATGATGAGGGATGAAAGGCATGTTACCAAAAGTGTGATGAGTATGAATGTTGTTGGCTATAGGGGACGGGGGAGGCCGAAGAAAATGTATGGTGGATTGCATAAGAAAGGATATGTGTATGAAAGGTATAAGTGCTGAGATGACGAGTGACAGAGAAGTGGAAGGAAAAAACATGTTGTGCTGACCCCACGTAGTGGGATAAGGCCAGGAAGAATATGTATGATTTTTAAGAAAATAAACATAAAATAGTATTGTTAATGGTAACGTACATATGATTATTTTAAAATTTAATCATAATCTCGAGCCTTACCCGATTCGCCTAACGATACGAACGATATATATATCGTTCACTAGGAGAAAGTTCGGGTGAGGTTATATATATATATATATGTAACCTCACGCGGTACACGTTTGTCTAAATCCAAAAATATATATGATCGCATTTGGTTGTCTCCTTGAGCTAAAATGAAGAATAATTTGTTCTGAACTATAAGATGGGGTTAAGGCTTACGAATCACTATAAAATAAAAAATTGCAATAGCCTTTCTATGTGTGTGACATTAAACGAATTTCAAGTTGATAAACGGTCGTTTATATAATATATATATATATATATATATATATATATATATATATATATATAAGACTGTCTATCAACTTGAAATATATTTGTATGTATTTTATTTTAATGTTGTACGAAAATATAAAATATTTTGTAATTTATTAATGTTTTAATGAAATATTAAACCACAAGAGAATTTGTTCACGTTTGAATGCTTCATTGACTTGAAAGTTTTCGAACGAATTTCGAACGAACTGAACTACATAAGCCATAAATATAAATGTATTATTATTATAATGTAGCTCTAGTAATTAATTATATTTAAGATAAATGATAAGAAAATTATACTTTTATATTATTGAGAATATTTATTTTATAATAGATATTATATTAATAAATAGGACGAGTGATCGACGCCACCAGCTTCCAACATTGGTCCTTGATAGAATTACCGTTGTTTGTGTTGGTCCAGATGAAACCTTTACGGGTCTCCCAGCCGTGCCTCGGATGCGTTCTAATGTTTAATCCTTAAGGTAATTAATAATATTTGTAAGCTGATCGTGAAAACCGGTTCTCCGTAAGGGTATCAAAGGGAGGATGTAATCGTATCTTATACAATAACCCCATCCACACTAGGGCAAGAAAATTGTTAACAATAACTTTATGTGTCAACAATATTTAAAATCAGATATTGTGTTTGTATATATAACGCTTTATGTATTTGTGTTTATATGTGTTTTTATTTATTAAATATGATATTACACATTCGTATTACTCTAAGACTTGAATTTATTATAAACGTCTGCAGTGCTAATCTGTAAGAGCTCACTTTGTATGTCACTTGTGAAGTATAAAAAGACGACTTAGGTTGTACGCTATTTTAATGCGCGTATCTTTTGAATATTCTGAATTATATTGTAGTCAATATTACATATAACATTTTGACATTTCACGATCGTGTTCTACGGTGAGTTACGAAGTTGCTCTTACAGAATGGCTCTACTGAAACCTGTTCGTGAGAGATCGTTTTTCTAGCGATAAGATTGCTATTTAATTGATTTTGTAGCAATAATACATTTTATTTATTTTCTGCGGTTCGTGTACAAAATATAAAAATCATTAATTTAATTACTTGAGTTGACGAAGTAGAATTCTGTCAAGAATGCCAGCAGCATTTTCCATTTCCATTAAATCGTACTTTCGGTTTTCTAGAAAATACAATAAAAAAAACTAGTTTTAAGTCAATTATTTGTATTGATATTAAATTTTGTAGTCATTGTATATTTCTATATACAATATATAGATCAAGACATACTTCACTAACTTTCCCTAAAGAAAATAATATATGTTATAATATATGAAGGAAATAAATAAGAATCTTATAAAAGAGGCTTCCGGGTTCGGTGAAGGAAATCTCGAAGGTTGGAGTTTTGTGTGACTTAAGCTTTCGAAATCCGATTCAGATTTATTCGTGCCTTATCGAAAATAATGTTATATTTTTATGAAAATAACTGCGAAATATATCGAAGTCACATAATTTAGATTTATGTGTACATTTTATTGCTAGAATATTCTAATATGGGTGCACATAGCATTGGAGTGTAAATCCTTGGACTATATGTTTTCAATAAAGTGTGAACTCCCAATATTTCTGACTTAACTTTTTATATTATCAGAATTTTTCAGGTATTTTTCAGGTTGCAGCTAAACACTTAAAACTCGATGACAATAATTAAGGTTACATTTGCGGTGTTATCAGCCGTAACATTCACAGTACAAAATTGCGGGCACTTATTTGTTGTAAATAATCGATGTTGCTAGTCTTGGCAAATGCTTTGAATGTTATAACTGCTTATATAAGTGTGAGTGTATTTATAGCATCCCACACAGCTTCAGCTCCAAAAACGAATATATCGGACGATATATTACTCTCAATGCCTTTTGATACTGGTTTATGTAAGTGTGTAGGTGACTCTTCATCGATGAATTATTTTATAGCTTCTTCAATTCTTCAATAGCAATTCAAGTACTCTTTACATTTAATTGGTAGTTATTTAAATTTTATCTTATTAATGTATGTTATTGTAAAGAGTAACTTGTATTTGCAAGTATCCACTTCGCTTCTGGCGACTTAACTGAATATTTACTCACTTCGAAATCTATTTGTCTACTTACACGAGATATTAATGCTTGCATTTATAAATATATGTTGTATTTTGAAGTTGTATTTAAATCAAGTAACTTGTTATGTTTAATATTTATTTCGTTTCCATCAAATTTAAAGTTTTTAAATATAGCTTCAAATATACTTGCATTTGATAACTGTTCTATGTGTACCAGACCAATGAGGCTGATATGCTGCACAATTATTTCTTCTTTCCGATCTCAGCACCTTATTGCACATTCAATACTATCACGATAAAATGGTCACAAATTTCAAAATGTAGCACGACTTTCTGATTATGCATTTTTAACTGTCCAGTAGTAACCCGATAAATGTAGTAATGAAATTATCAAATCACGTTCGGTCTAATTCTTGACTCCAATGTTCATCACGTTGAGTTATAAGGTGAATAAATGGAGACTAATCCTGCTCTTAGAATTGGAAATAGCTATTAATGTAAAGCTAGGTCTTTGAATATAGCTTGTTATATCAAATAAAAAATTATTTAAAAATAAAGTTTAAATGGTCAAATAGTTTAAAATTCGTTAAATTTACAGCCATGAAGGTTTATTCGAAGAAAAATGATCATGCATTTTGATACCTTATTTAAGTAGTGGAAAATTGAATATGTCATAAATTAACGGACAGATATATTAAATATTAGATACAGCAGATTGAGACATAAAAACGCACAAGAAATAAGTTGATCACATGAGAACAAAAACAATTGAACTACAATTCAGGTGAGACCTGGTTTGTTTATAATAAAATGTACAAAATGTACCTTAAAAATTCAGTTTAAATTTTTATTCGTTATTTCTGTAAATCAGCTATTTAAAGTTGAGCATTTAATGTTTTAAGCGCAGTTGAAAAATATATTCGCGTCCAAGCAAATGGTTACAATTAATCATTCGATATAAATCGTTTAAAAGCTGCGGTGTTATTTAATTGTTCATAAAATTCGTTTTAGAAATATTTAAAATATGTAAATTTATAAAAGAAAATATTAAGTTCAAGAAAATTAGGCTTTTAATTTAATACCATTGTGAAATTTGTCAAGCTGTGAAACTGAATGACGATAGATATCAAACTATCGTAAACGTTCAACCTCATATTTCATCTTCAAATCCTGTTACCGAACGTCGTTTAAAATTTTATACGATGGCTCAAAATGAAACTGATGTCGACGAAAATACCTGAATAGCTAAAAACTTATTTAATACGTAATGAGTTTCAGAATCTTGCGATCTAAAACTTCGGAAGGTTACTTTATCTAAAGGTGATTTTCAAGGATGTATTAATTGTAGGAAGAATATTTGTGACCGTATTATTGTGATACCGTAAATTAGTACAGCATGTCAATCTTCTGGTCATGTAAACTGCTAAGTGTGCTTGGTGTATAGGACCGATCTTTCTTCTTGCAGGCCCGGAGCGCTAGCACCAGTAGCTTTAGGAGTGTAAGTCAGGTAATGACAGTAAATATGCTTGATCACGCAGGTAATGACAGTAAATATGCTTGATCACGCCTGGCCATTTACATTGATGATTTTAATTATGTTGATTGTTTTGGTCGGCAATGATTTTAATCTTTAATAGACTCATTGATTTTATCATTTTTAATATATATTTAGTTTTAGAACATGACAAAAATTTTATTTTGTATTTTCGAAACATTTGCTCATTTTGAAAGATATTTTTAATAAAGATCATGAATCATTGCCAAATGTTTTATCACGAGTCATTGGCTTTTTTTTTCAGTAGTTTGATTAGCAGTAGATGCATCACATTCATCTGCTGTAGACAAACCAACACTACGAAGGTAAGCTACAAGTACAATACATACAATCAATACATACATACAATTATAGATTTTTTAATATAATAAAAATAATGATTGTCAACAGATTTGTGGTTATTGATTTGTAATTTAAAAATTGACAAAGTAAAATTGAATGGTATCTATGGTCTCAACGATATCTTTTTTTATATTTTATAATTTAATTGAAGTGTACGAATCGTTTTATGTTTGTTTTATCTGTTAAAATTGTATAAATATTTCAAAAGTTTCGTGAATAAGTGGAACTATTTGTCTCATCTACGCAAAATGTTTAAATATTTTTAACTAATTCTTGTATAGTGTCTATACAGTCAGTATCTGTGCAAAAAAATAAAATTGTCCGTCTGTTTTAAGCAAGATCTAACCTAAGGCTCACATAGATTGTTTATCGTACATTTACGTAGGTAATTATAATTACTCAGAATTGTTTTCTCCTTTTATAAAAAAATACGGTTTTTTGCTTACGTTATTATTATTATAATTCTATTGTTATATTTTGTTATATTATTCTACCTCATAATCAAACGAGGAAAAGCGCGCAGCTAAGCAGAAAAGCTATTGTATAATGTGTTTGTATTAATGTTATGTTATATATTTGTCATAACAGTTGAATCTGAATAGTGTAAACAAAGTCCTTTGACCTACAAACCTATATCATCCCCTCAAGCCTCAAAGTACGAACTTCCATCTTTCAATGTCTGCGTAGACGGTCGACTTCGAAATTACTTGCTATTTATCTGCGACATGTTTGTTAAGGAATTGGTTTTTACATATAATTACTTAATAGTTTTTTTTTCGATAAAAGAAAGACAATAAGATTTTATAAAATTGAAGTATCTCGAACAATGTTTAGATATTCCCATTGTGTAAGAGTAATTATGTATCAGAATTAAAAATAAACGCATATATCGCAAGAGCTTAGTGTACAAAAATATTCATTTAATAAAGAGCTACGATAAAAATATATTACAGTAATATACACATTTCGAAATTGACATTAAAATGTAGGTTAATGTTTTATTACTTACTATTTTTTTTATGTTATCTCCAGCAAGGAATACACATGACATGCTTTAAATACATTATGGGATATACATTATAAAGTAAATATACGATGAAATATGTATTCTTCATTCAATATTTATTCGTTAATCAAAGTAATAGTCATTGTTAATTTAAAAGTATTTTATTGATACAAGAATAATATGAAAACATAAAGCTTAAATAAAAATAAATAGTGTATGATTTTTTTATATCGTTAACCGTCAAAAGTGCAAAGTTACAAGTAAACGTCATTTAATAATTAAAATGAACACTTCTAATTAACTAATTAAATTTAAAAAAATCAGTAACACTAGTCAGTATGAACAAATACATATGGCACAGTTGAAAACGATTGTAAATTTAGATTTTATCAGTGATAAGCAACATTGACTATAATAATTATAACATTTAAAGGACATAAGTGTCAAAATAGCGTATCACTGTAAGGCCTGTAAGTCGATTTTTAATATTTCTCAAGTGATATATATCGTGATTTGCTACGGAATATCAATGCGGTTAAGATAACGTGAGTTATTTTTTATTTTTTGGCAGCTTAATAATATGATTTGATTTATTAATGTAAATGCAAAAGTGACTTTGTTTGTGAGTGAGATATAATAAAAAAACTCATTCTTGAAATGATTGATGGTTTGAATAATTTAATACATGTATTATAATATCATAGGTTTTTTAGATTGACTAGAACAAAATTTGACGGAGAAAATTGTACTACAACTGTTACAAGAGATACGCTTTAGTCGCCAGTCATCATCTCCATGAATTCTGAAACAAAAGTTTTGCAATTATAGAATAGTATTTATAATTCATTTAACAAAACAATCCTAAAATCAAGTTATTTGCTTGATAATGAGCCGATACGGCCTAATGGTTAGAACGCGTGAATATTATCCGATGGTCGCAGGTTCAAGCCCATGCATGCGCCACTCATTCGTGATGAAGTAAAACATCATGAGGAAACTGGCACATGTTTAATTTCACTAAAATTCTGTCACATATCCACACTAGAGCAACGTGGTGAGTGAATAAGTCCTCAACCATATCCTTAAAGGGAGAGTCTTAGCCCAGCTGTGGGACATTCTTTACTTTATTTACTTTTATGGTAGATAATATTATCATGCTACTATATTTATCAATTACGCCTCAACACTTTGTACGTAATATTTGATACAGATCTCGATTATTTCGTCAAATCTCAACCAAAACGTAACCCCCTTTTTTAACTATTCTAATTGTTACTATTGAAGCGTCAATAGCGCAATGGAATACGGTCTTCCTGGCGATGTAAAAGGTGCTGAATCGATCCCGACCCCTTGGGCTATTCTTATCCCCACTCCTTACTCAAGCTGTACGATTAATAGGAATAACAGTAATTCTTATTATTTTATATAGTAATATATTATATTTATATAGTAATATTTATTTACTTAAAACGATGTACAACCAATTACAGGAGAACACACCATTCCCAACCACAATAATAAAAAAAGACTATCGTATTTGTTTGCATTACATATTTAACATTAACTCAATTCGATCTTTAACTGTTCTTATCGATTTTAAATAAATTTCAATCATCAGGACGTGTCTGAAATATTTATAAGAGTTATAAACGCAAACTTACACGATTGCGTTAAATAAATACTACTATATTGTGGATACATACCTAAGGGATATATAGTTATCTCAAATATTAAAAAATAATTTACTAATTAACAAATTTATTTTCTTTTCTTTTTCGAAGTAAACTGCCTTCACCTTAATAACCGACCAAAAAACACAAAGAATTTATGTCAATAAAATTAGCAGTGTATTAGTAGTGTTAGCAGAATGGGTTTTAAAAAAGTCACCCAGAAAGACCTGCACGAAATCTATACTCTACTCAATCAGTGATAAAAATATATTATAGAAATCGTTTTAAAAGTAACATCTATTTAAAAAAAAAGTCACAATGTAATTACTTCATGGACAAAAAATATAGTTATGGGCTTTGTAAATGGAACTGTTTATCTTTCATCTAATGTCCACGCGTGTGTAGTAGCCGTTACGATATGTATACATACACGTTATATCCACAAAATGACAGAAGTGAAAGAACATGTTTTGCGGGTCACGACCTACTTCTAGCAGACGACTGACATTTAAATTTAAGCTTTCGTTAACTAACAAAATAGCAATGAACAAATTTAATTAATTCGTTCACGGAATTTCGATTCGATATTGTTATAATGTTATTTTATAATAAAAAAATATTTGAAAAATATTTTAGTATACTTGTACAAGACAAAAATACCTCTTTTAAAAGTAGAATCATAATTGATATGACAATGAAAATATTCTATGTAGAAATCTAAAATGGCAATAAAATACTAAATATAGTAAATCCAGCTGCGTAAGAGCTATTGTAATGTACAAGTATATATGTCCGTGGATATATACGGACCGGTCCGTGATTTGGCCCCGCCGGCCGACGGGCCCATCCAGCAAAAAATAATATAATTTTACTCTAACCGCTTCGGGAAAATGCGGCCTTAATTGTCTAAAGGTCTAAGGGCCTTGGATCTCTAAGTCCGGGCGTTAAAACAAAAAATAAAATAATGATGAATTTAACGCCTGGCTACAAATATTCGCTTCATTCTCAGTTATGTCGATTTTTAAATAATAAATTATATTTAAACTAATAAAAACGCTTACCATCAAAGTCAACAGTTCCCGAAGCGTCGGTATCTATTTCCGCAATCATTTCGTTGAGTTGGTCCGGAGTCAGCTGGTCGTCTAATGCAGCGAGGATTTCTCTAAGACTTGAAGTCGGTATGTAGCCGTTGCCTGGAATTGAAATAGATTACACTTTATACAAGAAACTATTTGAAAGCTTTAATAGACATTTTAAGATGTCCAAATGTAAAATTATCACCAGCTTGAAATATACATTCTAAAAATAATAAATGTATATATCTTATATCCTTATTAATGCATATGTACATATATTATACATTACTTTCAATTACGTTTTAAGCATGGTATGGGAAAGGATTTCCCAAAGGATAGGGGGGTTAAGAGTCACGTAGCCACTGGGCGATCTCAGTTCGGAACATTATGTCAATCTTATTAAGGAGTCGGTTTGAATCGAGCTAAGAATATAAATTAAAAAATATTAATTCGACAACTTTCTATTTGTAGTTTATTATTTATTATTATTTTTTTATTTTTTCATCGACCGTTGCTCTGTAGAGAAGTGTTTAACAGCGGTTTAATTTTATCTGATTATATTTCATATATTAATACGTAAATAGATTCAACATTTCCGTCGACAAAACGTCTAAAAGCATAAGATAAGTTGTCTTACTGCCTAATCGATTGAAGCGCTTAAAGCGTTAAGTGCTAAGCAAAACATAAATTTTCAAGCGCAATAAATGTTTCAACAATATAATAATTTGAGTTCTCGCGAACAATTTAAACCGTCAGGTATAAGGCTAGCACTAAATTAAAGCTTATCCAATCAACAGACATGAAACGTTTTGCAATCGTGTGAAATTTCAAATCATAACAGTCGTGAAATATTTTGTTCAACGAATTAAAAAAAAAATAGATATTTTCTGTACCATACGAACCAATTAAAATATTTGATTACAATGCACAGGAATGTATATCATATTAAATATTATCGGGTTTTCGGACAGTATCGTATAACTAAAACAAAACTGCATAAAATGAAATTATAGTTCTACCAAATTAAATAGGCCTTATAGTTGGTAGATTTTAATATAAGGTCAGTATATTCCATTATGTCACCATGCGATATTGAGGTTCAATGTATAATGTTTCAAATAATACAACAACTCGCAATCAGTTATTGTATAAATTTATTGTAATAAAGTGTAGACTAATTGAATTCGCTCGAAATTGAGTCGACCCATTAAATCACTAGCGCAATCGGTAATTTAAAATACTTACTTCACAATTAACCGATAAATGAAAACATAATAAATTTTCAATTCAATATAAAATACGTAAAATATGTTACGTAAAAGGTAAAATTACTGGTGGTAGAGCTTTGTGCAAGCTCGTCTGGATAGGTACCACCCACTCATCAGATATTCTACCGCAAAACAGCATTATTTGGTATTATTGTGTTCCGGTTTGAAGGGTGAGTGAGCCAGTGTAATTACAGGCACAAGGGACATAAAATCTTAGGTCCCAAGGTTGGTGGCGCATTGGCGATGTAAGCGATGGTTAACATTTCTTACAGTGCCAATGTCCGAAGGCGTTTGGTGACCACTTATCATCAGGTGGCCCATATGCTCGTCCACCTTTCTGTTCTATAAAAATAAAAATCCCTTCGTATTGCTTTTCCCTTACGTATTTAAAATTATTATCCCTTACGTATTGATTAAAAATTAAGGTTTTGTCCTTATTTTATACATAACCTTTTTATCATAGAAACGTTATAACATTTGGGCAAAAATGACGATTATTAATTTTCTTAAATTTTTGTTGAATTAAATATTTATTGTAAATCATAATAATCATAATACTATGCATATGTGAAAGTTTGGTCTGAATTTATTGAACTATATTTTACATAGGAATTTATTTGTAGTGTATTTTCTGGGATATAAATACATTTAAGCGACTATTAAATTTTGTAAATGGGTAACACTAAATGTTGCTCGCTGTTTAATTTTATGTCCATAGACTAATTATACTCCTAGGAGATTAACGATATGTTGATATACCAAATACTGACGTACTTACAACCCAATTTGAATGAAGTATATTTTAATTTACAAAAATATATTTGCATGCATGGGATCCATAAAAAAAAATCCGGGCTCTATCTTTAACCAGTCCAGACTTCGCACGGATAAAAGAATTTGCCTCATAAATGTATGTTACTTTAATAATAACACGTAAACTAATATTATAATATAAACCCTTTTTGTACTGATACGGATTTTTTCCCATGCATACTTTGAAATATCTCCGCAACGATTGGTCCAAATTGAAATACGTAAATGGTAATTTTGATCTACAGGAAACTTTTAAAGTTAATATATAAATCATTTTGATATGCATTTATAATAATGAATATAAACACTTATTCGGTCCTGAAACTACGAACTATTATAATTAAAGTTTCACATAATTCCGTTTGAAACTGTTAAATGCGTGATTTTTTTATATTATTTGCACAAAAGAGGTTACACTATATACAGCTTTTTCACTATATTTAAAGTCACATTTCAGGCGCGTTCCGAAATTATCATGTTTTTATATTTACATAAAATATCTATATTTAAATGGCTAAAAATCACATTATACGGTTAATTCAATATCGAATTGCTTCAGTGTCACCAACAGAAGTCACATTGTTTCTCAATAGTTTCGATAATCCAATTGTTTTTGAAATTTCATCGGTGTAGATAAAGTTGGCTCCCGTCCAAAGCATCGATTGAGCTGAATCACGGACAATTATGATAGATTCGCTTTTTGCAGATATTTTATTGAAGATTAGAAATTTAAATTGAATTACGCTTTGGATATTGTTATTTTCTGTCAATCATTACCCGACCGATTCAAATATGCACTTTTATTGACATCCCGTTAAGGTTATAGCTGGGTTAAGTCTATATCTTCAATGTTACTATATATTATTATATTTATTCAACATTTTTAAAAACTGTAGCTTTTTTATATTTGCCGGCGAGTCAAATGACTACTCTAGCTTATGGTAAATGGTAGTAGAGTCCAAACGTGACGACGGCCAGTACAGTCGGGAAGAATGTTCTGCACTAGCTGCCCCCACCTTGCTGGCTCTCAAGATGCCTCTTCACGCCTCGTGTGAAGGAATAGAATCTACATCGTATTCTACATATTGCATTTAAAATTACATCAAACAATGGACATTCACACACTCGCCGCAATATGTTAAGTGGCTTACGATACATACATACATAAATCCCTAAAATTAAAACCATTCATATTCTTTCAGCAAAGCGGGTATAAAGAAATCCAAACTTATTTCGCCACGCTTTGTGATCCCTTGAGAATTGACTATACAATGTACATGTTTAAGAATTTCTTCCGACACATTTGGGTTTTCTCACGAATTTTCCCTCGAGGAGCGTGAGGTGAATCGTGAACAGTTTAGCATTTAAAAAAGGGAGTTATATTAGTTTGGTGTAATGCTGTCTTCATCGGTAGTGTGTTAGTGGAGAGTAATCTCTTATAAGTACTTTTGATTACTCACGCTAAAATATTACTTGAAATATAAAAATACCATCGGTTTGAAATGTAGATATGCCAAAAAAAAAACTAAATTCTGTAGTTACTGTTTTCCACTGACATGCAAATGGTGGCCCATTTGGTAAGTAAGACCACTGCACATTGATATTGGTATTGTAAGAAAAGTTAAATATCCATTACATCGCCCATGTGCCACCAACCTTAGTATATCATTCGTGTCAGTAGTTACACTGGTTTACTCATCCTTCAAAATGGAACACAACAATATTAAGTGCTGCAGTTGTGCGGTAGAATATCTGATTAGTGGGTGTTACCTACCCAAACATTAAGGACATCGAAACATATTTAGCACATGAAAATTCAATGGGGCTCATCGGTTAAGTTTCACGTGTTCTAACCACCGGGCCATCATCATATCATGCGATTAGCAAAATCAAAAATAAACTCTTAATTGTGTTATAATACGAGTAAAAAAATGCTTCATTTAGAAATTGTAGTTAGGGACAGGTTAACTCATCAGATTAAGTTGGAGTGTGTTTGGTTAATCGAGTTTGCCTAATAGAGTTAGTTTCTCAGGTGATGGGTTAATATAAAAGTCCATAAACCTTATAATCGTCAATATTAATATATTTTTTTTGTTTATATTTAAAAAAAGTAATATAGTTTACCTTCTTTGTCATAGAGTCTGAAAGCTTCTTTAAGTTCCTTCTGCAAAGCCTCGTCGTCTTCATCAAGGAAGTGCGTCGCGACTCTTACGAACGAGTCAAAGTTCAGCTTCCCTGAACCTGAAAATTATATCATTTGTTTATTATATATAAACGATGTAGGTATTATATATATACAATTCTAATATAAATACATAAATAAGAAACAAAGATATAGAATATAAAACGTATTTAAAGAACCTCGACTTTATTTTTAAACTTTAATTTCTAAGTTATATTATAAAAACGAAACAACAACCGAACATTATGAAATTTTGCATACATGTTATTAAGGGTACAGAAAAGAACATAGCGTACCTTACACCTACCCCTATCCCTCACACGTATATACACGTATAGCACTAAGAAAAAAACGCAATCGTAAAACAAATACTCTTTAATACTTCAATTAATATTATATTTGATTATAAAAGATAATAATAATAATAATCCGCACCATTGTGTCAAAAGTAACAGAAATTCAAGCTTTTAGTTGACAGTTAAACACTAAGTAATATTAAATTTAGCGACTCGACTAAAACTTGAATGTTAACATTAGGAAAGTTTAATACGGGATTATATTTGTTGTTGAGTTGTATGTTGTTATGTCGTTTAAGTCCTGAGCTGGATGACGTTTTGGTTTCATCACTAATCCACTTTATGATGAATGAAGATTTTATTAGGTATTGGGATTTTCTCTTGGCTGTTTTCTATTATCTTTCATATTGACATCGCTTTAACTTTCTCGGTGGTCGGTTTGTTCTAAATTCAAACATGATTCAATGTCAAACATGAAATGTTGTTTCAAAACTTAAAAAAAAATACTATAAATGTAAATATTAAAAAATAAAGATAATGGACCTAATAGATAATTATATATTATATACTTTTAAAAATAACGTGTCATTGTTTTCGATTAAATGCAAAATAAAAACATTCCGTTAATATCTCACTTCTGGATGAAATCCTTCTCTTCTCTTATATATTTTAATCGATTTTTTCTTATATTCTTTATTGCCGAGTGTAAGATAAATTATAAGCAGAAATAAATAACATGAAAAATTAACGGCTTGCTCAGATTTGAACCCCAATGGGCCGTCTCATTCTTACAAATAAAACTACAGCTCTATTATTTTTCATGACAGACACTTCAATTACCTTTAGTACTCTCTTATCTTAATTTATAATAATAAAACACCTGCAATCAAAGATATCATCACAAACGTATTAAAAAAATAGATGGGAGGACATTAAAGACCTTTAGTATGCAATACGCAAACGTTGGAGCCGGCATCAGGCCGGACCGATCGGATCGGACCGATTTTAAATGCGCCCATTAATTCAAGAACCGTTAGCATATTCGATAGAATGGTTTAAAAATTTCAAAAGAAATTCTCAAATCACCGCATATTTCATCTAACTTCAGTCCTCTTGGTTTCATATCTGACTTCAACTGTGCGTTCATTTTAAACAAAAATGAATTAGATGCTGGAACTTATTCAATTTTATGATAATAACAAAATTTTATATAAAGCCTTATTGTTTTGAAAGCTTCGAAATATAAATCGATTAAATTGTTTTCACTTTTACATTCCATTCCTAGTAGGTTTACATAAATCTACAATAGTTTGTTAAATGTGTATAACATATGTAATCCCAATAGGTTCAGGTCAGATACAGGTCATGCATATGCTGACCAACAGATCGGGGCGATTTTAAGCGTATTCCAGTACCGTTAGCATAATCAATACCATTGTTTTGAATTGCAAATACAAAATTGAATCGTATAATCGAACTAAAAATGTTGCTTTCTACCTGTAAACTATATGGAGTATTTTTTAGCAATTTTGCAGCTGTAGAGGCTAGCTTTTATTATAAGATGCAAATTCTGAGGTTCTGAGTTCGAATCCCGGGTCAGACGAATAACGTTGTGTATTATTGTTAAAAAATCTCAAACACAGCCTGGAGTTTGGTATTTGGCAGTTGAAAGCAAGCAAAGCCGTTGGACCTGTACCTGAACATTCTCTAATTGCGTCTGATTTTCTTTTTAAGTTACCACCAAAATATAACATGTCATATATTAATTAGCCTCAAGGAATCGAAATTGTTACGACAATTGTGTTTATCGTTACACTGACTGATTGGCTTAAGCTGATACAAAACGATCAAAAGTATTGCTGCTTAGAGGTAGAATAATATTGAATATTGACCGCCAAAGGCAGAGTTTTTGTTTTATCATAAATACGTCTGTAAAGACGTACATCTCATACACAGTAGTACGTACTTACGTACGTTTAAATAAAATCCCTAAAAGTAGAAATTTAATGTGTTTCATAAAACATCGATATATTTATGATAAATTTCACCCTTGGATAAAGGCAATGCTCTAGGCACAGTTCTTTATACTACTAGGTGAATGTAATTTCTCGTGGTCTAGTATTTGACCCTTAAAATTATTTTTTTATATTAGAACGCTCAAAACTTATTCGAAAAGTCAACATAAAAATAGCATTTAATGCTAATACGAAGTACTTTCGACAGTTTGGACAACAAACTTCGTGGCGAGCAAATTGCCCAACAGGACGTTATGTGAAGCCCCTTAAGTTATATCAGCGTTTAGGGTGCCCTCAACCCTAAGCTTTTTTTAAGGGTCGTTAAGGGAACGAAGTACTCTACACAGACTGATTTTGTTTTTGTTACACTTATTCTGCATTGTTGATTAAATTACTATTACAAGAACGATTGTACCTAAGACTTGCCTCATTGATCTAGTAGCTAGATATAAGCTTGAAGATCCCGAGGTCCTGGGTTCAAGCCCCAGGTCTGGCACTAAAAAGTACTCAGTAGTAGCCTGGAGCCTGGAAGTTGGAAGCGTGTGTTCCGTGCCTCAGAAATCACATCAAAGTCAAAGTCAAAACCTTTATAACAAATTTTGGGTCACTTTAGAGGCAATGGAAGAGTTATAGCTTTACATTATGACACGTATTAAAACGATTATGCTGTTAATACTGTACTTAAAGGCAAATACACACACATACAAAACCTTATAAAATACACGCACAATCAATCTATATGAAGATGAAACAACACTGAGATATTACGTCGAAATTGAGACATTAAATAATCCGACACATTACAATAGACCCCAAATTTATAGTAAAACATACTACCCAGAACCGTTTCTTCCCGTAACACCTATGACAGCTACGTTCAAGAATACATGACTTGGTAATAAATATTTCATTGCTGACATTATCATGATTCTCTGATGACGAGAGACATTTTTATTCAACGTAAATAGCCGCTCGAAAGCCGTAAAAGCGTTCCACGTTTAGATCTTTGGAGCTATTCTGTAACTCGAATTCGACGTAGATCTCGATTGTGAAACAACAATATTTTTTACTGCTATTGTTTTAGCCTGAAGAGTAAATAATCCAGTATTATTAATAATACAGTATATTATCACAAGGGATATAAATTCGATGGCTGGTTGCACAGAAGATGTAAACACTTAAATAAAAATAAGAGTTAGCGTCACATGACGAAATTAAACACCCCCCCCCCCCCCCGCACATATAAAACGTCTAAATTGGAAGGTGGTTACTGAATGTATTTATAATGAAAGAAACCCAATATGGAGTCGAAAAAAAATGAAAAAAAATGAATAAACGAGTTTAGTTAGTAATTATATGTTTCAATAACATTGCCATATACATTCAAGATAGTTACGCCGTCAGCGTCCTTCCTTTTGTCGTTACGGCTTACGAATCGGGTACTAATAATGTTTCACAAAAAAAAGTAGTAAGCGATATATGTTGGCATGCGACAATTATAACAATAACTATAAATAATAAATGGTATAAGGATCAAAATAGCGTAGCGTAAGTCAGTTTTAAGCATTTTATAATCAAATTGGTCGTCGAGTATCGAGTTTTCCCAACAGAATAGCGTTGCTGTTTTATATTGGTGCGTTTCTTGACTGTGTTACGAATTTAATGACATTGTTCTTAACAGCTGTATTTAGTTTCAAAGTATCGAGACATCGTATCTAAAAAGTTTTTAAGGTAAAATAACTAAATGTTTTCTGTTTCCATTCCCAAAATAAATTCACTTTGAACAGATATTGTGAATAAACAATGATTGTTTTATATAAACAGTAAAAGTACTTACTTAAATAATTATAATTTGTTTCCGCGGTCGATTACATAAGGAGTAATACACTAGGTACAAAATAAATCGAAAATAATTTGAAATTTAAAAAAAAGTGGGTACTCATAAAATGAATTTATTAACATACCGTCTACATCTTCATTGTCCAGCATCTGGTCCAAATCGTTGTCATCGAAGCTGTGGACCATCGTGTTCAAAATTGTTCTGACTTTTTCCTTCTCAATACGACCTTGCTTGGTCGAATCAAACATGCTGAACGCTCGTCTCAACACTGCCAAAAAACCATATTAAATAAATATATGCAAATAGCTATAAACTTAAACTAACGAGATTGCCGCAAACAGTCATAAATGTTCAATACAATTGTTTGTCTTGTTTTTTAATAATTGAGGCAAGACGGCCCTGGAGTGGTGAAAACATGTGATTCTTAATAGAAAATCACTGAGTTTATATGTGCTAAACTTATAACTCATTTGGTATTTAGTGGTGAAGGAAAACATCAGGAAACTTAAATGTGTCGGGTGATTCTTCCAAATATTTATCCACCCACTCAATTCAAAAGGAGAGAGAAGGCCTTTACCTAACAGAAATACATGAAGGATTAATTAATTTTTTTTTAAGTAATTCATTTGAATAATATTATCTGTTTTCAAACCCGAACATTTGATATGAAATTCTGACACATCACGTGTTCAATATCTATAAGTATTAGATATCATAATTTAATCAGAAATATGCAAAACACACACACACCCATACTCGATGTAGACATATTTCTAAGTAATATAAATTTTTGGAGACCTTTAATCGTAAAGAATTAAAAATTTTAGAAATAAATTCAAAATAAATTGAAATACAAAATTAATTATCTATCAATATTTTATATTCTTGAAGCATAAATGAATTTTAGATTGGAAAACTATAATCGCAAGCTCAAAGTTCCTACGATTTTCATAAAGCCCGTGTCCCGAAAATTCCAATAGTTTGCATTGACTTTTATCGCACTGGTAACTTTTTCTATATCGTCTGATAAACGGAATCTCGTCGACGCTCCATACAAAGTGACAAGTTATTCAGAATTTACGTGAAGACGCAATTTCTGACTCAATATTCGTTCCGTTCAAGATTTAGTTCAATTCAAATTTTTCTCAATTCGATTTATATTTTTAAAGACACGAACGCATATGTATGATTACAATATCTATATTCTCATTTATAGAAGGTCTATTTTTTTTTTGACAACCTAATGGTAAATCACCACAGACATTGACGATGTAAGAAATATTAACCAATACTTACATCGCTAATGTGCCACCAACCTTGCTATGATGCCTGTAGTTACACTGGCTCATTCACCCTTCGAATTGTAACACAAAAATACTAAGGACTATTTAGCAGTAGAGATTCTGATGAGTGAGTAAACTACTTTAAAATATATGATGATGCGATTTCTATTGTCGAAACAGCAAAGCGTCGATCCTTACTTATAAATATTGCTTATAGGCTGTTTAAACAGTGCTTTCGCTCTTTCTGTCTGTATAGATTTGACATGCGAAAGAAGAAGACACAGCATTGCTTATTTAATCACCTGCTACACAATATTTATAAGTAGATCGTTTTTTTTATACCTGGAACATTATAAACACACTTTTTCTTCATTTATGTAAAATAATGTGCAGTCTTTATTCTTAACTAAAACTAAAACTTTGAGAAAGATCTACAAAAAATTTAATTGTATAATATGTCTTATCTAAAAAGTTTATTAATGAATAAATGTAATTATTATGCGAAAATGTAGATACTAAGGTACATATTGGCATTAGACATTGTGGTTCACGACTAACTGTGGTAGCTTGCCACTTAAATGTTCAAATGTAATGCGACCATAGCACCATGTTACCAGCACGTTCATAATTTGACTAGATGTATACTACCATGGTAAATGTAATGGGATGGTACATATTTTATTTTATTTTAATGACATTATCAAAATAATAACACCTTGCCAGTTTACATACAAAATAATTCGTTCTACAAAACACAAATTGAAAGTATATAAATTACATAAATTATATTTCATGTGATTACAAAAGGCATTTGTCTAATCCGTTGCCGATTATTTTCAAACGATAAATAAAATCTACTGTGTATAAAATAAGTTTGTATATGTCTGCTAACAAAAAAAAAAAGATAACTAATTATTTGTCTTTGAGAGTGTGTCTGTGTTATGTGTGTGTGTGTGTGTGTGGGTGCGTGCGTGTGTGTGCGTCTAAGTGAATTCGGTTGAAGTAAGCCCTAAAACGATGTCTCGGTGTTAGAATAGGCTGGGCTAAAGTGATGACAATTTGTTTACATTTATCCACAGAGGATATTGTAACGTATCAGCGATAGTTTAAGCATAAAAAGTTCCTACAGCGCAAGATGGGCATTATCGAACATTTTAAAATCAAAAGTTTTCAAATTTGGATGCTTGTAACGAACGATTGGAATATTTTATAAACATAAAAGTAAGTTTTCAGTTCGGCGTTATATGTTTATTGTAGTATGTTCCTCGACATCCTCGCTTGTGAACTGATTGTTTTTTTTTTCATATTGAAGATTCATCCCAAAAGATTGTATGTGAATATTTGTATCCACGAAGATGTAACCAGATACTGTTAACTGATTTTAATTATGCTTTTTTATTTAAACAAGTACGCTTTACTTTTGAGAGTCATTCCATGTCATATAAAAGGGGTAGAAATTAGGAGGTTAATCACTTGTTATATATACAGCGCTTTCACGTTTCAGCTTCGCGCTTAAATCTTAATTTAAAACTATGCCACTTTACTTGATTTTAAATTTAGAAAAATGATAATAACCGATTTTAAAATTTATTATAAATTATATTTAAAAAAAAAGTTAAATTAATTTGAAAAGTTGCACTAAAGGTTTTATTTTAATGCTCAAAATTTATTTTTAATCTAATTTATACCTACCAAAGCGAGGGCGTATATTAGCCAGTCTTATTTAAAATTCAGTGTTTGATTCCTGCAATATTAATATTGTGTATACATTATTATTATTACAGTTATTAATAAGTAGTTTAAGTTTTATTTTTCTGTTTCTAATTCCGGAAAAAATATATTAGTTATTTCACTATTTTTACCTCAGCTTTATAAAACTATATAACTTACGTTTTTTTTTTAAATAATAAAAACAAGCATAGAAAATGTTACCATATCAAAATTAACGACAGAATTTATAATAAAAGATATGTATACTATTGTTTAACCATATAATGATAATTTCGTGATAAATATAATAATTATAGAACTTACTTGTTATTTGTTCATCATCAAGTTGATTGTTCTGCAATGACGTAAAATAATTATATTAGTCATAGTAATACAGATATATGAAAGATTTAAACAAAAAATACAGATAAAAAATTAATATTAATTATTATATTACGTTAAATTAAAAATTAAATACACTTTAAAAAATACAAATATTCAGCGCACCATTTTTTTTTAATTGGAGTTAATTCCTGGAGCCGAGAAAACGCGGGAATATCGACGCGCGCTGGAACAAACTGGCGGGTTTAGTGCAAGAAGGAAACACGACACGCGTCTAATTTTTTTTTTTTTTGGACAGGGTAAAGATACGAACTATAAAACTTAATAAAAAAATTGTATTTATTATTAATGTAAGCAAGTTTTACCAGGTGAAAAAATTATTTTAATTCTTATACGTCACGCTTAAGTTTTTTTTTTCATTAGATTATATATATAGACATTAATAAGTTCTAAAAATAATAACTTTGTGTCTTTATCATCAGTGTTGTGGTCCGAAAGACAAGGCAAACGGGTTTATGGCCACATTGGTGGTATTGGTGTATAATTTAGTTTATATTTGGGAGGCAGATGACCAAATTGGCTACATAAGAACCAAATTGGCTAGAATGGTTGTCTTAGCAGTAATATTGGCTGTTCCCTACACCTAAGCACAATGAAACATGAGAGCTAAGATGTGGTCCCTTTGTGCACACACCCTTCAAACTATGTTGCAGAAATAATTGCTATTTGGTGGGAAAATAAACCATGAATGTGGTAATAATTAATTGTTGATCGTTAGCAGAATTCAATTTAAATTAAGATCAATATATAATGTCAAATGTATTTGTTGGTTCTTTAACTTTATTATATTTCATATTTTAATACAAGCGTCATCGCGTTCGCAATTTAAAATCAATTGGTCCTGAAAGTTAGCAACACCTTTGATCGATTAGTAAATGAGCTGATGATCGTTTAACGCCTCAACGGATCTTTATAATTCATAGCTAAGAACCACCTCGAATACATGATAATTTGAAACAGAAAAGAAACGCCTAAAAATCGGTCCATTTGTATGGGAGCTATGATAGTACAGATATATACACATGTTAACTCAGCCTTTCTACGATTTATCTACCGATTCAGGTGCAGTTTTCGATTTTTTCTATCCCAAAGGCAATCAGTTTTACGATGTATATACTCGTACATTGCCAATTGGCAATAGAGCTGTATTGGCAATCCTGGTTTTCATAATTCCTGTACACAAATCAAGTATATGTTCCGATAAATAACAACGAACCACAGTGGAGAATCGGTAAATTCTAATGATGAATGTTATTAATGGAAATTGTGAACTTTCTCAACTTTCATATTCAGAACATATTTTAAAATATTATATTATTTTTAAAAGCTGAACGAGCATTTCCTTTTATTATCCTAGTTCATAAAATAAAATATCTATGTATTTATCTACGTATATACGTATAGCAATTGTTGCTTTTGTTGTTACATATTTAATGTAATTAACAGAGTATATTGTAATTTAAACTTTGTATGATTAAATACATCAAAATATACGTGTCTATCTCTTTTTTATCTGTTTATTTTATTTCTTTTTTGTCTTGTCGTGTGTGTGGAAATCACTTCAAGGGATACGCATGCCTTTTATACCAAGTTTTGTCATTTGTATCTATCATTTCTGGTTCGTGAAGTGTAAATCTTTCTTGGATATAAACCCGCGGTATACCCGCGTCAGCATTCACATGTCCTTATTCAGCATGGCATTGAATGAACAGATATAAAGAATTTCCAATCATGTAGCTTGGGGCTTTTGCTGTTAGCGTAGTTTCCCACTACTATAAAGTTAGGTTGAAGGACCACCAATTGAATCTTACGACATATATGAGGTGAAATCGGATACTATTCAACCAGCGCCAATATTACATGCCACTTATGTATATGTCTAATTATGTAAAAGAAATCGAAATCTTATCGACCGCATGCTTCATGAATATGTAAATAAAGAATTAAAAGAATAAAATATTATTATGTTGTATTATGTATTTAGCTGGTCTTGTTTATTATTTAAAATGAATCTATAAATAGTAAATAATGAAATAAGTAATTCAATAAAATAACAAATATGTCGGCAATTTAAATATCCAATTCAAAGTTTTAAAAAATAAATTCCTCGGGTAGTTCCTGCTGCTGTTTCTATTGGCCGAGAACATGATGTGAAAATAGAAAACAGGAAACCAAGATTTATAATTTGTAAAAACGACGAACCACACGATTATTTCGTAAACAATAAATCTGTACAACGTAAGAAATTATTTTTCAAGGAATTTTAGTATTTATGTTCGAACAATAAAAACGTTTATCGCATCAACGTTTGCAATGTTTTCTTTTTATTTTACGACTTTTCAAAGATAAAACGGAAAGTTTTTTTTAATATGCTTTTTTTCTATTTCTAACGATTGTTAGTTTATAAGTCGCCAGTAAAATAATATTGTGCCAAGTATTTAGCAGATAGTATATACTCATATGTTGAATATACAATACTTAAAACATAAAATACAAAAAACTCACCAGCATAGAATTCAAATAATGACGAAAACCGTTCGAAATCTGCGATACATAATTATGTATAAGGGCATTATAATGCCTAAAAACATCGTGAGGAAACCTGCATGTATCTAATTTTACTGAAATTCTGTCACATTCCACCAACCCGCATTGGAGCAGCGTGGTGGAGTATGCTCCAAACCTTCTCCTCAAAAAGGGAGAGGAGGCCTTTAGCCCAGCAGTGGGACATTCACAGGCTGTTACGGTTACATTATAATGCCTATGTTAATTATACATGTATTATTATAATAGCTGAAGTGTAAAATTAAAAAAAAAATGTTTTTACCTTGGCATCTCGCATTCATTTTAAAGTTAAATTAAATTAACTGCATTTTGAAATAACAAACGGAAAATTTTATTTATATATAACATAGTATCAGTTTGAAGGGTGTATTAGCCAGAGTAAATAAAGCTAGTGATACACCACAAAAATATACAGGTATGAATTTAAAACAAAATTGTTTTCGTTTGCATTTAAACATATTACATTAAGTGCAACAGATGTTTATTTTAAATTAACACGCGTAACCCTTTTGTTTTTTATGTAAGAAGGGCACCGTTACCACATATTCTACTATCCGAAGTTACGTCATCCATTACATCACGGACACATGACAGATTATGCCAGGAAAGCACTCTATCTGCGAAGGAACTTTGGTGCAAGTGTTATTTAAAACTAACCCCCATTAATATGGCTATGCTAGAAATGGGAGCTCATCTTATATTGGTTGCAGTTGGTTTTGAAAAATTTTGCTTTTATTGTTATATAGTTCCGGTTCCCGTCATCGTAGCGAGATAAAATATACATCAGATTTTAAATCTCATTGCAAACCTTTAGGCACAAAAAATCTTATCAAAATATGTAAATAAACATTATTTAAATAACTCGAATACTTTTTTAGCAGACTTAATAACATTCAAGATCGGCTATTTTTTAAAAAAAATATAGCATTATTTATATAGAAATAAAAATAAAACATTAGACTCTTTAACACAAATTTACTTATAGTAAATTGAATTAAATTAATTACCGTAAATGCTGAATAATAACAACCTTTTTGGTAATCTATTATAAGTATATCTATGCTATATAACAAAAAAACTTAAAAAAACATTCTCACTGCAATATAATTTTTATTCAAAAAAGAATATCATTTTTGAAATAAATGAAATCTTCACACCTTTTCGTCTTCATTTCCCAACGGAATCGAATGAACGAATGAAATGAAATGAAATATAATCTTGAAATCACAGTGCATTATTGCTAGATAGTCTCAAAAGACTTCGATATTTCGTTCATTTTATAGCTAAGAAAACGATATTCAAATTTTAGTACAAATTTAACTGCTTTTAAGCATTTGTTACGTAAATATATAGTTTATGAAAATTCATATGAACGGTGCATAATGATAATGAAATAACCTACAAAATAAAAATAGTATTTTTACATATTGAAACTTTTTGGTTATAAAGATGAGTAATTTAAAAATTATATTTAGTGATAAATTAATTATGATTGGTTGAATTTGCCACAACTGATTGTTCCTTTTTTAAAAATGTTAACGTTATATAAAAAAACAGAATGCAGTATGTTAATGTCAAGGGGACATTACATCACTTAGGAAAGCAGGAGCACCGATGGGAAAAAAAGGGATCAGAAATATGCAGACGTTTAATTAAAAACAAATTGTAATCATCGATAGAATCTATTCAACTTGTAAACTCAGTAAACCAATGTAAACTATATTTATCTATACTAATATTTTATATGTGAAAGTAACTGTGTCTGTCTGTCTGTCTACCTGTTACATTTCAGTAAGCCACTGAAACAATTTTGATGAAATTTAGTAAGAAGTAAGCTTCCCTATTCTATAAAAAAATTAGTAACCGGTTACTACTAGATAATTGGAATAAGCTAGTTCCATCAATGGACAAAATCTTTTAAATTAAACCATAAAAGCGAACGTTATTAAATTAAATCCATGTCACGTTTCGGAACGCTCGCATAAATTGAACTACTTAGAACTTCGCGAGTACCACGCGTAGTTTATGACGAGTTAGGGCTTTGTTGCATTTTACTTTAATATTGGGATTAAGTTAATATTATTAGTTTATAATAATCATGTACAAACTTTTTTCGTAATAAAAGTAATTTTTTTTTTAATTTTCTGATAATATAGTTATTGATGTACAACCACAAAAGCGTCTTCTGTCAGTTAGTCAAGACTACTATTATACAAAAAAATAGTGCTAATAAGATTCTTTATATACTAAAGTATTTTATTCTAAAATTTTTGATTGAAGAACATTTTTTTTTTAATTTTTAATAATAATATATAAAACAATATGAATTTTATAATATGACTGGACATTATTCGATTGTTAAGAAAAACTGCTTATGATAAATGAAAAGTTATTTTCGTAGTCGAATTTTCCAGCGACTTACAGCTGATTTCAAAGTGAAGAATAGTTTAACGACTGCTTAACTACTTTTTTATTGAAGAAAAAATAATGAACCATCTCGGAAACGTGAACGTTTTCTAATAGTTATTTCATGTAATGCGTTACTTATTATTTCAGAACGTGAAATATTTTGTCACGTTTAAAAATAGCAACATTTATAGAATATTTTTTTTATGAAATTTATTTGTTTTTGGAAGACAGATATTTTCGAAAACCCATTGATTGAACTCGTATGTTCCAGCTAAGTTCAATTGTCTACAAATTGTTCTGTAAGTTTAATATAGAAATACTTAAAGATATTTTCTTTTTCCTGGGAATTTTAATCAATAATAAACTATCTATATGTATATGCGTTATAACTTTTGTTGGTAGTTCCATAATAAATTCATATTATTTATTTAAAATGATTCCATTTAAAAAATCTGTTCTTAGAAATACAATCAATTAACTATTATATACGAAACTAACTAAACTAAACTACTATAAAATACTTTTTTCCAAAATAATTATTTATATTATGGACTGAAGTAAGTATGTAGAGTATATATATATATATATATATATTGTTATATAAATTGGAGACAAAAAGAGGGATTATGTTTTAGAATAGATTTCGCAATAGTACTCTCAATGTTTGAATTTTCACATTTTACAAAGCTATATTAATTTCTTAATTACATGAGATGCCGAATGATGTATTATTAAAATAATACCAATTATATAGAACAAAATATATATGCATATATGTATGTGAGTTAATATATAACTCCTAGTGTACACGATATTGTTGATATGAAAAAGTTTTTTAATAAAACCGCATGCTCATAACACGTAATACTAAACTGGCAATTTTAAAAAGCGCTACGAAATTGCATTAAACTCACTTGTTATAAAATGGGAACGGCTTACATGGACTGAATATGTCGTAAAAATATACGTCGTAACTGAAATAGATATTGCCAAAGTTTTTGAAGTAATTACCATACTTTTTTTATCCTATATATTCGGCATGGGCACTTTTGGGAAGATTATAACTGGTGGGTTGGATGCCATACATTGTAGATGGACCGCCATACATTGTTGAGGCGTTTATATCCTCTATGGTATTCATAAATGAGCATTCACTTAGTCGGTTTTAACGAACATTCACATGCGACAATCGGGTGGTATCAGTCTATTCTGCAAAATAAAATTATAATTGGATCATATTAAAAAACTTTTTTCTTCAAACACGTGAAGAGGCGTCTCGCGGGCCGCCAAGGCGGGGGCGGCTAGTGCAAAACATTCTTCCCGACTGTACTAGCCGCCGTCTGGAATGGAGTCATTTGCTTTCCCGGTTAAAAAAAAAGAAAACGACAAAAATAATGTATAAAAAATATGGTAATACCGGTTATAACACTCCCCTTTTTACATGGGAGTTAAAATATACCATAAGTCGATATCATATGTTACCCATTTCATAACGCCTTTATAAATTATGCTTACATGTATTTTATAGAAAAAGGCTTATATACTAAAAAGGCTTATATAATAAAGAAAAGGTTGATTCAGGAAAATAGCTACCAACAATAATCAATTCAGCTTACCAATTAGACGAATAAAGTAGCGAATCTAGGCCAGACCACCTTCGATTTGTTTCATTCGCATTTAAAATTGCAAATCATTCCTTGCGAGTACTTTCATTGGCTCTTTATAGAATCAGCTTATACGTCAAATGTTCTGCGATCACATTTTCCGATGTAAATTCTGCATTATGTCATGTAATGACCCATTTATGATGGTTTCAGGCAAGAAACAAGCCAGCGGATGGCGGTGGACATGTCAACCAGAAAAACGCCGCGGGGCAAAAAGCAACGCCTACGTGTCAAAAAGGTAATTACTTTTTTGTAAGGGCAGATAGGCTGATAGGTCACCTCTGGCTTTTACACATTTGCTTCGTAGATAGATTAAGCCCTTTAGTATGTAAAAAATAATATACTGTCGTGCAAATTTAAGTATATGAGATTTTTCTTTTAATAGAATAGGAAGGTGGACGAGCGTATGGGTACCTGATGGTAAGTGGTCACCAACGCCCTTAAACATTGGCACTGTAAGAAACGTTAACGATTGCTTACATCGCAATGCGCCACCAACCTTGGGACCTAAAATTTTATGTTCCTTGTGCCTGTAATAACACTGGCTCACGCACCCTTCAAACCGGAACACAACACTACCAAGTACTGCTGTTTTCGGTAGAATATCTGATGAGTGGGTAGTACCTACCCAGACGAGCTTGCACAAAGCCCTACCACTAGTAAATGAAGATGATAAAAAATGTTTTTAACTGAAAACGTTCTGGCGTCAAAAGTAGAAGTCTCTTTTATTCTATATTGCATTTACTGTTTTAATTTTATGAATATATCAACGAATCAAAAAAATAACCATGTCTAACATGAACCTGACATTTCTTATAAATGTCATTATTCTAGCAATAGGCTTAATTTCAATAACCAGTTCAGACTAAAGCTTTTTGTCTGCATCTATCATTTGATAGCGTAACTTGATAACAGCATTAATTATCTGCTAATACAGCTTAGAGCAGTTTATTTATCTTCAAAATAAATGTATCTCGTGCTTATCACACCCATCTCTACAGATACAGGAAACGGTCGTGTGAGCTGGAAGCGTCAGTTAACATAGTGTAGTCTTTGAAAGGAAGAAAATTATAAGATAACAGTTGAAATTTTTAATATAATGAGATGATCTTAAATCGTCTTTAATATATTTACTATAAATATATGAAATATTGCATCAATTTTCTATTTTATTTACACTAATTACTTTTATATGATATTTAAGCATAAAAAAACTATTTTCTTATATTGTTTTTAGCAGTACTAAAATTTATTAAGTATTTCTATATTATGGATGTATATTAAATATATATTAATTATTAAACTATTAAATTTCTCAAGACTTAAATTAATATAATATACAAGTCATATAGCTAAATTTATTGCTCCAAGCTTCAGGTAATTCTTCTCCAAACAACATAATTGTACGTTTCATGTATTGAAATAAGATATTAATTAAAAATATTTTTTAATATTTTCCGTAATTTATATCGGTTTCCATTGAGTTTTCAATTAATTGGTAACAATATATCATTTGTTTATTCTCGTTTGAACGTGAATCGTTTTTTGCCTCAACTATGATTACAATTTTCAATCTATATTTTAATTTTATTGCTTCAATATCGTGTTGATTGACTGATTTATATGTTTGAATCAGGTCACATGTAATGAAAACTTGGTTCTGTATGATCAGAGATTATTTTTTTTAGTACTCCCTATATAAGGTTTGTGATTGCGTTCAATCTTTTCTTGATACCTACCCTAAATTTTGACCCATATACCCATTCGCTTAACACAATTCTATAATACAATTCAAACATTTATAATAAAAAAAAACTTTTTGTAACTTTACTGGAGCTGAGTGGAGCAAATTTTTACGTGGACACACCACGTGCAATTATACATGGTTACATATTATGATGTAGGTGAGCAATAAAATACTTAATTAGCAATTCAGTTGAACAAATATACTGACGCTTATGTGGATGTTCAGGTACATCTACAAAAGGCGGTCCAAAGACTCCAGTCAAGCCATCAGCGCAGAAGGGAGCAGCGAAGACCGCACCACCGAAGCAGGCGGCAGCGGCTGGAGTTAAGACGCCACAAGGAAAGAAGAAAAAGGGTCATAAGCATCAACAATACGAGCTGATTGTCACAATTAACTTGGTAAGTAAACCCATAATAAGTCTATAACTTAAGCTAAATTTATAATGTCTTAATGTCAATGTGACAAACTTTAAAAAAATATAACGGAGAGATCAAATATAATCTGGAAACGATGTGGATTTCCAAGATATAATAACTTAAGCGTTTTTCACCAATCACCATTTTTTACGAATGAATTAAGAAACGCTGTGTGTTATGTGCTGTTTTTCGAATAAATCCATTTTTATTTCTCTTTTACGACCGTTTACCTTGTCATCAACGAATATCGTCACAAAATTGACAGCAAACTGCCAGTATCAACCAAATCAAAACGTTATCTCAAGACGAAATAATGCTTGACGCTTCTTTAACCAGCGCCGTTTCTCGGCGCCTCGGTGACATGACACTGACAATCGCGACATTTTATAATAATATCATAATATATATATATTCATATAATTATTCTATGAATAATAATAATTTCAATTAAGAACGTCTATCTATCGATTTGTAATTACAATCAGACAGTAAATTTATTTATTTTTTATTAAACAAAGACAATTGGTTTCCAAAAAGACGAATAAAGTTTCTTTATTGATTAAACTATCCAGTGTTTAGATATTAGTTAAAATGTTGTTTTCTTTGTCTTGATCATTTATACTAAATATAATATGTATTAAAGAAAAATACCAAGTTAATAGTTTAATGAAATAAATCAGTGGTCGATAAACAATATTTGAGGATTACATATTGAGTCATGGCTTAATTATTGGAATGTGTTTGCAGTTATCGGTCGTCATAAGTATTGGTCGCCATCTGTATTAACAATTTAAAAAGTATATAATGCAACAAAGTTCATTCATTTGTTGAAAGTAAAGTTTATAGTACAATGTTTGAAAATTTTCTCGAAAATATTTGTAAGCGTTCTCTGCAACAAGAGTAGATATCTTCCAAATGATCGTCCTTGTAACCGTTCCTGGAACCAATTTACTGATGATATAAGAATATCGTAAGACACGCTCAGTAAAGACTTGTTTTGTGTTTGTCTCTTTTCTATTTAAAGGAAATTATACTTCCTTCTCTGTCACCGCAATATAACTTGGAAAATGTCTGAAGGAATAAGTTAGAGAGAAGATAACGAATTTTACGACTGACATCTTTGCAAGGTGACATAAGTTTTAGACAATTTACAAATGATCTTAAGATTTCGACTGATTTGATTGATATTCGTACTTTCATTTTTAAAAATAGAATTTATTTTAAATTCGAATATAATAGGTTATTTGAATTTTGTTAAAAAACTTTATATATGAGACGTATAATTATTATTATTTATATTATCTTCATGAGGTCACAGATTATACTAAATCCCGCCGTAAAACGATATTTAAGATTGAAGACACTAATGTTATTATTTTGATTTGATGAGAAAACTAACGAACTATAACCTAATATCAGAATGTAATGTAATGTAAAGACACGTTCACAAACAAATAGAATTAGTATATATTTGTTGTGGGTATAATTCATTAGGTTACTTTTTGATTATTATCGATATCCATCATTCCGAATCAATGGCCGTTTTGTATTTATTTTAAATATATAATATAATGGAAAAAAAATGGAATTCCTTACCAGCTCACGTATTCCCCTCCTCTTACGACCCGGGTTCCTTCAAACGAAGCGTGAAGAGGCATCTTGCGGGGCGGCAAGGCGGGGGCGGCTAGTGCAGAACCTTCTTCCCGACTGTACTGGCCGTCCTCGCGTTTGGACTCTACTACCACTTAACATCAGGTGGAGTAGAGACATTTGCCCTCCCGGCAAATATAAAAAAAAAATATATAATTGTTTAAATTTTTATCTTCTACTGTTATATGAACTGTCTGTCGTATCTATATGTAAATATAGTTTTATTAAATACGTGCTTTACGATTACTACGAAGGCAATATATCATTGTGACCTATATTTCATATGCATTTATATCGAGCTCAATGGCTCGATTGGCTTATACAATTTAATAAATGGAGAGAAGCAAAGTAATAGCTTATAATCTTGATATATTAACTTATATTGGATTGCCAACGGATATATAGATATGTGTGTCTTCAGACGTATCGTATTCGGAATTTAAATTTATATATATTCTTAACTTTTAAGCTGTTACATTCCTGGAGGGTATAAATAATTATATGAACACAATAGCTAAGTAATTTCAATGACTGAATACACGTACCCTATCAATTTACAAATGAATGATATATGAAAAAGAGTTGTAACCGTTTCTTCCAGGGTGAATCTAAATTTCTAGCTGGTGGTAGTTGGACTTTTAAATTGTATATATTGTGCATGACACTAAAAACCTCGATAAATATATTATTCTTTGATTTGACTTCTGCTACTTCCAATTATCTAAGAACTAACCGAATTTAACCAGTTTCAAATAAAAAAATCACATTGAATATCATTAATTTTTTTGGAGACACATAACCACAAATGGATATAAAAACAGACAGTGTGAACATTAGAATGTTTAACATCAGATTATTATATATACAAAGTCAAACACAAGATTCGCAATTTTTTTTAATGTGAAACGTGTATTGACGGTAAGGCCGACTCGTGTGCCGTGACAGCAATCAATAGTATGATACTCTCTTATAAAAAAGTAAAAGTTTGTATACATAATTAAAGATCAAGTTCTAATAATAAACTTCGCAACGGGCTACACCAGAAAGCGACAATACTTAAAATTTCTAATTTCATTCACAAAGTCGTTTAACGTAAAGTAAGCGTTCGTTTCATCTTACGCCACTTTGAAAAACGGGCCATCAGGTCCTGGAATAGATTTACGATTGGCGGAATTATTCTGGAAACTTCTAACGATGTTCTTTAGATACATTAAAAATCCTATTGCTTTTTCTTTTCTTTTTTTTCTGTAAAAATTATGATCGCTGGGAATGGTAAACTTTGGGCGGAAAATGAACCAGTCCTTCTGGTATTCTTTGATTTATTTGTTTTTCAAACTGTAACTTTCAAACACACCCGATTCCGATCCAGTTCCGATCATTCAGAATGAAATGAACGACGTTTACCAATTTATCGACAGCAATTCGTTTAGGAACGTTTAAATTTTTTTTATTTTTTTCCTACTGACCATGCTGAAATTTATTTGGTCCTCTGCCTCTTTGAAAAAACACTTTATATTTAATAACAAATGTCAGAAATGAACATGACAACCTAGTATAAATACTTATGAGTCTTTCGAAATTAATATTATACAAAATTATTAATAAAATTCATTATAATAAATTAAGATTAATGTGATTATTATTTGAGTAGTTTTATTTTCTATTAAATCAGAATAGTGCTCCGCGTTAACGCGACGATGTTTTTACGAGGGCTAAAAGACAAGGCGTAAACACACTCCGGTCTACCGCTTTCTTTAATCACATACCTTGTTTTAATTATTTTTCTTGATGAAATTTCACGGCCCCTTGACGATGATACAGTTGATTAATGACAAAGACGTGATAACCGAATGAATAGCTGGGACTTTTTTTAATTAAAAAAAAACGCAAACGATAAAATGATATGTTATTAAGTAATTTAAAAATAAACATAAATCTCAAAAAAATCACACCTTGTTTCAAAGTTGTTTGAAAGTTTTTAATGTGAAATATTTATTGGCACGCCTTGAGGGTAAGACTGAGTTGTGTGTTCTTGACGCGTATATACCATAATGTACTTATGCATATATGAAGGGGTAGGTGTTTGTTATTCCATGTGTTAAGTTAGAGTGAAAGTGAGTGAAAAATCCATCTTCACAAACTTATGCGTTTATAATATTAATAGAATTAGAAAAATATATTAAGATTGATAACGAAACTTCATATAATTTATTTATTATTTTACTTTCAATATAAATTATCTTAACAAGAATCATTTTCGATCTTACACGTTTACCAGGCGTCCCATGACGGCCGTATTAGTATTCATATTTAAAAGCCATATTATTGATATTATTGATAATGGTCACACCACCTGGTGATAGTACGTGTTAAGCACTGCAAGATATTATGTCACTCAAGCGTCAATGACCAGCCAAACAAGACCTTATAGGATACTTTTTTCTTCATGCGTGTAATTGAAAAAACCAACACACCATTACAATTTAAATACTGTATTGCATTCTACATTAATAATTTAATAAAAAATTAGTTTGGTAGCTCAGATTGGAAATAATATCGGGTTTTGCTGGTGTAAGTTATAATTATTTGCTGTTCTCAGGGTTTTTTTTTAAATAAGATAATATTTTAATATCTAATCAGACTAATGAATGATTTTACTGAATGTCCAACTATCTCTGTTCCCTCGGAACTAAGCCAATAATGTACTTTGTCTTAGTATTGTATTGTCGTATCTACATGTACAACACAAAGTCAACACAAAGTCATCACATCTCACAGATGCTATCTGTGATTGAAAATAACATTATAAAAAATTTAATAGTTATTGTAAACCTATCTTACCACCCAATGTTTCTCTAAATTTTAAAATATTTACCTTTAATATAAAAGTGTACTTGAAACTTTACACTAACATTTAGTAAACTTGAAAATAATTAATTGCTATTTGATAGTATTTTAAAACACAACATGTGCTGCCATCTATTTTTTAATATGAAAACTAAAGTAGTAAGTACGTCTTGTTTAAAGTAGATGTCATTAGTTCTTCGTGTTAATTTACGATATTAATGAGATTTATAATTAATATTTTAGTTGAGGTTTTCTTTATTTTAATTTCGAAATTGATATTAATAGTAAAAACCTATTATATTTATTGCATATTATAGATATTTACGATTTAATTACTTATATTAATTCACAGTGGCAGTGTTGGTAGGGCTTTGTGCAAACTTGTCTGGATAGGTGCTACCCACTCATCAGATATTCTACCACAAAACAACAGTACTTGGAATCGTTGTGTTCCGGTTATAAGGGTGAGTGAGCCAGTGTAATTACAGGCACAAGGGACTTAACATCTTAGTTCACAAGATTGGTGGCGCATTGGCAATGTAAGCAATGGTTAACATTTCTTACAATGCCAATGTCTATGGACTACTTACCCTTAGGTGGCCCATTTGCTCGTCCGCCTAGGTAAATATATAATATCTATGTTATATTTTACACAAAAATAATATTGTAATTGCATTTTTTCTTTTAATACATTCACAGTCCCCGTAAAAAAAATTTGAAAACCCCATAAGTCTGGAGAACAATCAATAATAATTTGTTTACGTCTCTATAAGGAGTCGTTGACTTGTGAGTTGTGACTGTTTTAATTTAAGACTATTTGTAATTACTGAACTAAACTTTTCTATTTAAAAATTCATAATTGTTTTATTTTTTTGATGAGCTTTTGTTTTTTATCTACCTATAAAAGTTTCTAAAGTTTATCGGTGAAGGTAGTCTAAATAATAATAATTAATATTCTATTTATGTTCTATTTGAAAAAAAAAATGTTGAGGCACAATTTACAGACTGCAGGTATACAACGGATATTGGAGAAAAGCGATGTTGGTTGCTTAGAGTCTGTCACCAATAATTTTTGGACAGTTGAAGATATTTCATTCATGTTCATTTTCATCATGATAATTTATCATTTGTGTTCTTTCAATGAAAACTATGCATGTCAATGTGTGCGGTGCGTTTTTTGGCATACGAACATAACAGCTTTTACCCACAAGACAACCGAAATAAACAATACGTAAGACTCTTTCCGGAGTCGTTGACGATTCCATTAAGATTCCTATTTAATTGGAGTGTACCTAATTCTTAGTATTATTTTTGATCATACATATTTATTACAATATTAACATTATAGTGGGTTGTATCAAGATGAAAAAAAAGCTTACAGCTGTTATTTTAATGATCGGATCATCAAACATGAAAACGATTAATTTGGAATAATAATGCGTTTCGAGACATTGAAGTATCCATAATTTTCCCGCCAAAAGTGACTCGTTCCAAATCATTCTCGCTGTGCCAAGATCACGTAAATATTCGTTTGATCCACAATGACCGCATTTTTTACGTAATTGTATTATTAATATAATATGTTAAAAAAACATATTATTTTTTGTATATAATATGGATGAAATGCTGTGAATTAAAGATTTTCATTTAAATACACTTTTATTATTTCCTAAAAAGTATAATATGCTGTAATTTTAGTAAAATAGGTTTTAAATTCTAAACAATAAACTAAACTACTCAATATTTTTCACGCGAAAACCAAACTAACTCGCGCAAAACATAATGTTCAATCTTGGCACCATTATAGATATTCATTTGCTATAGCGCAAAAATCCAATTTAAATATAGAGTCTACATATACCCAGCTGTCATTGTCGCCGCGCGTGTCAAGCGACCTTTATTGCTATTCGATTTAAAAAATAAAAATGTCAACAGCAATTTAAAAAAAAAAGTATCACGTAAAAAGTATTGATATGTTGAATTTTACGCGAACCGAGCGGCATTGAATTCGAAGCTCGCATTCCATTTTTGAGTGTGGTGCATTTTTTTTTTATTTGAAGAAATTTGACGAAGCGTTTTTGTGCCAGTATTGGAAAAAGTTCAACGATAAAAGTTGAGCAGATATAAATTGATCGTGAGGACATGCAGTTTTGTTTTGTTTAAAAAATGGCGGGAGCTGCGATGGACGATATTTACAATAAGGAATACCGAAGAATACGTAGATTCACCAGTGATCTAACTACTCGACAGTTTTCTGTTAGTTTTAACAATTTAAAAGTGTAAGATAGATAATTACAATAACAAATGGTCAGCTTCTAATCTAAATTATAATAAAAACCAAGTTATTAGATGTGTAACATAACTTTTGTAATAAGTATACCTAGGACTGGTTTATTGTTATTTTTATTGCTTATCAAAGTTTAATTAAAGTAGTGTCATGCTAAATTATTTCGTTTATTTTAAATTAAAAAGCTATATACATATACAATATACATATAACTAACAAGGTCCTTGACTTCGTTATGTTTATGAGTTTATGTTACAGCTTCTACTATACACTAGAAAACTTATTTCCAAATAAAAAAAATATAATTACGTAATGTTTTATTAGGTAAACTATTATCACACGGAATTTCATCAAATCTAATCCTTCAATTAATCAATAGAGATCCATACGATTAATCTTTCAAAATATTATAACGAAAAGACTCATTTTCCTACCAGTTACATTATATTATATGGATTTATACATTATTAACATTAAGAAGGTTAAGTATTTAATCAGTTTTTTTTATTTCAGTCAGAGTATGGCCTTACAGAAGAACAAGTTGCAGGTATGTAACTTTGAACTAAATACTTGTTTTATGTAATATATATTTATTTTTATGTGGCAAGGAAATTCTTTATAAGCCGCAAGTCTCAGTATTATAACATCGAACATATAACACAGTATAATACAACCTCAATGCGTACAACGCATTACCTACTCGTGACGAATAAACCCATAATATTTTTTATTTGCCGTACCAAGGCAATAGATCAAAGAGCCACTTTGTAGTAAATGGTCAGGGATCCTTCGCTCATAGACATCGACACAATGAAATATAAACCACTTCATAAACCGTCTATGAACTGCCAAACTTGGATTATGAGATCTTCTGTCCATTGTCTCTGAAATTAAACTGGCTGACTTTACATTTAAACCAGAACACAAAAATACGAATTATTACTGACGAGAGAAAAAGTGGTTTGTAAAGATGCGTTTGACGCTTAAATCATTAAAACAAAATTCAATACAAAACCAGTTTAGTATTAATAATAAAAACAATTGCTTAAATATATGAATTTGAAATTTGCCATGCCATCACCAGCATCTCTAATTAAATAACATTATGTCTAACGAACAAATATGAACATCAAGTGCTTTGGCACGATCTCTGAGCAGGTACTACCAGCTTTAAAATTTTCAAAGGCATTCATCGCAAGCGATGATTTTCCGAAACACATAAAATACATATGACAACAAAGGAGTCTTTACAATATCAAGGGCAAAAATCTAGATTAATCCTAAAACCCTTTCTTATGTTTTGAGAAAACAAATATGCCATTTAATTATCTATTTTGTCAAAAAATGAAGGCAGAAGTTCCAATAGTGTGAAGTGGTCATCATCTTCTGTTAGAAATATAAACGATTCTTTACACCATCAACCCCATCAACCAACCGTGTGAATCATGTCATGTACTGTGCTTGTACACCGACTTACTCTTCGAACCAGAAATGTCATTCATCACTTATTTTATTTCTAATCAATATAATTTGTGATACCTCGATGGCTTTTCACAAAGCCTGACCACCAAGTTAAGTCACTTCTGCTTATTGATATCGTAACATTAATTTATCATAATTTTATTCATTTAGAGTTGGTATGTATTTCTTTTTCTCTTCCTATCTCTGGTCATATCTTCAGCTACTCACACATGCGCACTTGCACAGCTTTCGTTCTAATTGCTCTCTACTGATACGAAATGCTTTTACACCAGAACACACACATACCAAGTATATACATAACACATACTACTACACATGGCAAGCGTATATGTAGCGCTCACAATCATTAATTCTTATTGGTCAATAATAAAATAAAATTGTTCCAGAATTCAAGGAAGCTTTCATGCTGTTCGATAAGGATGAAGATGGCACCATCACGATGGCCGAGTTGGGAGTGGTGATGAGATCGCTAGGACAGAGACCGTCAGGTAATTTATTTATTTTTCAATTACAGGTTATTCATAACATTTGAGTGATAGCACCTGGACACCTGATTGGTGACTTACAAAATTAGAAATTAATAAAATACCTAATTGGTTTGTAAAATTAAAAATATATAATTTTAAAGCATCAACACTTTCGATTCTACAGCACATACACGGTAAGAATTTCTGCCATTTTAATGAGAACAATGGAACAATAAACAATTGCACCTCCTTCGTAAACATTGCATTTTTTATCTTTTTAATAATTGTTTGTATTCTTATATCTTTAATCAAATTTTAATATAACAATATTACTAAATGCTTAATATTTGCACACCGATAAATGGGTAGAATATATCAGTATACTATTAATAATATTTCGCCATCTATTATCTATAACATATTCTGACAAATAGAGGAATTACTATTAGTATTTACTTAATGAAATGTTTCTGTAAAAGTTTTTATTTTATTTTATAAGTAGGTGGACGAGCATATGGTAAGTGGTCGCAATCGCTCATAGACATTGACATTGTAAGAAATGTTAACCATCGGTTACATCACCAATGCGCCACCAACTTTGGGAACTAAGATGTTATGTCCCTTGTGCCTGTGTACACATCAAATATCTGATGAGTGGGTGGTACTTACCCAGACGAGCTTACACAAAGCCCTACCACCAGTAAATAGCAAATATTATTCATTTATATCAATCTATAATAACTTAAACGTTTATATTTTCTAAATTCCATTCATAAGCAAATACATGTCAGCTACTACGAAGTAATTAGACTGTCTGCCAAAAATAACAAGACAATAAATAAAAATACAAATTACTTGTTATTGTGTCTTATTCATTTGTTTCTGTATATTTCTGTACAGGCACACGAAGGTGACACGTGTCGTGTACATCTTCGGCGTAATCTCATATAAAACAAATGCCTGTAAAGTTTTAAAGTTAAAACTTTAGCGTGATTAGTTAAGCACTGATTTCTCTCCTTTTGTCATTAATGATTTAACATTTGCAAGAAGAAGACAGCATTGTTTAACTCATCATAAGTATTTTATTTAATATAAACATCTTTCTTGAAGAAATGATATGTATTAGAAAAAATTAAATATAATACTTTATGTATGTAAGTTTTGAGTATTTTTTTCTCTAAATTAGGCTTAATTAAATAGACCCAATCAATTATCGGGATTGAACCTATGACTTTTGATAAAGATTAAAGAGCTATCGACTGTGGTTTTACTTATGCGGTAAATTTTTCAATAGATCAATCATATGAGTTTAATAATTCCTAAGAAGCGTTGTCTATATTAATTTTATATTGTTATATTGTTTCATGAAATTAATTTATTTTCTAATATATTATATAAAAATAAAAAGATAATACAATCTAGGCCCCGGCGAGATTCGAACTCACGATCTCCTGTTTACTAGACAGGCGCTTTAACCAACTAAGCCACGGCGCCGTTGGAATGACTCGTCAAATATCTGTATCGTTTCTATTGAAAGCCAGTAATATTAATAAATAATCAATTTATACATTTGAATATCTCTCACCGTAATGTTGAGCAAAACCTTTGGATATTATATAATTTTAATGTATCTAAGAAGACAGAATGTTGTTTGAAAATGTTTTATATTAAATATTTAATATAACAATGTATATTATGATAGCGGTTTTCCGCGAGTCCGTTCGCAACAAATGTATTTTCATATAAATATCTTAACTTATACAACTTTGTCTCTTTCAAGCTCTCAAGATATCTATATGTAAAAATTTATCACAGTCAGTTTGGTTGTTTAGCCGTCATAACAGACAGAAATACTTACGCAGTTCTAAAGGTGTTATAAATAACTAAAGGCGAAATAAAGAAATATAAATGCCGAGATGGCCCAGTGGTAAGAACGCGTGAATCTTAACCGATGATCGTGGGTTCAAACCCGGGCAAGCACCACTGAATTTTCATGTGCTTAATTTGTGATTATAATTCATCTCGTGCTTAACGGCGAAGGAAAACATCGTGAGGAAACCTGCATGTGTCTATTTTCACTGAAATTCTGCCACATGTGTATTCCACAAACCCGCATTGGAGCAGCGTGGTGGAATAAGCTCCAAACCTCCTCAGAAAATGGAGAGGAGGCCTGAGTCGTGGGACATTCATAGGCTGTAACGGAAATAAAGAAAGGCCCAATACCATAACATCTCTATACATAAAAAATATTTGCTACTCTACTCAGTATATAGACTATAAAATAAGCAGTTTAATTTATAGTCTTATAAGAAACTAGATGTCACAACTTCTGTATGGTGTGAATGAATTGTAAGCTAGATTAGTGATACTATCAAAAAATTTTAAGAAGTTAAATATTGTCAGAAAACGATACTTCTATTAAAATTACCGAGTTATTAGTTAAACGACGCTGTGTCTTCTTCTTTCGAATGTCAAATCAGTAATGACAGAAAGAGCGAAAGCATGGTTTGAATAAAAAGCCGCTAAGCGACGTTTATTAGGAAAGCCGTTAGTTTCTTACCTATTATTTTCAGTAGAATCAACGTTACAAATTACAATGACAAATCATTACTATGCAATAATTAAGTTTCTCTATAATTTCAATTGCCGGTCATATGTTATGTGAATGTTTGATATTTTCTCAATTTATTTTAATAAAAAGTGATAAAACTTTAAATCTATTTTCCTTTTAATAGTTACGGCTATTGAAATATCGTAACAGGAATACAAGAGCCTACTGAATCATTGCGATTCGCTGATAAATCACTTGTGTAAATATGCAACTGTGCCACGAAACGCCGCACATTAGCCTGTCACTAATTTATAATTAGCATAATTAACTATATTTATTCTTCTATAAATAATCAAACGAATATAATTCGATTTGATAAATATTTGTTGTGGCATGTCATATACTACATTCGTATCCGGATGTTTCTGCCAGACGTTATATAAAATAGTTGGCGATCATCACTGTTTGTCATTTGATTAAATTACATAATATATTTATAATATTTATTAAGTGTATGTACTGTCATATGAAATGTATGAAATTGCTACGTTATTTATTAAATTAATATCATTAGCAACATAATATTGTAAATGGAGAAATACCGTTCTTATCGATGATCGTTAAAATCAGGTCGAATGGTCATCCTTATAGCAAACTAAAAGTCTTGTATTTGTCAAAGTATTGACGCCATTTTAAAAAGATTTGTTAAATAACTTAGTGTGCAAATAAACCATTCGTAGCGAATTATCACAATATTACAATGAAAGCTGATTCGCGGAAACGATTAGGTGTCGTCGATAACACTAACGAACGACTTCCATAATCTACTCTTTATAACCTCGATCCCTACTGAAGACTTTAACAAATCCACCATTCTGATTAACCACATATTGTTATTCGTTAAGAAGATTTTAATACGAGAACTCTGAACAGATTTGTATATGAATTTACATTGTTATGTTGCCTGGTTATTAAAACAGAGTCATTAAAATAACGGTAATACGATTTTATTTGACGAGCCGGTTGGCGTGGTTGGTAAGATACTTGCCTTTCACGCCGAAGGTGATTCCGCACAGGACAGACCTTTGTGTGCATGAACAAGTCTGTTAGTCCTGAGTCTGGGTGTTATTATCTATATAAGTATGTATTTACAAAAGAGAAGTAGTATATGTAGTATAATATCAGTTGTCTGGTTTCCATAGTACAAGCTCTGCTTAATTTGGGATTTAGATAGAATCTTAGAATATGTGTATCGTAACTAAAGGTACCGAACAAATCGAGGCGTACACAGCTCATGTACACACTGAGTTCTCTTGTTTAGTTCGTGTCTATTATTCAACTAGTTGACGATACATACCTATGAATTTCATTACAATCGGTTTTATTAGTAGTAGTTAGGATATTAAATTAAAATTATAATAATTATTATGTTTTATATATTATTTATATGTTGTGTTGAATTAATTATTAATTATTTCATTCATCGTCATTAAACGATTCCAAATTTGTAACCATGGATGAGCTCATATCATATTTTTCATCTCTTTTATACGAGAGACATTGGCAGAATATTTGGCGCTCAAATATAAAAGCCAGACAAAAAACATACAAGCCAGAAAAGGAAAAATAAATTGGAATTTTTGTCATACCGCTATTTTTAAAATCAGTTTTTTAAGTTGAATTATAAATGCATGAGAAGTCCAAAATGAGTAATTTTATAAATTACGTAAAGGAATAAAAATGCTTTGAAAGGTTTTGAATTTTCAAGCTTCTTAAGTAGATTTGACGTTCGTCTTATTTTTCCTAATTTCATCGTAATTGGAATGGCGTCTCGGAATTGAATGGGCGTTGCTTTTTCCGTCTTCATTTTATTTTTTATCCTCGTTAAATTAAAAAAACATCAGAAATAATGGAAGTTTATTCGTAAATATTTTTATAACATTTCAAATATAGATTGAGATGTGTGTCTATGTTTTTAAATATTTTAGTTTTTCTTAAATATCATTACTATGTATTTATTAAATTTGTTCTTTCTAAAGTATAATTTTTAATGATATTGAACTATAAGAAATTAACCAGTACTCTTATGTAGCCTCCATTTTGGTATATCTATTTTTGTCATATTATCTACAATAGTATTAAGTAACTTTTTTACTTTTGATATTTTTGAGTAATAATAATAAATTAACATATTTGCTAGGCTTATAAATTTCTTGTAAAAACATTGATTTGGTGAAAATGTATATTTAATATGTATTCTACTTGAAAATAATTATTTCAAAGTATAATCGTAACTTAAAATACTACTCACTACTCTATTAAGATTATCCAGCTAAATAAAACCTCAACAATATATTATATTGCATAAAATTAGATGATTTTTCCTACCTTCAATTGAATGACAATTTTCATGTTATTAAATAATTATGAAAAACGGGTAAAATGCACCAAGAAATTTGATTGAATTAATAATAATAGTAAAATCAGTAGACCGTTCCTAATACAGCACTGGGTCTTCTATAATTTCACCATCCTCTAGTGATTTTTGTTGACTGGAAATACCGACACCTTATTTTCACAAGTATTCCAAATTCTCTAGAAATAATCTAATTCTTCTAAAGAAAACTCAGTTCGGCTTAAATATTTCAACATAGTATATCGTAATAATGTCACATTACAGTAATAATTTATTCAGCATCTTATTCTATCTTAGATACTGAAATGTTCGTGCTATGAGCGTTGGAAGTAATATTGACGATGAACTTACACCTGTGGCTTTGCGTGTATATTTAAAGGCCGCTAACCTTAGTGATATATGAACATCGCTCAATGTGACAGTAATGTGTTCGTGAGGCCCGCTCTGAAGAAATAATAATACTTATGAAAATTTATTGTACCACAATTTCTTCCATTCGCAATTATCTAAAAAATCAATCTAGGTCTACAATAATCATTAGCTCTAGCTTTTTTAATGTGTTCAACATGTTTCTAGAATCACATTCGTCAAGGTCTTTAAAAGCACTTGGAAATTGCTTATTTTTAATGTGTTAAAACCAAGGCCAAATTAAATAGTAATCAAGAAGGTGTTTAAGAGCAGTTTTGAATTGAATTTTACAAGATCTTAACGTTAATTACTACCGTTTCGAATGTAGATTCTAACGAGAACTAGTAAGCAACTCAGCAATTACTATTTTTCATCAATCATAATACTATAAAAACATTAAATTTAACTTGTGTGAAATTATATAATATTTTATTAAATAATGTGCCTTAATTTATGATGATTAATGATGGTGGACCGACGATTTAAAAAACGTGGCAGGTACGCGATGGATGCGGACTACCCAAGATTGGGATGGTTGGCTATCTATGGGGGAGGCTTTTGTAAAGCAGTGGACGACAAATGGTTGGAAAAAAATTTGATATTTTAACATGCGTTCGGAAAAAGTCGCAACAATATTATTGGAACTATATTGGTTGTGTATCTTCAAACCATTGTAGACACTTGTTGTCTTACTGACCAAAATGGGAATTATCCTACAAATATTCGCTTTGTCTATAGTATTTGTGGCTATCCTCAATATTTCGGTAAACAAGAGAACGGAATTCTTGCCAGAAATATTTGTTAATGCTATATGAATCGGAGAGAAAAATAAGCCAGATGTCCTACTAGTTGTCTATAAATAGTCTTATTTAACCTTCTATTAAATCATAAAGTCATTATTATCGTTAGGGTAATTTGTATGTATAACAAACTTGAAACTCACCACAGGAAACAGTCGTGAAATGTCGGAAAGTGTTATGCAACTTTGACCTTAATAATTATAATATTTCAAGTAAACATTCATCTAAATAGTATATCACCATAAGTCGATTGTCAACATTACATGGGCGCAGTGAACTACATTCTTACAGAATAGCAGGAGTTTGACTATAAATTGACTTCCTATAGTATCTAACTTCTCATATCGCATGCGTTTATTTTGATCAATTATTTTAATCGTATTTATATTTTTTTAGTCTAATTCATGATAATGCAACATCTATCTCACCCTATTTTCTACGTGAATCGCGATATTTGGACGAATAGCAATGAATAAATGAATACAGCGGTAGACATTTCAATTTGCGGCTCAGGATGAATGGATTTTCATGAATTTTTATCGAGCATTAACCAGCTTAAGATGGTCCCCTTAAAAATCTCCTGTGTAAAATAAATAGCAATTATTGTAACTGTGTAAATGCTATTATTAAATTAATATCGTTATATGATACGCGTTGCGTAATTAGTGTTATAAATAACAACAGAAGCGTATTTTATCATTCTAAGATTTTTATCCGACATCATATAGAAGAAGGTTATGCAATTGATTGACTGACTGGTTATATGTATGTAACGCAATGTCATTCGTAGCTGATTCGTACCGATACTTAGTCACTGTTTCGGCTTTATAAATCTTACAAACTTTTCTTCAATGTAATAAAATATATCGTTTTAAGAAATTGTAGATGTCGATTTATTAATAATAAAAAATATTTTTGAATTTACTTGATGTGATTAAAATTTCAAGGTCGCATTTGTTTTACTTTGTAATATCTTTTTTTTATTTAATTATAAAAAAAAAACAAGAATTATTACTTTATGACCAAAATTTATATAATACTAGTTTACAATTTGAAATATATTTTCGAATACATAGACTAAAACCAAAAGGGTTCAACTTATGTTGGTCGGTTTACAAAAGGTTCATAAAGGCATTGTCCAAAACAACATTACGTAGTAAGCAGTCCCATATAAAAGGTATCCTCGAAATGAAATGTCTACCTGTGCGGATCTCCTCTTTATTTATGGCCAGTGTATTATACCGAGCTCTTATAAAATGCAAGAAAAACCAGGCTTTACACGAATGTTTTATAAATGCATGACATTTTGTATTAAATTACGTAATAAGACTGTTAGTTTTTTATTTGTAAAAATGAGTGAATCTGATAATAATATATATCAATAATATCAATATCTTCTTCTTCTTCGTCGTTACACTTTTGTCAGAGCGGTCGTGGTCGCCATGAAGTATTATAAATTGTTTGGCGCGGATGTTATTCGCCTCACGAGCCTTCGCCATATGTCCATGTTAGTGGTGAGCCTGATGCATTCATGCAAAGGACCGCCAACAGTTGTTTTTATTCGGTCGGTCCATCGCATAGGCGTCCTTAGACGTGGTCTGGTGCCATCCACCTTGCCTTGAATAACAAGAAGCTCTATGGAGTTATTTCCTTGCCGGGATCAATATATTAATCAAAATATAATATATGTTAATAATATCAATATTTTAATATATTGCCAACAAAGGAATCCTGTCTTCTTCATTATATAAAATGGACCAAAACGTTTTTCCAGAGACTGAATTACGAGATATGGTGAAAGAAGTTGATCAAGACGGTAATGGAACGATCGAGTTTAATGAGTTCCTACAGATGATGTCCAAGAAGATGCGCGGATCAGATGGAGAAGATGAACTCAGAGAGGCTTTCAGGTATACATTTTCCTTAACTATCTTCTCTCAGAAGGGCTATTCCACACCTTCCTAGAAAAGCAAGTAAAAAACTATCGAAGTCAACTGAATACTTAATATAAAATATATATAGTAATATTATAAAATAACCAGCACTTGGCTCGCGGCTTTCGGTTAAACGTTATAAAATAACCAAAGCATGTTAATTATGTCATATTTTATTTGTCATAAGGCGTGAAGAAGTAACAAATATTTACAACATACACAAGCTTTTGAATGTATGATATTTCGGCGATTATTTTTTTATTTATTTTTTTTATATTTGCCGGGAGGGCAAATGACTCTACTCCACCTGATGTTAAGTGGTAGTAGAGTCCAAACGCGAGGACGGCCAATACAGTCAGGAAGAACGTTCTGCACTAGCCGCCCTCGCCTTGCCGGCCCGCAAGATGCCTCTTCACGCCTCGTTTGAAGGAACCCGGGTCGTAAGAGGAGGGGAATACGTGAGCTGGTAAGGAATTCCATTTTTTTGAAGTGCGACAAAGAAAGGAGTTGCCAAATTTCTTTGTGCGCGATGGAATTGATGTCACTGTTAGTCGGTGACATCTAGAGCCAGCACGCGTAGACTTGTGAAGGAAGGGGGAAGTAGGAATAAGGGAGAATAATTCCTCGGAACACTCGCCGTGATACAGTCGATAGAAAGCGCTCAGCGCTGCTATCTCTCGACGCAATTGTAAAGGCTCGAGGGTGTTAGTGACCTTTACGTCGCCAATAATGCGGACCGCACGTCGCTGCAACCGGTCCAAGGCCTCAAGTAGGTACTTAGCGGAGCCATCCCAAAGGTGCGAGCAATATTCAACGCAAGACCGTACCTGTGTTTTGTACAGCAGGCACAGTTGTTGTGGCGTGAAAAAACGCCGCACCTTGTTCAGAACTCCGAGTTTCCGTGAAGCTGTTTTTATCACAGCCTCGATGTAATCCCTTGGACTAAGGTCGCAGCGAACGTCCATCCCCAGCATGGCGATTTTGCTATGTATCACCAGCGGAGTGCCACAGAGGGAGGGAAGAGGGGAAAATGGTGACTTTTTTGCTGTGAGAGCGCATACCTGTGTTTTCTTGGCATTGAACTCAACAAGATTATCTGAGCCCCATTTGGCGATAAGCTCTAACGTCCTATTGAGTTCAATGACAAGATCCTCCCGCCTCTCCCTAATTTCCGCTCGCCCAGCCACTGCGCGTCCGTGGTATCCACCATGCACTGTACTATCGTCTGCATAGCAATGAATGTTCCCGAGAGAGAGCATATCATTGATATGCAAAAGAAACAGAGTGGGAGATAGCACAGATCCCTGGGGGACCCCAGCATTCACTACATAGAATTGTGAAGCGCAACCATCAACTAAAACACGAAGGCTGCGCTTGTGTAGGAAGCTGGCAATCCAGGTGCAAAGCTGGGCAGGCAGACCATATGCCGGCAGCTTGGAGAGAAGACTTCTGTGCCAGACCCTGTCGAAAGCCTTGGAGATATCGAGGCTGACAGCCAACGATTCCCCATGCTTGTCGATAGCTTCACCCCAGAGGTGTGTTACGTACGCTAGAAGATCACCTGTAGACCGTTTTGGTCGAAATCCGTACTGACGATCATTAATTAAACAGTGATCTTCTAGGTAATGGATTAGTTGGTTGTTAATAATCCGTTCCATCACCTTACAAAGTACTGAGGTGATAGCTATTGGCCGATAATTTGCCGGGTCAGACCGATCCCCTTTTTTGGGAACCGCTTGCACATTAGCTCTTCTCCAAGCCTCCGGCACACATCCCGAAGAAAGAGACAGTTGGAACAGGCGCGTTAATTTATTATTATTATTCTAGTAATTGAATATCAATGGATATACTGAATTATTGTAATGTCTGCTGATATACTATACTAGGTGGAGTATTTCCATCTGCTAGGACAACGATATGCTACACATAGTATGTACACGTGTAAGTCATCCCAAGCAGTTGCCCATGTGTAGCAGCAGCAAGTTATAGAAATAAATTACAACCCTACTTATCTAATAAACTATAAATAAGGATAAAACTAAACAATTTAATGCTTACTTTATTAAAGCCTACAACTAAGGAATAGATAATCTTTAAAATTCAAAACAATTTACATTACTCAAGAAGTTAAGACAAATAGAACAAAATTACAATCGAGTTAATAATTGCAACCTAAAGTCACAAAGTATTTAATATTATTAATGTAAATAAAATTAATAAAAACAATTAAAACAATCAGACGAAACGACGACAGAACAACGACATCGCAAATTGGAACGAAACGCGAATGCTAATATGTATGGCAGAAGGTCACTCTTCGGAAAATCTGGACACCGCGATTCAGAAATTGTCGTATTTACCACACCGCCATCTATGGGCTAAAATGGCTGTAACATAACAAAATCGTATAACAACAAGAATACGTAATTTTTATAAATTTTGATAGACTGAACCGATTTTGATGAAATAAAGATTACCTCGGACAAGCAGACATACAGACAAAAATAAAAAAAAATTATAATGTTTTGGTTTTAGTAACTTGCAAAGAGTCATATTAAGTTTAAACGAGGCAGTCATTTTTAAATCACAGACAAACACTTCAGTTTTATTTATTTGCATAGATATAATATAGATTATATTATAAGCATTTTTAAAATGCGTTATTATATTTTCTAAGAGGTCAATAAACTCTTTTTCTCTATTTCGTCGCTATGATTCATAATTTGCTAAATATAGCAGCAACTAGCACTTTATTGTTACTTTAAAAATGAAGCATGACTAACTAAATACCAATATGTACCATATAGGAATATGAACTTCAATCAATTCTACTTAAAAATTGATATCGGTTAGTCTTATTATATAAAATGCAATATTTATTAAATATAATTAAGATGTCACGCTAAAACATTTCAGGGTATTTGACAAAAACAACGACGGACTAATATCCTCAGTGGAGCTTAGACATGTGATGACCAACCTTGGTGAGAGGCTCAGCGAAGAAGAAGTTGACGACATGATCCGTGAGGCTGATCTTGACGGCGATGGCATGGTCAATTACGATGGTCAGTATTCTTTAATAAAGGTTAGGAATGAATTGATAAAAAAAAGGATTATTACAAGAAAGAAAGATTTTTACTTGGTGGTAGGGCTACTCATAACATATTCCATTTACTGATGGTAGGAATTTTTGCAAGCTCATCTGGATAGGTACCACCCAGTCATCAGATATTCGACCGTAAAACAGCATTACTTGGTATTGTTGTGTTCTGATCTGAAGGGTAAGTGGGCCAGTGTAATCACAGGCACTACGGACCAAGGTTGGTGGCGCATTGGCGATGTAAGCAATGCTTAACATTTCTTACAATGCTAATGTCTATGGGCGTTGGCAACCACTTATCATCAGATGGCTCATATTCTCGTACGTCTACCTATTCAATAAAAAAAAATCGAATAGCAAAACTTGTTCTGTTCGGTCTGAAGGGTGAGTGAGCGTGTGTAACAACAGTCACAAGGGATATATATATAGTTATATAGATCATCATAGTTTTCGAGTTTTATTCTTTTGCGATGTATCTTCTTTGGCGATGTAAGAAATGATTAATATTTCTTACACCGCTGCTGTCTATATTAAATTTAAAAAAAAAATCTTTTGTGGCTAGTGACAATACTTACAAATTACTTTTGAAAATTCTATTAAATACCTATGTATTTAGTTTTGACTATATCGAACAAAAACTTCATTTAAAAAGGTACTATTAACTTTATCACTTGTTTTTCTTCTTTAGCTGAACCTCTTAACCGCCGTTAAATTATTCGATATTTTGTCAATATCCTCATAAAAAACATTTTTTTTTTCTTTCTACAAAAGTTAATTTCTGATTGATATATATATTACAGCTCTTGATATATCGTTTTGGTTGTTTCAGAGTTCGTGACAATATTGACGTCGAAAAACTAGTATGCAGAGGAACAACCCAAGAGAGATCGTTCCCAACCGCGTCAGTGTCCGTATCCGGAACTAACCGAGCTTGGCGGGAAAGAAACTCTCATTTAAATGAGTCAGTGTAAACTCAGTTTGGAAGTGTTGTTCTTTAAGCATCCGGGAGTGAACATAATGTTACTGTGAAACGAAACGCCTAATCTCCCAACGAAGTTTTAGTTGCATGACGTGAGATACGAACGGCCTTTGTGGATGTACCTTTTACATGAGCCCTGGACTTAATCTATATTTTAATTCAATTAACGTCGTGTATTTGTTAGTTTTTTTTTCGTATTGAAATGTTGGCTCGCTAATTTTGTAGCGGATGTGATAAACTGCGTTATGTCTCTTTACATGACATTTAACATCAGTGAAGTTATTAAAAAGAAAGTTGGATTCAAATTTAGAACGCTAGCTAATAAGGCTGTTGCATGATTTGGATGTGCTTTGTTAATTAAAGCTATAACGCTTAATGTTTGTACGATCTTGTTAAATCAATTTATCGGGAAGTATAAACGGTATGTAAATAATACGTGTAATATGTCTGTAGATGTAAACGGGCCTTTAAGGCCGTTATGTTTGAACGTTGATGACGTACGCATTGATGTTTTAAGTTATAATACATGTATTGATATTTATCGGCATTGTATTAATATAATATATCCTTAGATGTTCGCAATTTAAAGCGGATTTTTTAAGGCCCTTTCGTATGAAGTCGGTCCATTAGATCACTGGAATATGCTGGAAAAGGCAAACCTTGATTGGAATTCGCTTAAAATATTCTTATTCGACATGTGTAATTATGGCACAATTGCCATATCCACTTAACGAATAATGTCTGAATATGATTGATTAATGTTAGTGGTGGATCAATATGATGGTCACGGTCAGTGTTCACTAAACCATGATGGCCCTTGGTCTATGACATTGGCCCCTTATAAGCTAGCATCGTAAGTACAAGTAGACTTTATAATGTTATAGATTGTAGTCCAAGAGCTGACAAGATATATTAACGTATTATAATTCTGGCTCACAATGGTATTTCATTTAAAAATAAACATATTTTGGTTACACTTATTCAATGCTCTTAATTTATCTAAAATCTAAAACTCAATTTCATTAAATATAAGTATGTTCCTAAGTACATATATACCCTATATAATTTGAAATACATTAGTAGGCTCTTGGTCTATAACGTTCAACACAAAATCATTATAAAATACTCCCTTAAAAAATATAAACGTGGCATTTTGATATTGGAATTAGAAATATGTCTGTATTAGAAAAAAAAAACAAAGGAATAGTTTTAAAAAGATAATCGGTTGTGTCCATTTTTAACCGTAAAATCAGCCTGTATACAAGTGTAATGATGATAGTAGAATTAGTCGTGTGTAATTGATTAGATTGTGATCTCCGTTAGTCTTCCAAATCGTGGAGGTTGACTTGACGTAACGTTTATAAATACTGAATGTGCTTTTACGATTTAGTAAATACCGCATCATTATTGTGTCATCAATATTTTTTTACACCATGTATAATGTCATGCATATTTTAAAACGTAATTTTTTGAACTCCTTTAATTTTTTTATATTATTTAATATCCTTTTTTAATATTATTTAATTATACAAAAAATAAGACTTATTCCCCTGGCAAATAACGTTGATTTTACATCCGATGTTTTTTTATTACATTTAAATGGTACTTTAAAATGAAATTAACGAAAACATTTTGAACTATATTAAGCTAAAACAATGATATGATTGATTGTTTATTTTAACATTATAATAATAAATGTCACGATAATCGAAATATTCTAATAAAGTTAAATAAAGATTATATTATCATATGTAACTTCATTTAATCCATTTACAAAAACAAATGTAAAATTTTAATGAATAGTGTTTATCATAATCGTTGTTAATATATAACATATACTATTGATTATTGTATTAATAATAAATGTGTTCTAGATTGCATTATATATGTTTAGCAAAGCCCTGTTATATTCAGTAGTATATAATATGCAAGATTATGAAATCTATAATAAATAAATGATAGCCTATAAATGGGCTTCCTCTTAATTACATAAGATTGTATTTATTTATTTATTTAAGTTAAAATATATAATTTATTTTATGTACAATAAGGACAATAAAACATTTCTCGTTCATGTCAATTTAACAGATACAAAAAAATTAAAAATATATCTCTGGATTTAAAAAATATAATTAATATATCGCATATCACGAGCAATAAATAAATAAATGAGTGATAATATTTTTATTTATTATAATTAATGGATACAAAAATATATTTACATTTAAATATTAAATTATTTTACATTTATTTTTATAATAATAATTTTAAAATAACCTCATAATTATTGAATATATTTAATCACATAGCTATAAATATTTGTATATACATATAAAAGTGTTCTATAAAATAACTAATTCATACCATACTAATAAAAATTATGTTCATGATAATTACAATCTAAGAATACACGTTTCATTTATTCTGAATTCATTTATTCATATAATATAATTGTTTGAGAACGATAACCATACTGTAATTTTAATCAAAAATATCATCACTGAGTGTGTGATTCCTAATTATGAAAGAAATATTGGCAAATTTATTAATTGTGAAACAATATATAATTTTATTAATATTATTATATAAAATAATATATACATATTATGTATTATGCAAAGTAGATTGGTGTATCTAGTTAAATGAATTTACAAGCTTCGTATGAGAAAAGACATTTTAATAAAATTGATATGTGAATTTTGATGACTTTCAATGCCCTAAAATATTTTTTATGTATATTATTAGTTATATAAAAGTTTGTCTATATATTTTTAACAAAATCACGTGTGAATGGTTAAAAAATATTTTAACAAAAAATATCTAATACTTATTTAAAAATAGACTAAGAAGAAGGAATTATTTTTTATGTGGATCTCACTAAGCCCATATTTTTTAAATTTCTTTTTACCTAACTCCATCAAGGTACATTGGTGTAATCCTTATTATTGCAGACAGTTGACTTCGTTTTGTCCCTATAATATTATAGGGACGATGGGGAAGACGAGTATACGGTACATATAACCATGCCGCCGTGTGTGTGTAACTGCTTTCATTTACTTATTTAAGTTACATAATCACAAGTATCTTGTATACTACTTACACTACGTACTTGTGCACGGTGAATTCTAAAATGTGCGACTTTGAACTGTTTATAATTCTCAGTTTTAAGGAAATTTCGCTTAGATTTTTAGATATCTTCCCAATCTTATCCTGGGCAATTACATTAGAATAAGCAAAAGGGCTACAACATTTCCTGTACAGTGCACCGCCTATATTCTGGCACTATATTTTGATACTGATTACTGTGCCAGAATATATAGACGATTGTGCCCCACTTACAATTTGCGCGTTTCCAAATTGCATTTTATAATAATATGTTCTGCCCGCGGCTTCACTTGCGTTTGCGAGGGGAAGCGTTGAAAGGTTGCCTATGTCCTTTTATTATGCGTACCCCTGACAACGTGCATGCAAAATTTCATGATCGATTTAGTTTAGAGCGTAACAAAGAAACAAACTACCTACTATTTATATTAGTAGAGATAAATAAAATATACAAACAAAAATAATAGTGCCCCAAAGACGTTATTTCCGATTGTATGTATATTCAGTATTTCATAACAAGTCACTATCACATTCTCGCTTATATATATTTATAAAATAAATATTAAATTAGCAGTGATTATAATTAAATTATAACAATGAAGATTATCTCGTTATATAACATTATTTACATTATGACATAAAGAAACATACCGCTGATAATGATATTAAACGGATTAACTGTGATTATTATTATAAGTGAGACTTAAGTATTTTCTACAATATTTATAGGCCACCTATTAAAGATTGTAAGGTCATACGGATATCTATTAAAACTTTTACGAATAAGAGAGGGTTCAGGATATTTTTTTGATGTAACACATCTCGTGATATGCTCCGCTTATGACTCGGTGAATCTCTTATAGGATAGCCTCAATGTCACACTGCCTGGCTAAAGCAGCCCTTTGAGGAGTAGATTTGGTGCTTATTTTATCAAGCTGGTCCAATGTAGGTTGGCTTATACACTTGAGGCAGAATAACAGTTGAATTAGACGCATTCGGATTTCCTTGCGATGTTTTTATTTTACACGACTTTACACGATTTACGCGTTCTAACAACTGATCCATCTCGGCTAAGGTTATGTAGTTAGTTCATAGTTTATAAGACTGCTGAACTCGGTCATGGATTAAACCCCCGAGGCAAGCCAATGTGTAAAATTTGATTGTTTTTTTTCTGCTAATAATTGAATTTGTTTTCGATCCAATCTTAAAAATTTTGAAAAACAACTAATAACCCTTCACATAAGTCAACAGACACGTTCGTAGTTGTTTAACTAATAACCCTTCACATAAGTCAACAGACACGTTGCTAGTCAATGAATTATTCATCTGGACTGTACGACGTCGAAATTTAATAATCCTGAAACGTAGACTTTACTTCGCTAATAAATATACAGGCGCTTTAAATAACAATTGATGTAAACTAAAGATAAGATACACATAAGTCACGGATATCACGTCTATGGAGATACGAATACGACAAAAAAATGTTTTAAAATGTTGAAATCGACTTACTGTCCCAGTACGTGATGCGTAAATTTATCGTGTATAAGAACGGACAATATTAAGGGCGGATGAAATAGAACGTAATTTTAATATATAAATGTATTTGTATTGCTAATTAATAAGTATAAAAATCACGTTTAATATAATAAGTATATATGTGTCTTTTATCTCATAAAAGTAATGGGTTTTTTATATTATTTAAATAATCATAAAATCACGTTTTTGCAAGCCTTTTATTTAAGCAAATATTTTGTTTTATTTTAAATTCGCTTATCCGGTTTATGAATGTGACATCACTTGCGCACGCGCAACTAGACTCGACCAATCGTGTGTCGCGCTCGGCACACGCCTGTCACGCGTCATGCGCCTGCGCTGTGGCCGCAGGGTGTCGAGTACATAATTATGGAAAGAGACATGTATTTTATAAATTAAATTAAATTATTTTTAAATAAATTCATTTTAAATAAAAAATAAATTTTAAATAAATTTTAATGTGTGTAGTTTATTGAGCAAAGCAATCACTGTGATTAGTTTGTTTAATAAATGTCCAAGTGTGTATTTACTTTCGCTATATAATTTGATGATTCATTACAATAATTATTATATGCAATTACTTAATAAATATCTAATCTCGTATATACTAGAAATCAATATAACCACATTGCAGGATATAACTGTATGTACATTGTACATACTTGTTAGCAACGAGTCTTCAATCAGTCTATGAAATACATAAAAGTCGACTCCACGTTTGTCCACCATCGACACGTTTCAATCTCAAGAAGGCACGTCCCGGTCTCCAAAGATAAGTAAATTAATTCAAATAAATGAATATTTTTCTTATCTTCAGTCTGTATTATCTGACTTATAATAACAAGCATAACTTAATGTATAAATATAGATATATAGTGATATGTTATATACATTAATAGCTAATTTTATTTATATACCGTTCATATCTAAAGAGATTTGTCGTGCCTTGCTTTATTTCATACAGATTTCTAAAATAACTATTGAAATTTTAATATTTCGATCGATTTTGATATTTTTTGTAAAATTTAGCTTGTTTTTAACTTCTTTTGCTACATACTATAACTATAGTTATAAATATGAAGGCACTCAAAATTGTGCTGCTCAAAAAACGTGCATTCAAGAGAATTAAGGTTCGAGTATCACCTTAAGTGATTAATTTTTCTTTAGATTTATGGGACAAAGTTCCAATGATTATATTGTAAAGAATAGTAACAATGCTCGTTTTTAATTAATTACTTATTTTCATGCTTATGCTTCATATTTGACGTCCCGTTCATTTCGGCAACATTGTTTTTTATTTCAACATTGCATCTTTCAAATATTTTAAACGAACAATTTCGAGGCTAGGCTAGGCTTATTTCTAGGCGAATATCCTAATAAAAAAAATATATCAAAAATATTACTCATAAATTTGTATTTACGAATTATCTATAAGATTGAAGCCGAGATGGCCCAGTGCTTAGAGCGCGTGAATCTTAACCGATGATCGTGGGTTCAAACCCGGGCGAGCACCACTGAATTTTCATGTGCTTAATGTTTAATTGGAAACCTGCATGTGTCTAATTTCACTGAAATTCTGCCACTTGTGTATTCCACCAACCCGAATTGGAGCAGCGTGGTGGAATAAGCTCCAAACCTTCTCCTCAAAATGGAGAGCAGGCCTTAGCCCAGCAGTGGGTCATTAACAGGCTGACACTGTACACCGTATAACATTGAAATCTTATGAAAATAATTTCTGAATAAGATATTATAGTAACACCTGTAAATATAGGGGATATTATTTGGAGATTTTTTGTGTAGCAAGTGAAACAGAATAAATATTCTGTTAGTTGAAGTTTTCAAGACAACTTTCCGATGATAGATAATCGCATGGTGTAAATCTAGAAAAAAAATATATCTTCAATAAAACTTAATAATAAAAATCAATCCAATTGAAGATGACAGGCTGTTACCGAAGGTGACAAACCTTCGAGTTCATTATCATTATCCTTTTCTCGTCCACTGCTGGACATAGGTCTCTCCAATGGCACGCCACTGAGCTCGATCCTCAGCTCTCAATCTCCAACTGCTACCAGCCACCTTGCGTATATCGTCACTCCACCTAGCTGGAGGGCGTCCCACGCTACGTTTGCCGAGGCGTGGTCTCCACTCCAGAACATGTCTACTCCAACGGTCGTCGGTTCCGCGACATATGTGTCCAGCCCATACCTTCCAGTTATGTTCGAGTATATAAGACTACTTGCAAAGCCATATATGTAAATCTACATCTGTATCTATATATCTATATACCGTAATATTATATAAAAACCTTTTATGTGCCGTTGAATTTATGTAAACCTGTGTTTGAACGATGTTGTCACTATTCGACAATGATTTTAAGAACAATAACATTGTAACAAAACATTTGTGCAAATGCGACGTGTAATTGTTTAAATTTATAATACAAATGTTTTAATGAAACGTACCTATCTATTATCTATTTTTTTTATTTTTTTTCCACCGATTTTTGTGTATTCTTATGTATTGAAATATCATTATTCATTATTTATCTAAACGAACTAAGAAACCTTCTAGAGAAGGAAAACTATAAATAGATTATAAACAGATATTCATATGTAATTGCATATTTATTTAAATTGATTCGAACATAGAGTACGCGAAATGTACAATAATAATTAATATAACCTTAAATATATATGTCAAGTATTTTAAGCAAACCAACGTTTCCTACTTCACACAACCATTGCATTTCCTACCTATCACAACCACTCTTTGGAATCAGCTTTCAGCTGCGAATTTTCTGAACCGATATGACAAAGAAACCTTCAAGATAAGAACCTACTCATTCCTTAAAGGCCAGCCACCTTCAAGCCGGTGTTCCAGGTGACCAAGGTCGGAGGTAGTCACTTTCCATCAGGTGAGATCTATTAAATTTGTAAATATATCCGAAGACATCGTGAGTAAATTCAGTCAAATATAGTTTATTTTTATAAATAAATGACTTATGTCACATTCCCTTGGCCAATTTAAAATAAAAAAAAAGTTACAAAGTACATACAAATGAGTGACCGAAATGAAAATGCTCTCACGAAGCGGGGTCAAAGTCATTCGATACCTTTACAACAATCGGGTCGCACGATTCCAATACACAGACAGATCATTTAATGTTCTATAATACTCAAGGGCCATTCCTTAATATTATTTAACCTTTAAATGTTTAATTGCATTCATAAATAATTAATTGTTCGAATTATACATCTTTCGATGAAAGACAAATTTTAAAATTTTGAGGGCGTCTTAAATGTATGACGTTCGAGTAAAACGATTCTGAGATTGCATCCGTTTTGTAATATGTATATCTAATTTATAAATTTAATATATTAATTTAACGATCTATTTTTTCTGGTGGTAGGGACTTTGAGCAAGCTCGTCTGGGTAGGTACCACCCACTCAAGATATTCTACCGCAAAACAGCAGTACTTGGTATTGTTGTGTTTGGTTTGAAGGGTGAGTGAGCCAGTGTAATTACAGGCACGAGGGATATAACATCTTAGTTCCCAAGGTCGGTGGCGCATTGGTGATGTAAGCGATCGTTAAATTTTTCTACAATGCCAATGTCTATGGGCGTCGGTGACCACTTACCATCAGGTGGCCCATATGCTTGTCCGCCTACCTATACTATAAAAAAAATCTAATAAATGTAACTGTCCGCCTCGACTTTGTATATGTAGAACTCATACAAAGTTTTGTCTCAGCAGATTTGGTTGCACGTTAATCATATGATATGATAGTCAGGGAAACAATATTATATGACGATACATATAGATTTGACCAAATATTATAATCAGTTTTTAATTTTGAAATGTCAGTTTTATTTAATTAAGAACACGATGTTTTAAAATGATTAATTTGTATTATTTAAAATAAGCTAACACATTGCCCCAAAGATATCGATAAGATCGTTCTAAAGTTTTATCTTTTGACCGATTTCTGATTATAAATAACACAAGTTCTTTACATATAAAATTAATTTGTGCTGTACATAGTTCCTATTTCATGTATGTAAGTAATAACAATAACATAATATAATTATTATTAATAAATAAATAATCTCGTGATTTCTTTAGAATCTTATATTGAAATAAAAATGGCTTAGAAAAATATGTTTGCACAAAAACAAAATTATTATATATTACATGCTTATAAATTTCTAGTGATGTAAGTTAATTTAGTGACCCTAGAACCATGTGAAGTATCGAATTTTATTTTATTCGTCAAACTCATTACAATTATGTACCCTTATATACTTAGATTAACTCAATCAATATTTATTCAATAAGGCTATTCTGCAAGAACAAACTCGAAACTCACCGCAGAAATCGGAAAGTGATATGCGACATAGACCATAATAATTATAACATTTCAAAAATACATTCGTCGAAATAGTATATCAACATAAGTTGATTGTCAAAATTTCATGGGAAAGTAATGAAGCTAAATCTTACAGAAAGCAGTCATCAGCAACATCTCACGTATTCGGAAAAGAAAACAATGTCGAAATTGCAATCGGATACAATGTTCGTTCTTTTTTACATCGATGATCATATAAAGATATTATATGTATAATATCTTTATCAATTCCAATTATAAAAAAATACAATCAAGGTCGGTAATTCAAGCAACAATAACCCGAGGTACTAAAATACTCCGTGAAGGACGAAGAGTATCAGTCAACGATGCAATACTATCACAATGGCCTGGCGAATCATTCACATCCTTCTTAAGATGAATGGCGCCCACACAATAGTGTGATATGGACGAGTAAACAATATAGTCAGTTTACTGTTTTGATGATACGATGGGAGGTCCTAAAGTATACGGAAAGGAGCGAATACAGAAACTCATTACAGTATATAACATATCGTCAACCATATGACGTCGTTTATATTGATCATGCAACGAGTCGATTCGAAAGATAACTCCTTTGATAAATTTTATTTGAAGCCAAACCATAACAAATCAGATGGAATTCGCGTATGGTACTCACTACCATGATGATTATAATTGTTTAGAAGTGATATGGTCTAATTAAACGAAGATGAGAATCCATAGAAGATGACCCCCTGAAGTTTGATAACACCACTTCAGAGAGTGTTGAAGAGTCGAAAAAATGGTATCAGAAAATACTCACGTATTTTTAGGCTTCTAGATTAAAATTTTGACATGTTAAAAGTTATTACAAGATACCCATCTTACAGCCGACAATAGTCACGCCTTATAGAAATTAAGCAAACTTTTCAAACTTTGTGGTGAGGATTTTACACCAATTTTGCAATTAGGCTGATTAGCGGTAGGTACTATTAACCCGGTAGCCTTAGTACTAAGTCAATAGGATTATGACTTAAAAAAATATGCGAATCAAAGGAATATTATTAAAAATACCAATGAAAAATATATAAATAAGAATATGAAGAAAAGTATATAAAATTAATGACCTAAATTAAATATATCCAATATGTTTTTGTTAAGATAGATAATTAATACGAAATTTTGTTTGTTAAAAAATGATCATTTATAAAATTAGTGTCAGATAAGATGTCGTGCGTCAGTCACTTCTTCAAGACAGTGTAGGCCCACGGTGGTCAAGCGTGGTACATTTATACAGCGTGTTCTAAAAGTTTAGTTACATAATAATATAAATCATTTGTGGTGATAAAAGTTTTTTTGTACATTTATATTAAATTTGATTTGTTCTATTAAACTGAAAATACTTTAAACAAAAGTTTCTCTTCTGGGTAAGTAAAACATAGTTTTAAAAATATTTTTGATTGTACTAGTAAAAAAGTGTTAACAAAAAGTGCAAGAGGCAATCATTATTTCTGTAATTTTTTTTTGCTGACCTAAAATCCAACATCACGTTATATTAGGATATATTGGGACTGTTAAATTTTTTATAAATTATGTTGTGACCTCACTTATAAAAAGTTTATACTATATTTGAGTGTCTTATTGTATTAGAAATAGAAAATAACCTTTACTAAAATTATGCAAGCTGTTTCATTGTTACCGTTTCATAATTACATTACCATCTTGTTTCTCTTCAGGAAAAAAACATCAGTGGTTTGCATTAAGTATTATATTTAAATTATTTGCAACTAAAGTAATTATTAAATGTAATATTGCCGGTCATGCAAAAGCATAGACATGGAGGTCGGGCGCCAACAGGGCCTTGTAAGGGAGGCGCTCTTATCTCATTCATTCAACTCGTTACTATTAAAGCATTTAGAAGCATCAAGTGTTTTTTTTACTGTGAAACAATGCTACTACTACTACTATGTTCTAGTATAGCCAAAAAAAAATTGCCAACTAAATAATAAGCGGTTGAACCATCTTGCGCTGTATACAAAAAACACTTATAAGGAAAGTCTGGAATATCAAATCAGCCTGTATATGTACACAGTCGACATTTATAAATCGCAACTTGTAGAGATAAGTGACAGTTAGCCGACCACGCCCCCTCAGTTACACTGAAATGTTTACTATCCTGTGCGTCCTGACCACAGTAGGCGCTGTTCAGGGAATATATTATGGTAAGAATTTAAGTATTTTCGGGTCCGTTTTCTTATTACATAGATGATAAAAGCTTGGGCTTATTATACGTTGATTGTCATTAAAGTGAATAAATAATAATTTCAACAATTATATATTTACATGTAATATTAGATCTTGTATGTTGTGAAAATGATGCTTAGAATACTTGAATAAAGTTTGTTTTTAAGTGTAAATTTTAATACAAATTATGAATTTAATACACGTACATTATATTTCACGGACGAGCATATGGGCCACCTGATGGTGAGTGGTTACCAACGCCTATATAAATTGACATTGTAAGAAATGTTAACCATCGCTTACACCAACAATTCGCCACCAACCTTGAGAAAAAAGAAATTATGTCCCTTGTGCCTGTAATTACACTAGCTCACTCATCCTTCAAACCAGAACACAACAATACCAAGTACTGCTGTTTTGCGGTAGAATATCTGATGACTGTGTGATACCTACCCAGACGATCTTGCACAAAGTCCTATCCTGGTGGTAGTAGAATATCTAATGTATTAGGTAGTAGAAAATATATATATACTAGCGCTTAACCACTCATATATAGTTTAACTCGATTCATTATAACTAACCTGCGTGTAAAAGGTACCCGTATACAAATAATCATGGTGCTAGCCCAAGGCTGTACGTTGATATGACAGTCAATCATTTACATATATATAAAGATGTACGTGTGTTAAATTCTCGCCTTACATATCTCGAGAGTAAATAATGATAATTATCGATGTAAGACCGGTTTCACACTATGAATAATTATGTAACTTTGTCGAAACTGATATTTTTTTTTCTTTGTAGAAATCGATAAAGTCATTTCTTGTCAACGCAAAATCGTTGACTTGTATAATTTATAAGTTTATTACAATGTTATTTTCGTTATTATTACATTATTTAAAGATAAACGAATCATTTATAGATATAATTTAAAACAAAAATATCCTTAAGTATAGAGAAGCATTATGCCAAGCAGTGGGACATTGGCTTATTACTAATTATGAAAATATTTAAGTTTTCAGTACTAAGGCATGTAGAGAAGCCCTTGAGGATAGTATCCACTTTTTCAATTACTAAACATTGGCTTATACATTTCATAACAGAATATCATCCAATACAACCGTGTTCCCTCATAATGTTTTCCTTAACCATTTATGTAAAACTCATTAATTAAAAACACACATTAAACACATGAATTTGCACTAATTTATACCCGTAACCTTCGTTTGAGATTAAATAACTGTAAATGAAATGCATGCTGCATTTATGCAGCTATGTAATGTCCCAGAAATGCCAACACCTGTTTACTTTATTCAATACAGAATTACTCTCACTTATTGATGGTTAATAATAATATTAATATCCTGAGACATTATTCACACACGGCCATCTGATCCCAAACTAAGCAGAACTTGTACTATGGAAACCAGACAACTGTTAACGATCACCAAATACATATTATATATAATAATAATCATATAGGAATTATAAGAACAAAATACATACAAATATAGTGTAAAGATTTTATAAAACCAGCTGGAACTATTGTTTTGATTGTCGTACTATTTTAAAATATATAATTGAATTAAGTTATATATTTTTTGCAAATAGATATTACCGTTTTCACCTTGCAATTCAGATCTGTAGTTTTAGAGATGAAACGTACGGTATAGTGGATCGGATATTATATAACTTGACTTGATTTTATATTAATTTTATTATTATATTTGTTAAATTTTTATAAATATTAATGCATATGTGTGTGAGTAATTGACTGTGTTAAATAAAAATATATACATACATTTTAATGGGAGACGGGTTGGTCCAATGGTAGGTGGCGTAGAAATTTTATATAAATTTTAATATAATATATTCCTTGGTAAACACAATTCATAAAACTTATTAATCTTTATTAGCTGTTAATCTAAATACAAGTTGATAAGAAATGAAGATCAAAGTAATAAATTAATTGTGTGTTTATGAAACGATATTGTGTAATTACTAGTAATTACTTATAACTATTAGTACTAAGCTTAGTTGCAAACATCCAAATATCGAAAACAAAATCTGGCATAAACAAATCAGGATGTAACCTCTTTTGTCAATACATTTGTAACATATATTTTATCTCTATATATTTTTAGTTATACTCACTTAGTTACTAATACTTATAGTCTATTCCAACTACTAGATGAGCACAGATAAGTAAACAATTTTATAGTTACGCGATATAATTGGTCGAGATCTTTATGTACGATTTTCATTATGATTTCGACAATAAAACCCGTATTGAACGTCTGCGAAGTTAATTTATCAAAGTAACGTATCACTAGGACTGTTTTTGCGCTAAAAACGTTTCATAAAAATCGACCTTGAGCTTTTAACTTCAATTCTAAATCTTTTTTTTTTTAAATAATAAAACCATAATTTATTAAATTATACATAAAATTAATTTCACGCATTATGAAATTAACATATTATACAGGAAATCAGTTTTTGTTCAATATGGCATATTAAAAATGTAAGGTTCCATTTTGTTGTTGAAATGTCAATTCATTGACGACAGAAATATAAAAAATAATGATCAACTAAATATTCGCTATACAACGTTTAAAAGAGAAGGAAAAATTTAAGTAAAGTAATGCCGACTTCAGACAACAAGTGACAATCGCAGTTCGAATTTTAAAAATAAATTAAGGTTAACAAATATCTGTTGACAAGAACGTTGGCAGCATTACATCGTAACTATCACGGGCTTCTTTTTTTTATTACTTTTTTAGGCGGGTAATTGTTATCTGCCAGTATCAAATATAAATGTGATCTATAAATGATTTTTATCTCATAATTAGCTAATTTGAATAGTTCCTTTCGTGTTTTGATAAAATGTCGTTAAATTTATAATTTTGTGATTAATTACTTTTAGTTGATATTTTATTTCTGTCCTAAAATAATAATATATTCAATTGAAATGCTTCTAAGTATTATTTTTGGGCCGTTGGGTCTTCCCTGAGCAGTTTTATTTGACGTCACAGATACTCCAATGAAGTAGTGCTATGTAAATATATTCATTCATTGTTTAAAGAGTGATTTAATGATTGACGCGTATAGTTTTAACAGCATAAGTTTTCCTCCTGTTTTTGGTAATTATTTTATACTAATTTCGGCCCTCGGCTTCGCTCGCGAATTTCATCAAATCGTTTCAGTGGTTTAGCCGAGAAATCGTAAGAGACAGACAGAGTCCCTTTTGTGTTAACAATATTAACATTTAAAAATTTAATATTGTAATTGAAATGAGTAACTACTGCGTTTTTTGTCGGTTCTTCTCGGTAAATTCTTTATTCCGAACCGTCGTAATCTTCGTCGCGGTACTTTAATATAATTCTGCGTCCATTCGAAACTGCTTTATGAAAGTTTACTTGTATAAGATATTTTGATTTTATTTTATATTAATCTAAAATATAAATTTTCATCGTATATAAGAAATATGTTAAAGTATAATATGTTTAATATAGATTCCAAAGACTGTTTTTTATGGTAGTTCGTTTCTAGGCTATAACTACTATTTAAGATTTTTTTCTTTGTTTAATTTATTTTCTCAAATAAAATCAAATGCCACAGACGCCTGTCTATTGTCTATGCCTTTGGTGTATATCTTTTATTGATTTCATTCATTATTATTGATGTCTATGCTTCTATTTCCAGATATTATCGCAGTCTAAATTTTAGGACACGTGGTTAGCGTATTCGTAGGTTCTGATGTTCTGAACAATAATTGAGTATTTGTTCAAAACTACTTTTAAGATCTTTATCATCTAGCCGCTAGATCAAAGAGGTAATGATTTTATGAATTATTTATTGGGATAGAAGATAATTATGACTTACATCCGGTAGCTAATGAAATCATCGGTATCTAATTATTTTAATAAATTGACATTAAGATACGACCTAAGCAAAAAAGTCTCATCTGGATATGCTTGTTTGACAACTTGCTTTATCAAATAGATTTGTATCAGGCTGTCGTTGGTAGAAATACATATTCAATATAATTTTTGGTAACACTTTTGTAACTCTTAAATATTTCCATGTAACATTTTTTTTTCTATTTGGCGTTTACTCTTCGTTGAAATGTCAGAATTCCGAGTGACGTTTATCGTTACCCGTGCTCAAGTCTTTGCTCGATAAAACGTTGTTACACCAATAAGCTCTTTGATTTGTACGATCAGAGGATCAATTCTGCTAGCGAATTGTAACTTTATTGCAATCGAATCGGGGCGTTATCTTTGCGGTTTATCCATTTTTTTATTCATTAATTTATTATATACTTACCATTGATGTATAAGTTTACATTTAGGTTTGGTTATGACATTAAGGCATATTGTAACGTCATATCGATTTGCTTCAGACCCGTCAAAGTTGAACTGGGATTGAATATGGAACGTATCGTTATCGTTATAAATTAGTAGAATTGGGCCCCAGGCTCTAACAAAATGTAGACCGTGGTGCTCGAAGTTCGGTTCTTGAAACGATGATATATTAGAGTGGCTCCTTGTTATGTTACAAGTTAATGCTCTACTTAATTGCCTATACTCACTTTTAAGATTCTAGAAGGATCAGTGGTTACGAGGTGACTTGTAACATCAACCGATTGTGGGTTCTAATCTTAACAAGCTCATCGTTTTGATGTGCTTTATTTTTACTACCTCGTGTATTAATACTATCTATTGTATTAATACTATCTCGTGCTGGATGCTGAATGAAAATGTGAAGAATCTTACATGTGTCGCATAAAAATCTTTATGTGCACCCTTAAAACCTTTACCTCAAGTAAAGGGAGCCTTTTGACTAAAACTGGGTTAATTACAGATTTGAGGCAACTCTTGTTACATACAGTATGTCATTTAGTATTATGATAGAAGTGAAAGAAAACCTTATGATGTTTTTATTTTTATTTAGTATGTTGGTTGAAATGGCCTTTGGCGAAAGGGTCAGCTTCGTAAAGTAGTCACCACCCATATACATTGACTCCGTAGGATATATTAACCATTCCTTACAGCATTAATGTACCTCAATTATTGCTTTGATAATAATCTGAGTAGTGATGTGATTGGTTTTATTAAGAACTGCCATTTATATTCATAAAATATATTTAAAAATTACCAAATCTAATATAACATAAGCGAAAGCAACTCTCTCTGTTTTACACTTTCACGGCTAAGCCACTTAACCCCAAGTTTGAACCATAACGCCTATGCACCTAACCCCTTTCTTAAAACGCGAGCGAAGTCACGCAAACGAGCGCATAAAGTTTGACTTTCAAAGATTGAAGTTAAAATTAGTTTTTTTTTCTTATTGTTAAAGTTCGGTGCATTTTTTTGCGGAATCACGAATGCAAACTGGGTATGGAAACCAGTTTTGAATCGCAGTCCACCACCAATGGCTACTCGAATTGGTGATACCGTTATATTGAATAATCTGTTCCGAGACATAAATACATCACATCAACCAACTCATTAATAAATTTAGTATTTGTGAGTAAAGTTTATAAAAAACTTTTGTAAATTTTAGAAAATTGTAATGATCGGATTTAAAAAAAGAAAATATTCTATAAAATATGCAATTAAAATATTTTTTTTTTGTAAATATCCCATGATAATATAGCACGTGTTTGTTAATCGGTCGCTTCAAATTAAACAAGACAGTTTGTTTTTACAAGCTTTTAATTAACTTCATCTATTTTGGGTAGGCTAAAAAACTAAATCTTGCATTTTGAAACTAGTTCCACTTAACCCATTATTTGTCAGATAAATTTTTTACACTTTTTGTATAATTTTATACGTATGTTAGTAATTTCGTATTATATTAACATATTATCTTCAAACAAAGTCAATAATAAAGAAATGTTTGTCTCCAGAATTTTGTTAACAAGTACCGAAGTCAAAGATCACTATTCTATATAGAAGCGTTACACTTACTTATTGATTGTCAAAAATCTTAAACCGAAGAGGAAATTGCGAAAAAACTCAGCGGGATTATTTTATCATCTCAAATTTTACAATTATAGGTTTTATACAATAATGGAATTATATATTATTTTATTTGAAATGGACAATACATTATATCAAGTAGTTATAATGTTATCTATTTGACATAGTATACAAATATATATTTTTTTAGAAAATGGAATAGAAGTCTAACTTTTAAAAAGTCTTAATTGTAGCATGGTTATCATAGTATATACAAGTATCTTACAAACAAGTATCTAGAATTGGATTCCAAATTCATTTCAGGGAAGACCCTTGCCCAGCAAAGGTAATATATTCATATATAAAGCGTGCCTGTATATATCTATATATTAAAGCATATATATGATAGTAAACATATCGATATTATATACAGACACGTATAAAGGGATCCTGATCAGTTGTAAGTAGTAAGATCGGCTGATCCGCAGTCGATAAAAGTGTGCTGTCTCGTGCGCACGAATCAGACGACGCGATGGCGCACGCGCAAGTGTTGATAGTATTACTAGCGATAAGTTATATTGGCGCAGGTAAGTCACTGTTTTTTTTTTTTTTTGTAAATGTTGATTTATTCTTTTGATAGTATTTGTAGTCACTTATTCCACTTCATATTGATATTTTTTTAAATGTTAATAGTCTGTCATTGCACTCGTCCATTAATTACGAGTAGTTCAATTACAATTATTTTGTTATTTTTAAATCGTTTTAATAATTAGAGGCAGTAAATATATATTTTTTATTGAAATATTTAATATTGATTCTAATTTTATTTTCATTATTTAAAAAATTTATTTGACGTTATAATAATCGTATAATTTAATTTAGAAAAAATCGTGTCAATTATATGAAAATGAAATCAATTTCATGATTTTTTTTTATCAACCGTCCGGTTACTTTATTGAACATTTTTGCAATAGATTTTTTTTTACGATAAAGTCTGTTTTTAATATAGTCGTAATAAAATTTCTTTCTCCTACAACTTTCGATTAAGCTTGTGATAACAGTGCGACATATTTTATGCATTATTATCTATCAAATTTACTGCGGAGTTACTATTGCTGCTTAAAAATATAATTAAAAAATATATAACTAAGTAGTTTCATAAAATATTTGATAATCCTATCCATCACCGTTTTTAAAGCGCTTTGCATATATTTTTTATTTAACGAAATCTTTTAATTAAATTATACTCATATATGTAATTTTTATAATAACAATTAATTTACTTGGTTAATATTCCTTACAGTGCCTATGTTGATGGACATTGGTAACCACTTACTATCAGGTGGTCCATTTGCCCGTCCGTTTAACAAACTAATTCTTAAAAAAAATACATGTCCTTGACATACCAATCCATATATTTTATTAACACGAAAGATTCCATTCGATTAGGTCGGCGTATGGGAGGAGTGTCCGGTGTTAAAAAGAATATTTACTTAGTCAGGATTTAAGCTATCTCCATTCCAAATTACATCCAAATCTAGGTGTTATATTGCGTAATGGTTAATAAGGCATTATGGGTATCAAACATCAAAACATTCATTTATACGATTACATATTATATAACATTAGTTCATTTCTCATTTTTCATTCATCATTTATTTCTATGATGTTTATGCAATATAATAAACTTTATAAAAGAAAATAATCTTAATCTTAGTAATCTGTGTCTACATAACTATATTAGAACATAACATCATGTAATGAAGTCTAATTAGACAATGTATATATCCTGTCTGAGCGAAATTAAATCCAGATCGGTCTAATAAATTCCAGTCAAGTGTAATCTCTGGAATGTTGGTATATCATTATGATTTTAATCCAAATTCATAACATTTTAGAACAATAATTTTACTAATAGTTTTTATTATAGTTCTTTATCACTTAATCTTATAAAACAATGTTTGTCTGTTTGTACGCGGTAAACTCAAAAACTACCGAACGGTTTTCCATACGGTTCTCACCGGACAAAGCAATTCATGGGGATGGTTTAGGTGTATATTTTATTAACCTTTTTTTAAAGTTGGCTATTCCGATTGCCGATTCCGATTTATGCCTATTTATTGAGATACAAACGTTCTATGTATATTCTTATTCTGCCTGAGCGAAGCCGGGAATGGTAGCTAGTTTAAAATTAAGTTTATGAAAAATAAGAATCAAGAAGAATTCGGCTCATCTCATTACTAACTACAACAGAGCGTCTTTGATATTCATACTTATTATAATTTATAAACGATATAGCTCTGTGGTTAGGATGTGTGAGCAGTGACCGAAGAGTGTGGGTTCAAGTCCATAATTGAGTTTTCATGTGCTCATTTTTTGTTATTTCTCTTGTGCTTGACGGTGAAAAGAGATGTGAGGAATAATATGCATGTAGGTGTCCGATATGTCATTTTTTTTCTTTGGGATCTCCTTTGCGGGTGCTTCCTCGCTGGAAGGCGAAGAAATTATTTCGGTTTTCTACCTGCTAAAACCCCAAGGTGTCCCCCTCGGTATTTGGCGTCGCCCGATAAATTCTTGTCGTATATGTATTTAACCCGCATAGGAGTAGCGTGAGGGAATAAGCCTTAAGAGGAGGCCTTAGCCCAGCAGTGGGACATTTAAAGTTTGTTACTTCTAAATAATTCGTAACATAAGTAATTGAAACGAGTATTTCTTCCAAATATATTTTCTAAGTTATGAAGACACTAGATATATATACATATATATCTGGATTTCGTAGTCAGGAAGATATCGTGCCCAAACCCATCATCCTAGATTAGTTAATTTGTACCCTTACCAACGACAGTGACGCTTTTGATACTGTTAGTAGTCCAATTATAGAATTTAATCCAATTATATTCAAACATTGTATAAAGAGTAAGAAACGAATTTTAAAAGAAAATAGATCACTCGAAAAACTTAATCTTCTTGAATTAAACATACGATCTTTGAACACGTATGGTTTTACCTTTTTAAAAAGGTATTAATCATTTGTATGGAATGATTCGAATTTTAATTTACAAAATCACCACATTCTTTTGGCCAACCCATCTGTGTAGGTACGACCCACTTATTAAATATTCTACTGCCACAAAGCAATGTCTATGCATCCTATATAATTTGATGATAAATGGTCATCACCACCCACATACATTGGCACTGTAAGCAATATTTATTTAAATCGCCAATAACCAACCTGCCTCGTTGGTCTAGTGGCTTGATGTAAGGCCGCAGACCCGGAGGTCCTGGGTTCAATTCCCAGGTCGGGCCAATGAAATTATATTAGGTTTTTCTGTCAGAAAATTCTCAGTAGCTGCCCGGAGTCTGGAAGTTGGAAGTGTGTTCACTCCCGTGCCTCGGAAAGCACGTAAAGCCGTTGGTCCTGCGCCTGAACTCTTTCCGGTCGTGTCGGATTGCCGTCCCATCGGATTACGAGAGTTAGGGAAGACAGAGTGCACCTGTGCTTGCGCACACACTCGTGCACTATAATATCTCCTGCGTAGTTGGCTAATCTCTCTTGAGATTGGCCGCCGTGGCCGAAATCGGTCTGGAGGACATTATTATTATTATTATAACCAACCTAGTAAACTAAATTGTTATATCCCTTATACCTGTAGTTAGATTGGCTTTCTTCTAACCGGAACGCTAGTTGTTCGAACTAAGTATTACTGTTTAGTGGGAGAATATCTGATGAGTGGGTGGTTCTTACCCAGACGGTCTTACACGAAGCCCTACCGTCTAGTAGTTTTCAGTGTCAATGTGTATGGACGATGGTGACCACTTACTATCAGTTGACCAATTTGGCAGTATCAATTTGTCAGGATCGAAACTACGAATTCAACATCGCTAAACGGCTAGTATAACATTCAGCTATTAAACCTAAAATTGTGAAATAATAATCACCTATCTACTTTTTTCTCATAAACCATATCAATACCAGTTACATAATACATTATATGTTCACTATAAATACAATTAAAGTATGAGAAAATTACAGATGTTATATTTTCGAAACGTGACTTAGATAACATATAAAAATACGTGACATTGTTACGTTAAAAGTGATAAAATTTATAAACATGATAATTATATTTTAGTGTGACAACATTTTATTATATTAGTCGGTTTATTATATAGTATATAAGAGTAGTTAAGTTCTAGGTAATAGTAGTTAAAAAAAAATCTTGTGAAAAATTGCATTTTTTTAGGAAATACATTAAGACAAACTTTGAAAGCAAGCTATACGTGCTTAAACCTGTAAGCATGACATATTCATCTCGATAGTATTTGTATATTTATAATAGTTTTTGTAACATAGGTAGGCAGACGGGCAAATGGTAAGTGGTGATCACCACCCAGACATTGAAGCCGAAGTAATACTAATCATTATTATTCTTATATATATTATAGCTCTGTTTTTTATTTTCTTTGTTGTTGTTATATTCGTATGTATGTATATTTTTGATTATAAATTTCCACCTTAACGAATTTCTGCTTACCCTAAAGTTTGACTGGTAGAGAATGCCTTTAGGAATTAAGTCTGCCTTTTGTCCTACTACACAATGTGGTGGTCAAAAAAGTTTTTTAATAAATAAATAATCATCCCTAACATCGTCAATGTGTGACCAACCTTGTGAACTAAGATATTATATCCCTTGTTCCTGTATGAACTAAGTTATACGTCCTTAGTGCCTGTAATTCTATTGGCTCACTCACCCTTTCAACTGGAACACAACGATACTAATCTGGCGGCACATTGACAGTGTATATGATTAATTATATTTATTTAGCCTATTTTAAGTAATAAAAATAAGTTGTATTTATTAAGGTTTTAAATGTTAAATATTTTAAATTTATATATATATATAAATTTAAATATATAAAATACAAAGAATAGCGTATCAAATAATTATACGTAAACACCGCTTGTAATTATACATTAAAAGAAAAAAGTAGCTACAGCAAATTCATTTAACACAAAATATAGATAAACTAAAACTTAATTACAAAAATATACAAAAAAATGTTTAACAAAAATATGTATATCTAAAAGTAAAGTATTTATGAAAAATTTAATCAAAATATTAAAAAAAAAATGTAATCCATCATTGCCCAGTGGATATTAGACGTATTTTGATCGAAGAATTCAAATCAAGTTCAAATCTGCGAAAGCAATATTGAATATTTCTTTCCGTCTATAATTCGTATTGTGATCGATATATATAATATACAAAGTAAATAAAAACAAGTTTACTTCCAACTTCGGATTAGCCCCACTATCAACGACCCATTTACACCACTTAAGATAATTATTATAGTTGTACAAAATACCTAAAAAGTTTCTAATTCGAATTAAATTAAATTATTATCATTTGTTCATATATATGGAAATGAGTTTGGAGATCAATGTCGTCATTAATACTTACGACAGATGCGACAAAAAGCCTTTGCACATAAAAGCATAACGAAAACGTGAAATTCACACTCGTCAATTATATAAATTTAAAACGGGTGAAACTGCGAAGCACGCCTACTAATTTAATAAAAAATAAACTTATATTGTAAAACCTTCTCCGAAACGCGATGCATGTTCTAGTGTAAAATTTATGTAGATATATATGTATATTTTATTATTGTAATGGTACCTCCATGGTGTGTGTGTGCCTGGATGTTTATCACCAGCCAGCATCACAGTCTACTTTTCCGGATTAAAAATGATAGAGATATAGTATTCATATGCAATATAAATATTGGTTTGCTAACCGATTATTTAAAAACCGTATATATATTGGTTCAATTAGCAAAAAAAGACTCCTCATTTCTAAGTATAATAATATAGGATTTATGTACATTTATTATGTACATAAATCTTTTTAAAAATACAAATAACTTAGGGTATGTCAAAAATAAATGAATTAAAAAAGTCTCATTTTCAAAAACCGAATCGATTGCAAAGGCATCCTCTACCGGTTAAGGGGAATCCTGCGCCTTAATGGATACATAAGTCGCAAAACTTCATTGCAAGTTTCTTTACGATGTTTTCCTTACTATTGAACACGAATCAGATTGTAAACACAATTTAAGTACAGGGAAAATTGTATCCGGGCAACCAGTATTTTTCAATTAAGAATCACGCGCTTAAAACACTGCATAATCATTAAATACTTTTGTTATAATATATATATTCTTACAAAAAATACATAACGACCGCATCTTTCACCGATAGTAATTTTTTAGACTTTTTTTTTAATTTTGTTCTTCTGAATTAGTATAATATAATTATTATTGAAAATTTATAATATGAATTTGCATATTCCGAACGTTCTTTTTCTACTCTCATAAACATTTTATTATTGATAACACTAAGCTCTTCAATAGCTAACAAAAAAAAGTAAAGAGATTCGGTTGATTAACAAAGAAGAAAAGGTACCGAACTGTTTTATTATTGCCTAATTTTATATTGATAAAAATTCAATGAACTTATTGCATGTGTTTTCAAAACGTTTAACGCTATTGTGATAAAACTAATATCACCTAAGTATTACTTAACTTCATATGATTAGTTTTAAACGTGTAATAATATGACAGGCATGATCTCATACGCTATACGGCAAATAGATATCGCGTAAAACTTTAAAATATCGTGACAAATTGACGTATTTTTAAAACAATCACCAATAATTTTAATCATGACGAGATAAAGGACGTTTCTTACTAGGAAAATGAAAACCAAGCACACGTAGTTACATATATATAGTTTTATATATATATAACTAAATATATGTAACTATGTATGCTTGCTTTTCATTTTACTAGTAATATATAGACGATGATATTATATACTATAGATACTGTACTAGACTTGATGTTGGGTTTTAGACAGACTTAAAAGTTCGTTCCTTTTTAAAGCAAGAGTTTTCCTACAAGTAACTTACTATTTTTAGTGAGGCAGACCAAGATGGCTTGGTTGTTAAAACAGGTGAATCAAAGCCGAAGATTACGGTCACGAATCCAAGATCAAGGCATGCACTACTCAGGCTTTATATGTTAAAATTGAATTTATATTAAATCAAGAGCTGATAAATTAAACCATTGCGAAGAAACCTGCTCGGGTCCATTGAAAATTCCACCTTTACCAAATAATGTATTAACCTACTCAAACGGAGAGATCATTGTCCAGCAGTGGAATATTTACATCTGATTTATTATTTATTATACGGCCAATATAAATATGCTGATGTTGCATTAATAAACTTACAGTAGGATAGTCGTGAATTTAAAAGTTATAAATATTTACTTAAATGAAATCTCGTAAGCCGTGAAACGATTTTACCTTAATGTAAATAAGTCGCGTCCTCCTTCACCTCAATCCTTTTATGTTTTAAAACATTTTTTTAATGTGTTAATTTGCTGGCAATACTGATCAAAAATCTAAATATATATTATTAAAGCACGTACTTACAAGTACTTTTGAAACGTAATTTTACAAGGATAAGTTTAAACTTATCCTTATCCTTAATCTTAAAATTACGATTCAAAAGTATAAGGTTGGCGTTTAACTTGGTTTGATCCTGTAACATTTTTAAGTAAGTAAAAATATATACATTTTGATTTTTAAGGTAATGAAAAAAAAGGTTGGAATAAAGATTCTATCTTGTCTCTAATTTGACAATCAATAAATTTGTGTAATACTATTTTATTAAATAATGGAATTTGAATTTGAATCACCGATAAAAACCAGTAAAATGCGAATTGAATCGCGTGTAGATCGCACTATTATGATAGGAAATAAAAACATTGTAGTCTTTCCATCTTGTAAATTAAGCCAATAGTTTGTGTAGAGGTTCTCACAATGAAAATTCAAATTCGAAATAAAATGAAAATAATAATTAAATTATCCAATTTTTGTTGCAGATGATGCCGTATCAACGCCAAAACCTAAAAAAGTCCTAGACACCGTCATGAACCCTTCCTACATACCTGCAGACGAGAAACACGGCTCCTACTGGAGGAAAACAGCTTCGGAAGTATTGAAATCTAAGCTTAAAGAAACCATCAACACTAATAAAGCCAAGAATGGTATAATGTTCATCGGTGATGGAATGTCTTTGGCGACTGTCATGGCGGCCAGAACATTCGCTGGACAGCTAGAGAGAGAGCTTGGGGAAGATAATGTTTTAGATTTTGAAAAGTTTCCCGTCACTGGATTGGCCAGGGTGAGTTTTAAATTATTATTTAATTAATAAATTTCGAATACAATGATGTAAGAGATTAAAAAAATCTTAATTAAAATAAAATAATACCAACCCAGTAAATCTCACTTTACAAATGTAAAGTTAAGTCTAAAACAAAATGATCCAAAAAAGTAATAAAGCCTAGCCAGTAAGCCTAAAATCCGACATCCAACACATTACAAATACCAACAAAATCAAAGTATACAAGAATAATAAGAATACTTCTTGAAATTACGACAATTATTGTTAAGTTAATTAATTCTAATTCTAATACTACTAAAACGAATATAAATAGACTCTTTCTGTTTTTCTAATTATAACATAACCCCACTTTAAATATCAACCATAGATTATAGACATCAACTTCAAGATTACCTAAAAGCGGCCTGCCAAAAAAACACCAAAACTGTACAAAAAATTAGCAACATCATTCAACTTATCAATTATGTCGTTTGATTGTTTCGATTTTTGCTTAAGCTGTATTTATTTAAATTAGTATTCAACTGTTAATCGATGCTAGGTTTGACCAGCTCAACCAAAACACTAATATTACGTCACTGGCTGGAAATAAATAACAACCTGTTTTCTTTGCCGATCAAACCAATTATGTCACCACAACAATTGAAAATAATTGTCATGCTAACTACTTTAAAAATGATGTAGTCAACAAATATATATTTTTTTTATGTTAAATAGATCAAAGGAAAAATTGGCCACCTGTTGGTAAATAATCACTACTGCCCATAGAGATCAGCTCTGTAAGAAATATATACCATCTCTCACATCGCCAATGTGCCACCAACCTTGCAAACTCAGATGTTATCCTTGGTGCCTGTAGTTACACTGGCTCACTCACCGCTCAATCCGAAACACAAAAACAGACATGTTATTGTTTGGTGGCATAAAGCCCTACCATAAAGATTAATGCCGAAACACTGTTTTACTTTCACCGATCTCAGTTTAGCTCAGAAAATGTACCGAATTCAAACAGTTTTCTATTACATAATATAAAACCTTTTGTTAAAAACGCAACTGATTTACGATCAGACACCGAGGAAATTCTAAAAAATATGGTTAAAAAATATATTCTTATCTGTCAAAGTAAAATATATAGGAACCAAGATGACCCTTATTACATTTATAGCGCTGAAAGTCGCCTTTACGCGTTCCCCCTAGGAGAAGAGTAGGTTATGAGGGACTAACAGGCACCAAGTCTACCAGAACACCCATACTCATCATTGGGTGGTTTTCCCTTAACAGAATAAAGTTTAATCGATGTAAGTGATTTTGCGACATACAAAAAAAAGTGTACGAGTCAAACATCAATCCTCCCCCTCATTTTGTAATCAGTTAAAAAACAGGTTTAAAGGCAAATGAGATGCAATTCTTCGAGATCATGTCCGTTAATTAAATACGCACGCGCAGATCACGTGTGAATTAAGAAATCATATCTCATATCCTAGTAAATTACTAAGCAGTCTAGAAATGTGTATGCAAACGAAACATCTGTTTTTTTTAAACTGGATTTAAAAACTAGATTTAAAGTCACGTAAGAGCTTATTTCGTTTTTATAACGAATTGTGAAAGTGATTTTGATTGTTACGTCATTACAGAAAAAGTATTAAAACTGCAGTTTCACTATGACTTATGAGTATCGAGATATACTTACTGTGAAGTTAAAATTTTAAACAATTTGGCCACGACGACTGTTTTTAATGGCAACTAGCCTGCTGCACAAGCGCACATACAGTGAATGAGTGTGTTCAAAATCACATTCTTTATTCATTCACTCCCATAATAAGAAAATGCATAAGAAAAATGATGTATGCTTTTGGTAGAATTTGTTAGCTTTAGTTTAGTTTATACGCAATAGTTTAAATACGATAACATTTTCTATAATCGCAGATAAATAATATAATAATAATAATAATAATAATAATAATAATATCCTGGGACATTTTTCACACACGGCCATCTGATCCCAAATTAAGCTTGTACAAAGCTTGTGCTATGGAAACCAGACAACTGATATACTACATATACTAATTTTTCTTTTTTTTTTGTAAATACATACTTATATAAATAATTACACCCAGACTCAGGACAAACAGACATGTTCATGCACACAAATGTCTGTCCTGGGTGGGAATCGAACCCACAACCTTCGGCGTGAAAGGCAAGTATCAACCAACCACGCCAACCGGCTCATCTATAGATATATAGATAAAACATAGATATTGTTGAGAAGTTCGGTCAATTGCACTGTTTATTGCTTAGATCATAAATTATACACCTCTTATTATCATTCATTAAGCAATCGAAGTTGTAAAATTATTAAAACGTTCAATAATCTTATAGTTGATTAAATTGTATTTCGAAATAATATTGGTACTTAATTTCGATAAATGAACTCGTTATAATTTTTGTTGAGTTGAGCTCCCATCCATCTCATGGAACACTTAAATTAAAATATTTTTATCGAATGTTTTTTTTCAGGATAAGTAGGTGGACGAGCATATGGTAAGTGGTCACCAACGCCCATAGACATTGTCATTGTAAAAAATATTAACCATCGCTTACATCGCCAATGTGCCACCAACTTCGTGAACTAAGATGTTATGTCCCTTGTGCCTGTACACTGGTTCACTCACCCTTCAAACCGGAACACAACAATACCAAATACTGCTGTTTTGCGGTAGAATATCTAATGAGTGGTACCTATCCAAACGAGCTTGCACAAAGCCCTACCACCAGTTGTAAACAAAAATATAAGCCAATAGTTTTTAAATATGTTGTCAGTTCTTGAATATCTTACAAATATAATGATAGCCTACCAATCAAATTAATGACCTAGGTCACTACTAGTAAATAACGACCGTGAAGTACTTACTACTGTATAAGAATATTCTAATAAATATGTATACTTTTTCCTCAAATAAAACCCCCCACAACCAGTTTAACATAATAACCGTGCAATTGTGATAGGCATCGCGTTTAAAAGTAATTTATTGTTTTTTTCCTTAACATTTAGGAAATACAGTGATCAGATACAGTGATCAGTACTCTATAAATAGATTTGAGTTTGAAAATCTAATTAAATTCAATTCATTACCTTAAGATTAATTCATTACTAATCTTGTACGAAAATACACGTCTTCGCATGAAAATAAACAGTAATTTCGCTTCTAGGCATTTATTTTTATAACATCGGTAAGCGGACCGACAAATGGACTACCTGATGATAAGTGGTCATTATCGCCTATAAATTTTGCCATAAGAAATATTAACCAATCCAATAAATCACCAATGCGCCAAAACTTCTACTAACAACAAAACGTTATGTACCTTCTCGTGAAGTTTCACTGGCTAACTTACCATTCCAATCGGTACAAAACAATACTCAGTATTGCTATTTGGCGGTAGAATATGTCATGAGTAGGAACTACCTACCTAGACCGTGGAGATAACCCTAGCACCTACACAATACTTGATTAATTGTTGTTTGTACTAATTTTTAGAACATATATATAAGAGTATATATATTAATGGATGTTGGTATATCTGTTTGATATTAATAGACGTCATCACCGTATGACCTTGAAAGTGGGCTCTTATGTGTATTTTCCATGGATAAGGTTCATACAATTCACTATATTGCAAATCACCACTAGATGGCACTGCAGCATAAATACCGAACATCTTGTCAAGTTATATACACTGGCAATATATAAATATATATATATACTGTTATTGAAGTATCTGACGTAACTTCAAGCGGAAAATGTGTTTCACGTTTGAGGAAATGGAACTAATATTGACATTCAAATCAGATGTACAGAATTTTAAGTGGAAATTAGTTTTGGTAGGCCTGTCCATTCAGAAGTGCGTTATGTTGTGAATAAAATATAAAACTCGCTAAGTCGGTCTGGCTTCTTCTATTTAAGTAACTATATTTTATTTTTATTTATAGTAGGTAAGCGACTGGCAAATCGGCCATCTGATATTATGTGGTCAACACTGCCCTATGTTACCAATGACCCGTAAATTGGAAACTCATAAACTATGTCCCTTAATTCTGTATTCCAGGTCACTCACATTCAAACCTAAGCGAAATAATACGTACTGCTTAGCGATAGAATCAGGAACCATCAAGTAAAGTACAGTTGTAACTAGACATAATTTTGCCTGGAATTTGAGATTTTCTGCTAAGCGCCTCCAACAATACCAAAAACTTATATGGTAGATTTAAGACTTTCTAAGATTAAAATACAGTTTATTCAAGCAGGCATAAATTTACTATTACCATAGTTTCGGATTGTAGATTCTACCGAGAAGAAACGACACATAACTCAGTTACTCTTTCCCATCAAATAAATGATAAAATTATATCAATTAAATACAAGTATATTTATCCTCGAAGAAAATTAAAGAATAATAACGTTACTCTTTTTACTTGCAAGTTAATTAAGATGAAGTATATTATATAACTTGGAGTGTAATTGCTATAAATAGATAATTATTTTATTGTTTACAAGTTTATATAAGTGATAAAAACCACATATAATAATAATAAATATATAATTATAAAATATGTTGAACCAACTCGGATCTTTAGTATAAAATACATTTAGTTATGTATGTTAATGAGCTTCTAGTTTTTTTTTTAAACAGGTTCTATTTAGTGCCTTTGATTATTCTTATACAAGTTATCTTTTAGACCTTAAGAAAATTTGACATAGTAACCAATGTCAAGGTCTTCTTCAAATTATAATATAATATTTTATTACGTTTTAATTATAAACTTGTGCATGCGACAACTTCCCAATGTAAATTTCACATTTATCTTTATCTTATTTTTTATTTAATAAAGGGCGGCAGACTAGCAAATGGGCAACCTAAGACACCATCGCCCAAAGACATTAGTACTGTAAGAAGTATTATCTCATTACATCGCGAACGCATAATTAATCTTGAGAACGAAGATTTTATGTCCCTTGGGTCTGTACACTGGCTCACCCTTCTAACTGGAACGTAACAATACTAAGTATTGCTGTTTAGCGGTAAAATATCTGATGAGTGGGTGGTACCTACCCAGACTTGGAAACGAAAAAAACGATGCCCAACCACCTATTAAACACCCTAACACGAAACCCTACCACCAAGTAAATCTTTCCTAATGTCAAATAAAAAAACTCTCGAGTCTATAGTATCATAAAATCTCAACCGGAAAAGTCAGTAAAATTGTTGACAAGCGCGTATCACGTTTAAGGAAATTACAGAGGTCACACGTACTTTTGTTAAATTATCATTTTGATACGATTCCAAACAATGACATTTGATTTTTTTTTACCTTACGTTTGATATCAATGAATCGCTTCATAATTTAATTTTTTTTAAACGAATAATGTCATATTTCACTTTATTCTTTGACAAAGTCTGTTAGTTAGAATGAGGCAGAGGTCTATGAGTGAGGGAATAGCCAAAACACAAATGCACTGACTGCCCTTGTGTTTTGGCGTATATTTGTGCATTATTATGTAATTTTTTGTAGGGCTATGTGTAAGTCCGTCTGGGTAGGCACCACTTGTTCATCACATATTCTTCCACCAAACTGTAATGCTTAGGAATGTTGTGTTTCACTTTGAAGGGTGAGTAAGCCAGTTTAAAGACATAACATCTGACTTTCCAACGTCTATGGGTGACCACATATTTTACATAAAAAAATCTCCGCAGTTACCACTAATTACTTAATTAGTTAAAGCCTCAAAGTATATTGATATCATACCATATATGCGTACGAATATTCAAAGTGAGCGGTTTGTATTTTAGTATGTTGTTAACCTTTGCGATACTACGAAATTATAAACTTTATTACAAGATTTCGCAAAGGAATAAAATATGCAAATCTTAAACGACTTTTAATGCAATATACATAATTACACAAAAGAAATAATATACTTAATGAATTATCTCAGCTTTTCATTTCGTTTCCTCTCTGTGTGAGCCAATGGGTAGGCTACGTAATGAATAGGATTTTTTTTGGATCTTTGGTTCGCTTATCAAGATAGCAGTATTTGAATAATCTTAGTCAATAAGCCAGTATTTTTTTCAATAATATATTTAATATCTTCCAATTAGGAAATACTAGTGTTCAACAGAGGATTGCCTCGTATAAAGATGCCCTTGTGCCTTATACAGTTATTTAGCATGTTTTATTTTTGGTATGGATTTATATAATGTATATATGCTTTTGAATATGCCAAATACAAATAAACATATCAAATTACAATCTAATTTTTATTATTTCACTTGTAGGATTATTGTCTGATAGGATATCAGAAATATATACCCTCATCTGTTATTTGATGATTATAAAATTATGTTAGATTATATGTACATTGACAAATTACAAATGGGTTGCCTAGCTAAACCACGGGCTAATACTAGTAATTAGTATTAACTTTAGTTAACTTTATTTGATTAACTTCCCCGATTTTTTATTGACGAAAATAGAACATTAATCGAGAGAATATTACACGAGGAATTGGAAAAATATAGGTTGCCTACTTCCTCTTTAGTACATACTATGAAATTGCCAGGTACTAATAGGCGATAAATATATTTAATTGTTTTTTATTGTGGTTTGCGTCTTCTTTTTTAATATTTCTTTAATATAGGTTTTTAATATTGGAAACTATTGTTGTGTAAGTTTTATTAATATTTCCTTTTTAATTAAATATTATACAGTTTGTTTTCGAAATAAATTAATTAATTTCACATTAATGTTTAAATATATATATATATATATATATATATATATATATTGAATTTAGTACAGTATTTGTTAGCTCAAAAGAAAACCCAGGAAACGTTTATAATCAGTTTGACAGCGAGCAACTTGACACAATGATAGGAAGGAAACGATATAGGAAATTACTAGACACTTAATTGTAAGTCCGACGTTACCCAAGGTTGAAAAGACAATGATCTTGAAATAGGAAGATGGACGGGCATTCTTACTGAAAATCGAAATACTTCTGAATAAACATAATACTCATCATGAAAAACATTATTAGAAACTATATATACAATTTCAACAACAAATGTTTGACAAACATTTGACATAGGAAATATTGGCTTGGCATACAAATAATACGATCGTCTTAGTACGACGGTCTGATCTAAATAACACTAAAATAAGTTTAAGTCTAAAAATAAGTTTTTATGACTCACAAGTGATAGAATTACCGGCTCTTACGTCACACCGCTAATTATCTTTTTTTTTCTTTCTAGACCTACTGCATAGACGCTCAGGTACCAGATTCAGCTTGTACTGCTACATCATACCTCACAGGAGTTAAGACCAAGTATGGAGTCATTGGTCTGGATGGCAACGTTACTAGAGGTTCCTGCTACTCCCAACTTCATAAAGCCAACTGGTCACCTTCTATTGGACAGTGGGCGTTGGCGAATGGATTGGATGTTGGTATGTAGTTTGAAATCTTTGATTTTAAGTTTAACGTCTTCGTTTTTTAGTTACTATTTGCTTAAAGATAACAAAACAACTTGTTAGAAATAAAACCTATTGGGTTGTTCTGTCGAAAAATTATCAGTAATAGGTTGCGTTTAGAAGTTTACATTGAGCTTCTAGTTGACATATCTTCTTGAGCCTTGGAAATTACGTAAACCTGCTGGCTATATACCTGACCTCTCTTTGGTCGTATTGGATTGTGATCCTGTCGGACTATGGATTGAGAATAGAGAGTGAAACCGTGTAGTCGTTCACACATATGCAAGGCTTAATATATTGTACAATTGGGTCGACTCTGTTGAGAACAACTAAAATCAGACACGAGGGTATGATGATTGCTAAGTAACAAGGTTATCCCCAATACTGATTCCATTAGCTTAAATATGCCTTTTCCAATAAAATAACAAAGTTTATATATTGTTTGCCTTTAGTTTCGAGAATATTTAAATTAATCTTAGTGAATACTTACATAATTTATATATATATATATCAATACTAACGCAGTATTGATGTATATAACAAAATTGAAAACATTTATTAAAAAAATATTGAAGATAATAAATGTATTATTATTAGTATTAAGAATTTGGTTTCTGATAACATTTTAAGTAAACAATGAAACTTGAACGATATTTTTATGTTTGTCTAATGCTAATAATATTATCATACGCACACATTGAAATTGAACCTTGTTAAATTAAATACGCTAGACATTTTCGTTTAAAAAAGACTTTACATATATTATTGTTTATCAAAAAGTTACGAGTTGACAGCATTTGAAAATGCCTACCTTATTATTTTTCCACAAAATTATGTAAATAATATAGTCAAATAAAATTTTAGGACAGATGACTTTCGGAACAGAGATAAGATATTTGTGTGTTGAAGATTTTGTCGTCGTGATTATGGTGATGGTTCTTCTGATTAATTTTAGATACGGTAGCTATTCCCCAAAGGACGTAAGCCAACTATGCATGATATTTTATAGTTCCAAGGGCGTGCGCGAACTCAGTTTCACTCTCTATTCTCTCACTCTCAAACTCCATTGGACTATTCGAAGCAAGGAAGTGTAAACATTAAAAACTTCGATTACTTATATATCTAAAAGTATCGTAAGTCCGGGTATTCAAAATAAAATAAACAAAAGACGGTGTTTAATTCACTGCTTGTCTTCACTTTAATTGACACTTGGAGTTAACAGAAAAATTGGGTTGTAAGCGATATTTATACAATTAAATGGTCTCGTACAACGCTAATATTGGTAAGAAGCAAAATTTTGTAAGAATTTTAAGCGTAACCAATGATTTTTTACACTTGAGTGAGCAGCCATTGAACTTTTCTTAGTCATGGTGAATTACGACTTTGTCGATGATTATAAAAAAAGCCTTATCAACTTTGCGTCCGTAAATAATGTAGATACTGCATTTTTGTTCAAAACTATTTTGTGATTTTTTTTATTGATATAATCTAAAGTTTATACCATGTTACTTTCTAAACTAAAAATGTTTTAATCAAATTAATGATTAAAAATACAGTTTAGTAAATTGCGAGTTAAAAATCCAATAGCTTCTTTATCCGTCCTACGTAGCTTAAACTCAGGAGCTCAAGACCGAAGGCCTCAATCACATAATCTAACCACTTGATTACTGATTGATTACGAAGCTGGAGTTTTCTTTAAAGGCGATAGAAAAAAAAACGTATTTCTATACCAAAGTTACGAGCACTCATTGTGACTGTCAAATCTTAATGTGATTGTCCACGATGACGTATCAAGTATTGTTAGACGATTTCAACGTACAATTATCGTAACACAGTTGTCCATATTAATCCTGTTTAATTACATTTTTTCTATATACGCTTTGAATCATCGAACTACGATGTTGGAAGCACATCGTTTTAAACAATGGTGATGCAAAAAATTCTAAGTTCAATCGAAAAATTACAATTCGATTTTGGGTTATTACCAAGAAAACTTCTTTTAAGCGTGTAATTCAAGATGACGTGTTATCGTTAAATTTAGCTTATTTACCAGCTTCCCGTTTCGATTAGAAAAAAAATGTATATATACTTAAACAAAATATAATATAACACAATCGCGGAAACGTAAGCGCAAATTGTAAGCGGTAATTTTTATTGACAAAACGCATTATACAAAAACAAAATGAAAATTCATATAAGTCTTATATTATGATAATAGATTTCATTAAAAACCAGATATTACAGAAATTTGTCATTACTCAAAGAGACCATCTCTTTTTGTTTGGTATCAGAAGTCTCAAATGTAGAAAATATATTTGTATTCATACTATTTTGTAGAATTGACTGCCTCGTTGGTCTAGTGGCTTGATGTAAGGCCGCAGACTCGGAGGTCCTGGGTTCAATTCCCAGGTCGGGCCAATAAAACGTTATTGGGTTTTTCTGTCAGAAATTTCTCAGTAGCAGCCCGGAGTCTGGAAGTTGGAAGTGTGTACACTCCCGTGCCTCGGAAAGCACGTAAAGCCGTTGGTCCTGCGCCTGAACTCTTTCCGGTCGTGTCGGATTGCCGTCCCATCGGATTATGAGAGTTAAGGAATAGAGAGTGCACCTGTGTTTGCGCACACACTTGTGCACTATAATATCTCCTGCGTAGTTGGCTAATCTCTCTTGAGATTGGCCGCCGTGGCCGAAATCGGTCTGGAGGACATTATTATTTTGTAGAATTCTCTTATCACCTTAAACATTATATAATACATATTTTTACACAATAGATATACGAAACCTCATTATAAAAATAATAGAATTCCTTCATCTTAAGGTCTCGTAACTACCACACGAGTGACCCACGCTTCACCGGCTGGGATGTACGCCCACACATCCGAGAGGAACTGGGAGTCGGATGCTGATATTCCTGTGGAGTGCCTGAGCTTAGGGTGCAAGGACATAGCGTATCAGCTGATCACAAACAATCCTGGAAGGCAATTTAAGGTATTTATTTATCTCGCTATTCTTTTGTCCCTATATCAAGGAAACGTCTTGAAGATTACATAATTGGTGATATTAATGATTTTTATAAAGAAATAGCAATGTAATGGTAGCTATTTATTATATGCCGTTGAGTTAAAAACTGATTTCTCTCTTCGTGTTATTATTGATTTGACATTCGAAAGAAGGAGACAGCCTTGTTTAACTAATTGCTTGCTAAACAACGTATATATAATCGACATCGACAAATAATAGATACTGAAGCATACATAAAAAATACGTTAATAGTAATATTACATTAACATATTAATAATTAAACAAAAATTATCTCGTTTAGTTTTGTGTGTGTGTGTGTGTGGGGGGGGGGTATCATCATAATATTAAATCGTATTGATAAGATTTAAGTGTCCTTGGAAAGTTCCCTTACTATATCAAGACTATTTAGTTTCAAAATAGCAGATAGTTGTGAGTAGCTATATGGCTACGCTAATATTGCGCCAATGCTTACTAAATTTGATTAAAAACTTTTTGTTAAATATGTAATTTGAAATTGGAATATTAGCGTCCTTCAATCGATCGCGATACAAATGGCAACAGTACTATCAAAATTTTTATTTTTTACCAAATACATAACACATAATAGCTAATACAATGTATTTAAACATATACATATATTATTACACTTAATGAACCATAAAGCCGTTAAACACTATCGTTAAAATTTACATAAAAACATAATGTTACCATAGATAGGAATTTATTCTCTACCGTGAACGATACGCCGTAACAAAACGACTTGAGCTTGAAAATATTATCTTAACATAAAATTTTATGTTTCATATTAATTTTGTATATATTAAAGTGAATTTGCAAGTTATGTGTATATTAAATCACGTTTTGTATATTTCTTTATAAATAAATATTATACGATTTGTTAAATATTTAATTTAAATAATTATTTTCAATAACAAATATTTTAAATATTTCATTAGTTTCCACATGTACAGACAGACACACAATATTTCTGATTAAACTGAAGTCTAATGTGGTAGGGCTTTGTGCAGCCAGTGCACTACCCAGACCACCTATATCTTTACCACCCATCACATATCTATTCTACCGCCAAACAGCAATACTAAGCATTCTTGTGTTTCGGTTTGAAGGGTGAGTGAGCCATTTTGACTTCAAATGCATATCGTAGGTATAGCTTTTTATATAAAAAGTATATCGATTTTTTAAATATAAATAAAGGTTAGCATACTGTTAATAACGGTCGGTAGTTTTCATAACAAGACAATATACTTACATTCTAAAGTACATATTTATCTTTTGTTTATGTGGTCATGTATTTGAAAGTGATGACGTTATTATTCGTATACATATATGTATACATTATAACATAATAGAATCATATTTGGCCTTCGATCGACAATACTATTTGGCTATGAAATATTTTGCTTTAGAGGTCACTTGATAGCTTTTGTTCACAAATTATTATAAAATTATTTGTGGTCTAGCTAGATTGAAGAGCTGTTTAAAAGGTTTTTTTTAAATTGATAAGCTGATGGTTAGTGGTCATCACCGCTCATAGACATTGGCGAAGTAAGATTTAGCATTCCATATATCGCCAATGTGCCACCAACATTGGAAACTAAGTTGTTATGTCCCTTGCGTCTGTAGTTAGACTGGCTTACTCACCTTTCAAACTGGAACATAATACAAAGTAGATTACCATCCGGTATCCCAATTGCCAGTCTGGCTACCTATTTTAAATTAAAAACATATGTATATATTATTTAAAACTGCATGTAAAAGCGTTCTTGGTTAGAATATATTTTTCTTTGTTGCAAAAATACCTCTCGAATGTTTTATCATCGTCACAATTGACAATATCATCTATGCAAAATAAGAGCCTCCGTATCTGTCATTACAGTTAATTAGATGTGAGGATCTCGACCGTTCGTGTATTTTCCGTCTCACGTGTCGTTGGAATGATTATATATACGTATTGTATATATGACCAATTATCCATTTGGCATAAATTAACGCAGTAAATATATCTCATTGTGATTAGTGGTTTTCTGTTTAAACGTTTTTTTTTTAAGCGCTTGCGATGTCTTCGGCTAATGCATATTATCTATAGGAATTAAATATGAAGAATTTAATTTTCTTTGTTAGATTACGCTTATCTGAGAAATTAAAATTCATTGAGTAAGGTATATAACAACACGTTACTTTAAGTAACTTTAAGGGTCGACTCTTATGTCGTGCGTGTGAATGACAAAAGCAAAATTTCAAATACTCACGCGCCCTTACACGCCCTTTCGTCGCGCGTACACATCTACATTCGTATTTTGCTCATATTATTGAATTTCATAAACTTCTACATTTAAAGCAACACAAGCGTTAAGATAATTAAAGTAACTAATTCCTTTCAAGTACATAATATTAATAAAAAATTAAGTAAGTTGTTATCACTGATAATTAAATAAGTAAATAATGCTCGTGTTCAAAAGATAATATTCCACTTGAAAGCCTTAAGACGTACTCATTGAGATGATCATTATAACGTATGTATGTTTTTCAAATAAATAATGACATAAACTCTCGGAAAGAAATATAGTTTTAAGCGTACAATATTTATTTAGCAATGCTTTTCTATAAAATATCGCATCGTATTCATTCTTTAAATGTTGGAAATGTTTCACGCTATTTTGATGCGTGTATTCATAATACTTATTAAGGTCAATATCGTATATCAATGACATTTCGTAACAGTATTCTCGCGGACATCTAATTATTATATTTTTAATGACAAAGAAAGAAGTGCCATTATATAATCGTCAGAGCCGAACTACCACGAGACCGGAGACTGATTTTTCCAATTATTCTTGAAAAGTTTTTTTTTTCTTTCTAATAAAAAGGAATTTAAATAAACATATACATTAATTAGCTGCGTGACTTCATAAACCTGATGAGCTCTTGTATTAACGAGTGTAAAGCATTTTATCATAGTTCGTTTTTTATATAATGCAAATAGAGGTACGTTTGAAAATTATTCATTTACATACATGTAACATTTACTTTACAAAATAACATAGCATTAATCATTATGATAAGACAAAACATTATTTCATGAGGTGTTATTTAAAAAAATTCCAGTCATGTTTAATTGCTTGCATTTAATACGCAAATATATCAAAATGTGACAAGCACACTTGCTCATTCATTAAATGTAATATACGGCCATCGTTAACATTACGTTGTTCAGTTAAACACTGATTTCGCTCTTTCCCTCATTATGGATTTGATATTCAAAAGACACAGCATTATTTAACTAATCACCCGCTGAACAATATTTAGAATTTTAATCCAATTTCACACAGGCGATTGAGCTGAAAATTTGAAATGTGAATGCAATATCATCACATGTTTCCCACGTGAAAGTTCCCACTTATCACCACGCTTCCACTACGCTGGGAAGCGTGATAAGCTCCAAAACCTTCTCAAAAGAAGAGGTCTTTGTCCAGCAATGAGACATATACAGACTCATAATCTAATTCTCTTTAATTTTGACACTACAATCTATTTTATTAAGTACTATTCGTTTTAGTGCTTTGATTATTAATTTTTATGATTAATTGATTGATTAATTCTATTAAATTGATAGTTATAAAAATCATTTAATCGACTTTTTACCATTTCAGGTAATAATGGGAGGTGGGCGTCGCGAATTTACGCCAAACGTTACCAACCCTTTAACCAACAGTTCTGGCAAACGTCTCGATGGAATTGATCTGATCGACCTCTGGCATGAAGACAAAGTAATTTTAAATGCCAGCCACCAGTACGTTACAGACAGAAGTGAGCTGATGAAGGTAGGTTTGGTAACAGCTTATTAGCATAGCCAAAGTTGAAATTCTTAATTTTCATATCAAAATTTGATACTTATTAAACGATCGTTAAAATTCTACCATTGCTTCGGATATAAATTTATTAGATCTGGGAAGAAGATGCGAAAAAAATCACGGTTTTTTTTTAAATTTACAATTACATAATATCTTCAATAAACACCACAGAATCTTGTCTAGTAACTTTTGAGACACAAACATTCTTCAACTACCAATCTACAATTGAATTTCTTTAATTCCTAAAATTTAGAGTAAAATTATTCTCATTCAAATTTTAACTATAATTTGTAATTGAGTATAATAGTTATACTACAATCGATTTAAATTGGATGTTCTATTCAATCTACAATTTAATTTCTTTTGAACCTCTTGGATATGTAGTAAAATATTTGGTGTCTTAAAACGATCCTTAAATTCTTCCAATCACTAATTTCACTTATTACAGTTATTAGTAATTCGTACATTAAAATATTAACATAATTTTCAGGTTTTCAATTCAGATGACTTGCCGGAGTATCTTCTGGGGCTGTTCCAAAACGACCACATGGATTATCATTTGCAGGCCAATAACCAGCCAACCCTAGAAGAAATGGTAGAAGTAGCTATAAAGATGCTGAGCAGGAACGAAAGAGGCTACTTCCTATTTGTGGAAGGTAAAATATGCATTCTACATGAAATATGTTTACGCTCGATATTCGTAATTTTTTAAAAGTAAATTGTATTGAAATGAATCTCATTATTTCCACACATCAGTTCATCTTGACAGCTAATTTCCTTTGATGTGGCTTTCCTCCTAGCGCCGTTAATATCAAAGGCCTATCATAAGGGGCAAATTTCAAAAATTACTGACAGAAATTTAATTGCTCTAACCTTTAAAGGGTCGGGTACTGGGATTTAAATTGTAAATAGCGACCAAATTCCGCTGTCGCGTTCATGCAGAAAATGTAATTTACATCTAAATTAGAAGCTATAGCTAGGATCGAATTAAGACATAAGCCCATAGACAGCTTGCCACCATTGCCATTACCGTAATAACCTGTGAATGTCCCACTGCTGGGCTAAAGGCCTCCTCTCCTTTTTTGAGCAGAAGGTTTTGGAGCTTATTCCACCATGCTGCTCCAATGAGTGTGTGTGAATTAAGCACATGAAAATTCAGTGGTGCTTGCCCGGGTTTCAACCCGCAACCATCGGTTAAGATTCACGCGTTATTACCACTGGGCCATCTCGGCTCATTGCCAATACGATTTTTATTAATCGAATAAAGTGATCGGTAATAAATGGTAAAAAACAAATTGAATAAAATTATAATAACTGCTAAAGACTATATGGTTATATAATAAACGTTGTCTAGCGGATGTTCAGTTAAAGACTATTTTCTCTCTTTCTATCATCATTTATTTGATATTCGAAAGAAGAAGATACAACATTGTTTAACTTATCAATAATATTTATGACTGTAAATGATTTTTTTTAATGGCGTCAAACGAGAAGTTAATATTGGGAAGACAAAATCATTCCCAAGCCAGTTTTCCACCTTTTAAATGCAGTTTGCATGTTTATAGCTGAATTATTGTCACGCCATGTATTTGTTAAGACACTAATTAAGTTCGTCGACTGATAAAGCTGACAGTTTAATTTGTTCAGCCTTGATATCACCGGTTACGTTTTTATATATAAAAAAAGATATATTTTTTTAAATCGTAAACTGTAATATATTTATTATAATGTCACCTAGACGTATTCATTTAAATCATTAATAACGCGTTTAGCCTTTATCACGTCATATCACATATTTTTTATATATCGAGAAATATTTAACAAGCACTGTTCTGTACGGGTTATAAATGTCTTAAATTACGCATATTATATGAGTTCCAAAAATAAGATAGTAGTTGATCTATAGCGTCTTAAAAGTCTTAAAAATAAATTTTAAGCATAAGTTTTTACAACTACTTTTTAATGTTCCAAAATAAATATATACTTACAGTAATACATTTTGAACAATCGATAATAAATCAAATAATAAATAATATATCATTATTTATAATATATATAATAAATCAAAGCGATAATCTCTTTTAGTTAAAGTTTTTTTTAATATTAATCACATTCTCGTATTAATTTCAAGTAAACTAAAATTTAAAGTAAAATTATTCTAAATCATTATTTATTTAATTCGTATTTGTGTATGATAATTATACTACAATCTTTATGAATTAGATCTTCTATTTCATTCTTTATCAATTATCATCGAATTCATCTATCATCGTTCATCTGACTGTTTATTTTTATTATATAGGAAATAATTAATTAAGTAATTGGTACATTTTATTTTTTCACGGTAATAACGATTTAACATTGAAAAAAGACCAAGACCCACTTACGGTAGCACGCAATTCCTATTCACTCATAAGCCTACGATACTTTTTTAGTATCTGCATGAAGATTATTATTCTTGTTCTGTTCTTTATTCAAAAAGAAATCCTCGGCTATTGTTTTCTTCCGATAAATATATAGTAACCAAAGAGTTTGTATAATTAATTACATTTCAAAATATTTTTTATATTCCAGGCGGCAGAATAGATCATGCCCATCACGATAGCTACGCTCATTTAGCACTGGATGAAACTGTTGAATATGCTAAAGCTGTTAAGAAAGCTAAAGAACTAACAAATGAAGAGGACACTCTTATTGTCGTATCTTCAGATCACGCGCATACAATGACAGTAGCTGGTTACCCATCAAGGGGTAACGATATCCTTGGAGTAGTTGATACGGCTAAAGGAGCTGATGGGAAACCATACACCACTATAAGTTATGCTAATGGGAAGGCCACGTCGTTTAATGAAGCAGGAAGAATTGATGTGACTTTGCATAGTGAATTTTCAAATCGTAAGTATTCTCGTACCAACAGTCCAATTTAATGTCACAAGGTTTTAAGCCAATGTCAAAGGCCAATGATATTATCAGAAGGATTTTTTAAGAGGGTATGGTTAGGTAGGATAGGTAGGGTATGGTATTGGTCGCCAACGCTTATATTTTTTATTATTCACCTATTTCCTTATTCACGTTTCCATGTAACAGTTAATTTGTTACTTATTTAAATAACCTATTACAATCAACCGTGCCTCAAAGTGATTTCTATTGAACAATGAATACATGATATAAAAGAGACAATAATTGCATTAACACAAACTAAAAAAAAAATTGCTTCATTGGCTCTTAATAAGGTCTCAGATCCCGAGGTCCTGGATTCAATCCCCAGTTCTGGCCAATAAAAGGTTATCGAATTTTTCTGTCGAAGAATCTCACTAGCAATTCAGAATCTAGATTAGAAGCTTGTACACTCCTCGGAAAGCACGTAAAACCGTTGGTCTTCTGCATGAACTCTTTCCAGTCATATCAGATTTCCTTCCTAGCGGATTATCAGAGCGAATAGATATTGCATCTGTGTTTGCGCACACACTTGTGAACTAAGATATGCGCATTTAGCAATCTCTATTACTGTTAAAATTAAATATTTTAATTCCAGGTGAATTGGATTATTCATATCCAAGTTTAGTTCCTCTGGACTCTGAAACCCACGGAGGTGAGGACGTCGCCGTGTACGCGAGCGGACCGTGGCAGCATTTGTTCACGTCTAGCTACGAACAATCCGTTATACCTCACATGATGGCATATGCTATGTGCCTGGGTGACAATCCACACGAGAATTGCAGGCCACAACAACATAGAACCTACTGGCCCAACAACGGGTTCAATATGAAACCAAATAAGTATTATTTAATAAGTTTATGTGCTGTGATATTATTAGTTAGTGAAATATTTATGTAGTTATTTTGTTTTTAGGCATGATACTTAATTTATATTATAAGAGAACTGTTGTACGCCAACCTGTATACGTACCAGCTGTCTATCCCGAGTAATTTATACTAAGTGTTAAAACACTCCACCCATTTCTCATAATTATGAAATATAAAAAAAAATAGCAGATATATAGCTTAGAAGATATATATATTATAAAATAAAACAATGAACCAAATTTTATCTTTCTATACTTAGAATTTTTTATTGTAGTTGACAGTCCGAAGAAACGATTTTTATATATAGAATATAATATAGATATATAGAATCCGAGTAAAACTGTTTATTTTGGTTCATTTTTTTTTTCTATTTCATATACCTGTTGCACACTAAATATTATATTCATAATATTATATTATATTCATAGTATTTAGTGTGCAACAGGTACTGCAATTTAAAGAATAAATAAATAAATACGATATCTTCTAAGTACATAATATTTCACATAATACGATTTATCTACAAGTTTTAAAAATATGTGATATGATGATTCATTATGATAAATAGCAATTTTTCCATTTATTTGTATTTTTTTAATATTTGGACTTAGCTATATACTTATCTTTATTATTATTTATTTATAATTATGTGTAAATATATTATAAAATAAATAGACAACTTAGATATGTACATAAATGTATCTCTTCCATACAATAACAAATTCCTATAAAATATATTTTCCATTTATCTCTTGAAAAAATAATCAATTTTCAATAAATGCAAAATCTTTGTGTTTTATACTACTGACGTGAAATTTCATTACTCAGCCTAATAATAACGATTTTGTATTTATTTTAAAAATATGCACCTATATAAACATTAAAGTTGATTTTAAGCAAGAGTTGATTAAATTATTTGAAAAAAAAAAAGATTTAGAGGCTTTTAATGTATTATATTTATGTATTTATTATTTAACTTTATGTACTATATTATTAATGACGTTCAACTTTTTTTAAATTTCGGATAAAGCCTAATGAACTTTAATGTAAATAAGAACTGAATGTGCTGTCCTTATTCAAATGGCCATATCTAATAATTTTATAATTGTAACTTCAATGTTGATGTTTTGTGATCCATTTTGTTAATAGTATTATAGTTATACAATTTTAATATTAAATATGTTAAATCGATTTGGGATTTAGTCACGTTTTATTACTACCTATTCCTTTATTATTGTACATCTTATAGTGCCATCTGTTGTCAAGTTACGTAATGATTTACATATTCATATTTTAGGTAATAGTTCAACTACATTCAAATAGATGGCGCTATTAAGTAGTTCAGTTCACAGACTAAAATTAAATAGATGTTTTTGAATTTTTGTATGGTGTCGCAAAATTACATTACATTATTGTTTTGTATAGAATATTTATGTAACTATTAATATATCAAAAAATTATATTATAAATATGAAAAAAATCTTGTTTTATGTTTGTTAGTACATTACGACTACGACGATTTACGACATTAGTTATGACGATTCTGTTCTAGGCGAGGCACAGCTGCCAAGCATCACGGCCATTCTAAAAAAAAAAAACGGTTACGGTGGCTGGAACACGTGCATCGAATGGAGCAGACTCGTCTGCCAAGTCAAATACTACTGGGAGAAGTTGCGGATGCGAAGTTGGGCGGCCTATGCTCAAACATCCCTAGCAACCGATGTTAGGAACTAGCTGAGGACCATGCTAAGTGGCGACACCTTATTCAGGCCGTAGGTCAATCAAAGCATGACGATGCCTGGTTTGAATTATTAAAAGAAAAACGCACTAGGCGTCATGAGCGGGCTTCAAACCCCCATCTGGGGGCGGATACAATTGTCGGGAGTGCGGCCGAAGGATCCTCTCTCGCATTGATCTCTTCAGTCATGAACGCAAGTCCCTTCGCGATGCTGCTTAAATCATCTGTCAAAGATGCAGAGGCCTATACATATATATACATTACGACTAAACAAATTAATTCATCGAAATTAAATTTGAATAGAGGTAATTTTGGCCTGGATAGAGTCATAGGTATATAAGTAATGTGGCTCATGTTTATTTATTTATATATATTTAAAATACAGACTTCATTTTGCTAGTGTGCCCAAATCAAAGTAGCTCAAATCTAAAACTGCAAGGTATAGCGAAAATCATAGCAGCTTCGAGGTTGCTTATATGTTGGAAAGATCTACCTACTTGGCAGAAATTGGACCTCTCAAATAAGAAACGGAAAAAATACTGGTTATATAAGACACTCCTTATAGGTCGATAGCTATTGACGGTGTCAATGCGCCGCAAACCAAAGGATTCCCGGTTCGTTGTCCTATTATTCTCCATATAATATTCTACAATAACAGACCAGAATAATTAAATTGACTATGGATTCTCGTGCCCTTGAAAAAACTACTTACAGCCGTCGACCGTGCGCTTGATCTTTTTTGTGTTGTATTGCTTTATAATTCAGGGAGCATGACACATCTACACTGGCTTACTCACCCTTTTAATACGGAACACACATAGCTGTGAAGCCTGTATATAGCATACATATAGAATACGTATTTATTTATTTAAAAAAGGTAATACACTAAATGGACCTTTTGTGGTAAGTGTACTCCAGACATTGGCACTAAGAAAAATTAACTATCCCTTAAATCGACAATGAGCTATCTACCTTGGCAACTAATATTATGGCATGTCCCTGTGCGTTATGCCAGTGTAACTACACGTGGCTCACTCAGCTTTCAAACTGAAAAATAATAAATATTACTCATTGGTGGTAGAAAAAGTGATTAGTACCTACCGCTTACTAAAAAACAAATAAGCAAAAAGTCCCTATAAAAATATACAAATAATAATTAACGTAATCAAAGTTACGAGTCAAAGCAATAGGTATTACTATAAGGCAATACAATAATTGATAAGTGAGTGGTACCACACGGGTTTGACAATTTCACCACCAGTCAATTTTTACTTTTGTTTTTGGTTTCCTACGTGTTATTTAAGCGTTACTAATCGGCTTAACCCGGAATAACACGGGACACTACCGGGCGTTGTATCAGCTGCTTATAATGTTATGATTCAATCGCAGAGGAACGAATGGAGTCGACATAAGTAATAAAGATATTAGTTTCCCTTTTAAAAGGAATACTTTGTGCGCTATGAAATTAATAATTCAAGGTCGAAACAGGTCAACATATGTATCTCTATATTTACATAGGATATTGAACTAAGGCAAAATTATATTCATAAAACTTGTACTTATTGAGTTACCTATTTTCTTGTTATAAAATCTTAATAGTTAATTCTAAGTAGGTAGGTACTTTTAGGCCAATGGTGAAAAATTTTAGTAACCTTAGGCACAAGGAACACAACATCTTATTTCCCAAGGATAGTGACGCATTGACAATATAAGGAATTGGTAATAAAGCGCAAATATATATAGTGGAGGTAAGTGGCTACCGATTTGACATAAAATAATTGTTAGTGCCCAATTTATATGATATTGTATTTAAAATTATGTATTTATAAATATTTTATAGTAATTATTTATAAAAAAAAATGATCAGTACGGCTCACATCCTCCAGAGGAAAGAGCTCCGGAGATGAAAGAAGATCTACATAGTTTAGTAACTAGTGTAAAAATAAATGTTGTAAATTGTGGATGTAGTATTATTAAAATATATATATATATATATTTATATATATATATATTATATATATTATATATATATATATAATATATATATATATATATATATATATATATATATATATATATATATATCTTAACAAAGTTATTTGGTAACGCTTAACATATCAAACCAATGTTTAAAGTCTATTTGAATTAAAATACTTCGATAATGTCAATCACAAGTTCTTTTTTTTTAAGTATATTTGTTATATCTGATCACAAATGTCGAGATAAGTGTTTGATAATTCGTTAATCCGCACGAATTGATTTATATAAATTATCATTTTTAATATTCTATCTATTTTATAAATTATTATTTCATGAAAATTACATTTATATTCATCACAATACCGTAATGTGATAATGACGACTCCACGCCACTTCTGTCCAACCAAAATTGCACTTTTAAATGATATGAAAGGAACATTCCCGCCAGTTTAATAGTAACCGTTGAAGTGTTTAACTGTGAACATAATGATAGTAGTTTAAAATTAAATTAAATTATTTGTCCTTCTGACATCGTGCCTTAGCCTTAAATAATAAAAGAATAATGTCTCTTTTCAATATTTGTTCCTGGACGTGTGTATTAGTGTGCATTGCTTGTACAAGTGGGCGTAGTGTACATAGTTCGAGTAAGTTTATTTTACGCGATTTACCTAAACAAATTTAAATATGGAATGTTATTCATATTTTAAATGTATATGATACTGAAAGTTGATTTAAAGATTATAACATATTATATTAAATTCAATGATCATTTATTTTATTATATATGGCCTATAATTGCAAAACTTTAGATTTCACCCGCGCGTCCTTTACACGCGTCACTCGGCGCGCGATCTAATTTGTATGCTTTATTTTATCTGCAAAGACAAACAATGCTATTTAACTATGTACACAGATATGTTCTAAATTATTATGATTAATCTTTTAACTGTAATGTAATAATAAAAACAATACATTGTCAATTTTTTTTGCGTAGTCTAGTCGCTTAACAAGACCTTATGTTTAAAGGTCGGCTGAAGTAAATATAGTAATCGATAAAAGATTTTTATCGATATAAAAATAAAAGTACAACAATCCATAGTAACAGAACTAAATTATTTAAAAAATAAAATTTATTATCTCGTTTTTGTTTTAATAACCGATACATAGCATTACGAGTGTAAATCAGAAAATTCAAGAGGACGTTTCGCGATTTTTGTTAATTGAGAAAATTTTATGCTTTCATGCAATTGATCAGACACAATTCTTGAATATAGCTTACATACAAATATTATTTTTAACTTTGAACTGGATTTACGCATTAAAAAAAAGATAAGCAATTTCGCATTGTACTATATTTTTATATAAATGATACTTGTTATTAAGGAAAATGTATTTGAAATATTTCGCGTATTTAATAACAAAACAAAGTCTAAACTAATTAAACGCAATACATATCTGAAATATATATGTATGTTCCGGTTTATTTAATTAGACATCTGTACCACTTACCTAATAGGTACTATTATCATTGAATTACTGCCATAGATACGAGGATATAACAATTTATGTTTGATATTATGTACACCGTCATGTTTACATAACAAACAACAAACAAAAAAAATACAATAAGTGATTACAATAGTACATATGTATATAATATACAGTTTGAATCCCTCGTTGGTCTAGTGTTTAGCCATAAAGCCGTAGATACATCTGCGGCGTGGGTGAGTGAGCCAGTGTAATTACAGGCACAAGGGACATAAAATCTCTGTGATAATATATAGACCTCATGATATATTACATATTATAAAATAATATTATATAACCAGCCGCCCGTTTCATGTTCTTAAGGGTGTAACAAGAATTTTATTTGTCTTATATTTTTTATACAAAAACGTATTTTATATTTTTGTAAAAATTGTTGCACCCGATCGCAGTGCCTATTAGTTTCAATCTGAACCACCCAGATACCCAAACAACACACACAAAAAAGAACAACAAAATCGATACATTCGGTTAGGAAGAGTTATAAATGTAATATAAAGATATTACAAAATACGTGTTAGGTGTAAATGTATATGGGATGAATAGGTGAATGGACTTTGTAAGGAAGGTTATTTGTGAGAGGAAAGTAACTGAGTTTGTCACTGATGATGAGCGATAAATAGAAGAGAAAATAAAACTGTGCCTACGAAAATTAAATGCTAATCGCATTAAGCTACTAATTAATTATACGAGTATTAATTATTAATATGATACTCGTATTAAGTAAAAAAAATCTAATTCGAAATTCATTCAGAAGACGATCGTGAAATGACAAAAAGTGATTATAATGTTACGCTCACCAGTGTGTGTGTGTGTGTAGGGTGGTTTACTGGTCGTAGAGCTTTGGGCAAGCTCGTCTGGGTAGGTACCACCCACTCATCAGATATTCTACCGCAAAACAGCAGTATGTAGTTTTGTTGTGTTCCGGTTTGAAGGGTGAGTAAGCCAGTGTAATTACAGGCACAAGGAACATCCTACTTTCCAAGGTCGGTGGCGCATTGGTGATGTAAGCAATAAAGCGAAGAAATGTTATCATTTCTTACAATGCCAATATCTATGGGCGTTGGTGACCACTTACCATCAGGTGGCCGTGCTCGTCCACCTTCCTATTCTATAAAAAAGGGTGTTTAAGGTGTTAGGCCCTTACCCTATATATTTTCCTGTATTCCAGACGTGTATACATAATTTTATGACGAATGATTGTATTGTGAAGACGTGTAAGTGTAATAAGCAATAAAATTATTTTCGTATTTATAATATTAAGTTAGGATAAAGGATACACACATCAAGATAGTATCACCTTAAGTCGGATTTCAACATTTCACAAGTGAGATACAAAGTGAGTTCTTACAGAATATATTCTCTATAGTAAAAACAAATCTGCTCAGACATTATTGATTTACTGTATCTTATCATCAAGCATTTGAAGATTGTCCTATTTAACTTTTAATTACTTATCAAATTTAATAATCTCTTTTAATAATAATATATTTATTCATTAATATTATGTGAAATTATATTTTCTCTGCATTTGGTTAGCGAATAATAGTTTAATGGAGGTGTACCTTAGGAAAATGTTTATCTTTATTTTTTATTTCTCGTCTCCATTACTTGTATGACTTTTTAAACACTAGATTAATTTATTAAGTGGACAAACGGTGCAAATACTCATCTGATATATATATTGTTTCACTCAAAACAAAATGGCCACTTTTTAAAGGATTTTGGACAAATAAACAAATATAGATTATCCGTATTACTGCCAAAAACAAAAAACGACATAAGTATATGTTATTACAAAATTTGTATGATCAGGTATCAGGCGTCAGTATGAGAATCCTACGGTGTTGTTATTTTGACAAACATAACTTGTATGTATATTATGTGAAACATTTGAATTGGAATAGGTGAGTAAGGAAAATTATTCTAATCCAACACGTAACTGGTTCTCCAATAATAATTGCGGTAGCTCGACGCCAATGTGGCAATCGCTCTATGTAATATATACGTCGGATATAGGATAAAGTAATATCGTCAATATAATGTATCCAGTACGTACCAATAGAAATATATGTAATCATTCACAACCTAAACATATATTTAAGTAGATAAGTAGTTTCGATTTTTAATCTAAGCTTTAGAGCAGATATGAAATGGGGATTGAGAACTCAAAAAGTAAAAAAAAAAACAATCAACTAGTACATACATCCTTCAAGGCACAGTCATGTATTCCTCATTTTTTGATTGAGGCTGGATAGGGATTCAAACTTAAAGTGAAAGAAGCACTAATATCCAAGTTCCTGACACAAACCCCTAAGGTATGGTACATTTCCTAGTATATATGCTCTCAGCCACGTAAAATTTGAGTACCATCGAGAGAATAAATTAGCATTTTTTAGACAAGCGTGCTTCAGCTTCATAGACCTCACGACGTATGCAAACCCTGGCTTAGCAACAATATCGTTTATAGCTTGGGTCAGTATAGTTTGCTTTGACAAAAAAAAACTTTATTATTGTTATTGTATGAATACGTATCGGCATTGTGAATTGTAATATAAAGAACATTCCTTAAAATAACACGTTAATTTCAATTACGACAAAATTTTATATACGGAAAAAAACAATGACTTGTTTTGAGACTGTATATCCCATTGAATTTCATTCCCAGTATCGAAAATACTTTTCAAAATATCATTCTTATACATAATAACGTATAAATGGCAAGGCAACAGAAAAATGAGACACGTTTGAGTGCTATTTCTGATTTATTAGAAAAAAGGTAGCCAACTATTTTTTTTCAAATACACGTCAATCAAGCCTGATCATCACATTATTGTTTCTCTTTGAATTAGTGATATTTATAAATGAATCATAGAAATAAAAATATTTTGGTCTAAAAACACGCAGTATTACGGACGCCTCTTCTCCATTCCATATATTCAGCATTACTACATGCACACAAATAAACACACACAAATTACAATTTGAATGAAACATAATTTGATTTAACAATTTCTGACTTTTGTCAGAACAAATAATGGACCGTGAGTAAACAACAAAACAGCAGTACTTGGTATTGTTACGGTTTGTAGGGTGAGTGAGTCAGTGTAATGACAGGCAAAAGGGACGTAAACGAAGCGGGTTCGAACCTAAGCACTATCACCACAAGATGAAGGAAACCTGCATGACATGACGGATGAAATTATGCCATATATATAACAAATCTATTGTATTGAATAAGCAAACTTTCTCCTCAAGAGGAGAGAAGGCCTTTGCCCAGCGGTGAGTGTTTACAGGCTGTTGTTTTTACAACATTTTTAAATGATTAGTCATATATCGTATTTCCATATTTAATGCCAAGCGAAACATTCATGTACAATTATTATCGAATATTTTCTTGTAACAATAAAATTGTTAACAAAAAGCGAATTCAATTAACCATTGACAGCCGATTCTCAAGAAGGCCAAGGTTCGGTTCCACGGTGCGGCACTTTAAACATAAAATGTTAGAAGTTTTTCCAATCACATTCATAATAAAATAAAAGACAACATTAAGTTACTGTACTACAGTATTGATTGTTATTTAGTTTTATTTTTATTAATATCTAATGCTCGGAATGTGTAACATTGTTTTTTTTTTGTTAACAATGTGTTACAAATCACGCGCCATCTATATTTAGTCGGTTGTACTGTGTCTAAAGTCTTCGCACTCGCACTTCGCACACATTAATCACCTCTAGGCCTAAGACCTCTTATAGGTCAAAAGCAAGTGACCCAGTAGCTTACCAGTCAGGAAGTGTTCGGTGAATGTGGAAGACGCCCGTACCCGGACCGGCTATGGTAATTTAAGAAGAGTCCCACACGTGGGACCACCATGGAAATATTTTTGATTATGACATTTTTCCCACATTCTTACGTACATCCCTAAGTAAAAATAATCCTTAATCGTCTACGTCACTTCTGGTTTTATACTACTTTGCCGTATCATATAAAAGTAAACAATATAATTGTTACAATTCATTTATGAATCATTGTATCAATATCGTGGTAATATTAGATTTCGTGTTCTTTAGTTTTAAACGATTCAGAGTTTCTATCGGGTCAAGGTAAGTTGGACAACCTCACGTAATAGATAACTGCTCGTTTTGAAATCGTTACATATTTTCTAATTGATTGTAACCTTGCCCTGAGAACTGTGAACCGTGGTGAAATTTTTACTAATGGTTTGTACCCATTGTTGGTACCCATGTTTTGTATACTAAGTATTCGCATCATAACTAAAATGATTGATAATATAACGTATAAAAAGTTAAATGTGTGCTTATTGGCGATTAAAGGAATATTTAATATTTTTTACAGTGCTAATGGCTATGAGCATTGGTAGTTTCTTATCATCAGGTACCAGGTTTACCAGATCGCCTAAAAAAAGTGATGGGAATACGCTTAAAATTTTCGATCAAAATCGAATATCAGGCGTATATTTTCAATATACATTCCCCGTAACCCTCCTGGTAGGGTTAAAGTTTATCTCCGCCAATGGCTATATACCTACTTACTAAATAATCCCCGACACAAAAAAATATATCTAAAAAGTAGAAAATCAAATGTGTATGTTAGGCCTTTAACTATTTTATAAGTACCATATCAAGTAATATTTCAATACAAGTATCATCGCGTCGGGGAACCACATTTAAAATCAAACGGATCTAGGAAATGAGCTGATGGTCTTAAAAAGACCGAACAAATCTTCCTAAATTATAGTTACACATAAAAAACTCTCTCAAAGTCTGTTCCTTTGGGTGCTACGATCCATATTATTACCATAGTCCCATTAACATACGTTATTAACGTTAACATACTTATAAAACCCCTCTTTTTACGTCGAAGGTTAAAAAAGAGATGTCCTAATGACTAGAACATAACTCAATAGATAATAGCGGGTCCAAAACTGGGCAAGCACTTCTGAATTTTTATGTGCTTGAGTTTATTACTCAGATGAAACTTAAGATTTACCATCCACCAACGTCGACTATCACAATTGAGTAGCTCCAAAATCTTTCCATCGAGAGAAGTAACATTAAAGATACTAAAACAATACCTTAAAAATAAACATTATTATATGTTGCGTATATTTAAACTTTATTTCATATTCTATTCATCTTAGATATAAAAGTGCCTACTAATTTAACATGGCTATTTAATTTGTTATGTTGCCATCAATTTTTTAATGGTGACTATAAAATTTTGTTTTAATTCAAATTGCATAAAATATTTATTTTATAATTGTAAATTCAATATTTTATATTAACACTAGCTGTGCCCGCGGTTTCACCCGCGTGTAACTTCAATAAATCCCTAAGAACAGACTTATAATACTTCAGTATATATAACATTTTTAGTTTTATTTTCGTAGGATATAAGTATTTATTCAAGAAAATAAATACGTATGTATATATGAGTACTTTCAAACAACCTACTCAACTACCCGTTGTAATAATATGTCAAAACTATAAAAAGTAATAAAAACTGTCTATGTCTATTTTCAGTCTTATTTCGATATCTTTCATAAGAGTTAATATTTTATAAAAACGAATTTGCAAATAGTGCATTATCTTAGAAGAAAGTTGACTATCATGCAAAAAGTTATAGTCAACCTTTAATAAATAGACGCATGGGCGAGTTAACCGACGTACAACGTACGATCAATCATATTAAATACTATTTAATACTATTTAATATGTTGATTTAAATATTTCGATTGATTATATTAAATACTATTTAATATCATTGATCGTATTGATATGAGTTCAACTTACATTGGAAGTACTAAATCTCTGAAACTGTCCATTTTTTATCTTTGTTTTGTTCCTATAAACTTTCAATCATCATCATTTTACAGACTATCATTTATAGGTAGCTAAAGTTTCAACAAATTCAACTAAACAGTTATTTTTTGTAGAACTATTTAAGAGATACATATCCGCTATACATTATATTCGTATAACTCTTACGGTTTTTACAGCGCATGCCAGAATGGCTCGCAGATCCGACTTACGTGACACTTATTGTTATATTTTTGCCAATTTAATCAATAGCTATATAAATTATAGCCTATATGTTATTCTGATGTATGAGCTATATTATTGTAAGGTTTCATTAAAATCCATTCAGTAGTTTTTGCGTGAAAGGGTAACAAACATCCATCCACACATACAAACTTTCACGTTTATAATATTAGTAGGATAATTGAGACATTTTAATTATAGCATATATTTTGAAACATAAACACTCGATATTCGACCCGATCGTAAAATGTTGCAATCCAACGCTGATACGCTATTTTGATCTGTGTATCATTTTAATATTATAATTTTTATAATCAATATTGCATGACAGGATATGATATACCTTCTGTCAATTAATGATCGAGTTCGAGCGTCGAGCTTATTAATTTAACCTAGTTGTTTAGTAAAATATTGTATTTAAAATAAATTCTGTTTTTGTTGTGAAGATATACATATAAAGAGGATTAAGAAAATATCAATAGAAACCAGGAAATATGAAGTTGGTGGTGTAATATTCCCGTAGGATAGCATCACTCCGCTGGTGTCGTGTTGCCGTCCTATCAGATTTCTTGCTGGTTTAAATATCATGAGGTTCAGTATCGTAAACCCGATGGTTAAGTGGAAATTAAAGTGTTCGGGTGTATTATATCAAAAAATTGTCTGTGAGGGGTTATGAAATCAATCCCATTCCATAAAGTACGTAATGCCGCTACACCTGATCTCCGCCAGATCGTGTCGGAATGACGTCATATTGGCCTATGTAGTGGAAGTGCATTTGTGTTTGCACACAGACGTCTGCAAGGTATAACCATCGTAACCAAATCAGTCAGGAACACAATATCATCGTCAATCCCTTGTTGCATTGTGGATAGTCATTTAATCGGACTATAAGAATAAGGAAAAGAGGGTGTACCTGTATTTGAGCACACACTTAAGCACTAATTTCTGTGAATATTTAAGAGTGTGTTAAAATTAAATCCCGAAATTAGTCGGGAGATTACTATTATTACTTATAATTCTTAATATACATGCTGTTCATAAATAAATAAATTTAAATACTCGGCGGTAAAGGAAAACATCGCGAATTATATTTTTGACAACAATATACACAAAATTGATATTATCTGACCTAAAAAAGAATGAGGTTAGCAAATCAGAACTTTTTTTTTAGCTTCCTTGATCCGCACGACTGGTTTCAATACAATTATTTGGCTTATTATCTGTCAGACAGGAAATGCTTTATCGAAATGTGTAAACTATTATGAGATTCTGGGCCGACTTACCAATTGTCTAGGAAAAATGTTTTTGAAGAGATGACTTGTATAATATGCCTTATGGTCGAAGATGATTTTTATTTTATTTCGCTTATTTTACTCATTCTTAGTGTTTTTATTAGTATACGAGTATTTAATGATAATATTTTTCGTAAAATTCCAATTATAGGTAATATATATATAGATACTTATTTTTTTGTAAGCGATGTACACATATATTTCATTGACGGGCCGGTTGGCGTGGTTGGTAGATACTTGCCTTTCACGCCAAAGGTTGTAGGTTCGATTCCCATCCAGGACAGACATTTGTATGCATGAGCATGTCTGTTTGTCCTGAGTCCTGTAATTATCTATATAAGTATGTATTTACAAAAGAAAAGTAGTATATGTAGTAGAATATCAGTTGTCTGGTTACCAAAGTACAGGCTCTGCTTAGTTTGGGATCAGATGGCCGTGTGTGAATAATGTCCCAGGATATATATACATTGTTGTTTTATAGTCCGATGTGCCGTGATGTCACTTTCAAATGAGGGAGTAGGAGTTTAACCGGGTTTGCGTGTACTTGTGCACGATATGTCATGCGCAGTCTCCCTTGACATTCTTGGTTAATCTCCCTTGAGATTGACGGCCGTGGCTGAAGTCGGTCAGGAGGACATCATCATACTTATTCATCTTTCTTTATCGCTCTTATACCAATAGATTTGTTTTGTTACTTTACAGATACACATACAAGATCGTTGTTGGATGAAAAGAATAAAGATCATTGGAGAATACAAGCACAATGGACATTACGTTCAAAGGTAAAATGACATTTAATATCCAGTACAAAGAGTTCAATATTAAAAAATGTGATACGAAACATGCATGATTGTCTGCATGCTATGTCACATGCATGATTGTGGCTGTTCTCCTGATTCTAAGGGGTTGGAACATTTGAATTAAATTAGTACATTGACTTGGTAGATAGAATATGTCTAGAGATGATAAAGAAAAAATTAACAATTAGATATAAAAAGAAATATCTCATATAATATTATGCGTAAAATTATTCAAAGTAAGCATTTAAGTTGGAGCTGTAAAACAGAGCCATTCGCCACGACATTGCATCAGCAATTTGACGTGTAATATTTTGGAGTGATACTTTTTAAATAAATGAATAAAAAGAAATAACAAGAATAAAAGAAATAACGACCGTATAGGTTATTTTACAGTATTTTCTATGTAAAAAATATGTAACTTTTATAACTTGTTGGTAATCTCTATCTTAATCTATATCTAATATCTTTAATAAATATTTTGTATTTCTGTGTTTTGGTTTGATGAGTGTAAAGTTGCACAAAGAATATAGATCTGATTCTATAGTTGATGAAGATTAACGGAATAGTTAAGTAGCGAATAAGACTGCAGATTCTGTCCTAAGTTCTGGAAAGAGTTATTTAGGTTTTCTGTCGAAAAATTTTAGTGTCGGCCCGGAGTCTGAAAGACAGTAGTCAAAACTCCCTTGCCTCAGAAAGCATGTAAAACTGTTGTTGATCCTGCGACTCTTGGGGTCGGAATTGTCGTCTTTACTTCTCTCTTTCTTTTTTCAATAAATATAATAGAGTAATGTTATTATGCTTTTTCCAAATTTTCGTTTCCAGATCGCTTTACCTCTCAACACCAACATAGCAAAGAATGTGATCTTTTTCCTTGGGGATGGTATGAGCATCACAACACTGGCTGCCACAAGAGTGTACCTTGGAAGAAAACATGGGTATTTGGGAGAAGAGGTCAAGTTAAGCTTCGAAACCTTTCCTTTTACGGGATTAGCAAAGGTATTTTATTAGATAATTATACTAAAATAATCTTTGTGTCTCTTACACATATTTTATAATCAGAAATCTGCTCAAACTTGCCTGGAAAATAATGTAGCTCCATTTGAATAACATAGAGATTAGGATTTCTTGATGATTGTTGACAACTAACAAGTATCAAACCATTTTCAGACGTATTGCGTTGATAATAACGTGGCGGATTCAGCTTGCAGTGGAACAGCTTATCTGACAGGAGTTAAAGCTAATAGTGGTACTGTTGGTCTCAGTGGTGCTGTGAAACGTGGAGATTGCGAAGGACAAAGAGACACAACTAACTCAGTCACTGGACTCATGGATTGGGCACAACGAGCTGGCAAATCTACGGGTAATTGCGGAAAATATGCTTAACGTAAAGGGATGTAAAGGTCAAAGGTCAAACTCTTGGGCAATTGTCGCACCCATTCGTAGTATTAGTTATAAGTTTCAGTTTCATCTACATGTCTTAGGTACTTTATGTGACTTTCTGGAACTCTGAGAACCAATTAATTAGTAGTTAATATATGCAAGTGTTACAACGAAATATCGATTAAGCAAAGTCACTTTCGCATTTATAATATTAGTAGGGATGATTATAATATGGCGACTTTCCAAATAGTGAAATTAATAATAATGGACCTGTGTTTAAAAACGCTAATCTTATTACCGATATAATACATTAATTTCGATTAAGATGTTTACAAAATTTCAAAATTTTATCCAATTGTAGAAATGTACTATAATATGTACATGTATGTATTTTAAGTTTACGTTATATTGAAAGTAAAAGGCTACTTCACCTTGTAAATCGTACCCAAACGATAAAAGACCAAATACAGTGAACGTCTTTCAAAAATTCGTGATTGCTGTGAGAAATATTTTTTAGGTGTATACTGCCAACTTTGATTTATTATTCAATTCAAGTTATTAGTTTCTAATATCGAAAATGTTGGTCATAATTAGTTGTTCCTGTATAAAATATGAAAACATCTATTATTTCCAGGTATAGTCACAACCACACGAGTAACTCACGCGACTCCGGCTGCAGCCTACGCTCACTCGGCCGATAGGAAATGGGAAGCGGATGTAGACATGCCGAGACACGGCCTTCGCTGCGAGGACATAGCGAGTCAGCTCGTGAGGGGTCGAGTGGGCAGCAGCATTGACGTAAGATTTCTGTGATTTGTTACCATATAACAACTATTACCAAACGCATATCAATATAAAGTATGAAATATTAACTAGCTTATACATAACATTAAAGGCAGTTAATAAATTTAAAATACCTAAGCTTAATCAATTATATTTATTATGCAAATTTTCGAGTGTATTCTTATTTATCCATTTTTAATATAAAATGTTATCTTATTAAGCCGATAATGGCTTACTACCTACTCTGATTCTATTTTAAAATCATTATATATTTTTAATTACGATTTTTGATTGGTACCAAAAGTTATAATAGTAAAAAATTTACGATATGTCAATCTGCACATTACTCATATTACATTAAAAAACATTGGTAACTTCGATGAAAATTTTCTGTATTCTTCTGTATTCTTTGAAGTTTTTCTGTAAGCCTTAGAAAATTAGTCATAATGGTTGTTTAGACCATAATTACAAATTTGTACATAAAATATGAGAGAAATATATATACGATAAAGTTAAAGTTACTATATACAAATAATATTAACTTAATTGCAGGTCGTGTTAGGAGGAGGTAGAAAAAATTTCTACCCAACAACTGAGAAAGATGCTCAAGGTTATTTCGGAATAAGAAAAGATGGCAGAAACCTTATAAGGGAGTGGCTTCTTAAAAAAGAAAGTCAAGGAGCTAGGCCAAAATATGTATATAATAAACATGATCTCCAAAATATAGACAGTAGATATAATAGCGTACTAGGACTTTTCTCCTCTGACCATATGCCTTATCATCTTGAAGCAGAGGAAGATGATCCAACTTTGAGCGAAATGACCAATAAAGCAATAGAAATTCTATCAAAGAACCAGAACGGCTATTTCTTATTTGTAGAAGGTATACTTTTTTAAATCTATAAAAATCAATCAATCAAAGATTGGTTCTAGGTATTAGATCGTTTATAACAAATGGCTTTAGTTTTTTTTTTAGTTGTAGTGTCAAATTATTAGTAGGATTTCAGTAAATTGTTGTTTAAAAATTCTAAATTCGGTTTTATTTGTACGTACATAATTAATAATAGGATACGTAGTGTTGAAGAACTATCCAGATTTATCTCTGGTTCCATTTACCAATTCATATATTAATTATATTAAAAATACTATAAAACTAATTTCAGGAGGTAGAATAGACACAGCTCATCATGAGACCAAAGCTCGTAAAGCTTTAGACGAAACAGCGGAACTAGCGAAGGCTGTAGAAGCTGCATTAAGGATAGTAAATCTTGAAAACACTCTGATAGTGGTGACTTCAGATCACAGCCACACCATGACCTATAGTGGATACAGCAAACGAGGATCTGATATCTTAGGTCTGGTAAATACAAAGGTATATATTTTATTTCTATTAGCATTTAAGTACTAGATAATATATTGTAAAAGCTTTAGTCTTTCTCCTACTTACTATAAAATTCAATAAATAAATAGTTCCTAACCTAAGAGGGGGGGGAGCCAGGAGACCCTTAGTACAGGGCAAACTAGTTTGGCCTCCTGCCAAAATACAACTGTATTTATTATTAAGACATAAAAAAAATTAAACATTACTCTGTGTATTATTAACTTTTTAACGGCTTTGTACAAACCCGCCTGGTGGGTGCACTATTTATCATTTACGTAATTCACCTGTGACTCTATCACCGTTTGACTAAGGAGGGTGAGTGAGAGCGTAAATACGTCAGCAAGAAACATAACATATTTGATTCCATGGCGGCGTTTCAATGGCGTTAGTGGAGGCTTATATGTCTTACAGTACCAATGTATAATGTCCTCCAGACGGATTTCGGCCACGGCCGCCAATCTTAAGAGAGATTAGCCAACTACGCAGGAGATATTATAGTGCACAAGTGTGTGCGCAAACACAGGTGCACTCTCTATTCCTTAACTCTCATAATCCGATGGGACGGCAATCCGACACGACCGGAAAGAGTTTAGGCGCAGGACCAACGGCTTTACGTGCTTTCTGAGGCACGGGAGTGTACACATTTCCAACTTCCAGACACCGGGCTGCTACTGAGAATTTTCTGACAGAAAAACCCAATAACGTTTTATTGACCCGACCTGGGAATTGAACCCAGGACCTCCGAGTCTGCGACCTTACATCAAGCTACTAGACCGACTAGGCAGGCACCAATGTATAGAAACAACGTTGACCACTCAACATCAGATGATCATTGAAATGATACTTACAAAATATTTTTTTTATTATTAGGCGTAGCTTATATGGCAATTACTTTACTTTTATTCTAAGAGTCTGTTTTAATAGATTTCATCGTAGTTTTGCTAGAAAATATAAAAATGTTAACACCATGTAAATTATATGAAAATATGACCTAAATTCAATAAATTTAAGCTTCACCATACAATTAACAGACTAATTAGTTATTAAAATTCAAGTATAATCCTCAACAACGCGGCAACTCCAGCTAAAACTGACTAAAGTTTCAATTGAACATTCCAGTATAATGCATCCGACAACTTACCATACAGCACGTTGAGTTATGCGAACGGACCCGGCTATAAGCCTCATACGGACTTTCAAAGACATAACCTGATGTTGGATGACATGAGTAAGTGAAAACAAATTTTAAGCAAATAATACATAAATTTTATTACAAAAGCTTAAGATGTTAAGATTTAAGAAATCCGTTTTTGTAAATCGTTGATTCTCTTACTTCCTTTGAAGATTATAATCCTATCAATAACAAAATAAAATAAAAATGCAAATCTCGCAACTCGAGCTGTTCCACTGGAAGAAATCTAAGATCTCAGGTTATGCCAAGTCAGTTATTTTTATTTAGTATGTATAGAATTCTTCAAGAACTTTGACAAAAATTGTATCCTAATTAGTTACTCATCAACATTTTTAGTAACCGTATCAATATAAAACATATTTATATCTATGTGCCTATATAAGTACCTAGGTACTAGATCGTATATAATAATATTAAATATGTAATGTATAAACAAAAGCCATTTGTTGTTACGCGTGTTTGAAATATAAGATGTATGTTTATATGATGTATATTATATTTGTTGTCAGAAACAAATAAAAAACGTTCTTATATAATAGTAATATTAATGTTTTTTTAACTTAATTTATCTTGTAAAATTAGTATCAAATTTTTAGTAAGATTTCAGTTAAATAGTCAGTGTCAGTGCTTAATTTGTGTTTATAAATAATCTCGTGCTCAGCGGCGAAGGAAACATCGTGATGAAACCAGCGTCGTGAAGTAAACTCGCAGTGAGACATTTAAAGTAACACTACATAAAGTAATTGTTGGTTTTCAGATAACTTAAATTACACTTACCCATCTCTGGTGCCGTTACCTCGAGAGACACATGGGGGGGAGGACGTAGCGGTATTCGCGAAAGGCCCCTGGTCTCACCTGTTCAGCGGAAACTATGAACAGAATTTTATTCCTCACGCTATTGCTTTTGCAAGTTGTATAGGTTCAGGACTCACTACTTGTAAATTATGATAGTACATGTATTTTATTTTAAGTAAATTAATTATAAACTCTATGCTTAAAATAGCTCTTATTTGTTAAGTTATATTATATTATTTTAATGTCAGTTGAAAAATATTAAGATCAAATCTAAATATTCCTTATTCAAGTAAGCTCATACGCTTAAGAGAGTGACTAAGTAAAACAAAACTCTAAGTTAGTAAACAGTTGAAGTTGTAACTATACCTATAGCATACAACCCGCATTGTTAGAGCGTGGTAAATTAAGCTCCAATAATTCTCTTCAAAAGCGAAGGAACAATGTGGGAAATTCACTAATTTACTTCTAGTTGAGATTGGTGGCTTACTGTAGTTAAGAAGTTTTAAATTCCTAATTTAAAAACAAATGATAATTAATTTGTAAGTACTGATAGTAGAAGTAATGCCTAACATTTTCCTGAATAGTCGACGCCTAAAAGCGTTATTACAATTACTATGTATTCTAGTGTACTGTCCGTAAAAGTTTTATCCAAGCTTAATAACTCACTTGTCCGTAGAAATTATTATGTTTATTGTAAAACTTTAAAAAGCGAAACCGTCACGAATAATATTAAGAAAGATTTAAAAAAAAAAGAGCAATAAAAAACTGGTTGATAAATATAATATAATTTATTTATAATAATTATTAGTTTATTAAATTGAATTACAAGATTATCCGATGGTAGAAAAATATATTTGTGTTATTTTATTTATACAGTTCAAAGAAAATATATTTTTTGTAATGGTTAAAATTAAACCAGATTCGGAACGTTACAAAAAATAACTTAGAATACAAATGCAACAATATTTGTGATAATATAATTTGATAATTATGTATTTATTATTAACAATACCATTAATATATTTTGCTAAAATATTATATAATGTAAGTTTAAGTTAGAGAGACTAAGTAAAACAAAACTCCAAGTTAGTAAAAAGTTGAAGTTTTATTTATACCTTCATGTTATTAAGTACAATGAACTATCTATCTGGAAAATATTCAATCAATATTTTATTTATCTATCTGTATGATGACCATAGCAATATATGTATATATATATATCAATACAATATATAATACATTTTGTTACACCTCTTACTGTATAATATTATCAGTTTATTTTATTTTATAGTATAGGTAGGTAGACGAGCATTTATACAACCTGATGGTGAGTAGTCACCAACGCCCATAGACATTGGCATTATAAGAATTTTTAACCATTGCTTATATCGCCAATGCGACATCAACCTTGAGAACTAAGATATTATGTCCCTTGTTCCTGTTATTACACTGGCTCACTCGCCCTTCAAACCGGAACACAACAATACCAAGTACTGCTGTTTTGCGGTAGAATATCTACATCTAGTAGTCTTACATCATTTTATTTTACAACATTGAGATGAAGTATATATATGCATGTAGAGATAGTATAGTGTGATGGAACAAAAAAATAAATGAAAATGAAATTTCAAGTAATTACGTGCTATTTTTTAAATCGCAAGATTCGGGATTTGAAAGTGGATGAACAATGTTTTTTTATTTCCTCTATTTACTTACAGGGTTATTAGAAATGTTCCAACCTTATTTATGGGTATTTAAATGACAATAAATATATTAAACTATATTAAGATCTATTTATTTACATGGGTCTCAAAACAATAACTAAAATATTGAAATATAAATTGATACAAAATTAAATATACCACTACCACCTTAGCGTTAGTCAGTCATGATAGTCCTCTTAAATTTAGTCGTTTTATATATTATTTAGTTTGACAAATGCTACGATAGGTATGTGAAAAGATTTATCGATAAGATAAACCTTACAACCCTTGGCTTCTTAATATATATATATTAAAAGTAGACGTTAAGTATATATTAAGAGTAAGTAGCCTATGTCTTTTCCTGGCGTTGAAACCAAATTTTATCAAAATCTGGTCAGTGGTCTAACCTTAATAATATGACTTTATATAAATAATTTATTTAACAAAATTAAAGTTTAGATATATTACAACAACAGTTGTCGATTATACACAACAGTGGAATTCTGATAATTGTCACTAGATGGCACTGTTTTCATTCCATACAAATCGCATCCATCGTCAACGCTATCGAATAAGTAAAAAAATTCGCACTAGACACAGCACATTTTATTGTCTTGTCTAAATTATACATATCATTTTGATAATAGTGAAATTACCATAAGAGCAAATAGATTTAACAAGTAATATTTAAGCTTCAGTTACTGTTTTGAGCAAGAGGTACGTCTTTCTTCCATTCATTCTTCTTTGTAATCGTTCTTCAACTCACTCGGTTACAACTTATTAGGTTCGTACCACGAAATTGCTAATTTATAATACTGTCTAGTCTGAAGATATCTTATATTCGACTAAAAATTCTAAATTTAAAAATATTTTTTTAATATATAAATTCATCGACTCCAGTCCCCGTTCTATAGCAGAGGCATTAATTACCTATTTATATGGCAACAGTGCATCGAAAAAATGACTAATACTCTAATAAATAAAATGTTTAATCCACAAATGTATGAGTTTACTTATTTAAAATGGCAATTTCATAGATAGAACCTAATTTAAGCTCATCTCACAACCATTTTTCATCTACTCTATCCATAATAATGATTTAACAGTCATCATTGAATACTTCAAAGGAACGACCGCACAAGGTCGCCTAAATAGGTCAGCAACGCTCTCTTGGATGTCTAGATTCCCTGAAAAGAGAAAGAGAAAATGTTATTATATTTATATACATTTATTTATTTTATTTATCAATAGTATCGAATGTATTTAATTTTTTATTTTTGATATTAAGCATTTAAATTGGTGCGCTTTGGGGGTAATAACAACTCGTATGCCGTAATGGAGCATATTAGCGCTCTGTTATACCGTCATGTCGTCACTCTTTAATTTCTTGTGTTTGCGTGGCTCTTAGACTAAATGCTTCAGTAGTATGCATTATTAAAATAAGAAGTAAGATATACTTATTAAATTTAAGAATCTTTGTCTCTATTTATTTTACTGCATATTTATTTATTTTTTTCTTTAATTATGAAATCTTTCAATAATTGATCTGTTATAAATAAAACAATTTACATTACAGAACTAAATAAATTACAGTAATGCAATCCATTATTCAATAATCCACTAATTTGAAAGGTCATTGAACGCAAATAACAAGTCTATTGGCGCAGCCAGTAAAGATTAAAGCACGATCCCTAAACTAGTTGATAGTTTTTTTAAAGAATAATTAAATTAAATCATCATGTCATGTCATGTCATTATGTTCTACATATTATTTTAATTTTATCTTTCCTTGGTTACTACAGTTTAAAAAAGGAATTTACAGATTTTCAAATTTTACGCAAAACTTTTTATTTTGTTTAATACTAATCAATTTGTTATTTTTTTATTATAAAATTGATTAACTTAAATGCAATCAAAAATCTATCACAGATTTAAAAATAGAAGCTAAAAGCGTAAGTATAACCGGAGAATAAAATCGTAAGTGAAACAGGATATATAATGAAGGTAGCCAATACGATGATTCATCTTAAAAGTCACGATAGTTTACCTTGTACAAAGACATTTCACGAGAAGTGAATAAACCTGTGGCGCCTGCATAATTTATCATAACATTATATCGTTTATTAAAAGTATTATTAAGTTAATTGGTTGTCTATTTTTATATTATACTTTTAAATGTTTTATATATTCGGACAGTTGCTATGCATTTTTGAAAAGGCGTATGAGATCATATCTCTGAGGTTTGAAGACTATATACGTTCGACATTAATTAAATATATAATTCTAATAAATAACGACGTATTTATTGACGGTTGTTATATTTTTATTTCGTTTCATACAAATTGACACGACCATAGCTGAGATTTCTCGGAAAAATCGTGTGTATTTGTTCATACAGTTACTATATTTGTAGTTTAATTTAAAAATATGTACATAACATGACTACCCGACGACTATATGAAGATCAGCTTTCAATGAACAGTTTGAGTTGATTTCCATTTATTTATTATTCATATAAGAGCCGAGATGACCAAGTGGTTAGAACGCGTGAATCTTAACCGATGATCGTGGGTTCGAACCCGGGAAAGCACCACTGAATTTTCATGTGCTTAATTTGTGTTTATAATTCATCTTTTGCTTAATGCGTAAGGAAAATAGGAAATATAATATATGAGGAAACCTGAATATGTCAAATTTCACTGAAATTCTGCCACATGTGTATTCCATCAACCCGCATTGGAGCAGCGTGGTGGAATAAGCTCCAAACCGTCTCCGCAAAAAAAGGCAAGGAGGCCTTAGCCCAGCAGTGGGATATTCACATGCTGTTACTAATTGTAAATATTTAATTTAATTTAATAATACTAGTCTCTGGCAGTCTATGTCTTTCTCTGGAAACGGTTACGTATGTTATATAACCTTATAAAACCTTTTGGATACTTTTTACTTAGGAATAAATCTATCTGTTTATCTAATTTTTTTATAGAATAGAAAGGCAGACGAGCATTTAGGCCACCTGATGGTAAGTGGTCACCAACGCCCTTAGACATTGGTACTGTAAGAAATGTTATGTTATGTTAACCATCACTTAGATCGCCAATGCGCCACCAACCTTGGGAACTAAGACGTTATGTCCCTTGTGCCTGTAATTACACTGGCTCACTCACCCTTCAAACCGGAACACAATAATACCAAGTACTGCTGTTTTGCGGTAGAATTTCTGATGAGTGGGTGGTACCTACCCAGACGATCTTGCACGAAGCTCTACCACCAGTAAATTGATTACAAGAAATTTTTTTATTGTTTAAAATTAAAAGTTGCATTATTTTGAATACGATAATTATATATAACATAATTTTTTGTATAAAAGTAGAAATATTAAAAGAAAAACCACATGAATCTAATTTTTGCGTAACACCGTCAATGAGACGCGTTAACGAAAGTTACATCGCATTTCTTCTAAATATCAGTTCGTAAACATTTGATTAATGATTTTAAATTAAGATACGGTGTTGTTCGGAGATAAATCTGTTTGAATGAGATAAAATGCACTGTACATACGTCAATGAATACTAGATAAGCGATTAAGTGTGAGTGAACGAAGATGTTACAAATTAATTTCGCAAGTCGCCTAAAGGTCATTGGGTTCATATTTAGACAAACATATATTTAATTTTTAACAATAGGATATAACAAATCAATAACAGGATTTTTATTTGTTGTTATATAATCAAGGTTAAATAGTTACGATAGTTACAAAAGACAAAAACAAATATTTATATAAAATGCCTGCATTGTACTTGCTTATTTTTTTTTCTTTACTTACTTATATAAAAAACTCTATGTTTATGTGTTTTCTCAATAAATTATTTTTGTTATTATTGAATGGCAAATATCTATTTGGAAACACCTCTGATCTGATCAAGGTAATATAAATATTATAAAATAAAATAATAGTCGGCGGGTAAGACACAATAAAAAAATGAGCGCGCAACTCGATACGATTGTACGAGACAACAAGTATAGATTTCCATCAAAATCGTTTCACTTGTGTTTACATTCAACGTTAAATCCGAATTCGACCTTCGTCTTTTTTAAATTATAAAAAAAAACAAACATTACATTGACAAAAATGTTTCGATAATTTTTATGCTACTACTCTATCTGCGTTAACGTTATCATTAATGTTAGCGTAGAGTGCGCCGTATTATTTCATCAAAAATAAGCCTGCAGTTACATAGACGGATTACTATGTTAATAGGGAGAGTGAAGTAGAGTCATTTGCCCTCCCGGCAAATATAAAAAAAAAGAAAGTTATTTCGTCATTCTACTTTAAATAAAAGGTTATTTGTGTACAATGATAATAGAAGCAATTGCGTTGTTAGTGTGTGTTCGATATCAGATCACGCTAAAATGTTATAAATAATCCCAAATTAACATCTTGAAAACTATATTTTCAGTATTATTTACGCGTGTATCATTCGCGTAAACACGTAAGTGTTGCAGTAGCATAAGGTAGTCGTAAATTACCTTGATATATTGTTTAATGTCACGTAAATGTGTAAATGAATTTCGCAATTAATTTCCTATTTAGAACCTTGTTGCAATAACTCTCAAGAAAATATTTACTTAAATCTTTGTGTTAAAATTTATAGCGTTCTGAGATATGTATGGTTCTATTAATTGGTTAAGGATTATTTTGTATAATGTATGTTTATGTCATATGTAAAGCATTTCAAATTAGCGTGACGTGAAGGTTTTACATCTTCGCCACAAGAGGAGAGGGGGTGGCGAGATTAAATATAAACGCATTAAAAACATGGGTGGTTATGCGGATTTGAATCTGCGACCTTTGGTAATGATTCACGCAGCCGAGACAATCGAGTGAGTCGCTGGGGTTTGATCTTGCTTAACACCAAATCATAATCGATTCAGTAACTTAACCGTGAAAGTGTAGCAGAGAGACAGACTTACTTTCACATTTAAAATATAACTATCCGTAACAGCCTGTGTGAATGTCCCACTGCTGGGCTGAAGGCCTCCTCTCCCTTTTTGAGCAGAAGGTATAGAGCTTATTCCACCAGGTTGTTGGAATACACATATGGCAGAATTTCAGTGAAATTAGACACATGCAGGTTTCCTCACGATGTTTTCCTTCACCGTAAAACACGAGATGAATTATAATCACAAATTAAGCACATGAAAATTCAGTGGTGCTTGCCCGGGTTCGAACCCACGATCATCGGTTAAGATTCACGCGTTCTTACCACTAAGCCATCTTGGAAAAAATAAATAACTATAATTGAATTTTCTTAGTATATTATTATTAAACTATAAATGGACTCGGTATTTAAAATGTGTTTTTTTTAAATATATTATTAAACAATAAAATACTCATAAATAATCTCATTTTGAGGATGAGGTTCAGAGCTTATTCTATCGCGTATCCAATGCGTGTTCATCCGATTCATGAAGGTTTCCTTATAATCTTTTCCTTAACCAATTACGAAATAACCAAAAAAAAAACATAAAAAATCAGTACAAAAGCCAGGGCTTGGACACAATCTTCAATTTAAATTCATATGTTCTAATGACTATGCCATCATCGCCTTCAACAAAGTCAGTCCATTAATCATACACTAGATAAAAATGTTCTCGGTTTTACGTAATTCATGATTTAACAGAAGTGGCGTATCAGATTAAAAAATAATATTCGTACATTTTCTGTTAATATTTTTCTTTATATTTTAAGTGTGTATTTTTATATTGGCTTTGAAAATATGGTGAATATTAAACGCTGTTAGGCAAGATGACACTTTTTTATATTTATTTAAAGAAGGCAGTCGTACAAATGGGCCTTCATGTCGTAAAATTTTACTGATCTTACATATTATGTATCTACTACCGTGATCTGTGCTTGCTACCGTCTTTATGTACAACAATAATACCGTAACAGCCTGTGAATGTCCCACTGCTGGGCTAAAGGCCTCATCTCCCATTTGAGGAGAAGGTTTGGAGCTTATTCCAACACGCTGCTCCAATGCGAGTTGATGGAATACACATGTGGCAGAATTTCAGCGAAATTAGACACATGCAGGTTTCCTCACGATGTATTCCTCCACCGTAAAGCACGAGATGAATTATAATCACAAATTAAGCACATGAAAATTTAGTGGTGCTTGCCCGGGTTTGAACCCACGATCATCGGTTAAGATTCACTTGTTCTTACCTTTGGGCCATCTCGGCTTTTCAACAATAATAACACACGACTAATATCTTATAATATTAAAAGATCAATTCTTGTACATGCCTATATATATTTTGTGTGTCTCGGAAACTGCTCGAATTATTTGGCTCATTTTGTATGAAGTTGCATTATTATAACTAATAATAAAGATATAATAGAAGCAATTATAAATAGTGTAATGACAATCATAATATCAGTTTTCCTGAATGATTTTGGCTACCGTGGCCATGCTCAAAGGAAACTGCCCTGCTGCCCAAGAGTTAAAAGGTACGAGTGTGCTCGTAAGACATGTGCACAGGTGAACTTGAGGCTTATAAGCTATCCAATACAGCATAGAACCGTTTTCGATATGAATTGAGGCGCCTTGGGAGTTACACCGACTCTTATGCCGTCACAAACAGCATGACGCGACCCTCTCGTGGTTCTCTTCACTTATCTGGTGATGTGAGTGTCTGTATTGCACGTAGAGAAAAATATGTTCATATTATATTATTAAGGAAAGTTTATGTTTTTATTTATTTCACTCCATATTTGTTTGTTTGTTTTAATAATAAAGTATTTCAATCAATACCAATTTGAATATTTTATAACTCCCGGGCGTCCTGTGATTTTATTCTTGCTACATTTTTATTCTTTATAATATTATCACTCCTAATAAACAGCACCTTTATAAATAACATCTGCATTTAATTACACTGAGTCACTCATGTTTACAACCTTGAAACAGTGACATAGAGCATTGGTTGATAGTGAAATTAATGGTTTCTTAGAGCAATGGACTGAGACATATCTAGTTAGCTTATTTTGTAACCATTTACTGTCATTATTTTTATTATTATTTGCAAGTACCTGTATAATAAGTGTTTACAATATCAATATAAGGGTATTCGTATATATAGATGCGCGCTATACAATGCGAAAATTATTATCTTTTAGAAATATAAAATTAACATTTTTATTTTATTTTATATAGAATAGGAAGGCGGACGTGCATACGGGCCACCTGATGGTAAATGGTCACCAAACGCTCTTAGACATTGGCTCTGCAAGAAATGTTGCCCATCGCTTACATCGCCAATGCGCCACCAACCTTGGGAACTAAGATGTTTTGTCCCTTGTGCCTGTAATTACACTGGCTCACTCACCCTTCAAACCGGAACACAACAATATCAAGTACTGCTATTTTGCGGTAGAATATCTGATGAGTGGGTGGTACCTACGCAGACGAGCTTGCACAAAGCTCTACCACCAGTAGATAGGTAGTAATATTTACAGTATTGAAATTTTATATAAGACGTTATAAATAGAAACTTTGCACTTATTCCAGCATCATGTTTTTTTTTACTCATATGTAGGTAGGCAGTCAAGATTTGACAATGGTGCTGTAAGAAATATTAACCATTCCTTACATCACCAATGCGCGACCAATCGCTCACTCGCTGTTACTTGGTGTTATATTATACGATAAGTGGATGGTACCAACCCAGACTGTCTTGCACATTGTCCACCAAGTAATCAAGGATCAATTTCAAAAATATAGACTTAATATGATTTTGAAACGTTAAATATAAAACGTTGCACTCACTCCCTTCGTCAATTTTCACTTTCAGAAATATAGTTTGTCATCGCTCAATATAGTAAAGCGCGCGCAATAATTTAGCAGGGTACATATTGAAAGTAGTTCGGAAACCCGTTAAACGAACTTGCTTTAACTTCGCTTCTGGGAAAATATGGCCACCTATTTATTACTCATTGTAATTAAATGTCATCAAAGGTACACCTATTAATTACTCTTAAATGTCATTTAATGTATATAAAGGCTCTTAGTATTATGATTGACTGCTGTATGTTTTTCCTTGTCAACCATGACAGTAACAGTAACAGACTGTAAATGTCCCACTGCTGGGCCTCCTCTTCTTTTTTTAGGGGATCGTTTTAGTTTATTCCACCACGCTGCCCCAATGCGGGTCGGGATACACGTCGCAGTCACATCCGCCTCATATTCATAGGTTGAACTCGGAATGTCGATTCCGAGTTCGGTAAGTTTCATGTCTTCTAATCAAAGGGTCATAACGGCTCAACCGTGGAGGTATTATTAATTTTTTATTTAACCAAAGTAGAAATAATGGCAGAAATGAAAGAGTAAATTTTTTTTACGGTAATTTTGAATAAATTATGGTATTTTGTCACAAGTACCAAAAGTTTCAGTTCAATCGATTGGGTGGAACTTGTTTATGTCCAGTTACAATATTTTACATGGTGGCAGGGCTTTGTGCAAGCTCGCTAGGTAGGTACCACCCACACATCAAATATTCTATCGCCAAGCTGTAACACATAGTATTCCACCTTCCGGCTTGAAGGTGAGCCAGGGTCGTTACGCTACAGGTAGACAAGGGATATACCATCTCAGTTACCGAGGTCAATGACGCATTGGTGATGTATGAAATATATCAGGTGTCCTATATGCCAGGCCTCCTACCAATTACATAAAAGAAACTAGCAGGTGAAATTACATGAGAGGTTATATAAAAACAGTGTTGTGGTAATTTTCCAACACACACAACAAGTTAAAACCTTTTAACGGTATGCTTTGTACTTAATTTAAGCTTATATTTCGCATATCTTTTGTTTGTAAAAAATGTATTTATCTATCTATTTAATTTGTTATATATTATTTACTTGAATTCTGAAACCACACATCCATGATAAAAAATTCAGCGTTATAAGATTTTATTTATTTATTCTTAATTTAAATATGCACCTTTTCTTCAATTAAAATATATCACAAACATATACTAGTATTTATATTGTAAAACCACAGAGTAATTATATATTTTTTTCCTAAATAACAATTAGTAATAATGCCATATGACTCAATATATTGAATCATATATAATTTGTAACGTTATGTTTTATACACATGTGTAAAATAAAATCACGTTCAAAAGGCTTACTAATATTGAACGTTATAATTCCACGTGTCTATTTGGTAGTATAACTACTTATGCTTTATGTCGATAAGCAAGTCTTACAGTTCTGAATAAATTGCACTCTGGTAGTTCAATAATAGAACAATCCGTTAAAAAATCCAGAGTGATCATGCTCGTACCAGGCCAACTTCTTAACTCCGTCTCTTTTGATTGGCTCGATTGAAATTTGATCCTAGGACCTCAGATTCCTTGTAAGATAGCCAACTCGACCAACGATGCTATAGAGAGAGTACTAGGAAAGTAGAAATGCAAAAGAGTTTTTTGAGATTAAATGAAGGAATCTGAATACTTTGTTGAGAGCATTAGTCATTCTTTAATTTGTTTATACCATCCGAATCCGTTATGCATGAGGTTGCGATGCACTTGTAATTTCACTGACTCATGGCTGACCGTTTTTACTGTAATATGCTCTGAGCTCATGAATAAACGGGTATGCCGACCTACCGTAATCCTATAGCGGCATCTCAATAGAAGATTTGTCTATTGATCTGATTACAGTTTCAATGTTTTTATTTTATTTTTCATACAGTATAATATAATTATTCATAATTTCATCATTTTAGTCAGTTTACGAATATTAAAATGGATTGGACTCAACTTTACTCTTGCTTTTCTATATACAATATCACGAAGACAGATCTATAATTGAATAAAATTCAATGAAAATTACTTGGTTAAAATGAATACAGATATTGTTTGAGTTTTTTAAGCATTGCATAATTTGTAGTATTAACTTTATACAAAGTAGAATACTAGCAATGCCGATTTTTAAGGAATATTCCTTTTTACTCCATCAATTAAGCGTACAGCTTGTGTTAGGTGTGGGAACGACCTCAAGGGGGGGGGGGGGGGGGGGCGTTGGATTGAACCTGTGACTTTGACATTCACTTAGCGATGTAAAATTAATCCCGTAATCTATTGCGTTGTTGACTTTCCTTTCATATTCCTAATACTATGCCATACTTTCTTGATCTAATAATGCTATGTTTAAAAAACATTAATAGCGTCCTGTATACAATGCTACAGAACAATCTTTTATATCATATTTATTTATTTATATTATTATTATAGATTTAAGACTTGTAAAACAAAATATGTTGTAATTTTACATATATTCTGATACCTTCCGTCCGCGGCTTCGTCCGCTTATGGCAGAGGGCAGTCACCCCTATGTCCTTTTGTGTGCAAAATTAAATGATGATCGGTTGAGTTAAGACGTAAAAGTGTAGCAAATAAAGTCACTTTCGCAGATTTATATTTAGTATTTATAAATTAGATGCCCGTTTTTAATACAGCAGTGACATTTTTTAACGATGACAATTTATTGAATCAGGTGAAAGTTTGCTTGTCCGACGGTTATAATTGATATATGTAGGACACGATGTCAAGCATCGTCTCTAATTGGTTAAAATGTTTTCATTTAAATCTTCCTGTTAAATACATTTATAAATATAATAATAATTAAACGTAATTGTTTTGTTTGTGTTTTTAAGTGTGGCTGTATTTTGTTTGTTATAAAAAAAAAAAACATTAGATTATGAAACGTTCACAGAGCATAATAAAAATTAATGATGTCACTTAAACATGATTTAATTTGTTTTAAATAATAGAAATTCTTGTTTTAAGCATTACTAATATTTTTGTTCTCCGACGGACGACGTTAGTCCAAGGGATGAGAATCGATCAACGTCATTGATATCGCTTGGCAGTCACCGTTATGCTATTAAGACAAAAACAATAATAATGAGAGTCTTGAGACTTGTCTACTGGTGGTAGGGTTTTGTGCAAGCTCGTCTGGGTAGGTATCACCCACTCCTCAGATATTTTACCGCAAAACAGCAGTACTTGGTATTGTTGTGTTCTGGTTTAATGGGTTAGTGAGCCAGTGTGATTATAGGTACAAGGGACATAACATCTTGATTCCCAAGGTTGGTGGTGTATTGGCGATGTAAACGATGGTTAACATTTCTTACAATGTCAATGTCTATGAGCGTAGGTGACTTACCATCTGGTGGCCCATATGCTCGTCCGCCTACCTATGCTTTAAGAAAAACAAACCACTCAATACTATTTATAACTTGATACAATCCGTATTATTGAGGAATATATAGAGATTGAAGTGATTACCATACAATTTTTGAACTCGTTTGAAAAAGGGCTGCAATTATTATTTTTTTCCATTTTATTATTTAACTTATCTAAGCGTTAACTAAGATATCATATAAATACCGTTTTCCTTGTAACTATTCTACCGTCTCGTCGATGACTGGTCATGGAAATTTTGTTTTTAATTGAATATGAAAATTTGTTTAAAATGTAGAAAACACTGATCAAATATATATCCTTATATTTTATAAGTTGCCTTGCCGAGCATTTATGGTGTTTAATCAAATAAAAATTGATTAATATTTTTTCATACTAAATTCGGAGAAAGGAGCCAAACACTTTCTTTAATTTATGATCATTCAATCCTTAAGCATTTTAATAGAACCAACATACCAAAGTTCATGTTTTAAACAGATGAGTCAAAGGACATTTGCCCTTTATGTAACACGCTTATTACACACAGTTGAACAATTTTACTTCGCGCGCTTTAAGTCGAGTTTGTTGACATAGTATATTACGTCATGGCACGACGTCACAACTAATGACGAATATTGTTTTCAATGTGTTATTACTGATACAAATTGCACCTGTATAAATAATTAAGATCGATATTGAAAAGTCTACATTAAATATATATATTTTGAATTACTAATATTTACTTGAATTTTGTACGTTTGTTTATATGTTGTAAACATGCAAAATACAGTATTAATACTTTTTTTTCTTTTTTTTTTAAATATAAAATAGGAAGGCGGACGAGCATATGGGCCACCTGATGGTAAGTGGTCACCAAACGCCCTTAGACATTGGCACTGTACGAAATGTTAGCGTTCGCTTACATCGCCAATGCGCCACCAACCTTGGGACCTAAGATTTTATGTCCCTTGTGCCTGTAATTACACTGGCTCACTCAACCTTCACCCTTCAAACCGGAACACAGCAATACCAAGTATTACTGTTTTGCGGTAGAATATCTGATGAGTACCCACTCATCTACCTACCCCGACGAGCTTGCACAAAGCCCTACCACCAGTAATATTCTTATTTAAATTCTTATGTAAATACAGATAATTGAAAATATTACGTAAAACGAAATGCAAGTTTGCTTAGCCTTATCTCGTTACGTTGAATGAGTTTAGATACGCATTTCAATCAAAATGTTTTTTTTTGTACTATAATACAGTTCAAGCACGCAATATTGCAACGTATTGGCAAGGTATTAAGGCTTAATATAACATGTACATACTACGTTAATTTATTTTGTTATTATATTTTATATACAAATTATAATTAAAATAGCTACTGCAAGCAAGGAAGCAAGGATCCTAGCAGCATTCCTCTTTGAATAGAACGTACGATTCTCTGAACGAAAAATGAATCAGCCCTTTAATCTAAATTAAATATATACTGTTTTTTTTAATTGGTGTAAAATAACTAATCTTTATTGTTGAGTTCCTAAGCCATTAATTACGAGTGACTTGAAGTACGCCAGTCGTATCGAATTATCTATTTACAATCAAAATGATGTTTGTATAACTGCTTGGGATTTATAAACTTCGACACTGACCTAACACTATGACTGTTGGCTTAAGTAGTAATGAAATTGTTATTGAAAGTTTTTAGACCTTTTTTTAACTAGCCAGTAAATGGGAATGTACATTAACTTTATACTGTTCAACTGATAGTCATGGCAATTGCAATATATACAGGCAAAACAACGTCTCTTGGATTTCGTCAGTTATTATATAAAATATATGAGTTTTTGTGTTTGTTGTATTCGATCCTCAATCAATCATCAATCACTCAATCGGATTAATTGACTTGAAACTTTGTAAAATATTTGATTGTATGGGATTAGGTATTGCCTTGTTTTGCATAAAGGTTTTTGGCGAACATAGATTTATTTACAAAAAAATATTACAGAATAGTTACATTAGAAGAAGATTTGTTTGTTGTGTATATATAAATATTATTCGATTGCTTAATTTTAATGCATCTGTTTCATAAATTAAAACATTGCTCAAGATTACGTTATAATTCGTAAAATTAATTTAATCCGAGTTGAATATTGATTACAAATAAAAATATAAGTGGTTTTTTATTCTTAGTATTTCCTGAATAAATATTAATAGATGTTATATCGAAATCACGTACAAATTGACATCGGAGGTCATAATGAACCGGTTTTGATAAAGTTTTTTATTTGTAAATTATTATCGCAATATTTTTACGACTATGGCAAGTTATAAATTATTTAGAATTTCTGTTATATTTCGAAAGAATGCAATAAAATATTACAAATTGGTGTATCAATAGTTTCTTCGCTGACCATCGTCGAAGAATCCGTCGGCGCTACGCGCACCTTCTATGTACCCTAGGAACCGCCCTAGGTATTGGAATTCCGAGAGGCCCGCCTGAATAGACGAAGTAGATATCGCTGTTATTTTGGTATTATGGTGTTAAAATTGCCATTAAATCCAACACCACTTGTTGGAATAGCGTAAAAATCGTTTTTCAAGCGAGAACAAAAGAAAAAGGTTGTAGACAGTCCACGATCAGGAATGTCTCTCAGTGCTGATTTTTTCTATCCTTATTTAACTATTAGTAATTAGTGATCACCTTACGAAGTTTATTTGTTTACCTAATATGTTTTTACTATTGTAACAAAAACAATTGTGGGTTGTTTTGGAATAAACCTATTAGTCATTCACTCGTTACATCGTAACATCATCTAAATTCTACTATTTGGTCTTGAGGAGATTCGTTCATCCTTCGATTTAAAATGCGAAAAAAGATAGATATAATAATATAGATAGAAAAATTATATTATATCGTAATGTTTTCACATTTCGTTTATGCTTTAGTTAGCCTACGTTAGAAAACGTAAATTTTATCCGATTATTATTTAAAATTACTGGTTGTTACTTTGTTTGTTGTCGATATAAAAAACAACATATTAAATTTCAAATTTAAAGATTAGAGGAGAGGAGCTCTTATCCCAGACGTGGGACAATCACGGACAGTGCTGCTACTTTACTTTACAGCGAGTTAATGTATCGGACTTTAAGACCGATCTGAATGTGAGTTTTTGTGAAAATAGATAGATTTAAATTGAAATTCTATATATATATTATTAGTTTAGCATGAGGATCTGTTTATCTTTGTGTCTGTCTGTGGCCTCATAGCTCCCAAACGAATGGACTCATTTTTTCTGTTCAAACATGATGTGATCGAAATGTTTTTTATCTATTAATTATGAAGATCTTTTAAGATCGTTTTTTAATTGACAAAAGCAAGAAACAAGTTTCACAGGTCCGATTGATTAGAAATTCACGGAGCCAACAAACACATGCATTTTTTTTATTTTTAGAAGCTTATACAGTGTTGGACGTTATTTTATTATTTAAGGTTCCATGTTTAAATATAATCGTATAAGTTTTAAAATTGACAAAAATTTAACAATAAAACTTAATGAAAAAATAAACAATATTTGAATACACGGAAATATAAAACACAAACTTACTTTTTACAGGGGACGCAATATAAAATCGGCAACGGCAGGGCATAATAATTTTTCGGGCATTTTCCATTATTTATAATATTACGTTTTGTTCTGTGAACCACAACATTGTTCGCACTGGAAACAGATCGGTCGGCAAACTGATCGCTCGATAAATCCGGGAATATCGTTCTCCCGTCCACACATGAGCGAATAACGCACACGAGACATACGAGTAATAAGTAAACAGCCTTCATTTTGACCTTTCGCTACGTAAGTCGCGGCAACACTGAGGTGTGAGTAACATAAGGCTCAGTATATATAATAATAACACAGTGAGTCATCAGCGCTAAATATATTAGTCTTAAGATTTAAGAGCCTTTCACAAGGCATTTAATTTAAAAAAAAACCTATAATATGTTTATTTTTTTTCAAATCCTGGCAGACCGGACTCTAGAACTTGGATGTGTGTACACTCCCGTGCCTCGGAAAGAACGTAAAGCCGTTGGCACTGCACGAACTCTTTCTGATCGCGTCAGATTATTGTTCCATCAGATTATGAGAGTGATGGATAAGAGAGTGCTTTTGTGTTTGCGAACACGCCTGTGTACATACTTAATGTGCAGTTTAATCTCTCTTGAGACATGAGATGAGATGGACATGAAATGTCAGGAGGACATCATATTTTATGGACAAATTCCACGTACAACTAAACAAAATATGTATATTCTTTACAAATTTTAGTATTAAGAAATCAATCAATCAATCAACAGCCAATCCTTTTGTCCACTGCTGAACATAGGCCTCTCCCAAGGTGCGCCAAAGCTCCCTGTCCTCCGCCTTCCGCATCCAGTCGGTGCCCGCCACCTTCTTAAGGTCATCGGTCCACCTGGCTGGAGGGCGCCCTACGCTGCGTTTGCCGATCCGCGGTCTCCACTCTAAGACTCGTCTGCTCCAACGGCCATCGGTCCTACGACATACGTGACCAGCCCACTGCCACTTCAGCCTACTAATTTTGCAAGCTATGTCGGTGACTCCGGTTATAAGAAAATTACTTCATTATTCAATACAGCAGACTAGTCTGAAAAGCCTTAACTGTGCTACAGAATCGTCTTATTCAGACACGATTTTCATATATTTTTTTGTTAAAAGTAAATAAATAAATTAATTAACACAAATTGATTCTATAATTTAATTATTAATGAAATATATAGTTAAAACCAACGTTAGCATTCAGGCATTTTCAAATTGTCATTTAATAAAATTGAGTAATGATATCTGAGCTATATATCAAAATTGGGTGATAATTCCTTACATGCTTAATATTTTGAATGCGAAAGTGAGTTTTTTTGTTTGTACGCTTCACGTATTATCTACTCAACTGCTCATCATGAAATTCTGCATGTATACCAGGGATACAGAAGGGTACCTCCTTCGCCGCATACGCGGGAAGCTGCTGAACACTAGCAGTATAATAAAGAAACCACTATCAGTAGTTACTAGTGGTAGGGCTTTGTGCAAGCTCATCTGGGTAGGTACCACCCACTCATCACATATTCTACCGCAAAACAGCAGTATTTGGTATTGTTGTGTTCCGGTTTGAAGGGTGAGTGAGCCAGTGTAATTACAGGCACAAGGGACGTAAAATCTTAGGTCCCAAGGTTGGTGGCGCATTGGCGATGTAAGCGATGGCTAACATTTCTTACAGTACCAATGTCTATAGGCGTTTGGTGACCACTTACCATCAAGTGGCAAATATGCTCGTCCGCCTTCCTATTCTATAAAAAAAAAGTGACATGCTATAATGAATATTAAGTTAGTAGAGTATAAAAATATAAAACACTTATTGATAAGCTATAGAAAGAAATACATTTTGAAATTGAAATATATCTTTGGATTTGAGTAATATGTTAAATAATATACTATCTTAACACACATAACGACACCTTATATATAATGACACCTGTGTAATAAGCCACATTTTATATCTATGGCTTGAATATAAGTTCCGATTATAAGTTAAAGTCTGAATAAGTCCCACAGCTTCTCTTCCTCTTAAGGATTTGGAATTCCGTAACGCTATCACCTTTTAAACTGTATGATTGAAAACTCCGTATCACGCACGCAAATTTCCTCACGATATTTTCCTTCATCGCTGAGCGTGGGATGAATTTGAAGTACAATATCACATGGTTAAAACCTACGACCTTCAGTCAAGATCCGCGTATTCTTTCTACTACGCCAACATAGCTGATGAGCAATGGAATTGAAATTTATTATAATTCAACTTTTAAACTATTTTTTTAAAATTTTATTCGGTTTATTTTTGTTGTGTTTGTTGTTGAAAATATTATATAGTATTGCACAGTAAATGCAGTAATATATGTAAATATCATAAAAGTAGAGGCTTTCAAGGAAATCCAAGGAATATGTATGTGATATGTCCTTTCTTAAGAAAGACTTCGATAGCGCATATTGTTATAGTACACATATTGTGTGTGCACAGATAAGAGGTAGGTGGTGTGGTGTGTAAACGAAGGTGTCGTTTCCTTTACTATAATAATCAGCATCACGACCTGAGGAACAAAACTAACGTTATGTGCATTTGGGGTACGGCAGTAGTAGTTGCAGCTTTGACTCTTTAGAATAGAAAACTCCATAACTATATATAAATCCTGGGATGAGGAGACCAAGTAAGCTTGATCAGCAGTCATACAAACTAGCCATTAGCTAACAAGGCAGTATAGTCGAAATTAAAATCAAGCTTGAAATATTTGTATAACTGATTACGAATCCTATATATTTTACGAATCGAAACCGTTTATGTGGCAGATGCCGTATTTAGACGAGCTTAGTTACTAGTGCTCAATGCTTGTCAACTACACTTACATAGACATGACAAATGAATGAGTACTAAGTATTACAAAAAGAGCCGGTTCAAGTAAATAAAGGTCGATCCTATTTACTTAGCGGTAAGCCCACTAGTGTTAAATTAATATAAGAGTAAAAAGTGTAAGTAAATATCACTATTTACATACCAAATAAAACTAACAACGAAATTAGAGTCAAAAAAATTATGAATATATATATTAAGTTTCATATATATGAGAGCCGGAATAGTTTAGTGGGTAGATGACGTGAAATTGAACAGGTTCAAGCCCAGGCCAGCAGCAATGAGTTTTCAAGTCGTACTCAAGGATGAAGGGAAGTTTGATAATGGTAGATCCCATGCCGAATTGGAGTAGCACAGTGGACGGTCTAGTCCAGCAATGAGACTCGGTAAATGTACAAGCTGTTACTTTTACTTAAATTATTAAACCTGTATAGTAAGGAAAGCGCGGTTTCACAACATTAATAAATAAAAAATAGTTGGTCCAGGGCTAGTTAAAAGGACTACTGAACCCAATATCTAGGTTTTGTTTCCAGGATTAAGTAATTGAAAAATGTGGAATTTATTATGTCACAGAATTTTTAGCTGTAGCTGTTAGTAACTTGGTTGTTTTAAACTACTGTTCCTCGTATAACATAAAAGCCGTTTGCTCTACGCCTGATCTATGACTTTTTACTTACATATATTGTAATATTAAGACGCACTTTATTGTTTAGATTCTATAATATAATCTTGTGATAAGTAATATCAATATTGCATTTTATCATTCTACAAGTAACACATAATTTAATAAAGTTCTTTTAAAACAGACAATATACGTTGTTTATTGATAATTTTTTATTTACTTCAGACTTTGTCATCTTAGCGTCTCAAAGGCATTTTTTAAAGTAATCATTAAGTAATCAAAACGTATCCACTGTTATTATACAACTATTATTATGCAACGAATGCATACATTACTTTCGGAATAAAATTCTATAAATTATAATAAAACCCTATAATAGTGCATCGTGTACTTTAGGAAGTTAACAAATGGACAGAAAATTTTGTTTTATATATTAAAGGGAACTACTTAAGTAAGTATTAAAGGAAGATGATATAGCATTACGATTTGTCAAAATGTATATGGCCTTAACAAATTATTCAATATCTTTCAGATGGGAAATTAAAAATAAATCACACAATGAAAATAAGACGTCAGAATAAGAGAAATAGCATAAACAAAAAAGAAGTTCTAATAACTAGCAGTGGATGATGACTATTAAGATATATACTATTCAGCCATACCTCTATATATAATATAAAAGACAAAATGTTCAGTACTTTTTTCTTCTCTGTTTGTCAATTAGTTTTTATCTATAATAAATTATAATTTTGAGTAGTAAAACTGTTCGAAAAATACTTATTCATATAATTATATTTTCCTCAAGTTTTCAATTAATAATTATTAAATTACGACTGTGTGTTAAAGTACGACTTAACATTTGTTTCTATTTATTGGGAAAAATAAAATTATCAAATCAAAGGATAAGCAAGAAGTATCGATTTTCAAATCATTATAATAGTAATTAAATAATAATTAATGAGAAAACCACTGCGAAAATTCATTTTCCTCCTTCTATCTAACTAAGAATTCTGACTGAATCATATCTTTATGTCATTTCGGATTTTCCCAAAATTTACCTGATTTTTCCGTTTTGTTGAACAAGAATCCTATTTACAGCTATTAGGTACTGTCTTTTAATAATGTAATCGGCTTTATAATATGTTGTTGTGGACATATGCAATGGATAGGAATTTTTTTAGATAAGTATTATTTTAATTTTAGAATATAATATTAAAACATTTATATCACATGTACAGACAATCAGAAATAAGGGACGTGAGCAATTCAATGCAAGTGAAACGTCAGACGCGTTTAATTTTCGTTGCACGTTTGACAAACGTTGCAAGTTTTACTAAAACACCCCCAAATATTGCACATGAAAAATAACAAAATTATTTAAAATATTTATTAAGCGACCAGAAATAGAACTGAATTTATAAAAATATCGAATTGATATTTATAAAGATAGAACATAGAACAAATAATTACAATTTATGTAAATGATCACTCAATTACTCTTAAAAATTCAAATAATCCAATTGAACTCGTACAACGATAATTAATTAATACCTTTAGCTTTCTGTTTTACATAAGCGATCGTCTTCGTTTTTTTAAATTAGTTTCTATATATATCTCTCTCTTTCTCCTCTCTCGAGAAGAAAAACGAATTAAAAACGAAGACGAAACGCTTATTAAAAATCCCAATTTACCTACCTACCTACCTACCTACCTTTATTATTGCTGTATGGCGGTAACATCTGATGAGTGAGGTGTACCTACCAACAAGTCGACATAACTAAAGAATGCATGTTTTATGAGCGTTATAAAAATATAATTATATCGGTCCAAATTCAGTTTTTGCTATCGTCTTTGATCGTGTTGAATTAGTAACCGTTAAGGTATGCACTGGGGATGACATCATTTCGATCAGAGCTACTTGAAGTATTCGATTCCATTTATTAACATATTTGACCTTTTTACTTTAATGAGCAAACTCAAACATTTTCAAAGTTTTACGTTTTAAAACACATAAGAAACCAATAGTAAATATAAAATAGAACTATTGGGATAAAACCTTAAGTCTTAAATTTTTTAACTTTAATCGAATTTATTGTGTAGTTTTTATAATATCTTCGGAAAAATAGAAGAGTAGAGATATAACAGCTGTAGATAAGGTTATGCCAATAGACTCTTACTGAATATCTCTGCACGGGAAATCTGCTCGACGAGCCGGTTGGCGTGGTTGGTAGATACTAACCTTTCAAGCCGAAGGTTGTGGGTTCGATTCCCACCCAGGACAGACATTTGTGTGCATGAACATGTCTGGTTGTACTGAGTCTGGGTGTAATTATCTATGTAAGTATGTATTTACAAAAAAAAAGTAGTATATGTAATATAACTGATGTCTGGTTTCCATAGCACAAGCTCTGCTTAATTTGGGATCAGATGGCCGTATGTGAATAATGTCCCAGGATATTATTATTATTATTATTATTCTAGTAAAATGTAAAATATTCCATATTTTAGTTATAGTTAGTAGTTATTTGGTTAGCCTTCTTCTGGGAATATTTTGTACTCAACGGAAACTAGCTAACTACGCAGGACAAAGAACTCTTTATTCCCTCACTCTCATAATCCCATGGGACGGAATTTGACATGATAAGAGAGTTCTGGTGCAGGAACAACAGCGTTGCTTGCTTTCCGAGGAATGTTAATACTGTCAAGCTTTACAATCCAGACTACTGAGAACTACTAAATATAACTTGTGTACAGATAGTTATGTAGATAGATATTGTGAACATAGCTTTACAAATTTGCGGAATTGGCAATTCGCTTCATCGCTTAAATGTTCTCAATCCTAACTTATATCAGCGTGACTAAAGTGTAAGAATAATCGAAAAAGTTTGATTAAATTGGATTGGAAGTATATGGTTCTCATATTGATAGTTTTCTTTTTTTAAATTTATTATTGAGAATTATTATGGTAAGTGTGCTGTTTATCTGCTTGTGGTGACCCACACGACTCATAAATACATTTATTTTTGCAAAACGAAACATTTTTCATTTTGAAATATTTAAACAATACAATCAAGTGTAATACCTTAAAAGGATTACCGTCTACTTAGTTGAATTTGGCGAAGTATAATAATAATTATGTATAATTATGCGAAGTATTCGGCGAAGTATGATGATTGGTGGCAAACCGCACTCCAAAAATGGTGAATTTGGTACAATCGTTTAAAGCAATTATGTCATTATTACTAACTGGCTGGTTCTAATATAATTAGTCATTACATATACAAATTAAAAGTGAATACGCTGTAACCATATGAAGGGCACAAATTTGTGGAAAAAAAAATTGTAAATTTTACTAAGTATTTAAATAAGCATATTAAGAATTTTTTAGTCACGGGTCTTGTAAGTCTGCTTATTATTCTGAATTCAAAATCGAGCCAAAAAAAAAGTAATTTTGACCATAGCTTCGTATAGTTAGTAGTTAAAGTGAGGAAGTTGGGAAGCGTTTACACTGCTGTGTTATGGAAAGTTTTAATGCCATGTCTCGAGATTGGCACGCGAACGATTTTATTCAGGAAGATTCAGATTCAGGATCCAGACAACTGGATGGAAACAGACAAACAGACAACTATTATACTATATATACTACTTTTATTTTGTAAATACATACTTATATAGATAATTACATCCAGACACAGGATAAACAAATATGTTCATGCACACAAATGTCTGTCCTGGGTGGGAATCGAACACACAACCTTCAGCTTGAAAGGCAAGTATCTACCAACCAAGCCAACCAGCCCGTCATAATTGTTGTTATTATTTAAATATAAAATAAAGTAACGGTCATGTTATACTGACTCGTTATTAATTAGATATAATTGCATAATAGTATTCGTGTGATCAAGTTGCAAGAGGCTATTCAGGCGGGTTAACAAGGAGTTGTACATATTCCTCAGATATTAATCAAGTTAATCAAACAATGCGAGCCAATGCTTACATTTAATCATGGCGGATGCGATATCGATGGTGCTTATATTTATCATATTAATTCTGTTACGGTATTTGTGAATCACTGATAAATGATAAAGTAACGTTACATATGTCTCATATGTCATGGTTTTTCATAAGCGACTAAAATAATTTTCATAAGAGACAATATTATTATAAAAATGAAAATATTTGTACTGTTATAGTGTCAAAATAGATGCTTTTGACCAACAACAAAAGTTTTCAACAACAAAAATCCCATGCTTGAATTGTAGTATTATTGTCGTATTTCTAAATATACTACCTAGGCTTAATAGCATATATAAGGTTTGACTTTCAATTGGTAAAGTACTATAGTTTTGATCTATTTTACGTGAATGAGAAAATTTATGAAATACATGTTTGTAAATATATTGAAAAACCGAGAAAATAATTGATTATATACATAACAGTCATATTAATTTTGATCATAATTTTTTTATATATTTATACACATGTAAATATGTACATATATATGTAATATACATATAAACGGTCATATATCTAGACGGGAAAAAACTGAGTGTCTGAAGATGAAGAAAATTATCATTTTGATTAAGTATACAGTCAACGCTTATGTAAATTTGAATTTGAGTAATACCCAATTTTGAATACTAATTGAGTATTTCTTTAAGTATTAAGGAGACGATCAAAATATTATCTTTTAAGAAAGTTATTCTCAGTAAAATCACGAGTGATTCATCCGTCGCGTGCCAATGTGTGATATTTGTTATCACGGCGGATATGGTATCAATGGTGATTACGATATTGATTTTGTAACCGTCTGTATGAGTATGCCACTGATATCGTCTTCCAAGACTGAAAAATCTATAAAAATAGCTACTGACTCAAGTGACGCATTAAGTAACTAAGTAAATAAGTCAACATTTAGCTAATTTATTGAATTAAATATATACTTAACTGGATAGATAATGTTGAACTAGCTACAGATTATACACAAATCTTGAACGACTCATATGATACATTTATATTAACTTCATATAAATATATTTACATTTAAGATTTAAAAAAATATATGAAAATTAAATTAAATAACCTACTGTATAAATCGTGACTTGTAAATTGTGCCAAGAATGCTCGCAGCATTTCCCCGTTTAATTGCATTTTCAATACTTTGGTCGAAAAATCAACCAGACCTTATGTGATATTAGATATATAAGAGGCAATAAGCAGGTTGTAATATGTTTTACAAAAGTTATTGCACTATTACTCCAAGATGTTTCAACTATAAAGATATTATTTGTTCTAAGAATCGAATATTTGTGGCTTTTTCTGTTTATGATATACATTTCAATTAGGATAATGTAAATTAAAAAAAAAATTGTATTAAAATAATATTTACACGATAATAATCACATGTGTGAAAAAATGAATCAAAAATCATGTAAACTTTTTTTTAGAAGCAATTCAATTTAGGAGCTCTCGCATAATTTTTGCTCCGTCCAAGTTTTAACTGTGACGTCACATCGCCGGTTCGTTATTGCGGTTCTTTTGCGATACGCGCATTGATAATTTTGTATTTATTTTATCCTTCTTTGTGATTTGACGTTCCTCATATGTTCTTTTACTTATAATAATTATTAGAACAAGTATTAATATATTACTTTATGATAAAATAAGAGTAGCATTTTCACGTAGACTAACAAATAATCTACCGAAAGTCGATCTTATGATTGCGGATTCTTTCACAAATCACTCGAAATATATGAGCTTATTATTTTCATTTATTTTAATATTTTGTTAATGCAGTTGATCTTAACTGTGATCGGCAATAAGTCCGTATTCTTCGTATAGATACTAGGGCTTTTCGCTTTCGATAGAAGATAATATCGATATAGAATATAATATACATTTCTTACATTTTAATTTTACGTACACAGTTCGGGGTACAATATTTACTATATAGAGCCACGGCATATTATTTTAAATTTTCCTCTAATGAAAGTGCAAATAAAATTAACAATCTCGAAAGTGAAGGATGCAAACATACTATGTCATTGGTAGCGCTCATAGCGATGTGAGGAGCCTACTTTTAATAAAATAATCTGTTACTGGAAGAAACATTTTTTTATGTAAAAGGGGGGCAAACAAGCAGGAGCTTTCCTGATGGAAAGTGATTAACACTGTCCTAGAACAGCTGTTCTGCAAGCACTCCGGTGTAGCTACACCGGAGTGCTTGCAGGTGCGTTGTCGGCCTTAAAGGAATGAGTAGGCTTAGGCTTTCCTTGAAGGTTTCTATGTCACCGGGTAATATGGTTCCGCTGATGGCAGGAAATGCTTTAAAAATAGCACTGTAGTAGTGAATTTCCAGACATCGAGATGGTTTGGACGGAATTTAGAATATAGACGCGATGTCCGGTGGTGAAATTCAGCGCATGGGATTAATCTAAGCAGTTCCTCTGAGCATTCTCCGTAAAAGATGCGATCAAGATGCAGAGTGATAACGTCTCTCCCGCCCAGAGATGAGAGCAGTAATCCATATAGGGTTGAGTTTTCGTGTTGTAGAATTTTAGGCGAGGAGCTGATGTGAAGTATATGTCATTAAAATATAGAAGAAGCAGAGTAGGTGGCAGCTTCACATTTAATTATATACTGTAACATGGCGATTCAAAAGTCCCCTTATAAGCCTATTTATATGACATATGTATCATATGTACTATATTAAACTACGTATTTGACTTTCAAAGAAACATAATATGGTAAAAATCAATTTTAATGGGTCGCAGTCATTAAAGATTTTTTCAACTTATATCATTGCCGATATGGCATTGTTCACAAATCATCTTCAAGATTAACAATAAACCTAAGATTAACATTGAAATGCATTTTTCATCGATACAATTCTTATGACAACACTATCGTTATTCAACGTATCAAGGCCGTTATTACGAACATTCTGAAATTCTAAATTATGTTTATATTAAACGAATACCTATAACTAGCCTGTAAAAATTAAATGTTTGGTCCTAAAATTAAAAACTTATAAATACGACAAATTTCACTACTAAGGTACTCATATTAAAATGCTCACCTCGAAAATATCTACTTGTTTTTCTTGATAATATATATATAGAAAAAGTATTTTTACTGAGTTCTATTTGTTAAATTAGTATGATATGGTACTGTATAATAAATATATGAATGTATTTTTTTATACTAATCGAAATATATGGGCGAAATTGTATGGGCGAGCAAGCGACGTTGGGCGATGTGACGTCACGCGTCGATCGGTCGCTCCAAAAAAGAATTTAAGAACTCGTAACTTTAAAAATTTGTACAAAAATCATTTTTTGCAGATAACGTAAAAAAAAATTCGCTACTATTTTTTTATATTTTAAAGATGATTTTTTGAGATCATAAAAAAATAAGCTCATCTTCCTAATTACTTTTACCATTAGCATTGGGTTAATTGTTTGAATTATTAAATAGTTTTATTTTGAACAAAATTAGATTTTAGTTTTATCACAAAGGTAAGGTTAAATTCAGCCTGTAAGTATCCCATTGCTTGAAAATATTCGACTTGATAAAACGATTGACAGTTTACGCACAAAAAAAAAACTATCCTCTATAATCCGCAGCTCCAATAGTGAATTGGTCTGTCAAACGTATTTTAACAAATAAATACTTCTGTTTCTTTAATTTATATAATTATTATCCCATAAAAGTGATATTGTCCCTATTCGTCCTACTAGTAAGCAGTGCTGGCGTTAGGGGGAAGGTACAATGGGGCGACGGCCTGGGGTGCCAAATTTACAGGGTTGCGAAACTAAGAAAAAAATATTTATAAAAATTAATTATAATAAAAAAAAACAAAAACTTACCTAGAAATATAAAATAAGAGGAACTACAAAACTTTCTACGTCCACGTCGTTTTTTCCCCGGGCTTTCAATGGCCCTAACGCCGGCACTGCTAGTAAGTATCATGACATCTTCCTCAAAGGCAAACGCAACACGCAAGGCTTTGTATTTTAGAAGGATTATGTAGGAGAGTAGTGCTTCCAATAATATGCCTTATAACCTTGGCATATTCATTTATTTGGCACACATAACTAATTACAGACAATAAAAGCAATACATTATTATACGAAAATAAAACTAGACTATAACATTTCACAGTGTGCAAACACAACGTAAGTAGTTATATAATACTAGAGAATAAGTTAGATACCATTGATATAAAAACATATAACATAAATAAGTAAAAATTAAGTTAGTAATTCAAAAAAGAAAAAAATAAACTATATTTTTAAGTATTTAGTAAAAAATTATAGTCAAAACCCGAAATTAAATAATGGTTTAATTTTAAGACATAAATACGACTATAACTTTGTATATAACCAATCCTCCCAGCCGATTTATAATTTTTGTATTATATATAAATGTATAAGAATTATGTAATACAAGGTGAGCCAAGATAGCCCAATGTCGTTAATTAACTAAAGGTTACGGCTTTTAACCCGGGCAATACTGAATTTTCATTTGTCGGACCTGCATGTGTCGGAAAACATTCCACATCGGTATTAAAGTTATAATATATATATTTTAAATTCCTGGAACGGATTGCTCCACAGTAATTGTACATAAATCTGTGTTATATTTAATGAAATCTCTTCAAAAGCGCTTTCTCACCGAATGCATTCATGTTTCATGTAATAAATAGGAGTGCGACGGGATAGGTATTCGTGCCTTAGAATATATTGGAATGGTATTGCCATTTTGGAATATTTCAAAATATGTAAAATTTAAGAAGGCATTTCAATGAAAATTTGAATTGTATGAATCTATTTACGAATAACAAAAAAACGAACTCAAGAAGGGATTGATAAAAAAAAAATATCTGCATTGCGCATATGATAAAACAAAAAAAAAATCAAAAGCGAATACAAACACCCGAAACAAAGCGTATTTTTGTCAAATATGAGAAAAGTGCAATGAAATGAAAAAAAAAACAATGTGCCTAGTGCGAGTTTTTTTACTTATTCAATAGAATATACGTTAACTGCGATTTGTATCGAATGAAAAAAGCGCCATCTAGTGACAAAAACCAGAATTTCAACGCTTTCGAATGCTTTTGGTCATTACCCTCGTTAATTGCAGTGTAGCCTTCCGCCTTGTGAGATATTTTGAGACCGTTTTTGAAGTTTTTTGATATTATATATATTAATGCATAACACAGCTAAATTCAATTGAGATAAACATTTATAACGATTCAACATGTTCTAATATTTATACCGCTGTTACTTTATCTTATAAAATAAATTTCTCATATATTAGCTTATAGTTTTTGTCTTAGCAACACGAACACTTAGGTAAGGGATAGATAAACATCATAATGCAGAAACAAGCAGACTTAAAGAAAGCAAAACAAAAATGATTCAACAATTTAAAAAAAAACAAGTTCAATATATCTATGCAAATGACGCAAGTGAAACGTTTCATCTTGAGAAACAACGTTTCGAAAAAATAAGTTCTAAACAAATTAAAATTTAAAATCTAAGAAAATTTTATTAAATCACGTTACTTTAATTTTCAAGCTATTTAAAACGATATCCGACATACTACAATTTGGTATAACTATGTTGATACGAGAACCTATATAAACAAATGGAAAATGGGTCAATAGGGGTCACTCGTCTGACATCAATTAACTTCTTAATTTGCCGTAAACAAATAGGCTTAGGGAATGATTACGAAATGGGTACCCCTGGACTTCCTCGTTTACTTACGCCGGTTGGTTGTGAAAACAAATCTAGCAAATAACGCGGTCTTAAATTAAAACTATATATCTTATCTAAGCTGAAATTAGATCATTGAAATGGCTTTTTTGTTTATTGAACAAAAATAAAAGGTTTTATACTTCACTTATATTTTTTTATTTTGTATATTTTGAATTGAATTTGTCACAATCTCGCGCCGCACTCTCTTATAAACCAAAGTACATATATACAAAATATGATGACTCGAAGGCCTAATTGTTAAATGATATCTTCAGCAGCCTCGTAAGTCTATTAGTTAGTTTATAAAGCTGCAGTTCCTGAGGTCCTATGTTCATATAAAATATTGCACTTTTCGTATCGGATTGCAATACTGTACATAATATAATATAATTACAAAATTAAATTCAAATCGACAGTAATTTTTGGTTCATATATAGATATAATGGGGTTTCAAAGTACAAGCCCGAAGCTCAAATTAAATTACATTTAGCTCTCGAGAGAGACATAGCTTCTGCCTTTGAGATAATAATAATTGTACATTAAAAGTATTTAAATAGAAATAATTTAAATATTATAATCTTCTATCTTAATTACGTTTGACATTAACACGTTTTCGGAAAACGTTCAAAGGTCGACTGAAATAATTAGCTGTTGGAAATAAATTAATAATTTATTGGAAGTTTCACATAATTTATCCTCAACAAAAATTCACTTTACATTTTTTATACAAAATATAACAGGACTATCACACGAAAGCATTCTAGTACTCTCCTCCTTATGGAGGACGTTTTTATAAACGAAAGTGACAATTTGTCCCACTGCTGGGCTGAGGCCTCGAGTTGAATTATAAGCACAAATTAAGCACGTGAAAATTCAATTGTGCTAGCATTGGTTTGAACCCGCAATAATTTTTACTTTTTTAGGTAGACAGTCTGGCAGATGGGCTACTTGATTGTAAGTGATCACCACTGCCATAGACATTAGCGCTGAAGGAAATATAAACCATTCCTTACATCACCACTGCGCCACCAACCTTGGGAACCAAGAAGTTATGTCTTATACCTGAAGTCACACTAGCTCACTCACCCTTTCAACTGAAACTCAAGATTAATATCAACACACACATACTAGTGCCAACAGCAATACTGCAGCAGAGTGCCAAATAGCAATTGCTGTTTGGCACTAGAATAGTGATGAGTGTAAAATAATTCTCTTGACAATAGAAGGGATTTGCTTAAGGTAAAGTTTTTATATAATATACTCTTCTACCGCCGCGCACGAGAACGGACTTTGGCGTAAACTCCATTATCCCTCGGTTATGTAAATTTTATAACACACTCAGTCGAAATATTGATATACACAATGTTAAACTCAGACGAGCTTTCCGCAAACAAGTGACTTAAGCTCTTTTAAGCTCTGGATTGCACTTTAAATAATTTAAGTGTTGATTTATTTTTTATTATAAAAAACTGTATTTTACATTTGATTGGGTTATGATGTGTTTGATTATTATCATTTTATATTAATTTCTCATATTGTTTTAGATGTCTATGATGTTTCTCTTTTTTACATTAATTTATTTATAGTAATTAGTTATGTTTTAATTTAATTTATAAGTTAATACTATTGGATGTTAACAGCTGTTTTCTTTTATTAACTGAATTGCGATAAGGTATTTACAGTAATTTATTTCCAGGAAGTTATGTTTGCAATTAAATAATTTAAAAAAAAATAGTACTCGGTCGCACAAAGCACTACCACCAAGTAAGTATTTATCATATCATGGTTCTTAAAATATAACGTTTTTTTAAAGAATGATAATATTGTATGCCATCTCTGAAATTAGTAACATTATATTTCATATTAAGAGTGAATAAATAAATAACATGCTATGAATGAAGTATATTTTATATCTCCCGGAACGAAGGTGCTCAACACTTATTGAAAATATGTGCACGGTAGCTGTACGGACGAACATAGCGAGGTAAATATGAATTCGACATATCAGACATATCTTTATTACAAAACAACTTTAATAAAAATCTATTATATTCATCTTACAATACAAATCAAATACATATTAATTTTTCTGTTAGCCTGGTAGGTTTAATCAGAGACAAGGCATATAAAATCAATAGGCAGACCGCCTATATAAAAAAAACCATTTAACACGCATCCGTAATGAATATATTTTTTTATTAGGTATTTTTTAGTAAAACATTAAACTAATTGTTTTTAAAAGGCAAATTGTAATGAAAAACGATAAGCCGCCATTTGTTAGCAGTTATTTAAATTAGCAAATTCAATTGAATGTTTAATAAGTGGAGAAGAAATAGAGTATTTAGCTTTTATTAATAAAATTTTAATTGGAGCAGTTCACGATTATAGCGAATCGATTCATAAAACGCCTGAAATTAATTTTCTATTTATCGTAGCCAGCTTATAGTTGTTTTATTATTTATCTTATATAAGTATCTATCTATGTATGTATTATTAAAAAGTCAATTAAATATAAAAGGCATATCCTTCCAGCACACTCAAGAACAAAACATACATATATATGATAGATATAACTAACTATATGATAGTAGACATAGAAACTAAATGATAACAAAAATTCTCCCGTAATATATGGCACCTTTTTTTTCTATAAGGCTGTGTTGCATATTAAAATCTATACATTTTTAGCATTTCATAATAAAAAATAAAAATGAAACTCTTGCATATTAATAGCGTATTGTGTTTTCAGTAACAAATAAAATTCCTCCCTCAATGGAGCGATGAGTTTTCATTCAGTATTATTTCATCCCCCGTGGAGGGTGCACGGTTAGTCTCTATCAGTCAATAAGTAGAAAAAGTTAGAGTATTTTTGTGTGCGACAATTTCAAATGGGTACGTATTAATTTAATTTAATTTAATGAAAATAAATTATTAGACATTATAACTACCAACTTATTTAGATGAATCTATCATTATTATTATCCAAATATAAATTAATTTAAAGATCAATTAAGTTTAAACCTTTGTATTTTTTTGTAATAATTAGTAATATTGTTTTTAATAATTGAATTATTTTATCCTTGCTTTAATAAGATCCTATACAATATTACATTCAAAACAAAAGTATGTAATTAGTATTAGTTGTTTTTAAATAAAACTTTAAATTATTTAGAACAGTAACAGCGTGTGAATGTCCCACAGCTGGGCTATTTAGAATTTATAGTCATTTAACTCATTACTAATTATTTAAAATTACATTTAACTAACAGTAAAAATTTTGCAGTTACAATAGTTTTTAGATATTTTAATTATTTAAAGTTATAGCCTGTAAGTGTCCCACTGCTGGGCTAATGCTTCTTCTTCCTTTTGATGAGAAGATTTGTAGCTTTCGCCTCGCTACTCCAATGCGGGTTGTTACATGTGGAACAATTTCAGTAAAATTAAATGCACACATGAAACATACAATCATGAAATCCACATTTCATCAATCCACATTCACATTACCATATTCCGATTTAGCTTTTAATAAATATTAATCTTAGGTTAAACACTTTAATTAATAGGCTTGTTACACAATACAAGAATATATATATTTCGTAGTCATTGATTTCCATACAAGACATATTAACTTAATGGTATATAGTTAACTGTTTATTTCGTTTGATAAAAAGATCTACATAGTATATAATATATTGCAGGTTCTCTTCAGTAGAATCTACTTTCTGATCCGTTGGTAGGTTAACTTTTTAATTTAATCCTGTTACATGACGATGCAAAGTTGCTTTTAGAAGTGGATTAAACTTATTTTTTTTCTATAAATTTTTAATGCGTATTTTTTTTTATTTAATTATATTAGTTTATAATTTTATGTAGGTATGAAATTGTTAATTCTGAAATAAAGTCAAAGAATAATTATCCTTGGAAAAAAATTTTAATATTAAAGTCTTAAATACATACAATTAAAAGTTACTGTACAAAATCATGACCGGATTGTATGGTGGCAAGAATGCCAGCAGCATTTCTCCTTTGAATCGCAATTCCGATCCTCCAAATGAACCGAAAAATGAACCAGTAACACCCCCCCTCACCAGTAGAGGCAATAATCAAGTTGTTATATTTTTAATGGAAGTGTTTGCACCAAATACTTCAAGTACGTTTCATTTGCAAACGGACAAAGGCATAAATTGGAATGAAAGACAAATATTTGCAACGTGTAACTAACTACAAGGGATATAAAATCTTAGTTCGTAAGGTTGGTGGTGCTTTGGCGATGCATGGGATTGTTAATATTTATTGCAATGTCAATGTTTTTAGGCTGAGGTAACTACTTACCATCTAGCCTATTTGACTGTCCGCCTACCTATCTATATAAAAAACAACAAAATTCTGTTCGGTTCATCTTTTTCTGCGGCAGCTCCATTAGGGCGCAAATAAATTTTATAACGAACAATTGTTAAGGGTTTGTGAAACATTCCAATTAATATTCATAATATTATTGTTTCAACATGAGTTATGAAGTAGAAATTTAATTTCTATATTATGTATGATATGTATGAGGTACTAATATTTGTTACAAATACATTAAAGTAAGCCGAGATGGCCTAGTGGTTAGAACGCGTGAAACTTAACCGATGATCGTGGGTTCAGACCCGGGCAAGGACCACTGAATTTTCATGAGCTTCATTTGTGTTTATAATTCATCTCGTGCTTGACCGTGAAGGAAAACATCGTGAGGAAACCTGCATGTGTCTAATTTCATTGAAATTCTGCCACATGTGTATTCTACCGGGTTGGTATGTATATGCGGGTTGCATTGGAGTACCGTGGTAGAATAAGCTTCAAACCTTCTCCTCAAAAGTGAGAGGAGGCCTTAGCCCAGCAGTGAGATATAAACAGGCTGTTACTGTTAATGTTAGGCTGTTGCTTTACTGTGTACATTAAAAAAATTCAAAGCTATTTTATTAAAAAATATCTTCAGCTTATATAGCTCAGCAATAGTAGTAGTAGTAATAGCCTGTATATGTCCCACTGCTGGGATAAGACCTCCTCTCAATTAAAAGAGAAGATAATAAGAAGAGTTAATAGATTATCCACTACGCTGCTTCAATTTTGTTTTCGCAGAATTTTATCCAAGAATCTCGCGTCTCACTGGCGCTATCTTTCAGTATCTTCAAGAATAAACATGGCGAAAATATTATTATTTCTAGAGAACATAAAAAATGAAACTAAGTCGTTGTATGTCGTTGGTGACGCCTTAACGGTGCTAGAAATCAAAACTAAAAATGAGGACGCTTTTTTTGTAATGCCTAAATAAAAATAAAAACTACTTAAAAAACATACATAAAATTATATCAGAAGATGCAAAGCATTTCGGCAAAGGCTTTATAATATTATTATATAATTAACTTCACTTGGAAGCTTTGCCCCCCTTTAAATTTAGACTATTAGCATAGGCTGCCCAAGATCGGGATGGTTGGCGTTCTATGGGGGAGGCTTTCGTCCAGCAGTGGACGGCGGTAAGCTGATATTAACATGATGAGCAAGAAAATTCATGCTCTTGTACACAATATGTATACTTCTCACAAAGACTGGCAACTTACTGGCATGTAAGACTGAATATTTCACGGTAAATAATATAAAAAATACCAAATACGAGATGAAAAATTATAATTTGTAAATGATAATATTGTTCTCCTAACCAATGCTCGAATAATCGCACATTTCTTCTTTAAAAAAAAGGAGACACTACTAATTGGTCCAGTGCTTACAACACAAGTTCAGTAGATAAAAGCGAGTACCGTTACTAGTTTTGTTACAGCAAACCGCATTAGAGCAATGTCATACATTTTCAAGCCTTCTTTTTACCAGGAGGCATTTGTCAAGGCATGAGATAGTTACCTTATCATACAATAAATAAATAAAAACATCTATGTAATAAACAAAAATCTAAAGCTATCCTAAAAATTAAAATAGTGATAAATCAAATTCAAAGGTATTACCGATTCCGACAGTAGATTCTAAAGACAGAGACCGGTAAGAAACTTGATGAATTCAGATGCTCAATTGCACGATACACTTAATCTACCTATTTAATATATATATAAGACCTTTCCTCTATTTATACAAACTAAGGACATAGCTAGTATAATAAAACTCTTCAACTGAGAAATCATTGTTATGGGGCACACACTATTACGACTGTATTTACCTTAGCTCTAGAAAGGAGATAGATTTTGATTTTCTTCAGCAATGTTCATTATTCGGAAAAAAGAAATTATATGAGAGTATACGCTTTTACTTATCATCATATAATTTGTTATTCATTTACTAAGAGACCGAGATGGCCCAGTGATTAGGAAGCGCGAATTTTGCTACCAATTTAAACAACGAGTGAGCCAGTATATTTACAAGTACAAGGGATATACCATATTAGTTCATATGGTTGGCGAAACATTGACGATACATGAAATGATTTATGTTTCTTATACTGCTAGTGTCTGGCGGTGGTGACCACATAACATTAGGTGTCCCAATTTCCCGTTGTTATATTTATGTGTCTATTTTTTCTACGTAATCAAATCAATAAAAAAGAATAAAAATTATAAATATAAACATATCAATCATTATAGGGAGCATCAAATCATTAGCTTTATAATAGTATTCATATATGATATATGTACATACGGATACAAATATTTTGTACTTGATTTATTAAAATTCATACATAATAGGAGTTTATTTCATATTTTGGTGATAAATAGAGAAAGTATATGTTGGTCATAATTAAATAAAGCTTAAAGCTCAAGAAAAATAGGGGAATAAATATGTATTTTTATTACAACGATATTTTTTTAATATTTATTATTTACTATATAGTAGTATCGGATAGTAAAGCACTGTTAGTATTATAAACTTTTGCTGCTAAGTGTGAAGCTCACCACGAAATTAAAGGTAGAGGCAGATATGGTGATAGAGATTGGCTGAGTTCTTAGAACCCAGATAGACGTACGACGCCCTACCACCTGCAAATATTCCCCTAATTACTTTTTAAATGAAATTTCCCCAATTATCCTGTTATATAATTTATATGACCCACTGGTTGAAACACGTGAATCTTAACCGAAGATTTATCGTTCGAACCTAGACAAGACCTGAATTTCCAAATTTAATAATGGCTTACAATTACAATATTCACTTATACGAAATTTATAAACTAACTTATAACAATTAAATATTTACGATCGTATAAAATTAAACTAAGAGTATTATTTCACTTACAGTTTTGAACATATTTACTTACAATTTTAATATGGTTTTTGAAGTTGATAGTTTAATTATTTAACGCAATAAAGATAATATCAACGGGTGATTCTAATACGTCACAGAGCAGTCAGTTATGTGTTTTGAGTTGTGATATTATTTCTATTATATGTATATTAATTTTAATGGGGTAAGTGGATCTTAAGAATTTTTTAAAGTATTTATGTTTTGACATTCTTTAATATTTTAAGGAAGACTGTTGTATATAATGATCTGTTATAATTCAATTCGTGTTCGTGAAATAAATCACCGTGACGTGATATGTTGGATCAAAATGTACATGTATCGGTTCTCCTCAAAAAGATTTAGTCCAGCAGTGGATTTTTTTTTTAAATGTATAGGCTAGCACTTGACTGTATCACACCTGATGGAAAGTGAGATACAGTCTAAGATGGAGCACGCTTGCCTAGAAGGTGCAAAAGAATATTGTAGGTGGTGGGGAAAACGGAGGTCGGGAGGGTATTCCAGACCTTGGCGGTGCGTATCAGAAACGAGGAAGCAAATCGTTTCGTACGTGTTTTATATACGTCAATGTCAACCACGTACGGTGGATTATTTAGGCTGTTACATATTTCTTTTGATCCCAGTATCGTAAAACATGCATTACGTGGTAATAGAGCCTTCATTGCATAAGGCAATCTGCAACGGTCCGCTTAACATATTAATAGTGAGACCGACTTTTGGCTTAACGCCAAAAATGTACTGCATTGTATGTTTCTAATCCAATTTCTTCACATCAAATGAATGCGTAATAACAATGAATTGTTCGACACATATTTTAATATTTGTTGTGTGTGTTTTAAGGGGTCAATTGCCCATGACATTAGTATTGTAAGAAATATTAACCACTCCTTACATCTTGGAAACTAAGATGTTATGTCATTTGTACCTGTAGATTTTTTTCAAATCGTAACCCAACAGTACTAAGTTTCACTATTTGGCGATAGAATGTGTGATGTTTGCATCTACTTGCCTTGAACAAAGCCAAGTATGTACAATTGAATAAATAAATAAATTTTAAGTGTAAACTAATTTTAAAAATTAAATTCCCATATATTTCACATAGAAGTATGATTTAATTAATATTTCATTCATAAATTCCTTTTAAGGATATTTGGTTTTAGTTGCGGTTTGTGGTTAAAACGAAAATTCTGAATATCGAAAATGAATTATATATATTATTTATATATTTATCTTTATAATAATTACAACGAATTAATATTCTCGCAATTGCAATGTATTATGTCATAGGTTGACGATGCTGTTTTTCGTAAATTTATATATTATATACTCTATTTTACTAGCTATTATTATATAGTATTTGACACAAATAATAATAATATAATATATTAATATTAGGAATGTGTTCGATTTATTTTAATTTAATTTCAATGTTTTTACCGACTGTTAGAATATAAAAACTAGATACAGGAGAATCATGGGAATACGTTCATATGAAAAATTAGAAATATTAAAATAGATACGAGAATAATATAGATATAATAGAAAAGAACAGAGCTGGCTCACTGGCTAGGATAAGTGAATTTTAAAAGTTCCAGATAAACTTTTTTTTATTTAGTTGGGAAAAGGTATTCATGTTTTTCCCACATGTGAAGTGGGAATCACCGACTATCACTGTTTTTCGGGAGGCGTCACGTGATCGCTTGCGTATACTATTTTGACGAATTGCAGATAAATCTGTCCACTGAATTTGTGTGTGTGTTTATATCGTGTTAAAATAACGCAGAAATTGTATATATTAACTAAATATGGAAAACTAATTAATGGCGAAATTATAATATATATACATCGAAATATGACAAGCTATCACATTATATTACAAATAATATATATTAATTTTAATATTAAATAATTTAATGTGATATATTATAACTACGAACTAAATATTACGCACAAAATTAAAAGAAGGACGGAAGTACGAATTGCATATAAATTATTGATGCTTAATTAAACCACGTGAAAGACGCGTGTCCCAAAACGTCATTATTATTAAAACGTTTCCTCAATAAAATCATTCTTAAATCATTCATAATCTCTAACGGCGCATTTAAATTATTCTACAGGAAATTCACTTAAAATTCCCGCTTGTTCAGAATAAAGATTCTTATCTATTTAACACTAGTATACGTACTAGATATACAATAGGTACAATTAAAATTACAAAAGAGGATTTCTGAAAAAAAATCATGCATAAAAATATTGACTTTTAATTAAGAGTATCTACATACGTACAATTATACATTTTCACGATTAAATTATTTCATCAAATATATTTACAATTAAATTTATATAAATCTTAGCTTGCTTACATTACATATGTAACATAATATTGTAAGTTGTAACGTACTGTGTCGTGTATTATGCGACTGAGGAAATAGATAATCTTTATTTTGCACACACACTTGTGCACTATAATTTGTCCTGCGCAGTTAACTCATCTCTCTTGAAATTGGCTGCCTTGGTCGAAATCTGTCTGGAGGATATCATAGTACACAACATTTTCACGCAATACAATTTCAGTCTCTTGTATTTCACTTTCATAATCCAATGATACAGTAATCCGAATCGACCTAAAACAGTTCACGTGTAGGACCATGTGTAGCTATTATGTGCTATCAGAGGCTCGGGAACATAAACACATTAACTCAAAAACTTTTTAATGACACGACCCAGGGTATGAATCATGGATCTCGTTATTTGCGGCGTTAAAAGATAAACATGAGGCGTTATGATCTTTTTACTGAAATGTATGAAGTGTTAAGGGAAAACAAATACTCGTATGAAAATATTGTCGTTTTTGTCTAGAAGGAAAAGATTATGGAAAACATACGCTTCGGTAAACAAACAAAAGTAAAATATAATATCATATCGTTTTCATCTGACGATATTTCTCATAATACAGAACTATTGACCCGTTATGAACAAGTAAATAGGAAAAAGTCACAGTACGCCTAAAAACGTCACCATTTTTAACTTCACGTCGCTTGCTCACCCCTCTCGGTATCCGATATTATTTTTGTATTGTTACAATCGACAATGTCATATTTCACAAATTGTCCTGAAGAGTACGCTGTGATTTTTTAACTATAATACAATGTGACAATTATTACAAAGAACATTCACAATTTATCAATTCTCCTCTCGCCTCAAGGGAGCGATAGCGTTCGATTCATGAAACAAATATATTTTTGAACTATACGTGACATCCGACAGTTTGTGTGACATCAGACGTTTTCTTTCGTGAAAATAAAATGAAGCAAGCGCCAAACCCTTAATTAAAATAAATATATATTGAAAGGAATTAAAAAAGTCGCTTATTCCAGCCCTAGATTTAATGTTTGTAATTTAATTAATTATTCATTTTTAATAATCTTTAATGTGTCGAGTAAAAATAAAAATAAAAACATAACATGTCGCAGTTTATCTTTAACATAAAATTGTGTGTGTGTGTGTGTATTCTATTTATCTCGCAATAAGCACTGAAGCAAAGAATTGTAGTGATGATGACCGACCTCTAGTTCGATTTCAGTCACGGCGACCAATCTCAATTGAGTTTAGCGAACTCCGCAAGATATTTTATAGTTAAGACGAATGCACTCGCTATTCAATATTTTCAGATATTCTTCAGCAAAACAGGAGTATTTAGTATTGTTGTGTTCGGGATTGAAGGGTGAATGAGCCAGTGAAAGCGATGGTTAACATTTCTTACATTGCCAATGTCCCATAGCTTTGTTGACCATTTATTATCAGGTGGACCATTTGCTCTTCCTTCCTTATATAATCTTGAGATAAAAAAATATTATAATCATCCATAGAGACTACACACGAACGATTCATCAAAAACGTTACAACGATTTTAGAGAAATTTTATTCCATTAAGCTTCCTTCCTTTTATGGTTCCGCAACTAGAATTAAATTTGTCAAAAAATTATTACGAAGTTGTGCCCAGTACAGTAAATTGTTTGTAAAAATGACATATTTCATCTCTTAATAAATTTAATGTTATGAATATTTTAGTTACTAAAAATTGATATTATTATTTATTTATTTTTATAAATAATTATAAGTCTCTATATTTTTATTATTTTATTCGTTAATGAATATTATATTTACACTTATGCTTTGTAATATTAGAAACTGGTATTGGTTACGTTTTAGTACTCTTTCTTATTTTATTAATTATAATAATACCGTTTGTATCTAAAATACTGGAATATAATAGCAGTTAAATCAGCTTTCACTCGTTTTAGATATAAAATCTTATCGGGGTACCACCCACTCACCATTTAATACGATATGACTAATAACACCAGAAATTACTTAAATATAACATAACTCTCGTTAACAAACTCATAAGACAAATGATGATTTTTTTTTATATATAATAAAAATATATAAAAACCAAAATAAAAAATGCTATCTATAATAAGTGGTGTTTTTTTTATAGAATAGGAAGGCGGACGAGCATATGGGCTGATGATGGTAAGTGGTCACCAAACGCCCTTAGACATTGGCACTGTAAGAAATGTTAACCATCGTTTATATCTTGCCCTACCACCAGTATATTCTTCTTAAGTGATCGGTGTCTGTGGCGAAGATGTAAATTTACTATCAATAGACTCATTTGTCTGACTTCCTGTAATAATAAATAATAAAAAGCTAATATATGATGTATCCTAACTAATATATTAAATACGAATTTTGTTTATTACTTACGCTTTCTTGTCTTACCTACTCAAACGATTACCATAAAAATTTACATACATATGGGCGCAGATAGCAAATATGGTATCTAACACGTACGCCCTTCTCTCATTAAAGCGAAGCCGAGGGTGGAAACTAGTATAAATATAAATAAATAAAGGGTTATTCTTACAAACTTGAGTGCAATTATCTATATTTTTAACAGAAAATATGACGTAAAATTTCTTCCGCAGCGACCCCAAAGCGCCTCAAGCCAGTAGAAAATAGAAGCTGTGGCTTCAAGGTTCGCCGTTGGTGCCGAAGCAGACGCTGTCAACTCTGGAGGCTCCTCCTATTGCCCTTCATACCCATCCTGGCTCTGATAGTACAGACAACACTATCCTTGAGGAACAGTCTCACCAATGGGATGGAGGTTGCTGATGTTGAAGAACAGGTAAGTGATAACTACTAATTCTAATATACAAATTATATGTATACTGGTAAATTTATTTACAGTGTGTAAATGAGCCAAAGTGACCCAATATTTGGAAAAGGCGTATGCACTGAAAATTGTGGGTTCAAGTTCGAGTTAGCAGGGAGACTTAATAGGCTTAATTTGTGTTTATAATTCGTTTTGAGCTCAATGGTGAAACATTCATGTGTAAAATGAAATTTACCATACGTATATCCAACATTCCCCATTGAAGTTGCGTGCCGGAATAGACTCCAGATGATGAGACAATACTTGTTTTTCAAATAATATTATATTTTATTCTGGAGAAGTAATTATTTATTTATTTGTTTGGTAATCCAATAATTAACATATATACGTTGTTATATTAAGTATTATATAACATGTAACTAAAACCAAAATAGGATTAGCTTAAACATTTATTCATTTACTGACTAAAGTGGACAGTGATAATCAAACGAATGAGTCTGGGTGAGTGCGTGTATGTGTGTGTATTTTGTGAGTTATTTTTTAAATACTACCATACCTTTAATGTTAAGATTGAAAGGGTTATTCGGAATGTAAACAGACTCACCTCCTTGCTATAATTCCACGTGAAAATCTTTTTTTACAAAATGCATTATTGTATTCTTGAATGGTTCCGTAATCTATGGACGTTGAACCTTATAAGCTAAGAGCTATTCTGCATCTCGCCTGTTTACGCTTTTATTCGCTCCACTGCTTCGTAAACAAAACGGAATTGTTAATCAATGTACTTCTAGAGTCACAATAAAGTCTAGTTTTGTAGCTGACACGTTTTGAGCGTATACGCTCTTTTATTTTCGAAGCAAGATTATTGCTTTTTTATATTTCGAACGAAGTTAAGTATCATATTTAATTAATAAATAAGTTAATAAAAACCAGTTTGGTGACACAATAAAAACTGTAACTATTTCAGCTAACAATAAATACGGACAGCGTACCAGCTCTTACACGATTCATCTCTTCATAAATAGCTTGGATAACAGAACAAGAGAAGAAATAAATAATAACAATATTAAATATATTGTATGTAAATCCATAGACGGAACGGCACTCAAGATATATCTTCGTGGTTTATGTAGCGCCATAGTTTAATTGTTATTTGGTTGTTTCTATAGTTAAATAAATAAGTAAATATTATAGCTAGGTCGACGGGGAAATGACCACCTGATAATAAGTGGTTAATTACTTACAATCAGATTCATTTGCACCTCCGCCTATATTACAAAAAAAAAAAAAACCTAAAATATTTTATCGATTACACCGCTTTCTGGACACACACGTGTATTTTAAAAAGAGGTCACTACCGATCCCGAATGGCTGTATTTTTCTTCACAGTTCATTTCGAATATGAAAGGAGTATCATGTACTAAGCTGCATGTGTCGAAGGAAAGGCTTATAGAGATGTTATTAGAAAATGTTTAATTTTTCTTAATATAAGGCTGTTGTCCAATAGAAGAAGCTGTAATTTTGTTAAGTATTTTCTCAATGTTGATTTCAAAGTTAAAATTTAGTTTTCATACTTTTTCTTCTTACTTGAATATTATATATGTATATTATTTAGATCGAGTTTATCACTCTAATACACTCGAAAGTTAATAATTCCAGATAAGTTATATACACGTACTTTTGAATTTTGAATTTGGAATAAAGAATAGTTTATATAAACATTTGTTAGACAGCATCTTAAAGATATATCGACTTATTTCATTTCAAATGTAGCCAGAAAAGTATGTTGATCTCCAGGGATTCGTATAAAATTTAAGTGACAACAAATTTACATACAAATTCGCAACACAGGAGATCAGAATTAAATGGTCGAAGTTAAAGTTATTTCTTGGCTCAGAACCAAAAACCTTTTATTGAGAAATATATTGCGAAAGACCCAAGTATTTATTTATTTTATTTATAAATTCTGAAAAATATTTTATCTAGAAGTGAAACGTAAGTAATATCACCCGTTTGTTTGATTCGAATCAACTTTGTTTTATGTAGAAGTTTGTAAGAATTCATTGACAACGTTTTGAATTTCAGTATAACAAAATAAACAATATCGCTTTTGACGATGGTTGTTAATTTTTGTTTTCGGTGTAAGTTCTTCGAACGGTCGTCAATTTCTTGGTTCGAGGGTAAAATTTCACGATTGATATTGAGTACAAGTTTTCGATTAAATATTCGTCTCTTGTTTCATATTATATTTTATCTCTCTACGCTTATCACTTGGACCTCGGAGTAATAGTCCAAGAACCTTTATATAATATACTACCCATCTTCTAGGACTCTTCTGGTGGCAGGCTAGTTTATTTTTCTCCCAGAGGACCGGAATTGCGATTCAACGAGTAAAACTACGAGCAATCTTGCCACCATTTTACACGGTTATGATTATTACCGTTGCTGGTTTAATAATGTTTTATATATTTAATTTTAACACTCAATAAACATTCTTGCATAATTATATTTCTTTTCAACTTTGTAAAATATACCTTTCAAATTGTTTCGAAGTTTATATTAACCGTAAAAGCCCGTGAATGCCCCACTGCTGGGCTCCTCCTCCTCCCTCCCTCCTCTCTCCCTTTTTGAGGATAAGGTTTGGAGCTTTTTCCACCACGCTGCACTAATGCGGATTAGTGGAATACACATGTGGCAGAATTTCAGTGAAATAAGACACATACAGGTTTCCTCATGATGTTTTCCTTCACCGTAAAGCACGAGATGAATTACAATCACAAATTAGGTACATGAAAATTCAGTGGTCCTTGCCGGGCTTGAACCCACGATCTTGAACGCGCGTTCTTACCACTAGGCCATCTCGGCTCTTATTTTTTAACAAATGTTATTTGTAAATTGCGTAATTGGTTTCAAATTAAATAAAATACAATAAAAAATAAATTAAGTAAAAATTTTGTTACTCTTAGTTTTCGAGATATAGTTTTATCACAAAGTTTTTAATTTGAAAACAAATAATGGAATAAATAATTAATGATAATGTTTTGAGGTCATGCATGCTTTTGTAGTTTTGACTTAAACTTACTGTTAAGAGTATACATGTTTGTCACTATTTGTCAATAGATGGCGTTGATACATTTTTTGAAATTCCTGAATCACGCTGTCTAAGTTTTTTTCTAATAGTACGTATACGTAATGTCAATGTTATAAAATCGATCGAATTTATTAGTGATGTGAACAGTGAAATATAGTTCTTATTTCGTTCATCATTTAGTCTCTCCAAGTACGTCGGGAGTAAACACTGTATAAAACAAATAATGTTTTTAGTAAAGATATGCGATGCTCTAGTTCTAAATTTAATAATGCAGATTCTATCATGGGACCTAGACTACTGACGTGCACGGATAACTTTATACAGCTTAAAATGCGTGCGTCAGGTATTTTAAATAACACCGAGCACATGTTACCCCTACCTTAATACACGGATGATTAAGATGGGATATCGTTTTTCGCGTTGTTCTGAATAAAGTCCGTATATGTCTGTACAACAATTTGAGGTACTGAAGAAAGTGATAAAAGCTACCCAAAAAAGCATCATCCTGCGTACATGCCCTGTTCCTTTGTTTGGGGTAGCGATATGCAGCGACGAAACGCTCGAACAACCTGCTGCCTCCACTTCAGCCCTTGAAAACAATGAATTTCGTAATAAAAACAAGCCACATTTATATAACAAACTGCTCCAGTCATCGTTTTTTTTTTCTGTTTATTTGCTGTGCATATTATTTTTCTATTACCTCCAAATGTTATCGTTGTATATTTAAGTATGTCTACCTACTTATCTGTTACTCATTTGTTTATTTATTCAGGATTTAATACCCCTACTCGTATAGTTCGATTGCATAATCTACTTATCTTTGTAGGTACTTGTCTTTGGATCTTATTTTTAATATATTTTTTTATACAATATACACTAACTAAAAGGTAAAAGTAAAAGGTATTTATTATTTATTTTACTTTATTATATACTTATTATTTATGTAATTGGCGTAGCTTGTTGGTTCATTATACCACGCAACTGCAAAAGTTGCATACATTTATTTTTCATTTGAATCTTTATTCAACTTGTTTGTTCAATACTGTTGTAATGTGGTCAGTTCTCATTAAACATAATATTATATAGATCTACGGCTTATATCCAAATCACTTTATATTTTAATAAATTTAATGTATAAAAAGTCAGCCCAAATTTTACTTAGGGTTCAAACTTTTTACCGAATTTCATCAAAATTTGTTCAGTGATTTAGCCGTGATAACAATGCAGACAGTTACTTTCTCTTTTATAAAAATAGTATTTATAATAGTAAATACAAGCTTCGTGTATGTAATGCGAAATAATATAAGAGAGTACATATTATAAATATCGTATTAGATTATAAATATAAAATTTAAGTTGAATGATCAGTTTGTTTGCATTCGATTGCTGTCGTCATAGCAAACAAATGTTTTAGAAAAGGAGGTGTGCGGTGCGGCAAACTCACTCGCGTTCTTCTAGTTGACTTGATTCAGTGAAATCATCAAATATCTATCGAGTGGGTTAAGTTATTATTAAAAACTGTTATTTTATTTACCAAACAATCAATACTCACTATACAATAGGTATATATAGAGTTTTTCTTTATTTAATAAAAAAATATTAATGAAAGAATCACTTGGATTAACACGTGTTCGCGTCTTCTCGCTGTTGGTGCATATAGGTGTTTGGCTATTAATTCATTATTTTTTTAACATATATTGGATTTTACTTTTCGCCAGCTTCCAATATTTCGTGCTCTATTATCTTTTTATAATGTGTAATAATCATTATCTTATTTTAAAATATTATTATTATTATTTATATAAAATTTAGTTTATGTTAAATTTATTACATTATCATAATGTATAGATACTTTGTCACGGCCCGTCAGAGCCACAAAGGATACTATTTCATTGGTTGTTTAACTTTCAATGTTTCTTTTTAGTTTTCCTTTTTTTCGTTATATTTTTCTTCTTCTCTCAGAAAATACATAAGATATAGCCCCGATTGTTTCTGTGCTTCGTATACCTTATAAAACCTTCGGTACCAAGTCGGAACTATCTGCAATTGTGTTGGATTGCCAATCGAATTATAAAAAAAAAAAATACTGAGCGAATATATCCGCTGCATAATTAGTTAAACTTTGTTGGAGTAATGGCGCATTTACAATACAATAGCCGAGCCAATTCACTAAGCCAAGGCAATAGAATAGAGACAATTCACTACATTGGGCTATCAAGCCATTAATCAAGTAAATCGATTGAAATAGAACGATTCCAAGCATAAAAGAACAAAGATATTGTCATTTCATTCATTTTCATTCGACTGGCTTAATAACTTGGCGTGGCCGGAAATGTCCAAGTGGCTGCGGGACATCATTTTCATTTAACGATCCTTCTAGAAGATACACAATAAATACGCAATCTTGAAATTAATGGATGTAATTGTTTTAATTATGTGCTCCTTCAATTATAGGAGACGAGAGAGCAAAAATATTAACCATAACTAGTGCCCGCGACTTTTTACCGTGTATGTATTTTTGTAAAAGTGATTGTCCCACTGCTGGGCTAAGGCCTCTCCTTTTTTGTGAGTAGAAGGAAATACCCCTGAATCTTAACCGATGTTTATTACGATATCTTAAATAAATACAATTTGTGTTCTGTTATTATTTGTTTGTAGCCCACACTCGTTTTTTTAATAAATGTATTCAATGTACAGACAGATACACGGCTTCTACTGCTATATTATATGTATATAGTTGCGATAAAAATTGAAACAAATTAAAATAAAATAGCATAAATACTTGAATAGTAAGAATAAACTTATTGAAATAACAGTTTTCTTGGTTATTGGACAATTAGATCGACTCTGAATTTGGACAAGCATCAACATCGTAATAATAATAATATCCTGGGACATTATTCGCATCTGATCCCAAATTAAGCAGAGCTTGTACTATGGAAACCAGACAACTGATATACTACATATACCACTTTTCTTTTTCTAATACATATTTATATAGACAATTACACCCAGACTCAGGACAAAAACACATGTTTATGCCCACAAATATCTATCCTGGGTGGGAATCGAACCCACTGCCTTCGGCGTGAAAGGCAAGCACCATCTATCAATCACGCCAACCGGCTTCTCAAATATGAATTTTGAAAATTACATGGATTAAATTTAAATATTATTTTATGTAGCATAGATTACAAGAAATATTTATATATATAAAGTTTATCATTACCATTATCGTATAAATAATTAAGCTAAAACGAAAATAAAACAACAACTCGACGGCAGCGAAATAAAATACACAAAATGTCTACTACGGTTCCCTTAACTCGTTAAAATGTGTTAATATTTTCCGCTGTCACTTCAGCGTGGAATAAAATTGTAATTATTTGGTGTCAACACCCGCGTCCAACCGACGATAGAACATCTCATAGATGAAAGAAATGATAGACAAAATTTATTTATTATTTACATGAATATTGCTTTTTAAATTGAAACTCTTTCGAATTTTAGGTGTCAAGTTAATTTGAAACGAAAATAAATCTCTTCTGCTATACACGCTTAATAATTTTTTTTGTTTCATAATTTCTTATTTTTAAACAATAAATAGGCCAGTACATAATGAACCGCGCATATGTACAGACATAAAGTAAAATGACAATTTGGTTATGTCCATTACGTTGCTTCAATGCTGATTGGTGGATACACGTCACGTGACAGATTTCTAACTGACAGATGCTGGTTTAATCATAATTTTCAATTCAAGCACGAGATGAATTATAAAAATCTATCAAGCTCATCCAGTAATGCTTGCCCAATTTTAAACCGCAATTTTCGATTCTGATTCATGTGTTCGAACCACTGATCCATATCAGTTCAGCTTATAAATTTTACAATTATTTGTTAATTTTTTAAATTCCAAAGCAATGTCTTAGCGAGAAAATTTGTGCTTAGGTAAAAATGATCAAATAAAATCTCTGTGTCGTACATACTCTGTACATATCACTCTTCTCCAAATAGATGAATTCTAATAAAAATATTATTAGAAATTTTTAAAATCCATAGTACCCATGATAGGTACCACAACTCATCAGTTATTCTACCGTTCTGTACCGAGCGGGTTATTTTTTTTTTTAAATATATTTTTATAATTGATCTTGTGTTCGGTTGTGAAACACTGTGAAACTACATGTTGGGTGAAATATCACTTTTATATCCACTATCAGAGCATGGTGGAATAATGGGAGGGCTCAGTCACTATTAACAAGCTTTTTTACTTTATTTTACTTTGAACCTCAAATTGATTGATGATCAGTTTTGAAGGCTTGAAGTGAATGTGATTAGAAAAAAACAGAACATTTGATCCCAAATCCTAGTGTTTACGACGCGGATTTAGGAATGGTTATATACGAGTCGGGATAAATTGCTAATGTTTTCTTCAATTAACCTTCTTTTTATAAAGTTTTTTTGACAAACACATCACGTTGACACACTTTATTATAACTGATTAGATTTCTCCCAAGAACTTGTAATAACATCACATAATTGTTCTTAGGTAAGCCGAGCGACGGAGTTGGGAAAACTGGTCACCAGGCTGCAGCAAGAAAGATCAGAAGTGGCTTTCTTTATCTTCACTAATGGAAGTACTCTTAGGTATGTTAATCAAAATATATTATTCTTGCATTTGATTTCAGTTTTATATTTACTTTTAAAGACGTTAACCAGCAACCAGTGGAGCTTTGGGTTTATTCTAAGTTTGAACTTATTACTGACATAGTTTATACTTTGCCGAGTTTACAAGATGTATATTTACGCTGCAAAATTGCAATTACCAGGCAGCTTGCTTTAACTTTTTAGGTATTTTAATGAAAGAAAACTACGAAAACTACTTACTATAATTAAATATATATCTTACTGTGGACAGTGACATTTAACACTAGTATAGTAGTATAAAGATCACGATGGTTGGCGTTCTATGGGGGAGGCATTCGTCCAGCAGTGGACGGCAAAAGGCTGAAAAAAAAACTAATAAGTTCTTAACGGCCTCGCTCTCAAAAACTTTGAATGGATATTGAGAAGTCCACCTCATTAAAATTAACACAAGTTAATCTTTTCTTAGTGTGCCTGTGTATTATAAAACAAATCTTCTATGTATTATGATTTAGGCTGTGTTAATGCGTAATAGTCCGCTAATCCGGACATTGAACTATATATTATAGACTAGGAGGTTTATTATAGTCGCTACTCCTGTCCACATTGTTTTTTTTTCTGGAAATCGATATTTGAATATAATTTAAACATTTAAAAAAGAAATATCTTAAAATAAAGTCATAAGTAACAATTTATATTAAATGAATAAATAAGAATTATAATCCGTCTTATATATTTGTTTCAGAATTAAGGATTACAATATTATATAAAAAGACACATTTTTAAACACATGTACGAGTATACCATGAAAAATAAAACTTTAATGTTGGTTTTATATATTTTGATTCAACTATGCAATATGTACATTACCTGTTGTGTTACGTAAAAATATCTTGAAAAGAACAATATTTATGCTCATTCAGTAATTGATTCCACATAGTTCTTGTAGATTTAATGGAAGTTATGTTAGAATTTTGTTGTTAACGCCCACTCCAATGAACGTGGGCGTCCCTTGTACTAAAATAATTATATTTTTTGTTTTCCGTACTTCAGACGTGACCGGTCGAGATTCGATTTAAAAATTCTGATGTCGTAATAAATGAAGAATTTTCGTTGGCTGTTTTTTTTAATATTTATCATATTCGAAAAACATCCTATTTCTGGCTAATATTTATTCTATAAATTGCTGGTAGGGCTTTGTGTAAGCCCATATGGCTAACATTTACTTATCACACATTCTACCGCCAAACAGTATTAGTATTCTTGTGTTTCCGTTTGAAGATTGAATAAGTCAATATATTAGAGACAAAAAGGACATCATATCTTATTTCTCAAGGCGGGTGGTGACGTAAGGCTATTTATAGTGCAAATGTCTATGGCCGATGGCGAACTTACCATCAGTATTTAGTAAGAAGAAGTAGTAGAAGTAATTTAGAGATATGATTGTCGTATATCGAATAAGCTATTATAAACAAATGTACTGAAATAGCTGACCGACTTAATTTAATGATAATTTCACTAAAGTGTTGAATACATTGTTAATCACCCATTACGAAATATATTTTACGAATTTTATTTACGAATTTGCAGAGCAATGGAACATGGCTGTAGGGCTTAAAGTCTTAGACTTTAAAATGTTCCAATTGCAAAATTTAATTTAATTTGAATATATTTATTACAAGTGAGGTTATTGTTGTGTGATTTTTTTTATTTTGGCCATAATTAATCGGTTTTATTTATGACAAAAATATTACATCAATTATCTAATTGTGTATAATAATTGTAATTGCTTTTATTTATGTTATTTTTATCATAATTAGTACAATTGGTCATTATCAGCACTAAAAATAAAATGAGGCATAATTTCATGACAGCTGTAGGTTTACTCAGGGGTGTAAACATATTTCAGGAAGATAAATAAGGGCATTCGACCCTTTGTCCAGTCATGTATATTTTAATTTATAAACAAACTTGGCTAATTGTTTCAAAGAACAACAAACCATGTATGTAAGTAGTAATGGTATTAATTAACTGGTTTTCAGGATACTTTCTCAATTAATCATAATTTAAAAAGTATTGACGCACGTTAAGGTTTTGAAGTGCCTAAGTTGTTAGGTTTATTGTTAGGTTATAAAGATTTTACGTGTTTTTTTTTATTTATGTTTTATGTCACTCTAAGAACTATCGAAAAGTTTTCATAAGCACAGACAATTTATATTATACTATAAAAAATATAAAAAGACATTTTAAATCAAGTAAAATAAAAAACTCAAATTATCTATTGACAAGAGTTCAAAATAAGGGGCTTTCAATTAAAACATTTGTTAATAATTTTAGAACAAACGGATTTATCGGCACTTAATGCGATAGTCGTGTTCATCCAACTTTAATCCGTCCTGTAACCTTAAAGCCTTATTTTATATTTCATTTCATTCATTATATTTCACTCAGGTCAAATTTAACCCAACGCTTCGCCAGCACCGACAGTGCCATAGAACAGATGGGTGATCTTCCATTCCTGATGTTCAAGAACCGTGCAGTTCCTGTGGATGGACAAGCATTTCTCGAAGAGCTTTCTGATTTAAGGTAGGGCTTAATGCTTGAAACTATTAAAACTTCTTAAGTTAAATAAATGAGCCGAGATGTTGTAGTGGCTAGAGCCCATTTTTTTATCGCTGAAAAACGCATTAAGCGTTTCCTCCACGGGAAGTGTGGGGGGTATGACGGGCTGCCGGTGTCTTAGGCGCCGAGTGCGTCAAAACGTCGCAATACCCCTCTAAAAAACCAGCAGTACCCTTTCCGTCCTAATGAGGAGCGCCACGGGATTGCTTGCGCATGCTACCGTGAAAAGTGGTTAGAGCCCCTCTTAACCGGAGATTACGGGTTCAGACGAATGCTAACACTGACTTTTTATGTTTATAATTAATTTCGCGTTCGGCATTAAGAAGTATCATGTGCTTAATTTGTGTTTATAATTAATAGTGATCGGCGTTAAAAGGAAAAATCATGAGGCATCCTAAATGTTATTTCGGATGAAAATGTCCGTAGAATTATCGATCCGTCATGATCACCTAGTGTCAAAATGATAGTGAATGTAAAGATGAATCTGGCTGATACTCTCGTGTGTGCCAATAGAAGTGCTCTTTCTGTTCTCTCACTCCCGTAATCCGATGGAACTGCAAATCCGACTTTTATAAAATATGTATGGTCACCGCCACCCATAGACTTTGGCCTTGCAAAAAATATAAACTATTACTCGCCAATGTGCCGCTAACCTTACTGGCTTATTGTGTGAGAAAGCCAGTGTACCGAAAAATAAATCAGGCTGTGCTTTGATTGAAAAAACATAATAACGTTTTACAGGCCCGACCTAGGGTTTTTACACCTGAAATCTAAGCCACATAACCAAGCTCCCTGGACCAACGATGCAATTACCACATTTGAATTGCGAAGTGCTTATTACGTTAATTAGGAACGACAAAAGCTTGCAAATAATACTATAACAGTTGCCTATCAATCAGAATTTAATTAAAGTAATTGTTAATATTTATGTGTTTATAATTATTCTGTACGTGTGTACGACTATGTCACTGAACTACATTTAAAAGGCTGGACCGATTTTAATGCAATTTTTGTGTGTTTAAGAGAGGTCTTCTGGGTGGTACAGATCCGGTAGGTAGCGCCAGGATTACTTTTTAACAAAAAAAACTCTCACCCGAACGAAGTCGGGACAGGCAGCTTGTACAATTGTTTATTACTTTATCAGAGCTTTCAATATGGTCGCCTGCGTATGAATACTCTGTATTGCTGTGTTCTAGTTTGAAATGTGAGTAAGTTTAGAATCCACAAGCCACAATTCTAATTAATTTATTCAATGTTTAGTCAAAATTGATGTATGATATTTACTTATTGATAGTCAAAATAAAACTACCAGAGGTTCGGAAAGAAAGTAGTCTGACTGGAAAAGAACGAAGCAATGGATAAGATAAATAAAATAAATAAGGCCAATTTATTCATTATTCATTAACTTCTGTTTGAAGTGGGCTAATAAACAAATAAAGTTTTTTTCATAAGCATTTATTTAAATCAATGTTGAGACCAGCTGGTGATATGCCGCCGCAATTACTTTCAATTTCTTCATGGAAACAAACAGGAGTAACGACGGCTTCGAATAATCAATCTCAATTTAGTACGAGTACAACGCTTCGGCTAATCTTTACAAGGTGTTAAAATAAATACATACGCGTCTATTTTTCATCGGATGATTATATAAATACTTTTGATTTTCATTTTTAAGTGTACTCGTAAAAATATTTTTTAGATTATAAGGCTCTCTTGCAAATTCACACGACAACTCAAAAATAGTAAAATGCAAGATATACATATTAAAGTGCATTGCGTATTTCTTTGGGATCATTCTCTTGTTGAGTTGAATTAAGACGCTAAAGTGTAATAATTGATATGAACGTTAATGATAAGAATATAGATTGCATTTTTAAGATAAACTAAGCAAAATATTAAAAATAGATAAATAAAACATAAACGAAATCTTAAAAAAATATTTTTTTAAGTAAGATATATTAAATTTATATAATTCAACAGAATACATTTTCTTCGTTATTTTTTAAAAAGTATCATTGTATTACCTACAGGCCCTCGGCAGAGCAATGACGTTTTAATTTCGAAAATTTTAAATTTTCATTCGTCGATGAATGAATATCTTAATCGAATCAGATACAATGTGAAATAAACTGTGTAGTATCAACAAGTATATAGTGAACTATTAACGTTTCTCTGATAAGATGTTGAGATATTTTTTATAGAATAGGTAGGTGGACGAGCAAATGGGTCACCTGATGGTAAGTGCACCAACCTTGGGAACCAAGATGTCATGTCTCTCGTGCCTGTAATTAGTATTATTATATATAGTACTATAGAGTCAACTTAGCTTAGGTTGCACATTATTAACGAAACATTTGCATCTAAGCTTCTATGATAAAAACAGTCAAACGACATATAATGCACAAGTGTGTGTGCATTGTTCACACATCCTCTTAATCAACCGAAGAAAATACAGGCGCAGGACCAATGGCCTTACTTAAGTTTCCTATTAACTCTCAAGCTGCTGACAATTTTTCTGTAAAACACAGTAACATTTCTTTTTGCCCGAGAATTGAACCCAGAACTCGTGTAGTATTGTAAGCCATTAGTTTCTGTAAATACTTTATGTAAACCTTAAACTTTTTTTGTTGCGTTTTTCGTGCGAATATTGTGCTGTATATTTATCAATGCGATTTGTCTTACTCCGAATTTATGGAAGTAATCAAGTTCATTTACCTTTACATTACATTAAATTGTCTTCACACTATTCTATTAAAGATAAATAACAAATATTATACATTGTAGTTATATGGTTATACAAGCTGATTGTCCATCGTTGTGGTTTTGTACATGTTAATAAGAGGAAAAATGTATTTCGCATTTTGTATGTATATGGTCTTAGTGCGCGTCTACGTCGGGGATAACTGTGACAAATTTCAAGTCAATCGGGTGGACAGTTTAGGAGATTTCGTGATGAGTGGTATTTCGCTTATATATCTATATTTTTGTTCGACTAATATTTTTTATAAAATGAAAAAGATAACATTAAATAAAAAGGTAAATGTTATACGGCTGAGCTAAGGGTTATTCCACCATGCTGTTTCACTGTGGGTGGGTACAATGGTGGCAGATTTTGATGAGACACATCTAGTTTTCCTCACGAAGGGAAGCCCCTTTAAGCCCAATACGATTTGTTAGCACAAAAATGCCTTACCTGAAAATTTAAAAGATTCCTTGGGATTAAACTTGCAATTTTTGGTTAAAATTCCTACCTCGATGCCATCTTGGATATTATGTATCTCAATATATACAATATTTATTTATATTATTTATTTAGTTACATATTAAATTAAAAATATGTATATACTATTTATTTGAGTAAAAATGTACAGGTATTTTTTATAAAATACAAAATTAAAATAAAAAGAACATACACATACAAATTTAAAGAAAAAACACGCCGTCTAAAAGATTGTCCTGTGGCATTGTACCCAAGACGCTGGCACTATTGGCTCTCTGCACCGCTAGACTCAGCCTTTGGGCTAAATAAGCGCCAGCTCTTGGGTCACCAGACCAGAGAAGTGTGGACCAGTTTCTGAGAAATATCTTTTATGATGATTTATCTCAATATAATGCCTGTTATATATTAATTTGTTTATGTTATATCTAATTAATTTATATACTTTCTTGTTACGGTCAATTCAAATATCTCCCGATAAACACTTAAATATACATATGTAAAATAATCAATATAGTGTTTTCACGGAAGGATATCTTTGAATAAATGTTAAATGTTTTGAATTGAGTCATAGAAAAAACAATAATATGCTATGGATATTATTACCTGCTCCGAAGCCTCATCTTTTGTATGAATGTTACCACAAGCGGTATTCACCTTTAGGCAAATAAATACGAATTTATAAAACATTCGTTGCCTAGCAGTTCCAAATGATAAAAAGATAATTTTAATTATGTTTATCCCTTTCGAATATAATGGAAACTAAAGGCGTTGGAATGAGATGCAAAATTATCAACATTTTTATTTTCATATTATTCGGTACTAAGAACTAATTCATTAACATATAATATATAACTACGATTGCCTTGTTGGTTTAGTGGCTTGATGTAAGGCCGCAGACCTGGAGGTCCTGGGTTCAATTGGGTCCTGTCAGAAAAACTGTCAGTAGCTGCCCGGTGTATGGAAGTTGGAAATGTGTTCACTCTCGTGCCTCGGAAAGCACGTAAAGCCAGCCTGCTTCTGAACTCTTTCCGGTCGTGTAGGATTGCTGTCCCATCGGATAATGAGAGTTAGAGAATAAAAAATGCACCTGTGTTTGCGCACACGCCTGTGCACTGCAATATTTCCTGCGTAGTTGGCTAATCTCTCTCGAAATCGGTCTGGAGGACATTATTATTATATATAATTATTTTAATAATTTTCTTTTTTCCTCTTTACATCATTATGACTCATTTGTTCTTCATATATTAATATAGATAAATCACATTATTCATTCTAAGTATTTTTTATCTCATTCAAAGCCATTACAGGCATCATAAATCATTGTCTTTCGCTATATAACTTTCCAACATAATAAAAATAAACTTTGTTTTAATGATTAATTATATTTATTAGTTTATTTTGTATATTTTATTGAAATTATACTTGAAATACTTTAAATAATACTATCGAAATAATTTCTACATTGCGTTTGGAACTTGGAATTTGGTAATTTCCTTTACCAAATTTATTGACAAATCGGTCTGAATAATTTTTAATCTTAGGTCGAAGGTATTATTTAACAGTATATATCAATTACAACTATATATCTGGTAGTAATAGTTTTAATCTGCATAAGATATAGCAATAGATAAACAAAATATTATATTAAAATAATAAATTATTTTTAGATTAACTTCTCTGCTACGAGCCGTGAAGCGATGTCTTGGGTTGAATTCCCGCCAATAGCTGGCTTTTTTCTATATCCTCACTTAGCTTATTTGCGTTATTGGACGGAAATAGGTAAATTCTTGTAAGCTGTCAAATGTTTTTTTTTTATTTTATTTTATTTTTTTTTATATTTGCCGGGAGGGCAAATGACTCTACTCCACCTGATGTTAAGTGGTAGTAGAGTCCAAACGCGAGGACGGCCAATACAGTCAGGAAGAACGTTCTGCACTAGCCGCCCTCGCCTTGCCGGCCCGCAAGATGCCTCTTCACGCCTCGTTTGAAGGAACCCGGGTCGTAAGAGGAGGGGAATGTTTTATGTAGAAACATGTTTTTAAACCGCGCTTACGTTTGGATGTGTCTCGACATTTCAAATAAAGAATTATCTTCTTTTGTAACCTTTTTTTATGAGACAAAGTTAATGTGTAATGCTAGTCAGCATGTGTAATCATGTGCTGTTATATAAAAATAAACACGTCCAACTCATTACACGTGAAAGATTTTTAAACGTTACACGTAGATACACTTCACTTAATATCAATCATGGAATCTTACCTCATTACATTAAGCAAGAAAGTCTTATATCCCCAATGGGGAAAATTTTCACTAAATTACTAGCGAAACACGTTATTAATGTGACATTATGTGACGGTATGAAATTAAAACGACGATTACTTCACCCCATCCCCAAACACTTATCGTAATGCTTTTTAGCGTGGTTATGGAATTTTTGTATTAACACACAGATCATAATCACCGGCACTCCTTACGCAAATGTTTCCCTACGTCGTTACTTTCCATAACTTAGTATAATGTATTTTTAATATTACATCGGCTATTGACACATCAGTTACGATAATATATAATAAGAGCTTCTAATATATCCTTGCTTAAGTTAAAATTTTGAAATAGGAACGTATTTCGTCACATCACTTTCAGAATTATAATTTTATATTAGACTAGTGTTCGCCCGTAGCTTTACACACATTTGCACACTGTCTTTTTCATTACTCCTGTCAACGTGTAAGAAAAAAATCGTATACGTTAAGACGTGAGTATAACAAACAAACAGACTTACTTTCACATTATGTATTATCTCCAGTAACAAATATGTGAAAAATATGTGTGAACAGTATTTGAATTCGTTGGCGATATTTTACCTCTAAGTTATGAGTTTTAATTTTGTCAAATTAATATCTAAAAGTTATATACTGTAATATCCTGGGACATTATTCACACACGGCCATCTGATCCCAAACTAAGCAGAGCTTCTATGGAAACCAGACAACTGATATACTACATATACTACTTTTCTTTTGTAAATATATACTTATATAGATAATTACACTCAGACTCAGGACAAATAGACATGATCATGCACACAAATGTCTGTCCTGGGTGGTAAGCACTGTAGCGAGTAAGCACTGTACATACCAAGCCCTTAACCTGTTTGTTAAGTAACCAAGATATTTAAACTGAATAGGAACTATCTTCAGTAGAAATAATAATAATAAGTTTATTTATTTAAACTAATAAACATAAATTACAAACGAAAATGAATAATTACAAATACATGAATTACAAACGAAAATTACTAATTACAAATTACATCCAGTACAATAACGCCTTTAGATTGCTGATAGGGTTGCCTCACTTCTGTAGTGCTTCAGGGATGTTTGCTGAAGCGAATATAGACCTTTTTTACACATTAACGCGAAAAAATTGTGCATCCTTTGTCTAGTGACTAGACTGCATATTAATAAACCGATGTTGTAAAGTTTCAGCTAGAACAGTAAATTGTATAAGTAGTAGATAGTTTTTATTTTATTTGTTATTTTGTATATGAGTCTTGTTAGTTAAATAAATAAATAATAATAATAATTATTATTATTATTATAATTATGTACTAGGCATCTCCTTTCTACTTCCTCTTCATTATTAGATTTATTGAAGGATACCTGTTTTCCCAAGTATATGTATTTGTCCACATATTCTATGAAGTTACCATTTGAACTGATAGGAAGACGTTGGCTATTCGTGATTATTTTTGTTTTGGAGGCATTCATTTCTAGTCCAACCCTAGCACTTTCTTCGTCAAGCGAATGTATCATTATTTCGAGTTCCCTAGGTGTTTCGGCAAGTACAACGATATCATCTGCAAATCTCAAATGGCTGAGATAAACGCCACCTATATTTAACCCCTTGTTTTTCCAATCTAGTTTTTTAAATACACTCTCTAGAACCGCGATAAATAGTTTTGGAAGTTTAAAGGAAATTCTAAAAGGAGATTTTACATCAACCATTAAAAAAACTGTAATTGATACCTGTCTTCTGCCTAGCTTATTGTATGGCTGTCAAACATGGGTTTACACACGTAAAGTGAAAGAAAAAATAAGATCAACACAGAGATCAATGGAGAGAAGTACACTAAACATTAGAAAAATACATAAAATAAGGTCAGAAATCATCAGGCAAAAAACTAAAGTAACAGATGCTTTAACACAAGCTTTAAGATTAAAATGGCAATGGGCTGGTCATATCTCAAGGCTTAAAGACAACAGATGGACAACAAAAGTGACATGCTGGAAGGGGCCATTAGGGAAAAGAAGCATCGGCAAACCAACAAAACGGTGGGCTGATGATATCGTTAAGAAAGCAGGGCAAGACTGGATGATTCTGGCCAGAGATAGAGGATTCTGGAAGGAGAAAGAGGAGGCCTTCACCCAATCGGGATCCACATTACAAGATAATAACTAACCACACTAATACTAGATTAATAAGTTAAAATATATACTAACACGACTAAGAAACATTCGAATTATAAACATTTTAATGTGGAATAAAAGGCTTACTATACTATACTATACTATATATACTAGGCATAACATTATAAGTAGCATTAACTAAAAATTTTGCTTTTATTAATTATGTGCCTGGAATTTACTATTCTTTATGGGTTATTTGACTAATGCATGAAAACAAAACAAAATTAAACACAATGACCAATAATTCGAGTCCACATATAATATTATAATTCTTCATAGTTCACATCATTTCTGATTAAGCAAGATAGCCTGTTAGTTAAAACACGAGAATTAATATTGAAAATTACGTCTTATAAGTCAGACATGGAGTTCTCGTGTGCAATTTGTATATCATCTCGTGCTTCGCGGTAAAGAAAAACATTTATAAAAAAAGGAAAAAAATATAAAAATCCGCACGTAGAGGCAGTATTTTATTCATTACTAAATTGCTTAAATCAAGAATTTAATTCAAACAATCATAAGCTCCTACGCCAGAACTGTTCGAAAGTACCAGTTGACCTTAATTACTTAGGGGATGCAAATTAACCATATCAACCGTGTTACGGTTGGTTAGGTGATGTACCTAACTCCATTAACGAATGTAAAACCAGATATTTAGTAACGTGCACATCTTTTGAGTTACATATATTTAAGTTATAAACAATTTATTTAGTAAATTTTTCTTATATCTTTAAAAAAATGTAAGAAAAAAATGGTATATTCGAACATCATCATCAGTAACAGTCTGTCCCAATGCTGGGCTAAGACCTCCTCTCCCTTTTGAGGGGAAGGTTTCGGAGCTTATTCCACCACGCTCCTCCAATGCGGGTTGGTAGATACACATGTGGCAGAATTTAAATGAAATTAGACACATGCAGGTTTCCTCACGATGTTATCCTTCATCATCAAGCACGAGATGAATTATAAACACAAATTAAGCACATGAAAATTCAGTGGTGCTTGCCCGGGTTGAACCCACGATCATCGGTTAAGATTCACGCGTTCTAACCACTAGGCTGTCTCGGCTTTTTCATTTTTCAACATCATCATCAGAAAAATGACTATGCACCAGCTGAGCACCGTTTAGTGTTCCTTAAGAATGCATGACCACAATCTAGAAAAAAATGAACGTTTTTAGATCTGATAGCCTTTGGTTTATAAATGTTTAGGTAGCTTAGCCAAAATTGAAACGTTTTCAATAAATTCGTTCTAAAATAACTAAAGCTCGTCATAATTGAATATGGAAACAGTATTCGGTTCTGTACATAAAAATAAACGAGAAAATTTGATAGCATTCTAAAGGCAGTTTTCGTTTGGCTTACATTATTTATTTATTTATTTCTACTTGTAATCAACGGCGCTATAGAAACGGTTGTACAGTTATTACTTATTTCTAAAGTAAGGCCACACAGGATTACAATTTTATAATACGAAACATGAGAGAAAAAAATAAATGTAGAAACATAATATGTATATAATATTTACAGTAAAAAAAACATTCTTGCTTAATATTAATGTACCTACTTTTACTACAAACAGTGGAAATATTATCTATATTTTTTTAAATAGGAACCCGTACGGTTATTTGGGCCACCTGATGGTAAATGGTCAACATCGCCCATAGATATTGGTGCTGTTAGTAATACTAACCATTCCTTACATCGACAATGCGTCACCAACCTCGGGAACTAAAATGTAATTGATCTTGTTACTGGCTCACTCACCCTTCAAACCGGAACACAACAATACTAAGTATTGTTATTTGTTGGTTGAATATGCTATGAGTAGGTGTTGCCCACCCAGACAGGCTTGCACAGAGCCTTACCACGAATTAAAACTTATATTAAGCTGAACTCTTACTTATAATAAGTAGTCTACTAAGTATTACATTCACAGGTTTCATAAAATTGCAATCTTCTCAACGGGCCGTTGTACTTTTTTAGCAGACAAGTCGGTTTTTTACCGTCATAATGCGATCCTATGTATTCGCCGATCGTGAAACGACTTCTGTTTTTATATGTTTTATGTCGAAATTCGTCATAAAACATATAAAAACAGAGTCGACTCATAAAAGCACTTCTAAATCGTTTCGAAATGTAAGTTATTCCGAGAAGGACCTGTAAGAAACTTAATACTATTTTTCACTTTTAAATGTATACATAATATGCATGGAAATCGACAAACTCAGTTAGTTTCTATTAGCACATATGAGCTAAGGTCCTTTTGATATGATTTTGGCTTCTTGTCCGGTTGGAGCTTATTCCACCATGCTGCTGTAAAGCAGAGACACAATATTTTAGTAAGCCGTTGCCGTCATTAGAGGAGAATAGTTTATTCCTGGGATTAACGACATTCAATATTTCTTGCTTGCAAAACACACACACACACACACACACACACACAAACACACAAACACAAAAACACACAGAGAGTCTAACTATACAGAAAACACATACAATAGTTATAAGTTGATCTGTACACGTCGTTGCCGCTTAATTTATCAGATGTCCTCCACCCAAATATTGTCTAGTTAATAGTTTTTTTATGTTTGTGATTATAACTGTAACTTTCGGTGACACTTTTGGTGTACAATAAAGCATATCCACGCAAGCTACACTCCACGAGATGGTTTTTACAAATGTGTGAATGCAAATAAAAATTTATGGGTGTATTTTTTACGAAAGTTTTCCTCAAGCTACATGCTTAATATACCATCTCAGCTTCCCGAATTTGTAATGCAATCTATTAGACAAGGAAGTTATCTAAACAATAACTCAACATTATGTATATTTACTTCATATTCTTACAAAAATAGAGAGTAAAAAGGTCCGGTTTCGAGACGTTAGTAATAGCAAAAACTTTATACAAGACATCGTATCATAAAACAGTCATTATATATTTTATTGGCAATATACAAGCGATATAAAATTGTCCTAAAATACAACTCCATGAGAGCGCACCTTCGTATAATCGATTCTTCGAAGATTAGATACCCGTCGCTAGTAGCTGTCACGAAATGAATGTTGCATGCAATATGCAAATTCAGTCAATTTACAACGCATCGTTTTGTAACTCGTACAAGGCAATGCACTTAATATATTACTTTGAAAATAGTTATTGAATAATGTCTGTTTAATATGAATGCGACTCATTTGTATGAAAGTGTCAAGAAAAAAGGTTTACCTTAAAACCATTCTAGTTTAATAACTTCGAAAAAAAAACCGACGAAAAATGTTTATAGAATATTTTTTTACTATATATTATAAAACAAAGGCCCCTCGACGTGTCTATGTGTTGGATTTTCATACAATTCACATCAATGAGTGATTCACGGGGTAGGTGTAGATGTATAATTAATTAAGGTTTTGTATAAATTAGAAGAAATGTGGCGTTCATTGTTGAAAATGTCGAAAAAATAAGCCAACTGAGAGCTTTACTAACATGAGCCGAGTAAACAAATAATTATATATGGTACTATACAAACGTATTATGTACCCACATTTTATACCCAAGCAAAAACTGGACAGGTAGCTAGTATAATATAATACTACGCATTCTATAGTAACAAGTAAGAAAGTCATATATTTTTAAACTCATCGTAGCATGGGTGTGAATCATTCAATAAAAGCTTGCGAGTAATCATCATATGAGTCAATGCGGTTATAGAGTTATCAAATAATGCTAGTATATTTTTTTTATAGAACAGGAAGTCGGACGAATATATGGGCCACCTGGTGGTAAGTGGTCACCAAACGCCCATAGACATTAGCACTGTAAGAAATGTTAACCATCGCTTACATCGCCAATGCGTCGCCAACCTTGGGACCTAAGATTTTATGTCCCTTGTGCCTGTAATTACACTGGATCACTCACCCTTCAAACCAGAACACAACAATACCAAGTACTGCTGTTTTGTGGTAGAATATCTGATGAGTGGGTGGTACCTACCCAGACGAGCTTGCACAAAGCTCTACAACCAGTATTAATACAATGTGTCTAAAAAAAGATGGCACAGTGGTGAGAGCGGATGAATTTCAACCGATGAACGTGGGTCAAAGCCCGGGCAAGCATCAATGAATTTTCATGTTTTTAATTTGTGATTATAATTCATCTCGTGCTTGAAGGTGAAGGAAAACATCGTGAGGAAACCTGCGCGTATCTAATTTCACTGAAATTCTGCCACATGTGGATTCCACCAAACCGCATTGGAACAGTGTAGTGCAATAAGCTCTAAGCCTTCTATTCAAAAAAAGAGGGGGCCTTTGCCCAGCATTGGGACATTCACAGGCTGTTAACTTAACTGTCTATTTCTGAAAATTAACAGATATTAAAATGAAAAGCATATTTTTGTTAACAAACAATTATAAAATTAATAATATTGCACAGTGCTGCCTATTGTATTTAAAACTCCAAATATTATTTAAACAAACAAGTTTTTTGTGTATTTTTCTGATTGAAATTTAGACGTGTAAAGTCGTCGTATTTGCAATCACGGTTACTTGAAAACTGACCTGCTTTTCGGCTCGACATAATCATGTTTCAATGTAACGTAAGCTTGAAATGTGGTTATTTTCTATAAACCAATGACGATAGCAGTTAATAATACTTGTTATTAAAATTCACTTAGCATGTAACCTTATAAAGTAAATGTCAGAATGGAAGCAAAACTAGTATAAATAATAATATAACTAATAATAGTCGAGCCAGTTGGCGTGGTTGGTACATACTTGCCTTTCACGGCGAAGGTTGTGGGTTCGATTCCCACCCAGGACAGACATTTGTGTGCATGATCATGTCTATTTGTCCTGAGTCTGGGTGTAATTATCTATATAAGTATATATTTACAAAAGAAAAGTAGTATATGTAGTATATCAGTTGACTGGTTTCCATAGTACAAGCTCTGCTTAGTTTGGGATTAGAGGGCTGTGTGTGAATAATGTACCAGTATACTACAGTATATAACTTATAGATAACAATTTGACGAAATCAAAACTCATAATTACGATATATATACTAGTATGTAGCTGTAGACATTTTCAACTTATTTGAACGCGTTAATTCAGAATCTCAGGAATTAATAGTTCAAGTTTTAAAAACAATATGCGTTATAGCTCATTTATTGAGAAAGGTCATAGATTTTCTTCATTATATCATACTACAATAATAGCAGATATTATTCTGTTACGCACACTTAAGCATACACACTCAGATACGAATTGACGCACTTGTACACATATATAGTTTAGTAAGTTAGAATTACGTAATAAAATACTTTTAGAATGTATTCTGAGATCTAAGATAACTTTTGTTAATCATCGCGAGTCCCTGAAACGCTAGCTGCGTTGTAATACTGTAATACTATTAACAAAATATTGTTATAATTGAATAAAATAAAACATTATTTCTTTTTATTATATTTCGATGGCAGCAAAGTAAATACGGACATCTGTATTTTTGTGAAAGTAGATGTCCGTATCTACTTTGCTGCCATCGATTTGATATTCTATAACATCACACAAATACTAATTTGGGAACAGTAAAGTTTACTATGGATTTTATTGTCTAGTATTTTACGTATCTTCAGTTTTTTCCAATTCACAGGAACTGCGTAATAAGTTTCTAATTCGATTGACATCGAACTTTTATGCTCCTGGCCTTTGATTAGGATTTAAATGGCTTATTTACTACGTTATCTCTGCCTTTACAAGCTAGTATCACAAAATGGCTTATATTTTTGTAACATTTATTATCTTCAGGGCGAAAATTGAACTCGGAACTTCAATGACGGAAGTTGTGGAATGGTACACGAACGCGAACGCCGCCTTGCTGACACACCTGACTAAAGAGATTAAAGATACTGATAGCAGTACAATATGGAGGTACGTATTGAACATAATAATATATTTTGTACATAGCTTAAAATAAATGAATAAATATCGATTACGGAGATATAATAAATATTGTATTGAGATGGCCCATTGGTAAGAACGCGTGAATCTTAACAGATGATCGTGGGTTCAAACCCGGGCAAGCACCACTGACGTTTTTCATGTGCTTAATTTGTGATTATAATTCATCTCGTGCTTTTCGGTGAAGGAAAACATCGTGAGGAAACCTGCATGTGTCTAATTTCACTGAAATTCTGCCACGTGTGTATTCCACCAATCCGCATTGGAGCAGCGTGGTGGAATAAGCTCCAAAGCCTTCTCCTCAAAAAGGGAGAAGAGGCCTTAGCCCAGCAGTGGGACATTTGCAGGCTATTACCGTAATATATATTGTGATAGATTTAAATACCTCACGTCGAATAAAGGAACGGCGTCACATAAATGACGGTAGGGCTTGGTGCAAGCCCGTCAGTGTAGGTACCACCCACACATATTACCACAGATATTCTACCGCAAAACACCCGTACTTGGTATTGTTGTGTTCCGGTTTAAAGGGTGAGTGTTCCCAATGTTGGTGGCGCATTGGCGATGTAAGCAATGGTTAACATTTCTTACAATGCCGATGTCTATGGGCGCCTACCTATCATATAATAAAAATAATCATTTTCGTCCTCGACAATACTAAAATGCCTATTAATTACCTAGATTATTAAATATTTTTTTATTTCGATTTAATTTAGTAATCATTTTTTATTAAAAACCTATTTTTTTTTAAATATTCGCTTATCTTAAGTCGAGTTATATATTTCCTTTAAACATTAACGTTTAAATATAGATGAATAATTAAGAGCATCGAAAAACCGGTGACAATACATATTCAGTAAACATATCGTGATCAATAAATTTTATTGAACAATGTGTTCCATTCATAGCAAACCGATAAAATTTTTCCCTCTATTCAGGATTTATATTGCGAAAGTTTTTAGCTTATAATTCGTAAGTGCATTAAATATGTTATGGCCTACTGGGGACACTCAATAATAAAGTTCTGACATTTCTTAGAGTAGTCTTTCTAAAAAGTGAGTGATAACGCCGCCTCGTGGGCGCTAGAGGCCTACAGGGGGCGGTTAAGAGCCCAGAGAAAGTTATTAAAGCTGCTTAGGGACGATGGCTGATTTGAGTATATAAATCCCCCCTGATCCCTACCCGACGCAAAGTCCCATAACACACGCCGCTATTCCACGCTTTACGGCAATGGATGTCTTTTCCAATCCAATCCAAAATCCAATTCCACCTTTGCACCGAGTAAGACCCGGAGCGACTATCTTCCCAGTTTAATTGGTAATTAATCCTAAATAATATATTAAATTTGAACGTGAGTTTGTTTATTACTTTTAACTACTCAATTACTGTTCATCATATAATTTACATACACGTTGTCAGGTGTAATAAAAAAAGAGTACATAGGATACATCCATCATCTTGATACTTATCATGTATTACTGTCGAAAGCAAAAAAAGAAAAGATTCCAATATCATAGCTGTGGCGTAGATCAGCCAAAAGCCAAAACTGTAGCTTAATTTTTGTCAGTGACTTCTAAATAAGAATTTAAGCTTCGTATAAAATCTCTTTGTTACTTGCTCAAACAGACATACCAAACATTATTGAAAAAGAGTTAATTTTATCACAAAAGAAATAATAAGTACTGCGCTTTATAAATCAGTGGAAGATGTTATTTGAAAAATCCTTTGAGCTATTAATAGTTCAAAGACGAACTGATGAGATGGCGAAAAACATTGAAGAGGCATTGCGCAATCATCTGAAGAGTTAGTGCTCAACGAACGACACTTTACCAACTAATGAAGCTTTGTTGTTGTCAAACGTGAGGCTAATTAAAGATAAGAAAATATGTCAAGAACTTTGAAGAATATTAGATCAAAACAGAGACACAAAAGGAGAAAAGATATTTAATACATTGGAAAAATTGAGATGATTAATGAATTCCCTTTAATATCTAATATAATAATAATAACGTCCTCCAGACCAATTTCGGCCACGGCGACTAATCTCAAGAGAGATTAGCCAACTGTGCAGGATACATTATAGTGCACAAGAGTGTACGCAAACATAGGTACACTCTCTTTTCCCTAGCTCTCATACTCCGATGGGATGGCAATCCGACACGACCGGAAAGAGTTCAGGTGCAGGACCAACTGCTTTACTTGCTTTCTGAGGCATTAGACCAACGAGTCAGTCAATATTATAATATATCATATATAACATAGAATATTTTAGTATATCAGCTGCTACGTATATCGCTCAAACTATGAGAGGATGTCATAAAGGCCCTTTGAGATTGCTCGATTACACCATCTGATGCATACGTTGACAATTTGGTTGCAAGAAATTTGAGTGAAATGCTGTTTCAATCACTGCATGTCATCAAAGCAATCAATAAAAAATCATCGAAGCATATCTTCTAGTGACTGATTATTATGAAGATTGCAATCAGTTATTATTTTACACAGAAGTGCTTTGGTTATTAAGAGGTACTTGCTCGTCTCGATTTTTAATCCGTGTAATAGATTTCTTGGAAAACAAAGACACAAAATTGCGCGACAATGTTATCACATCAAACAAAAACATTGCGTACTTGACATAACTCTTTTGCTTACTGAACATGAAACATATCTACAATCATATTGTGTAGACTCAAAATAGTGTTTGACTCGCTGATCAAATCGCTACACGCAAATAATATTTTCAGTCCACAAACAACTTAATATTTGTATTTCTCATGACACCGTATGAACAAATATAACCCTATCGATTATAGCGTCACCATAAATCAGTTTCAAATACATTGCTTAGATATACAACCTTATTTGTCAGGTGTTCCATCAATGCCAAGACTTATGTAGTCATCAATATGATCAATAAAAAAATAACGAGAACATTTCATTCTTTTTACGAGATAATAAAAATCTGTTGTAAATTTTACGTCTACATATTAAGGTAGAGCATTGTTTGAGAAAGATATAAAAATAATTATGCGATATTATGAGCTTAGAAAACTTGAACGAAGTACTTAAATTAAAGTACCGTACATACCCACCTACATTACAATTTGTTCTATCTGTGTATGTCATCTATCTGTGTATCTCTCAAATTACGATCATTCTATTCATATTATTATCACGTTAGAGTTATATATATATAACTCTAACTATATATATATATATATATATATATATATATATATATATATATATATATATATAAACAAATATTTTAACAATACTTATATGACATAATTATCTTAACTTGAAACTTAGCTTAACAATAATATTTTGATGCGGACATATCGGTCGGTCATCATGAACGACACTGTGAGTGATTGTGAAGAAATATAAGTCACAGTTGAGGTGAATAGTGTTTCAGTTTTACTATATTATTTTGAATGCGATTGTATCTACTGTTGATGGTCCTAAAATAAATAATTGATTGCCTGGAAGAGATCTTTATGTAGCGATAAGGTCGCCAAAATTGTATGCTACTTTTATTTAGGCTAGTACAATAAAGTATAAAGTAAAGTAATACAATGTACTAAGCTTGATGATGACTGCGGTATGAAAAGTCGAATCTGAAAGTTACGATAAAACAATTCAGGTGATGGGCGTATTTGACGATGAACGTAAACAAATTGTGGTAATTATAAACGTATAGGTAAAAAGATAATATAATATTTCGTACTTCATTTCCAGTATTTACAATACTTGATGGGAATGAAATGGAATGTCAAATAAAGTATGTGAATGGTATGGTAATATCACAAAATTTATTTTTAATAATGATTGAAAATTAATATGATTAATTAATAATTATTAGCAAAGTGCCTCTAGTTTGTTTCTTGTATGTATAGCATAATAATTTCTTCTATGTATGTAAATAGAATAGTTATAAGTGAGCCAGTGTTCTATAATAACAGACCCAACATACATAACTTAAGTCGTATGTTTAGCATAAGTTACGCAAGGTATAATTAATTCCTCAAGTATTGTCAATACCCTCGATATACCCTCGGTGGTGATTATACGTGAATATTCAAACGTGGATATAAATTAAATGGCTTTCGTTCTGCTACATTGATTCCTTTACCTCGATAATCGTTATCTAAAAAAAACTTAAATAAAATAAAAGTTCATCTAGATCATATAAAACATTTCCTCTTGATTTCAATAAAAATTAAAAGCAATAGATATAAACATGCAAATTATCCCCTAATATCTCGCTTTTAATTCTGTGCGAGACGAGACGTTGTGCTAAAAAGAATTGTAACACTTTACTTTCAAACACAGAGCACAAGGGGTGCTAGATCTCCGCGCGTCATATTTATTAGTAACACTCGATCGAGCAAGGTCAACGACGTATATCCACATCCTAACCAAAGATCGTGGGTTCAAGTCTGGACAAGCATCACATAATTTTTCTTATGCTTATATAATTTGTGAATATTATACATCATTTGTTTTTACCAACCCACATTCTAGCAGTGAGATTGTATAAACTCCCAAATTTTCACGTCAAAAAGAAGAAAAGAGGCCTTAGCCCGCAGTGAGACAATTACAGCCTGTTTCTTATAGTTCAATTTACTCGTCGGGTCATACGTGACTAAAACCATTAATTGATCCGATTATGGAATTGATAAATTGCATAGTACATATTAGTGCAATCATGATATTTAAATAGTCATTAACAACTGAACCCAGAACGTCATAGATTCTATGACGTCAAATTATGCTCTTTAAGTTTTTTATAGTGATTGTAGGAGCGTAATTATTTAAAAAAAAACATCGTTTTATTTACTGTCCTAGGTAGGCAGAGAGGTAAGTGGGATTCTGGAAGATAAGTGGCCACAAATGACTATAGACATTAGCATAGCTACTAACTTAGATGTTACTCACCCTTAAAACCAGAACACAACAATAATAATATTGTTGCTTGGCGGTAGGATAACTTACGAGTGGGCGGTATCTACCTAGACGGGTATAAAGACCTATCACCTAGTAATATTATATTTGCAGACCTTAAAAAAATGGGATATTCTAAAACACCAGCTATCACCGCAATGGTGGTCATTCCACCTTAATTTTATTATATCAATTTATATTAGACAGGCCTTATAAGGAAGTCAAACACGCCAACTAACCTCCGAGGCCGTTAGTATTTTTGAAGGTTTTTAAATGTATATATTGGCTTAGAACGTTATATTTCTTACAAATACATAGAGATTGCTGATAGCAACCAGAATTTTTGTATACATTCCGTTTTTTATTCAGAGAAATATGCGAGAAAGCGCTGCTATGTAAGCAAATTAAAGGCGGAGAAGCGGAATACTGTTGATAACTCGTCTGGATTCAATACTACGTCATAACTATAACTAGGGATAGATCTAGGAGGCACGATGTCTTGTCTACTTAACCTAAATATTTGTTCACTTGGAAATACTTAGAGAAAATTAAACACCATAAATAACGTTTTTAATTATAAAGAACATGACTTCGTACGAGGAATTCGTTTGTTATGACTATTGTTTGGCTAATAGGCCGTATTTTCTTTTAAGAATAAATAATAATGAGGCTGAAATGATATGAGATATCGAATGCAAATACATATTAAATTTTACATTAAATTGTGTTCAGGCATTTAAAGTTATGGTGGAATAAAGAAACACATACAATCATACATATGATATATACATACCTTGAAAATACTATCTCTTTTATTATTCAGTCTTGTAATAAACAGTCTTGTAATGATAATCTCTCGGTGTGATGGTAACGATGGTAAACGATAATCTCCCATCTTCGCACGAATTTACATAACGTATAACACATGAAACGTCAATATCGTAATACATATAACTATTGGCTAACGCGGCGCATGCCAGTAAGTCCACATGATTATTTCCGACGTTTTGAACAATCATAAAAATTTTTAATATTATTTACACAAAACATAATTAATAATACACTTAAACCTTCCTCGTGAATAATTCCTTCTATTGATGAAAACCATATGCATATCTGTTCGGGAGTTTTTTATCGCGCTCATGCAGACGCACCCGGGGGCTTTGTTATATAATTTAGAAAGGTTAAAAATGCTTCGGAAAATGTACAATTATTTATTGTACACAATTTCCGGTGTGAGGAATTTTAACATATATATAGTAAATATTTACACAAAGAGTTCAGGCGCAGGACCAATGGCTTTACGTGTTTACCGAGGCACGGGAGTGTACACACTTGCAACTTCCAGACTCCGAGCTGCTACTTAGAATTTTCTATCAGAAAAACCCAATAACTTTTTATTGGCCCGACCTGGGAATTGAACCCAGGACTTCCGGTGCTGCGGCCTTACATCAAGCCACTAGACCAACGAGGCAGACAAATACTGTTACAAAGTGTACCTATACAAATTATAAACTTAATTAACATACAAATAAAATTGTTGCTCATTTAAGTATACGTATATAATGTGTATGTTAACAAAATATATAACACAATTTTGACATTAACTATAATATAAGCCAGTTAATATTAATATGTACTAACTATAAATCTATAAATCAGAACTAAAAAAAAGGAATTTCTGTAAATACAAGATTTTTGTTTTGTTTTTAAAATAGTACTACTTAATGATATAAAATGTTATAAAAAAAAACAATGAAAAAATCCAAATTAAACGTCCTATCGTCAAATTTGTGGTTGATGGTTTGATGTATGATAAATTACCTTAAATAAAGAAAAACATTTGTCAAGCGATATTCACCTCTAGTGATAACATTTATCAAGGGATATTCGCTTCTATAGAAACACAATTTAAAATGAGCCTTAAATTACCCTCAGCTCCAGGTAAGCTTGGTTGCATTTGGCAAGTTTCCACTGCTCGTAACTGCCATCTGGTTTCCGTTCACCATTAATTGAAGTATTCTGTCACGAGGGGTTTATATAACATGGAAGTACTAAAGTCTTCATGAGTGACTGGGATTAAATAACTGTTATTACTTTAATGACGGGTTAATCAAATTAATGATAAACTTAGCTCTCAATTTTGTCCTCCTCCCCATAAGTCAAAAAAGTAGCATTTGTATTAATACCTTCTTGGGGTTCAAGCAATATACGTATATAGATGTAGTAACCATACGCAGTATATATACAATAATAATTATTAAACAATTGGGGCAACTTTCAAATACATTCTTACAAAAATTATTGTTATATACACCTAATCTAATAACAATAACTTTTGATTAAATGAAATCAAAATTTGCTAGTAAATAGTTGTTAACAATTGGAATGACTTTCGAATACAATTTCAGCAACATATTTTTTCAAGGCGTCCCAAAATAACAAAGTATGAACCTCAGATATTTATATACAACAACAAATATTACACTTAAATAGTCCGCACTAGAAATTGCAAAATGTCAATGCATCATCGCTTCGCACTGACATTCGCGTCCCGTAACTAAACTAGCTTCCGCACCATCGCACTGCTGATCGCCACAATCATTATTTTCTTCCGCGAAAGTTTTTGTTAAATATGTTCTAATTTAAATTCTTAGGATAATAAACATATTTATCTATATATATTTTAATACCATGCCAGTTAAATAAAATGGCAAATAAATTATTATTTTTGATCAAAATTTAAAAGATAAAATTGGATACTGTGAGATCCTTAGGAAATAGATATATGCTATCGTGGAATTTTGTGTAAGTCTTTTTAAGAACTACAATTTTTTAATAGATTGTTTTGATGTATTTCTTAAGGTTTAACTTATTAGCAATGTAAGCTTACGAAAACATTTTTTTTTAGACTAAACACCGACATGTAACCCGTTTTTTTTTTAAATTGTTTCAAGTTATGTATATACCTTTCTCCTTTAATGCCCTTTCTAATGGTAAAAGCCGTATCAAAATCCGTTGAGTGGCTTAGAAGAAGTTAGCGGAGATACAGACGAGGAATTTAGCGACATTCTTTTATAGTTTTATAAATACACCGAGCAAGTTATGTTATATTTCTCAGTAATGTATAGAATAAACAAGTTGTACTTCTCAATGTCAAAATACATTTCTACGGAAATGGTTTTTGGTTCTGAGCCAAGGGAAATAAAATTTCCATCGAAGTCTTCGTTCATTTCATTTTAATAGTTTGTCAGAAGAAAATTTAAAGCGACGGAAGGTAATTTATAAAATACTTAAGTTTGTCATTTATCTTATGAAATATTCCTGATAAATTATTTATATTTTACTAGTGCTATGGCTTTGTGCACGCTCTTCTGGGTAGATACCACCCACTCATTAGATATTCTACCGCAAAAGAGCAGTACTTGGTATTTTTGTGTTCCGGTTTGAAGGGCGAGTGAACCAGTGTAATTACAGGCACAAGGGACATAAAATCGTAGGTCCCAAGGTTGGTGGCGCATTGGCGATGTAAGCGATGGCTAACATTTCTTACAGTGCCAAAGTCTAAGGGCGTTGGGTGACCACTTGACATCAGGTGGCTCATATGCTCGTCCGCCTTCCTACTCTATAAAAAAAAGGCGGACTTTCCTGACGTATATGATTGATTATGGAATATTATAATCAATTTTCCAGAACCTTAAAGTCCAGGTTAATACATCAGAGTTAGTATGGATCCCTGAGAGACTGTTGTCTGGATCGCGCGAAGCTATAAGGTTCAATCATTCTTTCCGACGATTTGTTTTTTTATAATATATATTATGAATGAATAACACATTCAAAAATTCATCTTATGTATAGTACTGATATATCAAAACCATTATAACTAGTAGAAATATGGATAATCAATATTAATAAAAACTTAATAATACCACGTCTTATTGCCTAGTGAGAGGAGTTCTGGTTCATTTTTCGCCCAGGGGATGGGAAATGCGATTGAAAGTGAAAATGCTGCTAGCATTCTTGTTACAATTGCACGTGATCACGATTTGTACGGTAGTTATTTTTCGTCTTCATATCTTCGTTAGGAACATAAATAAGATATTTACAATTATTCTCAAAAATTACTAAAAAAATGTATCCGATTATAAGTGTTATTGACATCTAAATCAAAGAATAAAATAATACAAAACGATATGTACTCTGTTCTGTTTTCAAATTCAATTCATATTAATTCAAGGGTTTTTTAACAACAAAAACCAAAATACACTTTATTGAAGTAGGATCTTACGAAAATATTTGGATCGCCATTATTAAATTTGACGGCGCATTTGATTACGAGACTAAACGGCCTGTCACCGACGGGTACCTAGCGACTGTTAGAACCGCCATTATGAAAGGATTAGGCGACCAACAGATGTCAAGAATAGCGTGTTTGCTAGAGCTTACCCAATTTATTGTTAAAATACTAGAAGTATTCTTCCCGCCCGAAGACCCACGCTTGCTGGAGATAAAGGATGGAGTCGATAAATAAAGAAGATACCATTATATATTTTCAGCTACCACTTACTTTACTGAAAAGTTGTATATAAAACAAAAAAGTTTCGTTTCCCGATATATGTATTATTACATAGGTAATTAAATGCAATCAAATTTAACTTGTGTTAATTATAATTCATATTATAACGTCAGATGGTGTCAAAAGATTTACTTTATTTTATTACAAAGAATAAATCAACGAAATTACATAAGTATAATACATAAAGACAGAAAAATAATAACCACGGTGACATTACATTGACATATATGGTCATATATGGTCAGAACTCATCGAATTATGACACATGCAAAAATGTTATAATATTGTTGCTATCCCGGTTACCGAAACTATGACTCATGGAAGGGACTCGAGTAATGGCTGTGACTCATGTCGTCAGTGTACGAATAAATTATCTAACAGGAACAATAATATTTACATTCTACGATAACAATCATGAAAAATGAAATAAAAGTTATATTTTGTAACAATTAAAATAATCATAAAATATAATTATTTAATTAAATTCAATTTATTTGCAAATTAATTAAAATATTTTTTTTAAATTTATTTAAAATATTTAACTAAATTTAACTATTAAAATATAATAACTTATTATTAAATATTAAAAGGCATTACAATATATTATATTATAAGTCACAATATACATTTAACTAATAAATTACAAAGCAATAAATGATTATAATTTTTCGTTTAAATAACACTTACAAAATTGTCAAATATATTGTAGGAATTATTTTACACAGTAAAAGCATTTGTCAACTAAACAGTTGTGTAATATTTTCTTGAATCTTGAATAAGGCAGATCTTTATCTGAAGGCAACCGGTCACAACTCTTCGAACAGAGAGCTGTTTGGCATTGGCAAGTATAATTTGTTTAGATATCGCGTATAAAATATTCTGTCTAGTCTCAAAGTAATTGTTCTTTAAATTAATTTAACATTGTATTTTAAATAAGGCTTTTTGTTAAATATTGCACGAACGCATTTTTGTATTGCCCTCTTGATTAACCAACAGCGCAGGCATATTATAGTTACTCAGTATATAACATATATAATGTTGATGGGGCTATGCGTCCCATTTGTGCGTCTATCTACATAAAAAAAAAACAGTTTTTCGAGATAGAAGTGTATATGTATACATCTAAGTTCTATATTATATAATAACTACAAATAGTTTAGAACAAGGCAGACATAGATAGAGAGAGAGAAAGATCATCAACTCAATGTATGCTACGTATACTGAAATGATATTAGAATGTCATTATCACACATTAATATTTTTTTATATAGAATAGTGAAATATAGAAATGTTTAACTGACTGATTGACATACCAACTCACAGATTTTTAAAAATTTAGCTCCTAAGTTAGTGATAAAGGGGATGAAATGGAAATTGGTATTAATGGTTATAAAATGGTGGGCGCGAGCGAAGCCGTCGGTAAAACATATGCTTGGTAAACGTAAGTTGTAAAATGGTTTCAAACGTAAGTTGTATCCAGTAATAATCGTGTCGTAACCGTGTCGTGCAATATCATATACACAAAACTTGTTTGATTTAGTTACAAATGATGATAGGCAATTGGTCACAGAATAAGATTAGTCAACGCGTTTTAATTACAATTGCTTTTGAAGTGGTGAATAAAAGTATGACATGTGTCTTACGTAGATTGTAAATCATTGTAATATTTGATAATAAAAATCATTAATTGGTAATAGTACTGCTACAAAATTTAATTAATGTTGCGATTGCGACGTTACTTAATTTACTTGAATTTTCGTATAAGCATAAAACGATTTTTTAAATATATTATAAAGCTTATAAACTTAATGTTACAAAATAAATCAATTTATTTTACAGTAAGGCATCTGATCCAATGACAGATTTGTATCGTTTTATTGGTTTCTCCGATTGATTAAAAGATACAATAAAAATAAAAATCAATATGATTATTCTTAATTCAAATTCTCATACACAATTTTAGATATTACTCTAAAAAACATGTTCGAAAAAATCAATTCTAGCAAGAACCGACAAGAAACTTAGAACGCATTTTTCTCTAAGAAGTTACTTTTCTTAAATTTATATTTGACCTGGGCGACCCAGCTTCGACTGTAGTATGTTATGAAAAATGTTCTTTTTTTCTGTGAAAATTGCGTTCTTTTAGGAAGGAGAATTATATATAAAACATACACTTAAAAACGAAAATAAACTCATATTATCGATTTCGCTCATATTTTGTATTTATATATGTAAGTAAGTTAGAACCGTTTCCAAGATACGCGATAAAAATATATATACAAGAATCGCTTATTTAATATTGTAAGATGTTCTATATGGCAATTAATTAATATGGACCTACTTTTTAATCATCTTTTACTATAATAAGCCTAAGGTATGCATTGCAAGTAATACATTTTAACGTAAGAATTTAATTACTTAAAGGCCAAGAAAACATTTCACTATTAAAATTCTATTTATATTCTTATGTTCGTGAATTGTAATTGCATGTCGAAAAGTATTATATATTAACAGCATGTAAATGGAGGCTGGCTTAAGGCGCAAGGCTGGCTTATGGCCTAATCTCCGTTTGAGGAGAAGGTTAGAAGCTTATTCCATTACGCTGCTCCAATTCCGATACATACGTGATTGATTTTCATCCAATACATATAAAATAGGCGGACGAGCACCTGGGCCATCTGTTTGTAAGTGATCACCACCGCTATAGACATTGACGCTGTAAGAAATATTGCCTGTTGTTGTAATGTCTCACTCACACATCGAAAAGAAACATTAATACTACGTACTGCTGTTTGGTAGTAGAATATGTGATATGTGGTCGGTACCTTAATAGACGGGCTTACACAAAGCCCTACTAGCAAGTAAAAATGATTATGAAATTAAAAAAAAAACCTTTAATTCATACGAAAATATCTACTGAATTGAGTAACTTCAACTTCTTTGAAATGAATTAAAAATATGTATGTGTTGTTACAAATGTATTTTTCTTTAAAACCAGGTATCTCGTTGGATTCAAAAATCTTCTACGCAGTATCGAGTGTAAAGGAATTGCGTCTGTTCTGGGCATCAATTATTTTGCCCGCGGCTATCTCCAACCAAGAGCTCATATAAGGTACGATGATTTGCTTACATTTTCAATGATAAGCCATTCTGGCGCTTTGCATATGAAATGTTTATTGAACTTCTGTAATATGGACCTCCTTTTTATATTTTTTTCATCGATTTTCTGAATGCATTAGTGTTTGTAATATATATATTATTAATGCCTTATAGAAGCATATATATATATATATATACATAATTTAATTCTTAAATATATTCTACGAAATATTATTTTAAAGTAAATAAAAGATTAATATGTAATTGGGTGTCTTTGTATATTACAAATGAATGTAAGCCTGAGTAAGCTAAGCGTTCAAAATGAAGCTTTAGTAAAGTATCGCTTCTTTCCAATTAAATTAATATCATAGAACGCATGTATTTAATTAAAAAAAAAAAACGATTCTTTATTTACCATCTACTGAAATCAATATACTATTTTTTATATATATTGTTATCAGCACAAAAATTGTAATGAAAACGTGAGAAGTTATGTATAATGATATATATTTTACATAATAGATACGGACTTTTGTACTGCTTTCCACCTAAGTAATGAGGTCTTCAATACAGAGTTAAATAAATAATGTGTAATTTAATTTAAAAAAAGAATAACTATTCAGTTTTCGAACGGTTTATTTTTCATAATCTACATTCCGGGTATTCGATTACATTAAATATAATCCTGTATCCTGTAAAAGATTATAGATTAATTTTGACTTAAAGCTTCACTAATATTATATACACGAAAGTTAGTTTGCTTAAAACGCTTTAACTACTGAACCAATGATCATGAAATTTTGCATTCTCATTGCATTTCTTCTCGATTGCATACTTGTTGTCAGGCGTACATAATGACATAAGGCACCTAACACCTCCCACTTCCCCTAAAACATGGAGAAAGCCACGTGCGAAAACTACTAAAGTAAAAATATTACAATGATCTTATATGGCATTTCATTAAAGGTACATAAGCCATATGGTACTGGGTCGAGATCTTCTGGACAATACTCTAAACCTGGTACCATCACTGATACCACTGCACATGGACATCAAGGAAGATAGTCCAGAATACCAAGTTCTGGAAAAAAAGTAAGTACAAAATTGTAGCAATGACAGATATTTTTATCTAACATTTTTTTGCCACCCGCTATGTAATGTTTATACTAATAAAAAATAAGCGGATGGGGCAGTTAAACACCGATTCCTCTCTTTCTATTATTAGTATTTTCATATTCGAAAGAAAAAGACAAATTATTTTTGTATACACTTATTACAACGTTTATTAGGAGGAGATACAGTTTTATGTATATTAACAAATTGCCATTTATATTAATCTATTTGAAAAACGTAAATAATTAATATCATATAAAATGTATAATATATTTAAATTAAATTTATATATGAAAGAAAATATAAAGGAAGTTTATATCTTTAAATATTACAATTAAAATGAAATACTAGTTGTTTACCTTATTTTTAAAATTAGGAATATTTTTAAATTTAAAATATATCAAAATGTAAATTAATAAAAAACTACAAAAATATAATTTTATTACCAGATATTCGATTATCTTTTATTTATTTATTTGAAATAAGCTTCCTAGAAATTATATACGCGACACCATATTTGATGTTACAACTACTAGTGTGTAACTAAATTAAAGCAAATACAACTTGCATTAATGTGTATCCCAGTATTAATTTTTAAATAAAAATTGACTGAATATTATATAATAATAAAATTTAAATTTAGTTTCTTATTTGAAAATTTAAATATTCAGGTTTTTTAAAAATTGATAACAAAGATGATATGTTATAATTATTGTGTAATTAGATTACGGTTTAAACTTAATTTACATTGATTCGATATAATTACAACAATAACAGATAAAAGTGAAAATTTAATTCAATAATAATAGAAAATACAAACATCTATGACGCTAATTTTATTAAGCTAGTAACACATAATTACATTCTAATACAACAGAGTACTCGTAATCATGTCGGATCTATTCACACGTGGAAATGGGACAAACAAACACATTAATTCAAAACATGGTACAATCTCTCTCTGACTATAAATAATCAGATTGAATTGGAGAGCTGCGAGAAATGTTAACTTAACTCGAAGCAAAGAATAGTTAGTAAATATTTTACATTTTCTTGATAATTAAATTAGTAATTAAGAATCACTCCATATAACGATATATGCCACATACGTTGTACAACCACCGGCAACCCCGGTAAATCCGGTTTTTAAGTGGGTACTCAACACTAGTGACTCAACGCGTAAATGCGTCTTTCCAGCGAGAAAAAAATACCATGTACGTCTTGAAGTCACTGGACCAATTTTTTTTTTTTAATATTTTCAGCTTTTGTCTAGTTTAGCACTTACATATAAAAGTATAATTAAGCGTATTTATGTTTGCTAGGAACCAGCAAATAGTGGATAACAGGCCACAAGGGGGCAGCGTGATCGAGGCGATAGAATATTTCGACCAAACCGCAACACTACTAGGAAAGCTGAGAGCCGTCCAGAAACAGCTGCGAGAATATATCAGGTAAGAAAGTAGTATATTTTCCACGGTCTTATAAATTTAGGGCGATTGTATAAATTTGTCGGTTATATGAAACAATACTAATAGGTTATCCAATTTTAATAGGTAATTTGGAAAATTAATATATCAATGTTATTCGATTTTTCTTTAATAGGCAATAAATAATTGGAACATAAACCTTGAAAGTCTTTATTAAATTAAAATATTGTGTGTAATTGAAATTACCAATTTTTGGGAAAGTGTATGTCTAAAGACGTCATAGTATACTTACTTACTTTAACATACATACTTAGTTATAGTGTCTAGTGTAGTGACTCTAAAAGTTTTAAACCATATTATAACACAAAGTCACCCACGGTGTCTGTTTGTTTGAACACGATAAACTAAAAAAATACCGACCGGATTTTCTTAAACTTTTCACTAATGGACGGAGTGGTTTATGAGGAAGGTTTAAGTATATAATTCATTAAGATGTTGTGTAAATTGACTGAAATATTATGATAAATGTTGAAGATGTCGGAAAAAAACGTGCCGACTGGGATTACAGACGTGTGTCGTGTAAACCATTAGACTTATATGTAAACGTTTTATGTTGACAATTATTCCACTCGTTCGAAGCCAGGGCGGAAAACTAGTAAAATACATTTTATAGATTAAAATCTCCTTTAGATTCCTCCTCATTGCATTTCTTTGCAATCGGTTGGAAGCAAACAGTGAGCGTTTTATTCGAAACGTGACTGAGCTAGCTTGGCTTTGCTAATAAATCTAGATTAGAGAATCTTTAACTTAGACGCTCTTGATTAATGGATTTTTTATATAAATTAAATAAGTGGTTTTATTTTAACACATATGTATGCTCAAATCTTTTTGTCACTTATTGTAATTATATTCATGTAATTATGTTGCTCATTAAATACCATCAACTAGATCTGTAATACAACTGGGTGGGACGATATCGACGATACACCTTCCGACTTCAAATGTCATGGTTTTTTTCGAGAATAGCTGTGTAAGATCGAAGAGCGATCATTTAGGCTGGTCTATAGGGGATCGGCGTGGAGGACCGTAACCTCTTTCTCTGAGATCGTCTTGGTACCAATGATCTTAGAAGATAGGGTGTAAACCTGGGGCTGTGGATAGGGACCTCGCGTATTCTATTTCAGACAGCCTTAAGTGAAATGATAGTCGTGATGGAATTGTGCTGACATATGCACTAGCGAGGAGTGTGTGGGGCGTGATGAGATTCATCCCCTGATCCACGAGCAGAGTACAATAGCAGCAGAGTATAATACTGTTAAAATACGTTACGGCTACAATTTTGATGTTATGTCCCTTGTAGCTGTAATTACACTCACCTTTCAAACTGAAACACAACAATACTAAGTACTGCTGTTTTGCGGTAGAATTTCTGATGAAGGGGTGGTACCAACCCAGATGAGCTTGCGAAGCCCTACCCACCAATACAACGTTAACTTTGTAAATTATTTTTATATGTAAAATATAGTTTATTCATCATAAAAATAACAAATTTTACCTCTTTATAATATTAGTATAGTGAAGCCGCGGGCCACACCTAGTACAAGGATATTAAATAGATGATGAGATGGCCCAGTGGTAAGAACACGTAAATCGATGATCGTGAGTTCAAACCCGGGCAAGCAACACTGAATTTTCATGTGCTTAATTTGTGATTATAATTCATCTCGTGCATTACGGTGAAGAAAAACATCGTGAAGAAACCTGCATGTATCTAATTTCACTGAAATTGTGCTACATGTGCATTCCACCAACCCGCATTGGAGCAGCGTGGTGGAATAAGCTCCAAACCTTCTCCTCGAAAAGGAAGAGGAGGTCTTAGCCCAGCAGTGGGACATTCACAGACTGTTACCTAAATACATGATAAAAATCTTTTATTAGTTGATGACGTATAGATTTAATTGTATATAATTGTCTATGTAATGTAATATTAGGATAGTTATGAAATTATAAGAAATGCAATTGATTTGTAAATTTTAAAATATGTGGTATATAAATTTTATCGGTATCGATAGAAAATGAAGATTTCCGAATTATCCATCTATATCATATTTATCAATTAAAACGTTATAATTAAATAACGGTAATATATTAATTTTATAGAGAGGGAGTAACTGAAAGCCTTCGAGAGGCACGAAGGAGTGAGGCGGTTTGCGCCGGCATCCTGGTTCTAGTCTGCGTGATATCACCCATCATCATTGCTTTGGTGCGGAATGCGGTCAACACTATTCAGGTAAATTTAATACAAAAAAAAACCAACTACGTAACATAACAGCTTGTGAATACCTCCTCTTCCTTTTAAAAAAAACCAACTACGTAATAGATTATTTGGAAACTACATAAACATACTCCTTAAACCTAATACATGACGACAAGGTTCTTGTAAATGCATAGCTTATTAAAAATTCTATGAAACATAGACCGCAATGGTACCTAACCTAAATAAAAATTAATGATTAAAATAAATTGTAATAACTCAATATAATTACGTTACTTACTTTTAAGTAACCCAACCTGACTTCGTACTGGTAAAAAATTTTTTAAGCTTTGAAATATTTTTAGCAATTGGGAGATAAATGAGTCATAGAATGAATAAAATACGAGGCTTAAAAATATGATTGATTATAAAAAAAAAATTGTGTGAACTTAATGATAAAAAAAATAAAATTGTTGGGGATATAAAAAAAATGTGTGTCAGCAATAGTTTCACTACCGGTTTCGACTAATGCCATTCTAAGAAGTGAGCGATTTTATCAAAATCGGTCAAGCTGAGAGATAATAATAACGTATACCGTATAACGTAACGCACACCGTGTTTTATTATCATTGATTTGAAATTTGTCGTACTTACTCCTCCCCGACGTAGACGCTCACTAAAAACGGAAACGAAAATTCTATCCAAAATACATTTTTATTCTTATCTACCCGTGCGAAGTCGGAACGATTTACTAGTGTATTATAATGATAAAGATTATTAACATTTCCTTTGCTAAAGTTATAATAATTTATATAATAATATTAAAAAATAGACCGTGATTCAGTCACTTGTTTCTTGATCTTTCCTAACAAAAATGAACCTATCTAAGGTTGCACTTTCTCTCAATCCAGATCCTGAATCCTTTGGTCAAGGTTAAATGACGACACTCGAAATGCGTTGTTTTGGTAAAATCCGCAAACATAAACTTGACACACTCGTGACCTTAATGGTTGTATACAAATATTTTAATCATTAGTAATGTATCTTTTTTTAAACAATTAAGATTGAATTTGGAGAGATTTTGTTTTTCTTTGGTGCGGGTAATGTGGTGGTTTATATCCAGAAATATATGTTGAATTTTAATCTCCGGAAGAGAAAGTAAATATGAGTTTTATTAAAAGGGTCTGACTTAGCCAAAGTCGGAGAAATTAATCGCCAACAATCGCTACTATACATGTACTGCACTCATAAAGGTATGGTCCTCTGTAAAAACTCATCTACTTGACGCTTATGCAAGCAAGTCTGGGTAGGTACCACCCACACATAACTTATTCTACCAGTACAGTTTAGTTAAACTTAATATAGTTGTTTTCCGGTTTGAAGCGTGAGTGACACAAGAAACATAACTTTATTGTTATCATATATACATGTGGTGCAATGCTTATGATCGGCGCTGACCATCTACCATCACGTGGCTCATTTTTCAGTCAACCTATCTATTACAAATAAAAAAGGGACTTAGTAACATCCGACAAACGCAAGCTTCATTGCGAATATATATTTATATAAAACAAAGTTAAGCACGGTTACAATTAAGTTATCTAAGTGTAGTTTAAGTCATAATTAAAATTAATTAAGCTGGAATTTACTATGTAAGTACACGTAATACCTATGCAGATACGGTGTCGTAATTTCACCGTCGACCGTAAAGTTCCGGCATCATCTCTATGATGCCGGAACTTTACGGTCAGTTCTTCTATTTCAATTTCAAAATAAAGCAAATGATTAAAACAATGTCTTCCTTACTATATATTTGGATATATTATTTGGATCACAGCGGAAATTCTCAAGGGTTAACTGTACAAGATATATAGTGCACAAGTTTAGGCGCAAACTCAAGTACCTACTACCTATTGACTCTCATAACCCAATATGACAGCAAATGCGACACGATCGAAATGAGTTAAGGTGCAGCAACAATAGCTTAAGTATGTGGCCACGTGTGCTCGAAAATTTCAACAGATCAAAAATTAGCTATTTGCTTAACCCGGCATATGAACCCAGATCCAAATGATGATAAAACCAATAAGGCCTGTATACTACTGGTATTTGTACTATCGCTTTTGCATGTTTTTGTAAGTGCACTAACTTATATAATGTCTACAGTATTCAATATAATCTTATATACCATCAATAAATCTTCATTACGTTTTGTAATTTGATTCTTTGTTCAGATGAAATGTATTTCTAAAGTTAAAAGATTTTTTCTCATCACTCCATCAAAGTTGCACCGTTGAAACGGTTTTTTAAAATTAAACGCGACGGTTCACTCATTTTTCAATCCAACTTTGATTTATGTGTTTAACTTTTCCTTTTCACTCTTGAAATAAATAAAATACTTGAAAGATTATGTTTAAAGAAACCAGTATGAGGTTTGCAATACTTTTATTTACAGTTTTCAAATTACAAACAAACCTAGATTAAAACATTTCTGCATAATCCCTAAAACCAACTCTAAGAACAAAGTGAATAATCGGCACAGAAAACGGTCGTGAAATATTATAAAATGGCATTGGATATCGACCATAATAATTATAACATTTCAAGAATACACGCATCAAAATAGTGTTTTTACTTGTAAATAATAAAGTGAGTAATAAAACGATTTAACGAAACTATATTTATTTAATACTATAAAATTATACAGTCCTATTATAAATATATCTTTTTTTTTTCATTTTTAATTTTATTTATATATCGATTGTATATTATCACTTAAATTTTACGTAAAAAGCCTGTTTTATATAACATAATATATAAATATATACCATTGTGCTATAAATGCATTGAGTATTAAACGCTTAAATAAATAAAACGATTATATATTTTTTTCATACGAATTAATAATATAATGCGATCTATTTCAATAAACTAATTGAGCTAGAATGTTTGCTTGGTAGTTTGGTACTAGAATATTGATGTTGAGCGGGTGGAACAATCGAATTTGAAAATAATAGTTGGCGTTTTAATTCTCCATTTATAAAGGAGGATCATATACTAATATAAAACAGCACATCACTAGTTCAATCACGTTTAACGCGGTTGAACCGCGCGGAGCCTTAATTATATTGATTAACAATCTGATATAGATTTTCGAAACTATTTTGTAATATTCTTGTACAACTTTATATATTTTTAATAAATATTATTTATAATTGTTCTATATTTATTTCCTTTTCCTCGTTAACTTATATATTTATTTTGTATAATTATCTTACTCGTTAGTTGTCTTTTATCAATCGACGACCGTTAAATTTGCGCTACCTCAAATAACCTAAAATTTTTTAAGCCGGCAATAATGTTAAAAACTCGGTGAATTGTGGAGAAGGCAGATATGTCGGAAGTATTGAAGAATTATTACATTTTCCTCAATCCAGAGCCTCCATTTAGGAAGGCATTAAAAAAGGAAAGTGTAATTGTAGTCAGGGCAGTTATCCTAAATAAAGGAAGGAAGCTACTCGGAAAGGTTTCCAAACTCTGTTAATTCATAAATTAAGGAAAATGTAATCGTATTTAGGAAGCTCAGTATTCATAAATTTTGCTCGGCATCTGCTTCTTTATATTGATTAATATTAATTGCACTAGCAGTTAGTGTTAGAGCGAGGCCACCTTTTTAATGTTTGATAAAGTGCCAATCTGATAAGACTAAGTCCGTAAATCCAGGGTAAACGAGTTCCTTCTAGGCAGGCGCGCTACATCTTAGAACGTGACTATGCTTAAGATCAGGCAAGTCAACGGTCACGCGCTTGACTATTAGCTTTAAAAAAAAAACTTGTACGTGCGTCAACAGCCGGGGCTATTGGAGCTCTCTGTGCCTCAGAACGGCCTACTATAAGAGCGACCAATCAAGGACAGCCTTCAGATAGTTGACAATTTAAAACGCGACTTATTGTGATTTCACTTCGATAGGTTATTATCTACCAAAAAATAATGCGTTGAATTGTACGCAATATGTTACGGTTCACAATCTTTTGACAGTTTACAATTTCGCGAGATAAATTATAATCTAAGGGAATTCACAATTTTACGGTGATAAATATAAGGTCAGTTTGACCGCATGTGTGTGATATGAGTTCATTCTGTGCTCTGAATGCCATAACCCATCTCAAAAATTTCCTCGAAATATTATTTGTGAATGTACATAACAACAATATGAATAAGTGACTAAGATATTCCTAATTATAAATTATTCATTAATATTTATTCTATCGAAATTGCAATAGGAGAGCTGAGGCTCATTGCAATTTATATTTAAGAGACCAGTGACTACTAAGATTTTATGAGTTTAAGTTGTTGCTTATAATTCTTCTGATGTCGGGGTGAACTAAATTTTATAAAGAGTTCACATATTCATTCAATTTATTGAATTCACATTCATTTATCGGACAAAAATCTATCATAAGTGCAACATGGTGGAAAATACTCCAAAGATTTTTACTTTGGATTGGGACTTTTTTATAATAAACGTAGGCGAATAGGCAGATAGACCACCTGATGGTAAGTGGTCATCACAGCACATAAACATTGGTGCTTTAAGAAATATTAACCATTTCTTACATTGCTAATGCGTCACAAACATTAGGAACTAAGTTATGCCTCATGTGGCTGAAGTTTCGCTGATGAGTAAGTGGTACCTACCTCGACGGGCGACCCACCAACCACCACCAATACCACCAAGTAAACCTTTAAAAGCTTTTCTATACTGTTAATGGAAAATTCGTTCTAAAAATAATTATAATCAAAAATTAACAGAATGAAGAGTTGTTTGTTTTCATCGTAAATTAATCATAAGATGATGAATTGAAGAAATATTAATATTACGAAATATACATTTGAACTTTGAAATGAAATCAACGAATTGAGTAACAGTGCTTGTAATTCTGCTAATGAATAGATATTTTTATTTATTTTTTAAGTTAAGGATTAGAATCCTTAACTTCATGAAAGAAAAAACCTATATATTGTGCATTTTTTCTTTTTGCACTCTTCATTACTACGAGGGTCTCCCTTAAATGTAAAGGTTATGTTTAAAAAGTTTACTTCGATTTTTGTAAGAATAAAGCCTCATTTATTTAAGTATATGAAAGTTGGGCTATATTGCAACATGAGTGGGAAGAATTGAAGAACGAATCTTATAATTAATTGAGTCTATGCCACGTCGGTGCACTGCAGTCATAGCTGCTAAAGGCATGGCAACAAAGTATTTCACCCAGTGAAGATTAACAATATATACTTTCTTAAATATCGTTATTTATTTTTGGTTTTTTTTTGACGAAATTGTATGCGGCCCGATACTTTTGCACAGCTATAAATGGAAAATTGTTGACCAATTAATTAAAATTAATTATTTAAAAGAAATAATAAAGTATACAATTAATTGTTTCTAAATATTAAATATTAATGAATACATGTTATAATAAGGCATTTGTATGAAAATGTGTATTAAAAATAGGGTGGCCTGGAACTTGCACGCCACAGTATATTCATGATTTATATTTCGACACATATATTATGCGTAGGTTAATCCCACATGAGGATCTTCTTTGTGGCTGAAATCGCTCAGGAGGATTCCATATATTATATTATCACCTCCAAAATTTTAAGACTGTATTAATTGGCCGTACATTGTACCAATTATTTTTCTAAATAAACATGTTTTATTATTTTAAAATAGAACGCGATAATTGCATCTGAAATATTTTAAAAGAGGACCTTTGAATTCTGAGATCCAGTTTTACGAAAATAATCTAAATTGCAGTCACGATTCTGTATCCAGGAAATCTCTAAAGCTAAAATGTTGCGTATTTGCATATATACATCTCGTTTTCTCTCATCGGAGAACATTTTTATAAGCAAAAATATTAACTTTACTTTTTTTATATGTTGGCGGATTGGACCTTTCCGTCCTGATAGTAAGTGGTCACCAACTCATAGACGTTGTAAGAAGTATTAAGCATTATTTTGATCTATCTTGGCAACTAAGAAGTTATGTCTCCCCCTTACTGACTAGTTATTCTGACCTTACAAGCCGTAACACGAAAATGTTAGGTTAGTGATGTTTGCCAGTAGAATATCTTGCAAGGATTCCTTCTTCATAAATGATCATTTTATAAACAATTCTTATAGCTGTGTATGTAAACTTGACAAACCGGCTTAAAAGTAAATTGTCCTCAGCTATTCTTGGAACGAATAATAAAAATGAAATATCTTAATAATCATTGTGGTCTTATTAATGCTTGATTTAAAATTTAAATAGTGTATAAGCGAGATGGCTCAGTGGTTAGAACGCTTGAATCTTAACCGATGATCGTGGGTTCAAACCCGGGCAATCGCTATGTAGCGATAAAGTTGTACACTAATTATGTTGTATCCATGTGTAATGTAATTTTTTGATTTTTGTTGTGTACAATAAAGTATTTTCTATCCATCTATCTCTTAAGTGTAGTATGTAACTATTATAAATGTCAGTTTAAATAATTGAAGAAAAATCTTTAGCATTGTCCGAGATTTATAATATGGGGATTTATCAAATAAGTATAAAAGTCATAAATAAAACAAACATTACCCTTAGTTGGTCATTGTTGATCAATTCTTTTTAACTTTTTCATAATTTTAAATATAATTATTTCTATTTATGTAAACTAGGCAATGTTTTTTTTTCGTCATTTTACACATTATCTTTTATCTCTCAAATATTTTTTTAAGAAATTACCTTTTCAAATCGAATTAGATCTCTTCCCCATACAACCAATTATTACCATTATTATCCATATTATCCATACAACACAAATATATCCATACAATTCATATCCAATATCCATACAACCAAAAATTACAACCAATGCAACACATTAGCCGACTGTACGGGAAAGTTCAAGGGTCATAGCCGATAGCCTAGCATCCTTGTCGAATCTAAAGTAATCTAAGGTTCTTGTCTAAGACAGCCTTCAAAGGGATCTTAGTGGTTAAAAACCCCAAAACCCCAGTATTTTACCCTTTACATATGTTCCCGACATAGAGATGTTCTGACTATGGATTGATTAGACGAATACGCACCTGCTAAGGAATTTAGAATCCCACGATGACCAATGATACCAAAATTGACACACATACCGTGTTGATAAAGAATTTGTCGTCGAGTTCAATGTATTTTTTCATTGAATCATACCTCATAGTAAAGAATATTTTTAGTGTAACCGCGCTGAAGATTGTTTTAAATAAGAAATAATTAATTTTATAGCGTATAAGAGCTTTTATCTTATCTCGAAGCTAGGAGTGAATTAAATCTTCGAAATTATAGCGTGGTCAACAGTGTCTATAGACATTGGCGCCGCAAGCTATATTAACATCACCAATGCGCTACAAGCCTTAGGAACTAGGATGTTATGTCGCTTGTGCCTGTAACTAACTCTCTCATATTTCCAACTAGAAAACAACAAAACTAAGTATTGCTTAAATTCAAACTAAGTATTAATTAAAAATTTATTGAATATATTTTAATTTTTAATTAACTCTTTATAATCTATTAGATCATATAAAGTCACAAAAATTACTCTGCTAGTAAGCTGAATAGCAGTTATATAAGTCAAAAGAAATAAAATTCAGACTTTCTATATGCTGTTACTAATAAACATAATATTATGATTTATTACGTGGTCATCCGTTACATGAAAGTTCAAGGTCATTGCCAAACGATGACATTTACAATTCTTGTAATTATTTTGCTATTTACTTATAAATTTACCTCAAATATAAACTTCTCATAAAGACAGGATATTTAGCGCAACACTGACTTCTCAGTGTATTACTTAAAATCACATACATACAACATTTACATACTAACATAATAAATACGAAATAATAGACATTAAGATCATATTAAGGCAATATAAGACAATTGCCTTTTAACCTAAAGTATGGGTAAGTTTCCTTTTAAGAATATATGTAAGTACAGCTTATAACTTAATCATTTTTATTTATGTACTAGTAGGGAGATATATTGATATTACCAAATATACCAAACAGTTTTGTAATACTGTAAAACATGTGGCTTGACCAGCGTGGAATTCAGTTTTGGTTTTTATTGGTCAAATATTAAAATTAGGCAATTAGTTACAAATCACAGACAGATGCTTCAATTTTATTTATCGGCCTTTACATGTTTTGTTTTTTTTTTTCAGGTGTATGCTCGTAATCTATCAGAAAAGGCGAGGGAGCTGGAGTACGAGAAAGAGTTGAGTGATTCGTTGCTGTACCAAATGCTACCGGCGAGCGTTGCCAAGCAATTGAAACAAACTCAACAGGTAGTCACATATTCATTAAATTGTCTCATTTTCAAATTGATATGTCTTGACACCCGGGTCGGTGGCCGGTTAATTATTGGTGATTTTTTTTATTAGGTTAGATGAGCATAGGCTACTTGATAGTGAGTCACCACCAACATACCAATTAATACTGTTCTTATTAGTTCTTCTCGATCTCTCTATTCTTCATAGCTTTTCTTTTACTTGGTGGTAGGGCGTCTATGGCTGGTGATTACCAATTATCATCAGGAATTGCAAAAATTAGTAACCATTTGATTTCATATTACTATTAACCATTCTGATTTTACTTTCATACGTTGTTATTAAGAAATTTTTATTATATTTGACGAAACGCATGTCAGCGAAGTCGATGTTACGTCACCGGCGACGGAAACAATACTCTTGGTGGCACATTGAACCTTTCTCCACATATGACGCCCTTAATAAACCGGAATTAATAATAATTACTATAATTGCTGTGAATACATATAGTTAATAGAAAAAAAAGCAACAACAATTTTAATTAACATAGAATTCAATCGTAATAATTCAGACTCAATGAATGAATAATTGCTTTATTTTTTACAAAACATTAAAGTATCAAAATTGTCAAGTCAACGTACTTTTAATTTAATTTTACAAACTGTAAGTCATCGATCTTAAGTTTTGAAAACTTTGAAAAGTTTCCTTTGTCCAATAATGGTTTTAATTTCTTTGAAAGAAATAATACTCAATAGGAAACAAATAAGTGTCTCTCAACTTTATAGAAAATGATTAAATACAAATATATAAAGCTCGGCCATTGTTCAAAGTTAAAACGAATTTATCATTGGGTAATATTGATTGGACAATAATATATATGTATATAAGCATTTTTTTTATTTCAATGAAGTATTACAAATAACTAAACTTAAGGTTTCTCTGTACACAAAGAAACGACATTTAAAGTTTATTATTCCACAATTCCTCATTACTTTTTGACAAAATATTTTTTTTTTATAACATTTTAACATTTTTTTAAATATCCTGCGACATTATTCACACACTGCCATTATATCCCAACCAAAGCAGAGCTTCTACTCTGTAAGCTTTTGTAAATGTCAGTATGAAGGAAAACTTAGCAAACATTAAAGAAATATTACAATTATTTTTTTACATGTATTTAAGTAAAGAAACCGCCTGTAAACGTCCCACTGCTGGGCTAAGGCCTCCCCACATTTTAAGAAGAAACACCCGTGATATTACACATTATTCCTGTGTATGTGTATATATAGTTCACAACTCATAATATCTTAGAAACCATGACGGATTTGTTGAGAAATATGTTTATTCTACTTATTGATGTGTAAACTTCTGAGCGCTCGCTACACGAAAAGGTTTCACTGAGACTTCGAGCATCAGAAGAGGTCAGCGTATGATTTGTTATTGTAATTGCGTTAATATATGAAAGAGCTCACATATTTCACATCACACCTCAATTTTCAATGTGAGTGAAAGAAAAATATTTAAATTATGTCTAATTACTAAATATAATCGTATATAATAATAATAATGTCCTCCAGACCGATTTCGGCCACGGCGGCCAATCTCGAGAGAGATTAGCCAACTACGCAGGAGATATTATAGTGCACAGGTGTGTTCGCAAACACAGGTGCACTCTCTATTCCCTAACTCTCATAATCCGATGGGACGGCAATCCGACACGACCGGAAAGAGTTCAGGCGCAGGACCAACGGCTTTACGTGCTTTCCGAGGCACGGCAGTGTACACACTTCTAACTTCCAGACTCCGGGCTGCTACTGAGAATTTTCTGACAGAAAAACCCAATAACATTTTATTGGCCCGACCTGGGAATTGAACCCAGGACCTCCGGGTCTGCGGTCTTACATCAAGCCACTAGACCAACAAGGCAGTCAATCGTATATAATATAGGCTATATATATAAAATCAATTCAAGTTAAATAAACGATCAGATTAAACATTCATGAATTTAATGAAATTAAATAATAAGCATTAAGAATTTTTATATAAAAAAAAAACATTTTGGTGACCACGAACTATCCATATGCCACGTATGGTGGCTCATATGCTATACCTATAAAAAAAGTATAATTTATATCATATAAAATAATTTAGAAAGATGAATTGTTCTTTTATAGGTACCGGCGGAGTTCTTCGCATCTGTGACAGTATATTTTAGTGACATCGTTGGGTTTACCGCCATCGCAGCCGTTTCCACGCCATATCAGGTAAAATATTTCAACTTTAATCAACTATCATATGGAACCCTAGTTCGAAATACCTTCGCTTGAAACCATTTTTTTAATAATACCATAATAATATTATTTTTTTTACATACGGACAATGACTTATTGGAATTGGCTCTTTCAAAAAAATATAAAAGATTCAATACATAAAAACTCAGTTAAAAACAATTTTTACCTAAATAATAATTTAGAAAAATTTAGTTAATTAATGTATAATATATTATTTTTATTTATGTATTAAGTATAAGTTACAGTGTTTAAATATTTTTACGTTAGTTCGTTGCTACGTAGACTTTTCTTATATCTCCTCGTTCTCGGCATTTCTGCATTAAAACATGTCATACGTTAAAAAGTTACGTGTTACTTACATTTTGTAGTAATTTATTCCGATTTCTTATATAAACAATAGTTTATTTATATACTTAAAAGTTAAGTACTGGGAATCCCTTATTAATTATGTATTCTATTTTCGCTCTGACCGCAGTGATAATTATTGTATGACTTTAAGCAACTTATATTATGTACAACTTAATCATTCAAAGCCGAGATGGCCTAGTGGTTAGAACGCGTGAATCTTAACTGATGATCGTGGGTTCACCCCGAGCAAGCATCACTGAATTTTCATGTGCTTAATTTATGTTTATGATTCATCTCGTGCTTTACGGTGAATGGTATGGTATTCTACCAACCCGCATTGGAGCAGCGTGGTGGAATAAACTCCAAACCTTCTTCTCAAAAGAGAGCCTATTAATGCCTTAGCCCAGCAGTGGGACATTAATAGGCTGTTACTGTACTGTACTGTAATCATTCAATGGTAATGTCATCCAAGTTTCCAAAAGTTAAACGAAGGCAAGGAGCAATAAATTTTCATGTGCTTAATTTATATTTATAATTTATTTTGTGCTCGGTGATGAATATAAACATCGTGAACGTGTGAACTTACATGTGTCTAACTTACTGTAATGCCGTATTAATGTACTGCTGCTGTGGGTTGTATCCACCAACCCACATTGGAGAAGCGGGGTGGAATAAGCTCCTTAAAGGGAAAGGTTTAAGCCCAGCAGAGATATTAACAGACAGTTTCTTTAGTATAAGTATTTTAATAATATTTTTAACAAATACATATGCTTCACTGTGGATTGGTTATGCACCATGTAGCTAAACTCTAACTGTCGCACGCAGATTTTCCCACGTTATTTTCGTTTATTACCGAGCACACGATTAATTATTAATTAATAAACACATAATAACATATTTGCATCGATGTGAACCTGAGATGTTAGTCTTCAAGTGACATGATTTATAACGTGGCATTATACGAACTGACTCTTGATATTCTATCGCGTATTAGTTCGGTTATTGATATTATTATGATTAATGAATAGTTTTTCACCATGTCGTACATTATTTTCATATAGACGAAGAACATTATTAATACAATTTTTTCAGACAATTTATTATTAGACGACCGTCAATTATATTATAATTAATTATATATCATCTATTTATTTATAGGCTTATCCCATATTAAATAATACGTCAAGCATTATATGGATGCATATCGCAATCTATTGGCTTTTAGGTTAACATTTAAATGTTTATGTTATTTCTAAAACACGAAATTTATATTCCAATATACATTTATATGTATATAGCTATTAATAAATATAATATAAGACCATTATTTATGAAACTAAAACTATTAATGTTAAATTTTTAGTAGACAAATTTTACTGTTTCAAACGTTTGAAGTTTTGATATTTAATAACATATTTATTTATTTATCATTATTTATTTATTGTTAATTTGTAACCAAAACAGACAATATTATATATAATTACCGGCACAAGGGACATAAGATCGTAGTTCCCAAGGTTGGTGGCGCATTGGCGATTTAAGCGATTGGCAACATTTCTTACAATGCCAATGTCTAAGAGCGTTGGTGACCACTTACCATCAGGTGGCCCATATGCTCGTCCACCTTCCTTTTCTATAAAAAAAAAAGACAACTTCGACTAAATTATCCAAAAATCACGAGGTGGTACGGCTTTGAACTAACTTGTGCAAAATTTATGTTGTTTCTTGTATTTGGTTAAAATCTGCGTTTTCTTATGAACGTTTTGTAAATTTTGAAGTAAGTTTTTTTTTTTATTTTTTTTTTACCATTATTAATGTAAATATTGGTTGATAAGCAGTGTAGTTGCTGAGCTGATTATAAATGAAGAAATATGTTAATGCAAATATTAGAAGCTTTTTCGACAAAAAGCCCTTACCATTATCAGGTGTTGGGTCTGCTTGTCCTGTTACATTATTACGAGAAATTGAAAGATGAAGACTATTGTCGTACACGTCTATATTTATCCAAGGATTACTTACTATTAACTAACTCCTAACAATCCAGAAGTGCTATGGCTTCCACCGTCAGATCAATTCAAATCAATCAAAGCTTGAAGTGATGGCTCTCATACTCAAACAACTAAAGTATTATTAGATTTCATTTGATTTAAGAGAGCTTAAGAAACTCACTGTACATACTTTTAAAATTTAAGGATTATCCTCGAGTTCCATGGGAATCTCTCATCAGATTCTGAGGTGACTATGGGACCTCTTCGAGAGTTACCCTTTAAGCAAAAAAGAATATTCGGTTCATTATTGATGGAGAAATTGGTAAAATTCATACAGCTGTAAATTCAAGAACAATTTCAAGAATCTCTTCCTTTTTATTGTCAATTAAAAAACGCTATATGTCCCATACCAAATCTACTACTATAACTATGTCAAATTCAATTAGAAATCCGAATGAATAGAATGTCTTCTGAACGTGGTGCAATCAAAATATTCATTTCATTCCTTAAAGGCCGGCAACGTACTTGCAAGTGATGGCTCTCATACTAAAACAACTAAATTATTATTAGATTTCATTTGATTTAAGAGAGCTTAAGAATCTCACTGTACATACTTTTAAAATTTAAGGATTATCCTCGAGTTCCATGGGAATCTCTCATCAGATTCTGAGGTGACTATGGGACCTCTTCGAGAGTTACCCTTTAAACAAAAAAGAATATTCGGTTCATTATTGATGGAGAAATCGGTAAAATTAATATAGCCGCAAATTCAAGAACAATTTCAAGAATCTCTTCCTTTTTATTGTCAGTTAAAAAACGCTATATGTCCCATACCAAATCTACTACTATAACTATGTCAAATTCAATTAGAAATCCGAATGAATAGAATGTCTTCTGAACGTGGTCCAATCAAAATATTCATTTCATTCCTTAAAGGCCGGCAACATACTTGCAAGCTATTGCAGGGGTCCATAGCTCAGTCACTTACCATCTGATAAGCCTTCTGCCGATTTGCAAGCTCATACATAAAAAACACAGTTTTTTAATAGCATGTATAAATAGCTGTGTGTCATGTTATTTTTTCTCTATTTTTTTAGGTGATTAGCTTCTTGAACTCCGTGTACAAGTTGTTTGATGAAAGAATTGAATGCTATGACGTCTACAAGATTGAAACTATTGGAGACTCGTACATGGTGGCTTCGGGATTGCCTGTCAGAAATGGTTGGTTCACGCTTATTTTATTTCTGGTAACATTATTGTTACTGAGTACAACGATTAATTTATTAGAAGACATTGTGTTGCTAGCACTACATTACAAATAGTTTTTGTCTGCAAAGTCATTAAGCATATATTTCAATATATTCTGCTATGGTTCTACAAATCTCTTAAATAATCTTATATTAATTTCTACATCAGACAATTCTACATTTGACAATTATGGCCTCTCTATCTAAATAATGACTTAAATGAATGCTATCATTTATAAATAATATAGCATACGAAATTTAGAATAATTAGTAATTATAATATAATAAAAATGGATACTATAATATTCATTAGAAAATTTGAACAATATGTAAAATGGTGTACTTAAAAAGAAAACCTAGACTTCATTTAAATTTTGTTTATCGTTTATTTAATGCAAACTGATTATATAAGAAATAGTTGTGGCTTCCACACAAGAATTATGATATAAACTATTATATCGTTAACCATTTTTAAGGAAACTTTTGAATTCGGGCATCTAGGATTTATCATGGTTGTAGTTTGGGCATATATGTCCAAATAATAATAATAATAATAAAACTATTTATTGTGCCCATAGACCTTTCAACCACCGGTGTTATTCCTAGTCATCTCCATCACAGCCTAAAATTATTGCATCTGAAAAAAATCTACATACCACATACCACTACAAAAAGCAGCTATTTTGAATACTTGTAGAATCGTGAGAAAATTCATGCAAATAGAAGAAAATGATAGTCCTCTACCAAATTAACATACCACATGCTGCATTTACTTGGTTATCGCCCGTAAATGTAGCCAAAACCAGCCATGAGCTGAGCAATAAAAATACGATGACAATAATAATAATAAAGTCCTCCAGACAGATTTTGGCCACGGCGGCCAATCTCAAGAGAGATTAGCCAAATGTGCAGGAAGTATTGCAGTGCACAAGTGTGTGCGCAAACACAGCTCCAAATAATAGAATGATATCGTTGCAGGTAATAAGCATGCGACAGAAATTGCTAGTATGGCACTAGAATTACTGGAAGCTACGTCAATGTGCCGATTGCCGCACCGCCCCGATCAGGTACTTAGGTAATATTCGTCTCTGTGTCTATGCTTAGTGCTAGCTTATACAATTCCATTTTAAATACAAAATGACAACATATTACATAATGATCTTCCAATGTAGGGGCTCAATTTTTGTAATAAAAACTTACGATAATAGTGAAAATAGTAAACTTCCTGTAAAAGTCCCATTGCTGGCTATATGGCTTCTGTTCTCTCGAGGCTTGGAGCTACATCCATCACGCAGCTCCATTGTGATTCGGTGGATAAACATGTAGCAGAATTTCATTCGATACATGACATTATCCTTATTATGTTTTACTCACTTAATGATAAGTGGTCACCATCTCCCACAGTCATTAGCGCCGTAAGAAATATTAACCATTGCTTATATCACCAATGCGCCAGCAGCCTTGAGAACTGAGGTGTTATGATCCTTGTCGAGTTACACTGGCTCACTCACACTTCCAAGCGGAACACAATAATACTAAATATTGCTGCGTGGCGGTAGAATATGTGATGAGCGGGGTAGTACCTACCCAGAAGGGCTTGCACTAAGCCCTACCACTAAGCAAACTTTTATTGTTATGTGCATGCGCTATATCGATGTTAGATTCGCTTTAAATTGCACCAATCATATAATCTGCCAATTTATATCAAAACATAAAATCTTATTCTATTTTTTATCTTAGACACTCTGTATGCGAAGTGGTATCCATACCGGTCCATGCGTCGCTGGCATCGTTGGTACGAAGATGCCGCGCTACTGCCTTTTCGGGGACACCATCAATACTGCCAGCAGGATGGAGAGCACGGGAGAACGTTATATATATTATATATTATTAACAACTCATTAACCTTCCAACTATTCTATTTTTATATCACATTTAATAGTTCCAAGAATAATAATAAATTATACTCAAATATAAACTATTTAAAACACTTAATAATTATGTGTATTATCTTTTTCAGCAATGAGAATTCAAATCTCAGAAGACGTAAAACGAGCTCTAGACAAGACCGGACTCTTTATAACGGCGCCACGAGGAGTTGTTGATGTTAAGGTATGGTTCCGAGGACCTTATCTACATGAATATTCTTAATTGTTCCATAAAAAAAGTCACTTTATTATTATATTATTACTGCAACATGCCAGATCTCTTTCTTATTCAAATTAAGTTACTATTACTACACTAACTTAGATGCTAAATTAGTATGATACTACATTAGATACTATAAAGTTAACATCTTGAATTGATATATTTTTTTAAAAGTACTACCCTTTTTACTTTGTTAAATTTATTAAATTGCTCTTTAAGTGAACGAAAGTGAGGTCCTTTGAGTAATAATAAAGATCTTTGAAAAGTAAGTAGAACACACACATAACAAGCCTGTTTATTTATGTGTTCACAATTATTGACTCTTAAATGTATATGTTATGAATTACAAATTATATGATTATAATTAATTAAAATAATATCTCAGTATTACTAGGCGTGATTACAATAATTGATTAACATAAAAAATAACACAGGTTTAATAAATAATCGACATAATATTTATAGAATTAAAAAAGTGACAAATAACATACGTGCGCTTATGATTAGCCTGTAAAGCCTTAACATTGTTAATATATTTGTATAAAAATTCCTCAAAATCACCAATCTAATTTAATCTATTATAAATTTTGGGGTTATTACTTTTAAAGTGAAATTTGTTTTTAAAATTAATTTAGTGAGCATCGGTTTATCCGTGAAAGCGTACAACGCTTCACTTTCGCATATAAAATAATTTGTATAGATGACACAAATAAGAATAATGTAACCGCATCACTGCTAAAAATATAAATAAATATGTAATTAATCAAATTATGAATCCAGGGGAAAGGCGAAATGACGACTTATTGGCTAGAAGGTCGGAACGGACCATCGCCTGTGAGGCCGACAGCCTCCCTGGACTGCACACCCAGCTTCCTCTCCAGGATTCACTCCAAGGGCCGAAATTCTCCAAGATACCAGCCCGATATGAAAAATCACTAAATTGCTTACTTTTTAAAAGGAGACATTAAATTCGATGGACAAAATGTTGTGTTTGATTTCACTTTTATTCATATGGAATTATGTTCACTTGGCAGTCTACATCCAACAGTGCGCATGCGTAATAAGATAGACACATGTAGTGTCAGTAGACGGTAACCTAAGCTGCCTAATACCCGCATACTTTCTACTACAAATATTTTTCTTATACTATTTTTTTTATACACATAAAAATCGAATATTAATATTAACAAAGCCCGTTTATATGGAATTTCTAACATTTCTATTTATCGCTCCAATTAAACTCAATTCATTCAATTAGGAGTGGAATGGAATGAAGTCTTCTGGGAAAGGGTATGTTATAATGCTGAGAATAAGCAATTATAAGAGTTACTTGTAAGGCTGTCTCCTGATGTCCTCGACGGTAGGTGATATTGAATTATCTCCCTGGAAAATCTCCCTTAATAGCGAGATCGACAGTTCTAACTCTCCTGTGCCTTAGAAAGTAAAGCCTCGGTTTGTATAAATTGTTGTTTTTAATAAAAAAACAGAGATATATGAAACGCAACTTTAATTGACTTTTTGAGCAACAATCAGCCTTAAAGATGGAGTAATAAGCACTGTAACTAGAAAACACATTGACAATAAAAACTGTACATTTACAATAAATTAACGTAAATATAGTATTTACATGAATACAACTTACATATACAAGATAACGCGTATCTACATTTCTAAAAAATAAATTTAATACATTTACAAACAAAAGATAACTTCCATCAATATTAATAAAAATAATCTTTAAAATGTCATGATGCTGTATGTATGTACGCGCACTTGTAGGCCGATCTGCTCACACACGACGCTTCAAGACGACGACGGGGGTTCAATCTCATACTTCTTACTTTCTTTATTATCTGCATAGCCGTGGAGATGTTGGCACTTGAAGAAATTTTTGCTTTAGTTTAATTCTATGTTCATGTAATCTGTAAATAACGAAAAGAATATTATATTATTTTTTGGGCGTTGGCTGTAATACTAACAGTAAGTACCATCAGTGTTTGTGACGTCATATAATCATTTAAATATAATTAAATAATAAAAAGATAATAATAGTTAAATAAGAATCATATAAGTTTGCAAAAATTAAAAAAAAGCGCATGAACTCAGTATTATTTTTTTATATACCTATTCAAATAAATGGATACATAATATATTTTCAACAAAAATAAACTTTATTCTGTAAGTAATATTTATAGTTTTTGTTAATTGAAAAATGAATTTGTTCTTAATTAAAAAAAATATTAGCACTAGGAATAACACCTAATACAGGTATAAAAGGCTTTAATTATTTTTCATCATCAAGCGTAATAATATAAATTAATCTCTAACTTGTTAAAGATTTAATATGCAAATAAATTAATAAATATGGTATTAAATATTTCAAAAAATTTAGTCCATGAATTATTATGGATGGAAATTTAGGATTTCCAAATAAATCTGGTATCACTTATCTGTTGCAGCGGCTGTTAAAATGTGACATTTGTCAGAATGTCGATACTAGTTCCGTTTTCGACCACCTTTTCGTACACAATATGAAATAATAGTCGAGTTTATATTATATATAGAAATTCAGCTTTTAAATAATATAATTTTCTTCAATAGCTGTATTCACCTAATTCTAAGAAATATTTATGGAAACGGCTAAAGCTTTTTAAAATTAGATCTGGTGGATGATCTAATTTTAAAAATATTAGTTTACTAGCTGGTGCCCGCGACTTCGTCTACGCAGGATTAGTATTTGGAGTAGCTTATATTAGCGTGGCGTAGAAAAGAACTAACATTATGATACACACATTATGATACACAATATCTTTATAAATTGTAGCCTATGTGTTATTCTGATGTATAAGCTATATTATTGGAAAGTTTAATTGAAATCCATTCAGTAGTTTTTGCGTGAAAGAGTAACAAACATCCATCCACACATACAAACTTTCACGTTTATAATATTAGTAAGGATATAATTAGTCATTTATTACGAGGAAGTATATGTACAGAACAAATTTATATTTATGTTAATTACTATACGGCAACATTTCTCATTCGGCACTGCTTATAAGGTAAATAATAAAGTAATGTATATATTAGGTTTTTATAAATTATTTAAATTATGGCAATTAAGTGACGTTATTTGTTTTCGCATTACAAGTTAATTTGCTATAAATGTCGTTTAGTAGAAATGTGCGTACGCGCAACGCTTTTGTCTTCGAAACAAAGAGACTGCTAAACGATGCACGTCGTGTAGATTTCATTATCCCTTCCTCGTCCACTGATGAACATAGGCTTTTCACTCACTCGACTGAATTCCATCTTCAGCTGTCGATGTCCATCCGCTTCCAACCAATTTGCGTATAGATTCATTTCGCAGATAGTGACGAAATTAAGAAGAATGAGGTTGAACTCCCGTCGTTGACTTGAAGCGTCGTGTCTGAGCAGCGCGGCCGACAAGTCCACATACACCTTTTTTTTTCTCGCAGTGGAAACCTTTAGAAAGGTACCCGGGTCCTATGGGGATGGAACCGGGTTATGTGGGATTCATACCCACTAAAATTACTGCGATGGCCGCTCTCAGCACGGATCGGAGAGGCTGCGGGAACGTGTTGATATAATGCATCCGCGGCCTCTCCCGTGCTTGGCTCCACTCGTAGCTCGGTGGAGCTCTCATCAGGGGGCGAATCTCGCCCCCCCCCCCCGCACTCCTCGCTAGTGCGAACGGCAGCGCGAGGCCATCCCGGCTGCCTTCGTCCACAGGGCCGCCTGAAATAGGACACGCGAGGCCCCTACCTCACGCATCCACGGGCGTCTGGGCTATGGGAGGGCCGAGGCGACGCCGTCGTCGTCTCCGCCGAGCAGGATCGGCCCTTTCCCGTTCCTGCTAAGCCATCTCCTTCTGGACCATGACGGTCTCACAGAAGGAGGCTACGGCCCTCCACACCGATTGCCTGCGAAGCATCGCCGACACGATTGCTCGCAAGGACAGGTCTTGTCCGACTTCACGGACCAGGATCTCCCTCTCCGCACTCTACGCCGGACACACCTCCAACGTATGCTGAGCGGTAAATCCGCGTACACCTATAGCATTATGACGCTTCAATAATCACTATAACTATGAGCGCTAGATCAGATGTCATTTAAGCCTCCAGCTTTAATAAAACTTCTCATCAACATCAACAAACTAAAGTAAATATCGTTAACAATATTGTTTCTACAAAATAAAATTCATAGTGTGCAAGTCAAAATACACTTAGACCATTCTTAAGTATTTATATAGCGTTTTGTTTTTTGTCTCGAAGTTCAGCAGTTATCACTATTTGGTAGTCTGTTGTAATTTAAGATCGAAGCTAAGACTGAATATATCAATACCCTGGGACATTATTCACACACGGCCATGTGAACCCAAACTAAGCATAGCTTGTACTATGGAAACCTGACAACTGACATACTACAGATACTACTTTTCTTTTGTAAATACATATAGTAACAGCCTGTTAATGTCCCACTGCTGGACTCCACTGATGTCCACTGCTCCTCTCCCTTTTGAAGAGAAGGTTTGGAGCTCATTCCACCACCCTGCTCCAATGCGGGTTGGTAGAATGCACATGTGGCAGAATTTCAATGAAATTAGACACATGAAGGTTTCATCATGATGTTTTCCTTCACCGTCAAGCACGAGATGAATTATAAACACAAATTAGGCACATGAAAATTCAGTGCATGCCCGGGTTTCGGTTCAACCACGATCATCGGTTAAGATCCACGCGTTCTAACCACTAGGCAATCTCGGCTTTTTTAAATACATACTTATATATATTATTGCACCCAGACAGACATGTTCATACACACAAATGTCGGTCCTGGGTGAGAATCGAACCCACAACCTTCGTCGTGAAAGGCAAGTATCTACCAACCACGCCAACCGGCCCGTCAAAAACAATAAAAGTATAAAATTAATATACATATAAGTGAAGTTTAAACTTATATTAAAAATCCTTGAAATAATATTATATTGTATAAAATAGTATACCTTATTCTAAATACATATTTATTAATGATTATTGTGGGTTATGTATTTTTATTTTGTTTTTAATGTATTTTTATTTAGTTAAAAATAAAACCCAAGTTATATTTTTTATGTATGCCTACACAATATGGATACTGTTTATGTATGCAATACAGATGTCCCCTTACAACTTTAAGGACTTCCAATATTATATCGCATAACGCTTCGTACAAATCAATATAATAAGACCGCATATCTTTGCATGATTAAAAGAAAGTAATATGTTAAAGTAATTTAAATCACAGAACCAGTTAATTACTGGATTTTAACCTGAAATAATAAAATTTAATATGTTTGTACCTCATAGTTTCTTACAAACATGTTTTATCAAATTTCCTTCTCTCTCATAAAAGAGATGAACACCTTCTCTATTGTCCTTGGTACTTACTCAAGTTTGAACTCACGAGATTTTCGGTTCAAATTTTCTATCCACAACGCTATACACAATATACAAGCTACCCATTCGGAATCACGGTGGTTACTATATAACGCATACAATTTCGATAGTATATAAATGTAAACAAACCTCTAACTTTTTATTGGCCCAACCTGGGAATCGAACCCAGGACCTCCGGGTCTGACTATTAGACCAACAAGGCAGTATATTTTTATTTATAATACAACCCTAATAAGCCTTTACTTTAAGTATGTGTGTGTTAATATTTTAAAAACTGACTCGTTATATTAAAAACCATGTACTGTTCACAATATGGCTAGATTTGTTATTAACTAAAGGTTCTTACATTTATGTATAGGAATAGTGTTTTAATGTTCCATGTCTAGAATAAGGCTCCCTTTGAGAAGCAGGTTTGGAGCCACTTCCGTCATGTTGCTCTAATAACGGTTGGTGAATCCACATGTGGTGCATACACAGATTTCCTCACCGCTCACGATGCTTTCCGTCACCGCTGAAGGTGAATTATGAACACTAACTAAGCACATGTAATTTCAGTGGTCTTTGCCTGGGTTTGAAACCACGATCATCAGCTAGTATTCACGCTTTCTCGCCACTAAGCCATCTCAGCTCTTAAATACAAGAAAAACCTCAATTATGTATATGATTCCATAATACAAACTGATTGGACTTCAACGATATAATCGGCGTTAAAACCGATTAATACGTGCGTTGAATTCATTACATTTACACCTGAACATATTCTTAAACATAATTTTCCTTGCTTTTGTTTAAAAATAATCAAACGGATTAGATTCATTACCCAATGACGTCACATTCCCCATGACGTAACGTATCAATTTAAGTAATCTTATGAAATCAAGGATTATGCAAATGACATAAACGTGATTTAACATATACGAATTTCCTTTTTCTAGCTTTAAATTTAAACCAACACTTATTATCAATTTAATATATGTATATTTTGATTGGTAGTTGTAAATATAATAAAAATAACAGCAAAAAATACGATCTTTTTAATTTTTTCTTCCTCAAAATTAATATGACTTAAAAATATATATATAATCGTAATTTTCTGATCAAGATTGAGCTGTGTCGCAAAAAATCAATATTTACTTTTTAAATACTAAGGATAGAAAATGTTGTCGCCATGATTAATTTTTCTAAACCCCCTTACACGATACCTTGAAAACTAGCGTACTCGATTCACACGTAATTATTATGACTGGAATATACAACATTCTATATCGGCGCCTCAGTATAATTATCTTAATTGCCTTGTCGATTATTAATATCTATTAATCTATTTAATAGTAGGTTTTATTTTCAATTTACGTGTACGTATATTTACGTGTACTACGTCGTTTATTACCCGCCAACATGATATGATTACTAGCGTTATGTTATATTGAACTAAGCGCTGCCCACAAGGGAGTTCATTTAATCATACACCTCCACCAAATGGGCAATATGTGGCGTCGCATCAATGCAATGGTATCTACTATGGGAGTTAGAAGCGATTTTCACTCCACCACTGTCTGAAGAGCAACTCGGAGTAAGACTTGAGACTGTTTCTGAGTGCTGTCCCGGGCCGCAACACGGAAGGGAGGGCCAATTCATATTATCAAAACTCTCAGTATAAGAGAATTTTACTCTTATTTATTGGTAAAAATGTACCACCAGTTTCATGCCACAAGCATTACACTCATTTGACTATATGTTATATTTATATAAACTTACGAACTACTGTTATTTTTTCAACAATTTACGTTTACAACATCAATATAATTATATTTTTATTGACACGAACTCTGGCTCGTCTCATTTCCAAGGTAGTAGGTACTAAGTTTTATAACACTAAACGTATGGAATAATTTCAAGACACGTGGGATAACTTGACATGGGATAGCTAGCATCTTCTCCGGACCAAATCGAAGACAACCGAAGGTTTTTAATAGGTAAATCTACTCCATGTCTTTCAAATTTTTTTTTTGTTTTTTTTTTATTGATTAAGATCGATGCTAGATTACGTTAACTCTTCGCTGAAACTAATCTCCTAATTTATGAATCTTATTCTGTTCGGGTAAAACTGACTCATTTTATGTTATTTTATTCTGATGTGTGAGCAGTATGTATGAAATAAAACTGATTAAGATGTAATAAAATTGTTATTAAAAGAAATGGATTTTAGTTTACATATAAATAAAATAATAAAAAAATATCACTTATAAATTAAATGTAACTATGAAATAAGTACTCGTTAATTTAAAAAAAAGATTTTCTTTTTTTTATATATAAAAACCGGGAAGCAAATCACTCTACCTGATGGTAAGTGGAAGTCAAGTCAAAACGCGACGACGGCTAGTACAGTCGGGAAGCACTAGCCGACCCCGCCTTGCCGGCCCGCAAGATGCCTCTTCACGCCTCGTTTGAAGGAACCCAGTTTGTAAGAGGAGGGGAACACGAGCGCTGGTAAAGAGTTCAATTTTTTAGCTGTGCGACAAAGAAAAGAATTGCCAAATTTCTTCGTGCGCGATGGAATTGAAGTCACAGTAAGGCGGTGTCATCGAGTGCCAGCACGCAGACTTGTGAAGAAAAGGGGAAGCAGGAATCTCCACGATTTAAAGAAAATAACGTTTCATCTTTTAAGCTCGTGCAATTCACAGGTTAGCTTTAAGCATCAAAAGACGTCACATACCAATTCGACTATGAAATACTCTAATTACATCGAAAAGTGTTTCACTTAAAAGAACTGTCTGATATAAATGACGTGTCACAATGCTAGTCAGTTTGGTAGGTATCACGCAAAGAGGTTGGCTAACAGGAGTGTACGTAGACAATAAAATGATTACGTCAGAATAAATTACTGTGATATGAGCAATTTCAAAATAAACTGTACCCTTCTCTAAAAAATTATTTTATTTGTCATGTTGTTTTTTATTACAAACTTTACCATAATGTATTAGGGAATATAGTTTATATAGCAATTGTTTCCGTTGTGCGACTATATTTAAAGGCAAAATTAAAGAAAAGTATGAAACTAATAAGCCTTTTTTTTAAATTTAACTAAACTAGTAATCCGCATTATCAATTGATAAATCAAAGGAAATAGCCGTAGCTTCAAGGATTTACGCAAAATAAATGTATTTTGTTCAGTTTTGTGACTCTGTCGCTTTTGACTTGGTTATTTTTTAATTTTACTCCGTAAATATAATATTTTACTTGATGTGAGTACCTTTTTCGAAAAGTAATATATTTACTGGATACATAATTATGGCCGCGCGGAATTAAATAAAATAGATTTAACTTCATAATTTTGAAGGGACACAGTGACAAAATGGAAGTCCTAAAAGAAAAGGTTGTATGCAGATGATTTCAAAATTGCCTAAATGTGTACCTAATATGACATACATTTTGCTTTCCGACCTAGAAACGAAACGTTAAATTTGATCACTTTTTTATATATTTTTATTTTCTTATCCAAGTTTTTGTCCGACTGTGTTTTAGTTACAGACCTGTAGCTGCTTGATAAATTCGAAAAGCATCGGGCCTTACAACATTTATTTTATTTTTTTTTGCTTGGAAGTGAGGAACATCAGTACTACTGTAATAATACCTACTATTTCACATCAAAAAACATATTATTGTAATGATAATGATTAAGAAATTAAAAAGTTTGATCATATTTTCTGATACACATATTATCTATATTGATAACATTTTGTAACAGTATACATTTATTTGGTCAGCCGGGTGCAATATGAACTAAGCATTATGCATTCCGACCTGTTGTGACCTGCTGTTCCATTAAATGTGACCGTAGAATAAGTCACAAAACGGAGGTCACATAACTTCCTTACTACCTTCTTGTAGTTTTAAATTGTTTAACAATTACCTATCCTACTTAGGATTATTAACTTTTTGATATCAAATATTACAAATATTTTGCAACATGTCAACAAAAATAATTATTAAATAAAAGTGATTTATAATAGTAAAACTTAGTCACACACCTGAGGAACGAAATTGAAACAGAATATTTCAACACTGCGTTTGCGCTGGCCATAAGTTAATTTGAAAATTAAAGCAAAATAGCGTCTATCGATAAAGAATGATATATGTGCTGCTATTTCATGTCGAATTGTTTCTTATTTAGAAGATTTAAAAAAAAAAATAGCGGTCTCAGTACGGAATGTTCCAGTTAGCTCAAATTTAGGTTTTATTTTAGATTTATTTTAAACAGAACACAAATAAAAATAAATGTTTTTGATACATTTAACTTTTAAATTAGACTTTTAAGAATTCAAATTATATTTACTAAACCATTCACATTCATGAAATGAAGATAATCTGACACGAGTTGGGAAGGTGACAGGTAAATTCGATGGTCTTAAATATTTTAAAATCTTTGTAAAATTTATATTTGGTAAAGTAACAACGAATCGAGAATTTATAAATAATTTTAAAAACATCTTTTTTTCACTTAAATCAATATATTCTGCTAGACGTCATTCATCATGAAAAAATAATTAAACAAAGTTGAGGGACACGGCGAAAACCTAAGGTATATTTTTTTTTTAAATTGGTCATATATAATTTACACTTTCATTAATTATATTTTGTCGCTCATTTGGGGGGTTTGTTGCCTTAGTCACCAGGCTTGGCAGGCGGGTTGGTGACCGCAGTAGCTGGAAATCTTTCGCTGATAGCGCTGCTGCCCGCTATCAGGATTTACATTTTCGGATTCCAGCATTTGTGTGGTTATACCGCCACGATATCGGTCGCCAAAGCCTCGTTCGTTGATCAGCAGGATGCACCACGGGCAGGTGAGGTTGACGGTAGGGAGCCTAAGGTCGTTGTCGACTCCCCTTATATCCCACGCTTAGGCAAACGTAGTGTAGAACGCCCTGCGGCAAGGTGGACCGACGATTTGAAAAAGGTAGCAGGTACGGGATGGATGCGGGCTGCCCAAGATCGGGATGGTTGGCGTTCTATGGGGGAGGCTTTCGTCCAGCAGTGGACGGCGGTAAGCTGATATATAATTATATTTTAATACATGCCTATTATTCTTATTTTTATATTATAGGTAGGCGGACGAGCATATATCTGATGATATATACCTGATGGTAGGTCACCAACACCCATAGGCATTGTAAGAAATGTTAACCAGCGCTTACATCGCCAACGCGCCACCAACCTCAGGAACTAAGATGTTTAATTATAATTGATTTGTGATATTTATTTAATAATTTACGAAATTTATTATGCCTCAGGGCTCACTTATATCGTTAATCGAGAACAGCTGGACATCTATCGGAAAGTCTACGATAGAATATAACCATCCACTTAACACTTAATCTATCGCTAAACATCAGTATTGTTGTGTTCTGGTTTGAAGGGTGAGTGAGCCAGTATTAATACAGACATAAGTGAAATAAGCGTATCGAGTAGTTCCCGATTGATTTTATCACCGTAAGTAAGAAAATAATTTAATAAATTTTAAAATTGTTTTTGACTATGTACTCTGAATAAGGGTCGGTATCCTTTATATTATAACTACCGAATCTTTTATATTATAAAGAAATCGGTACCCAATTAGATCTTAGTCAAAGTTATCGCCCATAATAATTGCTGTATGTAATTGATTTGTATAAAATAATAATTTGATAATATATTATGTTACGATAAACATTAAAGCTTAATAATATTTCTTGTTTTTGCACAAATATTAATTATAAATTTTAATATTTTCATACCTTTTAGCAAGTCTTTATAAGTAAAAATAAATTTGCCTTTTTTTCAATGTTTCGGAGGGTTTCTAAATAATGGTATATCCCATGGGGTACAAGGCTTTTTTCCGCTGCAAAAACGCGTTTACGCGTTTCCCCCACATGAGGTGGGGAGGTATGGAGGACTCGCCGACGTACGACGCGCCGGAATACCCACTAAAAAACCAGCGGTACACACACCGTCTTTTCGGGGGGTGCCACGGGATCGCTTGCGCATACTACCGTGACGTCCCGACGATAGGCCCGTCTCTGCAGGCCTCCAAATTCTAGGGGGTTCTCGGGGTAAAGAGACCACTTAGCCCCGGCGACACTAACGGCGGGAATAGATGTGCATAGCTTCTCGTACTTAGCTTACAAAGCTAGTTATGGTTTAATATTATAACTAGGTACACTAGTACTACTACCGCTAGGCAGTTTGGATATTACTGTTACAAAACTTTACTGTACGACTTTTCAATAACTTTACTACTCAAAGATTTTCGAGTTAGTACAATACTAAGTAATTTTACGAAATATATTTTGTAATCATATACAATTATAATATAAAAGTGTCAGCTTTCTACACTCCTATAAACTAAAACTAAGGTAATTATAGCGCTTCCGCGCACAATTCTAAAACGGGTACGAAGTTTTCTCTTCACGTTTATAATATAGCTTACTTGTAAGCGAGAAAATGAAACAAACTAGCAATTAAGTTAAACAAGCGCATGAACAGTCTGTAGGAATTTTATAAAAAAGCACAAAACTTGTCGACAAAATTGTCTATACTCTCAGTACATTACATACATATATACGCACAACCCGCATTGGAGCAGCGTGGTGGAATAAGCGCCATACTTTCTTCTCAAGGAGAGGAGGCGTTAGCCCAGCATAGGAACATTCACAGGCTGGTACTGTAAATACGCATGTCGTGAATATAATGCACTAGTTTTTGCTTGCGCCTTCACCGTGTTATGGGGGAAAAGTGTTAGGAATAATAAAGTAGCCCGTGTCCTTCCAAGCATGTTTCATACCAAATTTCAACAAATTCAAATCAGTATTGTAGCGGTGAAACCGTAAAAGACATATAAAGCTACTTTATCGTATATGATATTTGTATAACAGCCAACAAAATCAAACCCTTTAACAAGCGTTTTTCAATCTTTATTACGTAAACAAGTTTAAATTAAACGTAAAGTTACCACCAGTTCCGTAACAGCCTGTGAATGTCCCACTGCTGGCCTAAAGGTCTCCCCTCCCTTTTTGAGGAGAAAGTTTGGAGCTTATTCCACTACGCTGCACCAATGCGGGTTGTTGGAATACACATGTGGCAGTATTTCAGTGAAATTAGACACATGCATGTTTCCTCACGATGTTTTCCTTCACCGTAAAGCACATGATGAATCACAAATTAAGCACATGAAAATTCATAGGTGCTTGCCCGGGTTCGAACCCACGATCGTCGGTTAAGATTCACGCCTTCTTACCACTGGGCCATCTCGGCTCTTACCACCAGTTCATAACGTATGTATTCAATCGAGATTGACCGGCAAATATTCTTTCACGATTTTTCTTGTACAGAATATTACGTCCTATTTATACGTGTTTTTTTTGAAAATTAGCCTTTTTTGAAGTCGACAATTTATAATGAACAATTTTATCTATTACACAATAATTCCCATTGTTTCTATCAAAAGCAAAAAATAACATCAACGAAAATAGAAACAAAATATGTAAAGAAATATGTGAAACTACTAAAACCATAATTTATTTAATTTGAATTATTAAAATTATTCAATTGCAAAATATTTGTATTTAATTTTTATAAACAATTAATTAATGATTAATACTACATTTCATAACCATAACTCCTTATGAGGTAATAATGTATGTAAAGTATATTTTAGGTTTTTTATTAAAATCAATTGGATTTTAACAATTTAGGCAATGTCGTCTCCATGAATCACACTATGAGTCTCCCAAGCGTAGTATAAAACATGCGAACAGTTCGGCAATTCCATCAGTCGCTGGACACTGGAACACGCGAAATGAAGTCTATTATCCTCATATGTGTCGTATGCGTTGCGCTCACCGCGATGAGAGAGTGTGTTGAATGTCGAACGATCGGTTCGTTCGATTCTAAAATCATTCGTTCTATCTTACCGTTCGATCGTGATTCTGGTGTGATCAGTGAAGATGTGTTGAGAACACACAACGAACGAAGAGGAAGAACGAGAACGAAGCGTAATATTATGCAGACTAAAGGTGATGGCTGCTCTAAAAATAAAAAAAAAATTGGTGAAATTTGCGTCCCTCGAAAACAGTAAGTACCTATTTGATAACTTTTCTTTACCGAATTCTTTACCGGCTGTTTGATAGAATTTAACATGTTGGTAAATGTTGAAACCTAACAATTATAATAGGTATCCTTTTGGGGAATATTTTTCAAATTAAATTTTTAATAATGATTCATATGCAAATACGATGTTATTCGGAAAGAATAAAAGTGATATTTTAATATGAATGTTGAAAGTATTTTTAATGTGAGTCGAGCTGCATCGTAAATTGAATCGCGAAGTTCAATAAAAACTCATTTCTCTGATGATGATTGCTCCTTCATTTTTATGATACTTGTTATGATTGTATTTATAAATGAACAATTCGAAATTTGAACAGAAAGGAGACATATTTTTTACATAACACATCGAATCGAAGAATATCGTAGACAAATATTCAAATAGAGATTTTCTTAGACAATCGAATGACCAGTATTGAGATTACGATTATTAAAAAATTAAATAAATATCTTAATTACAAACTAAATATGAAAATATTAATTATTATTTATATTTCAAACGAACTAATAAAGTGACTTCGTATGCATGCACAATGCACATACAAATATTTTAAGACTTAAATAAAGATTAATTGAACACTAGATTCCTATAAAAATATAAAGATCATATTTTCAATTGTAATTTTTTGAGAAGCAATTACAATCAAGCATAAATTTGCATACTTTGCATGCATGCATATTCCTAGTTGTTATAATAGGGATACTAGTAACAGTCCTCAAAGATATAATGGCTAAAGATATTACGTATAGTGCTCATTTCATCCTGCTTAATTATCATGTTCTTTATTTAAAAAAAAAAACTATTTAAAATGTGAATGTATTATAATATTACGCAATTAAGCGTCAGTATAGGCAAATAGGCCAATAGCGAAGTGGAAATTGCTGTCTCAAACTATTACATCTCCGTTAGTAACATTAAGGGGCTGGTCATTCCAATTTCAATTCGATATTAAAATAAAATGTTATTTTATTTTAAAATATTAATCGAATTAAAAATTATCATATAATATATAATAAATTATCTTTTTTTTTTTGTTTACAGAAAGAAAATCAATTTACACAAAAAACACACCATCAGAAACATTAAACCAATGAAATATTAAATCTTCAAACGCAAACGCAAATCTCGACAGCTACGCGATGCGTGATGAAATTAAGAAGAATGAGATTGTACGTGACGAAATCTGTCCTAGCGACGGCTGACGTGTGGTTCCAGAGCGACCGTCAAGAAAGGTTACATCAGTTGCAGTTCAACATGACGGCTGAGCAGTGTACTCTGTAAAAACTTACGTCATTACTCACCCGTGAAATATCGATGACTTAGGGTGCTACACGATTTTGATACGTGTATTCTTAAGATGTTATCATTATTATAGCCAATGTCGCATATCACTTTGTGACATTTCACGTCGCATTTTCTGCGGTCTCAATTTCGTTCTTATAGAATAGCCCTACAGTTATCACACTCCTAAAGTTGCTGAGCGCTAGATAAATTATCATTTACGAAGATCGACTTGAAATGACTTGTTTTTTTTACAAATGGATTTATTTTTTCGTCAGTGAAATAGTCACGAAGTACAGAACTTAATCAATGAAGTAATATTGAACACCTGTACATCTGGCTATCTCCTACCCTAATTTAACATCGAAGCAAAGACTGAATAGTATAAGAGTATGATAATACCTCAAATTACTTGAATATTTTATTGAATTATCATTGTATTTATAGAATATTATCTGATTTATTTATTTATAACAGTCATGTAATTATTTCACTATTTATAATGTTTATATTAAAACCGTGAGCTGGCACTATCAAATGATAATACATAATAGGCTTAATATAATATAATATGCATATCTTTAGCTGGTCTAAAGATGCTATTTATATATGTAATTTAAAACATTTTAATGTTAATTTTTAGGCAATGGTATGTTATATATAAATTAATGGTCTGTAATCATCGCAGATCCTGATATGCGATGATTACTTACAATTCCAATGTCTACATTGGCATTGTAAGTAATATCAACCAAACCTTTCATCGCCAATGCGCTACTAAGTTTCCAATGTTGGTGGCGCGTTGGCTATGTAAGCAATGGTCAACATTTCTTACAATGCCGATGTCTATGGGCGTTGGTGACCACTTACCCTCAGGTGGCCCATATGCTCATCCGCCTTTCTATTCTATAAAAAATAATAAATGTCCGGTATGCCTATAGCTAAATTGCTCACTTACCCTTCAAACCGAAACACAACAATATTAAGTATTGCAGCTTATTCATAGCCACCCAGATGGGCTTGCAAAACACTATTACCAATTAGAAATAAATTACAGTTATTTCGGAATTATCATTTCATATGTATTATGGCGGGTTAAACTCCGTGCATATTAAGACCGGTAAGTTATGTAACAAATATTCGTTCACTCATTCAAAACTGTTTAATACTTTTAATTAAACTCAATTGTTGAACACAATTACACTTTTAAGTGTTAATATTTACACTTATCATTAATTATCTAATTAAGTTATCATAGAATATTTATAGTAATCATTTTTTTATATTGCATCATTATATAAGTTGTGATGGTATATGCATTTAGTTACCACTTACCATCAGGTGGCCCTTTAGCCAGTCTGCCTACTTATTTTTATTAAGACTTGTAGAGTTAATAAAATTATAATCAAATTTGAACTAACAAATGACATTACGCAATTTCTTCGGTACTGTTATTTGTAAAACAATTATTTTCGTCAAAATGGTTGTCAAGAGTAATTGTTATAATGCTGTGTATACATGATTTACATAATAAGCATATTATTAATAAAAAGTGACATAAATAGGCTGTTACTTGTATAATTAATTGATGATTGTATTGTTGCTAAATTTACATTAACGTTCTTTTCAATATTTTAATTTAATGTTAATTAACAATGTTTATTATTTGAAGACTGATTGCTTTTTATAATTTTAAATAAAGTTGTATTTTTTATTTTTGTTTTTTTTTATGACAAAATAACCTCTTTTACACGACTTCGCAGATGCAATTTACTAATAAACAAAACGAGAAGTGCACTTAGCAAGATAATATTAATTATGCTTAAGATAATATATTTATTTTGTAATCTTTATTTATTTATAAGTTTATAGAAGAACGTCATAAATGAGAAATATAAATAATAATGGGCTCAAATCGTAATTTTTTTGTGAAACAATAAAATTGATTTCTAACTGATAATGATTTTTTGGAATATATTTTATTAATAATCTGTGATATCTTGTAAAGTATTCATTCGCATGATATACTCTTAAATACAATTTTAATACAATATTTTTTTTTATTAAATTGCCAAAGTAATAAAAATATTTATCTAGATAAGAATTATTATTATTTTTTATAGAAAAGTAAGGCGGACGAGCATACAGGCCACCTGATGGTAAGTGGTCACCAAACGCCCTTAGACATTGGAACTGTAAGAAATGTTAATCATCGCTTACATCGCCAATGCGCCACCAACATTGGAAACTTGGTAGCGCATTGGCGATGTAAGGTTTGGTTAATATTACTTACAATGCCAACGTAGACATTGGAATTGTAAGTAATCATCGCATATCAGGATCTGCGATGATTACAGACCATTAATTTATATATAACATACCATTGCCTAACAATTAACATTAAAATGTTTTAAATTACATATATAAATAGCATCTTCAGACTAGCTAAAGATATGCATATTATATTATATTAAGCCTATTATGTATTACCTTTCGATAGTGCCAGCTCACGGTTTTAATATAAACATTATAAATAGTGAAATAATTATATGACTGTTATAAATAAATAAATCAGATAATATTCTATAAATACAATGATAATTCAATAAAATATTTAAGTAATTTGAGGTATTATCATACTCTTATACTATTCAGTCTTTTTCTTCGATGTTAAATTAGGGTAGGAGATAGCCAGATGTACAGATGTACTCGCCTTGGCCTCAGAAAGTACGTAAAGCCTCGGTTTGTATAAATGGTTGTTTTTAATAAAAAAACAGAGATATATGAAACGCAACTTTCATTGACTTTTTGAGCAACAATCAGCCTTAAAGATGGAGTAATAAGCACTGTAACTAGAAAACACATTGACAATAAAAACTGTACATTTACAATAAATTAACGTAAATATAGTATTTACATGAATACAACTTATATATACGAGATACATATACAAGATAACGCGTATCTACATTTCTAAAAAAAAAATTTATACATTTACAAACAAAAGATAACTTCCATCAATATTAATAAAAATAATCTTTAAAATGTCATGATGCTGTATGTATGTACGCGCACTTGTAGGCCGAACTGCTCAGACACGACGCTTCAAGACGACGACGGGGGTTCAATCTCCTACTTCTTACTTTCTTTATCATCTGCATAGCCGTGGAGATATTGGCACTTGAAGAAATTTTTGCTTTAGTTTAATTCTATGTTCATGTAATCTGTAAATAACGAAAAGAATATTATATTATTTTTTGGGCGTTGGCTGTAATACTAACAGTAAGTACCATCAGTGTTTGTGACGTCATATAATTATTTAAATATAATTAAATAAATATTTTTTTTATTTTGAACATAATAATAGTTAAATAAGAATCATATAAGTTTGCAAAAATTAAAAAAAGTGCATGAACTCAGTATTTTTTTTTATATGCCTATTCAAATAAATGGATACATAATATATTTTCAACAAAAATAAACTTTATTCTGTAAGTAATATTTATAGTTTTCGTTAATTGAAAAATGAATTTGTTCTTAATTAAAAAAAATATTAGCACTAGGAATAACACCTAATACAGGTATAAAAGGCTTTAATTATTTTTCATCATCAATCGTAATAATATAAATTAATCTCTAACTTGTTAAAGATTTAATATGCAAATAAATTAATAAATATAGTATTATGTTATAGATATAGCACCCGAACACAAAATATACTTAATGTTATATTAAATATTTCAAAAAATTTAGTCCATGAATTATTATGGATGGAAATTTAGGATTTCCAAATAAATCTGGTATCACTTATCTGTTGCAGCGGCTGTTAAATAGTGACATTTGTCAGAATGTCGATACTAGTTCCGTTTTCGACCACCTTTTCGTACACAATATGAAATAATAGTCGAATTTATATTATGTATAGAAATTCAGCTTTTAAATAATACAATTTCCTTCAATAGCTGTATTCACCTAATTCTAAGAAATATTTATGAAAACGGCTAAAGCTTTTTAAAATTAGATCGGGTGGATGATCTAATTTTAAAAATGTTAGTCGATATCATAAAAATATTAGTTTATATAATTAGTCATTTATTACGAGGCAGTATATGTACATAACAAATTAATATTTATGTTAATTACTATACGGCAACATTTCTCATTCGGCACTCCTTATAAGGTAAATAATAAAGTAATGTATATATTAGGTTTTTTTAAATTAATTAAATTATGGTAATTAAGTGACGTATTTGTTTTCGCATTACAAGTGAATTTGCTAGAAATGTCGTTTAGTAGAAATGTGCGTACGCGCAACGTTTTTGTCTCCGAAACAAAGAGACTGCTAAACGATGCACGTCGTGTAGATTTCATGATCCCGTCCTCGTCTACTGATGAACATAGGCTTTTCACTCACTCGACTGAGTTCCATCTTCCGCTGTCGATGTCCATCCGCTTCCAACCAATTTGCATATAGATTCATTTCGCAGATAGTGACGAAATTAAGAAGAATGAGGTTGAACTCCCGTCGTTGACTTGAAGCGTCGTGTCTGAGCAGCGCGGCCGACAAGTCCGCATACACCTTTTTTTTTCTCGCAGTGGAAACCTTTAGAAAGGTACCCGGGTCCTATGGGGATGGAACCGGGTTATGTGGGATTCATACCCACTAAAATTACTGCGATGGCCGCTCTCAGCACGGATCGGAGAGGCTGCGGGAAAGTGTTGATATAATTCATCCGCGGCCTCTCCCGTGCTTTGCTCCACTCGTAGCTCGGTGGAGCTCTCATCAGGGGGCGAATCTCGCCCCCCCCGCACTCCTCGCTAGTGCGAACGGCAGCGCGAGGCCATCCCGGCTGCCTTCGTCCACAGGGCCGCCTGAAAAAGGACACGCGAGGCTCCTACCTCACGCATCCACGGCCCCAGGGTTACGCTCTATCTTTTAAGCCACGGGCGTCTGGGCTATGGGAGGGCCGAGGCGAGCAGGATCGGCCCTTTCCCGTTCCCGCTAAGCCATCTCCTTCTGGACCATGACGGTCTCACAGAAGGAGGCTACGGCCCTCCACACCGATTGCCTGCGAAGCATCGCCGACACGATTGCTCGCAAGGACAGGTCTTGTCCGACTTCACGGACCAGGATCTCCCTCTCCGCACTCTACGCGGGACACACCTCCAACGTATGCTGAGCGGTAAATCCGCGTACACCTATAGCATTATGACGCTTCAATAATCACTATAACTATGAGCGCTAGATCAGATGTCATTTAAGCCTCCAGCTTTAATAAAACTTCTCATCAACATCAACAAACTAAAGTAAATATCGTTAAAATTTTGTTTCTACAAAATAAAATTCATAGTGTGCAAGTCAAAAAACACTTAGACCATTCTTAAGTATTTATATAGCGTATTGTTTTTTGTCTCGAAGTTCAGCAGTTATCACTATTTGGTAGTCTGTTGTAATTTAAGATCGAAGCTAAGACTGAATATATCAATACCCTGGGACATTATTCACACACGGCCATGTGAACCCAAACTAAGCATAGCTTGTACTATGGAAACCTGACAACTGACATACTACAGATACTACTTTTCTTTTGTAAATACATATAGTAACAGCCTGTTAATGTCCCACTGCTGGACTCCACTGATGTCCACTGCTCCTCTCCCTTTTGAAGAGAAGGTTTGGAGCTGATTCCACCACCCTGCTCCAATGCGGGTTGGTAGAATGCACATGTGGCAGAATTTCAATGAAATTAGACACATGAAGGTTTCCTCATGATGATTTCCTTCACCGTCAAGCACGAGATGAATTATAAACACAAATTAGGCACATGAAAATTCAGTGCATGCCCGGGTTTCGGTTCAACCACGATCATCGGTTAAGATCCACGCGTTCTAACCACTAGGCAATCTCGGTTTTTTTAAATACATACTTATATATATTATTACACCCAGACTCAGGACAAACAGACATGTTCATACACACAAATGTCGGTCCTGGGTGAGAATCGAACCCACAACCTTCGGCGTGAAAGGCAAGTAACTACCAACCACGCCAACCGGCCCGTCAAAAACAATAAAAGTATAAAATTAATATACATATAAGTGAAGTTTAAACTTATATTAAAAATTCTTGAAATAATATTATATTGTATAAAATAGTATACCTTATTCTAAATATATATTGATTAATGATTATTGTGGGTTATGTATTTTTATTTGGTTTTTAATGTATTTTTATTTAGTTAAAAATAAAACCCAAGTTATATTTTTTTATTTATGCCTACACAATATGGATACTGTTTATGTATGCAATACAGATGTCCCCTTACAACTTTAAGGACTTCCAATATTATATCGCATAACGCTTCGTACAAATAAATATAATAAGACCGCATATCTTTACATGTTTATAAGAAAGTAATATGTTAAAGTAATTTAAACCACAGAACCAGTTAATTACTGGATTTTAACCTGAAATAATAAAATTTAATATGTTTGTACCTCATAGTTTCTCACGAACATATTTTATCAAATTTCCTTCTCTCTCATAAAATAGATGAACACCTTCTCTATTGTCCTTGGTACTCACTCAAATTTGAACTCACGAAATTTTCGGTTCAAATTTTCTATCCACTACGCTATACACAATAAACAAGCTACCCATTCGGAATCACGGTGGTTACTATATAACACATACAATTTCGATAGTATATAAGCCTTTACTTTAAGTATGCGTGTGTTAATATTTTAAAAACTTACTTGTTATATTAAAAACCATGTACTGTTCATAAATTATCGACCACTAACAATATGGCTAGATTTGTTATTAACTAAAGGTTCTTACATTTATGTATAGGAATAGTGTTTTAATGTTCAATGGCTGGAATAAGGCTCCCTTTGAGAAGCAGGTTTGGAGCCACTTCCGTCATGTTGCTCTAATAACGGTTGGTGAATCCACATGTGGTACATACACAGATTTCCTCACGGTGCTTTCCGTCACCGCTGAAGGTGAATTATGAACACTAACTAAGCACATGTAACTTCAGTGGTCTTTGCCTGAGTTTGAAACCACGATCATCAGCTAGTATTCACGCTTTCTCGCCACTAAGCCATCTGATCTGATCCGTGCAGTGACGGAGAAAGAATACATTTCACTGCCCCTTTCCCATGGGTGTCGTAAGAGGCGACTAAGGGATATCTGAGCGACCATCTGCTCATCTGGTGGTAGGATGATAAACATCCGCCTGGCTTGTTACCACCGTACGCATGGTGAAAATCTCGTGAAGTGGCTTGCAGCCGCGTTTCGAGGTCAGCCAGCGTACAGCCAGTGCCCAAGCGAGCATTGCCGCGACGGGTGTTGGTCCAGTGGAGACGGCTGCTGAACCAATGCCGGGGGAAACTGTATTGCCCTGCCGGACAGGGAGACCCGAAGAAACGGCTATTCCGCTGGCCGCCCGTGGCATAGTACAGGAGCCCGAGCGTGCCTAACCAGCACGCGAGGCTGCCCCACCAGGCCACGCATAATCTCGGGGTGGACCGTCGTGCCGGTTGGTGACCGGAAGGTGGGGTCCCGGCGGCCACTTCCGGGGGGGTTCGGGTCCCTTCCGTCCGGCGGGTCAGTGTAGTTTCCTTTTTGGCAACCACTTGGGGAAACACGCCTCCACACTTTGCCCATCCCTATCGTGGCAATACGTCGCTCGCTTCACGTTTCTTTTCCAATCTTTTTTCCCATATGGTAGCGCCTCAAAGCAGGAATAACGGTCGTACAGCGGTGCACACCCCCACCATACCCACGCTGTTTGAGGTCGAGTTCACTAACATCCGTGGACTCCACGCTAACCTCAACGCTGTCCACCACCATCTCGAGACAGCACCGCCGGCAATGTTGTTTCTAACGGAGACACAAATACTCCGTCCTGCCGATACCAGCTACCTTAATTATCCCGGCTACATGCTTGAAGAATCCTTCAAAGCGAAAGCTGGAGTATGCTTGTTTGTCAGGACGGACTTGTTTGCTGTCACCGACTGCGCTGCTTGGAGGTCCCCTCCTTCTCCATGTTGGTGGTACGTGTGGATCTGGTTCGTCAGAGCCGGGTCTACGTGTGCCTCTACAGATCCCACAATGGTGACTTGGAGACAAGCCGATTATTTGACCATCTTAGTCGGGTGGCAGATGCTGCGCAAGAGCAGTTTCCTAACGCGGAATTGGTGTTTTTGGGGGATTTTAATGCTCACGATGAATCATGGTTGAAATCCCTCAAATCTGACTATACTGGAAGGACTGCTCATGCTTTTGCTCTCACACATGATTTGACCCAACTGGTTGATCAGCCCACCAGGATCCCAGACATTGATGGGCAAGCGCCTTCTCTACTGGACCTTCTGCTGACTTCTCACCCGGTGGAATATCAGGTTGTGGTTAAAGCTCCACTTGGTTCTTCGGATCACAGCCTCATATCTACCAAAGTGCCACAGGCCAAGCTGCCGCCACCAGCGGTATACAAACGTCGCGTTTGGCACTACAAGTCGGCAGATTGGGACGGTATGCGCGATTACTATGCGTCAGTCCCTTGGAAGGAACGTTGCTTCAGTGGGAATGACCCGACCGCTGTTGCTGGCGAGATCATGTTGGGAATGGAATACTACATTCCTAGCTCAGATCTCGACAGTAGGGGTGCGCGTAACTGTTGGTTCACTCGCGAATGCGCCGACGCTGTATCATCTAAGCAGGCGGCATATCGCGAGTGGATCAATGGCTGCATTAGCGGGGCATATAACATTGACTCACTGAAAGCAACCTACAATAAAAACTCCAAGTCCTATAGGAAGGCTTACACGAGAGCGGATGCACAGCGCATTGTACAGATTTGTCATGACCTTATTTCACATCCTAGGGGCTCCCGTAGCTTCTGGCGTCTGACCAAGTCTGTGCAAAATAATTTCTGCCAACCTTCGCTGCCACCGCTCAGAAGTCCGGACGGATCACTGGCTCACTGTCCGCAAGAGAAATCTGATCTCCTAGCTAAACTCTTTGCCGACAACTCCATCATCGATGATTGTAGTGCTCTGCCACCACCTTCTTGTGGCCACACGATGCCTGACATCAAAATCAGGCAGCGTGATGTGCGTGCGGAGCTGCAATCACTTGATGTACGGAAAGCTAGCGGTCCCGATGGAATACCAGCTATAGTGCTGAAGAAGTGCGCGGCGGAGCTGTCTCCCGTGTTAACGCGCCTGTTCCAACTTTCTCTTTCTTCGGGATGTGTGCCGGAGGCTTGGAGAAGAGCTAATGTGCAAGCGGTTCCCAAAAAAGGGAATCGGTCTGACCCGGCAAATTATCGGCCAATAGCTATCACCTCAGTACTTTGTAAGGTGATGGAACGGATTCTTAACAACCAACTGATCCATTACCTAGAAGGTCACTGTTTAATTAATGATCGTCATTACGGATTTCGACCAAAACGGTCTACAGGTGATCTTCTAGCGTACGTAACACACCTCTGGGGTGAAGCTATCGACAAGCATGGGGAATCGTTGGCTGTCAGCCTCGATATCTCCAAGGCTTTCGACAGGGTCTGGCACAGAAGTATTCTCTCCAAGCTGCCGGCATACGGTCTGCCTGCTCAGCTTTGCACCTGGATTGCCAGCTTCCTACACAAGCGCAGCCTTCGTGTTTTAGTTGATGGTTGCGCTTCACAATTCTATGTAGTTAATGCTGGGGTCCCCCAGGGATCTGTGCTATTTCCCACTCTGTTTCTTTTGCATATCAATGATATGCTCTCTCTCGGGAACATTCATTGCTATGCAGACGATAGTACAGTGCATGGTGGATACCACGGACGCGCAGTGGCTGGGCGAGCGGAAATTAAGGAGAGGCGGGAGGATCTTGTCATTGAACTCAATAGGACGTTAGAGCTTATCGCCAAACGGGGCTCAGATAATCTTGTTGAGTTTAATGCCAAGAAAACACAGGTATGCGCTCTCACAGCAAAAAAGTCACCATTTTCCCCTCTTCCCTCCCTCTGTGGCACTCCGCTAGTGATACAAAGCAAAATCGCCATGCTGGGGATGGACGTTCGCTGCGACCTTAGTCCAAGGGATTACATCGAGGCTGTGATAAAAACAGCTTCACGGAAACTCGGAGTTCTGAACAAGGTGCGGCGTTTTTTCATGCCACAACAACTGTGCCTGCTGTACAAAACACAGGTACAGGTCATGCGTTGAATATTGCTCGCACCTTTGGGATGGCTCCGCTAAGTACCTACTTGAGGCCTTGGACCGGTTGCAGTGACGTGCAGTTCGCATTATTGGCGACGTAAAGTTCACTAACACCCTCGAACCTTTACAATTGCGTCGAGAGATAGCAGCGCTGAGCGCTTTCTATCGACTGTATCACGGCGAGTGTTCCGAGGAATTATTCTCCCTAATTCCTGCTTCCCCCTTCCTTCACAAGTCTACGCGTGCTGGCTCTCGATGTCAGCGACTAACTGTGACATCAATTCCATCGCGCTATCACTAAACATCAGGTGGAGTAGAGTCATTTGCCCTCCCGGAAAATATAAAAAAAAAAAAAACAGCTCTTAAATACAAAAAAAACCTCAATTATGTATATGATTACATAATACAAACCGATTGGACTTCAACGATATAACGCGGCGGCGTACGTGAGTTGAATACATTACATTTACACCTTAACATATTCTTAAACATAATTTTCCTTGCTTTTATTTAAAAATAATCAAACGGATTAGATTCATTACCCAATGACGTCACATTCCCCATGACGTAACGTATCAATTTAAGTAATCTTATGAAATCAAGGATTATGCAAATGACATAAACGTGATTTAACATATACGAATTTCCTTTTTCTAGCTTTAAATTTAAACCAACACTTATTATCAATTTAATATATGATTTGATTGGTAGTTGTAAATGTAATAAAAATAACAGCAAAAAAATACGATCTTTTTAATTTTTTCTTCCTCAAAATTAATATGACTTAAAAATATATATATAATCGTAATTTTCTGATCAAGATTGAGCTGTGTCGCAAAAAATCAATATTTACTTTTTAAATATTAAGGATAGAAAATGTTGTCGCCATGATTAATTTTTCTAAACCCCCTTACACGATACCTTGAAAACCAGCGTACTCGATTCACACGTAATTATTATGACTGGAATATACGACATTCTATATCGGCGCCTCAGTATAATTATCTTAATTGCCTTGTCGATTATTAATATCTATTAATCTATTTAATAGTAGGTTTTATTTTCAATTTACGTGTACGTATATTTACGTGTACTACGTCGTTTATTACCCGTCAACATTATGAAATGATTACTAGCGTTATGTTATATTGAACTAAGCGCTGCACACACGGGAGTTCATTTAATCATACACCTCCACCAAATGGGCAATACGAGGGGTCGCAACAATGCAATGGTATCTACTATGGGAGTTAGAAGCGATTTTCACTCCACCACTGTCTGAAGAGCAACTCGGTGTAAGACTTGAGACTGTTTCTGAGTGCTGCCCCGGGCCGCAACACGGAAGGGAGGGTCAATTCATATTATCAAAACTCTCAGTATAAGAGAATTTTACTCTTATTTTAATTGGTAAAAATGTACCACCGGTTTCATGCCACAAGCATTACACTCATTTGACTATATGTTATATTTATAAAAACTTACGAACTACTGTTATTTTTTCAACAATTTACGTTTACAACATCAATATAATTATATTTTTATTGACACGAACTCTGGCTCGTCTCATTTCCAAGTAGTAGTAGGTACTAAGTTTTATAACACGCCTTTTTATAAGATGCCTCTTCACGCCTCGTTTGAAGGAACCCAGTTTGTAAGAGGAGGGGAACACGAGCGCTGGTAAAGAGTTCCATTTTTTAGTGGTGCGACAAAGAAAAGTGTAATGTTCACACTTTAACTAACGACGTAAGGTCGGTATTACAAACTAAATAAGATTTATTATATTTTATATCGGCTCGCTATGCACACACACCGTCTTCACTTCGCGCCAATAATTCCAATATGTATTATTGTATTTTCCCGCGCTCCGCGATGTGTGTCACCCGAGACGACAGATAATATATACACACATAATATATATTGATATTATAAAATACTAATTTATATTTTATTGTAGATGGGTGTACACTACATCCCTTCTTTGTTGTAAATAATAAATGAAATGATATGAGTAATAAACATGGATTTCTGATATCAGTTTATTAATATATTTTAAAGCCATGAAAATTGGAATTACATATTGTTCATCGCAATTGGTCTTTTATAATGGTTATTCATTTGAATTCCCACTTCACTCTTTAATCATTTTATCGCTGGGCTCACTATTATTATCACTTAACTTATCTTTATCCTTTAAGACATGCCATTGTCCTTCTACCTTTTTTAGATGTACTATATTTCGCCTCATTTCTTGACCCTTCTCATCATTTCGTACTGTTACGTCCCCGCCCTTGCTCGATTCTACAGTGTGAGGGGCAGGGTCGTAATTCAAACTCAATTTATTATTTCTTGTCATGCTCTTGACATATACTTTATCACCTACTACTAGTTCACAGTTTGAAGCTTGTCTCTTTTTATCTGTGTATTCTTTTCCTTTCTCTTTCTGTTGTCCGTCTTTATCTCTCACTTCCTGATCCTCTGTATATGACATATCCTGAAGCATAGGTAGTTTGTCTCGGAAATGACGACGGAAGAATAACTCTGAGGGAGTCTTTCCGGTTACGGAATGTGGTGTACTATTGTACATTATCATATACTCCAGTAGAGCTTCCTTCCAGTCCTTACGTTCAGCTTGGGAAATTTTGAGCCGTTTTAGTATATCCCTGTTTTGGCGTTCGACCTCCCCATTTTGTTGAGGCCAATAGGGAATGGTGTTAAAGATTTTGATGTCCCTCTCAGTGCAGAAGGTCTTGAACTCTTCGCTTGTAAACTGCCGACCATTATCTGCAGTTATGGAGACAGGGTTACCAAGTCTGCTAAAAATATCTTTTAAATGGCTAATTATTTCTGCGCTTGTTATTGCCCGGCATATTTTAACTTCTTTATACCTAGAATAATAGTCAACTAGAACTAATATGTATTCCCCACGCGGTAGTGGCCCCATTATGTCGATTGCTGTGTCGACCCAAGGTTCACTTGGCAACTCCCTCCGCTTTAGAGGGTTTGGGGCGTTCGGAGCAGAGACCAGGGTGCATCCTTTACAGGCTTTGCAACAATTTTCAGCATCTTTATCGCACTTAGGCCACCAGACTTTAGTTCTTAGTCTATTTTTCATTGCGACGATGCCTGGATGACCTTCGTGAGCAGCTTCCAACACTCTTTTTCTTAAGTTTGTGGGAATCACAATCCTCGTCCCTCTCAAAAGAATATCGCCGTGAAAACAAAGCTCATTCTGGAATATCTTATAAGTGTTAACACTTTCATCCCAGTTATTGTTATAAAGTCCATCCTTTACTTTTTGTATCTCAGAATCCTGATGACAATACTCAGTGATTTCCTTTAGTGGTATAGCCGTAGGTCTAGCCATCTCAGTTACACTCAAGATGTAGTCGTCATATATTGCTTTAGGATTTGTGGCCAATTTGCAAAGTCTTGAAAGTGGATCTGCTATATTAGTTTTTCCTGGTCTATATTTGACATTAAAATCATATGTATTGTAGCCTTAAAACCCACCTCTCAATCCGGGCACAAGGCTTTGATTTTGGACTAAATATTACCTATAATGGCTTATGGTCTGTTATTAATTCAAATTTTTTTCCATACAGAAACATATCAAAATGCTCGACTGCCCACACTAACGCTAACGCTTCTTTTTCCGTTTGACAATAGCGTCGTTCACAGGGGCTTAAAGTCTTATTACCGAATGCAATAACTTCCTTATTCATTATTAATTTGTACAATAAATTATAATATTATGTATTAATAAGCACAGCACCTAAACCTACCGAGCTGGCATCGGCTATAACCAAAGTTTTATCATAGGGATTGTAATAACCTAATTTAGGAACATTCATGAGTGCAGATTTAAGATTATTAAAAGATTTTTGTTGAGGTTCTCTCCAGTACTCCCGAATATCTATATTTCTTCCCGATTTCTGTCGTAGTACTTCTTTTAGTGGTTCTGTTATTGTTGCTAAATGGGGAATCCATTTTCCCACGAAATTTACTAAGCCCATAAAACTCTGTAACTCCGAAATTGTTTCAGGAGCTCTGAAATCTTTGATAGTGGATATGTATTTACCAAGGGGCTTGACCCCTTCTCCAGATAGTTCATGGCCTAGAAAATGAATCATATTCACCCTAAACGTACATTTGTCTTCTCTAAGTACTACATTATGCTCCTTCAATACTTCCATAACTTTTTTTAATCTCTCATCATGTTGTTTTAAATTATTTCCAAATATTAAAATGTCGTCTATAAAATTGATTACTCCTTCGCACCCTAAAAGTATTCTTTCTATGTTTTCTGAAAAATTTCTGCTGCACATGTTCATCATTCCAAATTCATTCCAAACATCAATCTTTTATACCTAAATAGTCCTTTATTAGTTATGAATGTAGTAATGTATCTTGAGTCCGGGTGAAGTTCTATATGGTAAAAGGCATCTTGAATGTCCAATTTGCTAAATACTTTTGCATCTTTGACTCTTGGTATTAGTTGATCCATAGTCGGCAACGGATGATTTTCGAGTTGGATAGCTGTATTAGCGCGTCGCATATCGATACATATACGAATGTCGCCATTTTCTTTCACAACTGGAACTATAGGTGAAACCCAACTAGATGGGCCTTTGACTTCTTCTATTATATCTTTGTGTAGCAACTCATTAAGTTTGTATTGTACTTTTTCCTCAAGCGGAATTGGAATCCGGCGATAAGGTTGCACAATAGGTTTTACTGAATCGTTGATAGGTATAACTACCAAAACATCTTTAAACTTCGGAAATGCCTTGCTTTCGATTTGATTTATGTGTATTTGAAGTACTCCTAAAGAAGTTGCGGTGAGGCGCCCTAGTAAATTTCGGGTCCCATTAGCTATTACGTAGAATAACGTATTTATTGAAGTTTCCTTAAATTTAATATTGGCTTGAAATGATCCCAATAGCTTTAGTGGCACTGCACTACCATACGCTACGAAAGTTTTGTTCGGGTTCAGGTTCATATTTGTTACTTGCGCTTTATTATGTTTCATAATTTCCCAGGTATATTGTGTAATTAAATTATGTTTACAACCAGAATCTATTAGCATGTTTACTTTGATTCCACCAACATTACATGTAATCTTTATATCATTTTCCACATTAAAAATGTAATCAATTTTACTTTCATTACTCGTTATTTTATCTGTTGTTTCGGGCTTATAAGAACTTTTTGCTTTTTTGCTTCTATTATTACCTATTCCTTCTCTTTCTAGCTTCCTCTTTTTAATATCTCTAGTTCGACATTGTAGCCTAAACTGGCCTATAATTCCACATTTCAAACAGGTCTTCCCTTTTGCAGGGCAGCTTTTATCACGTGTAAAATGCTTTGTACTACCACACCTACTGCATGGTTCATATGTTCGTTTTGGAGCGCTGCTTTTTCCAGGTTCTGTGGCTATTCTATTAATCGAAGAATCATCAGCAGTTTTTATTCCGAAATTTTCTAATTGTCTGTTTATGGCTTCTAATACGTTAGCTTCTATTATTATTTCGTCGAACGTCATCTTGTCTCCTGCTTTTAAAATTTTCTTTCTCAAATCGTCTGATCTACATTTTTCAAAAATTTGGCCAATAATGTGTTCCTCTTTATCCACAAATTGACATTTAGAAGCTTGATGTCTTAGCCTTACTAGAAACTTCTCAAACTTTTCATCAGGCTCTTGCTTTAAAAGTCTGAATAAATGACGCTCATATAGCTTGCTTTGCTTTGGGGCAAAATACTCATCCAACTTTTGAATAGCTATGTTAAATAATTCACCTTCATTAGCATTAGCTCCTGGAATACTATAAAATATTTCCTGTAACTCATGTCCACCAAAGTACAACAGACTCGCTCTTTTCTTCCGTTCAGTATCAATACCTGCCGCCTCAATATAAATATATAGGCCCCGTTTCCATTTCTCCCATTTAATGGAAACTGATCCTACATCGCCCTCGCATTCGAACTTTTGTAAGGTATACTGTGCCATTAGGCTACCTGTTGACAAAGAACTGTTGCCATCAATTACAACTGTTTTTTTACCAATTAAATGTTTCACGCAATTTAATGCACAAATGCCTCATGCAATGTAATGCCAAACGACTCACGCAATTTAATGCACAAACGTATCTCGCAATTTAATGCTCAAATGACAGACGCAATTTAATGCTCAAATAACATACGCAATTTAATGCACAAACGTATCTCGCAATTTAATGCTCAAATAACATACGCAATTTAATGCACAAACGTATCTCGCAATTTAATGCTCAAATGACAGACGCAATTTAATGCTCAAATAACATACGCAATTTAATGCACAAACGTATCTCGCAATTTAATGCTCAAATAACATACGCAATTTAATGCACAAACGTATCTCGCAATTTAATGCTCAAATGACAGACGCAATTTAATGCACAAACGTATCTCGCAATTTAATGCTCAAATAACATACGCAATTTAATGCACAAACGTATCTCGCAATTTAATGTTCGAATGACATACGCAATTTAATGCACAAACGTATCTCGCAATTTAATGCAAACATGTCTCACGCAATTTAATGCAGACTTGTCTCACGCAATTTAATGCTTAATAAGTATATCTTACCAGATATCACATGACGTTATCTTGAATAAAATTGTTATATTATTTATTTATTCAAATTGTTGTAATAACATCTAATGATATTATTTCGGCAACTACTAATTATGTCCAACATGAACTTAAAATTAAATGATTGTCCTTTTATGTATATTAAGTGATCCGTTTTATTTCTAAGTATCTTCCGTAACTATTAACTACGAACTTTGTTATCATTTTTTTTTATTATATAAAATCTAATATGAAAATGTTTTGAACATCTGGTACGGAAAAATAGCTATTGTTTACTAACAAGATCACTCATACATCGAATTACGTACGATAAACAGAATGTTAAATAATCATCAGGAAACACTTTCGTGAATTATTGTATTTGATAATAATAATAAGTCTACATTTTGTAGTATAATAAACTATTATTATTTTAACAATAGTCGGAGTAAATGTATTGATCCATTTACATTTACACAGTGTTTTATTAATTATTATTATTATTTCCTTTACATTTCGTGTCAGAATATAATCCTTATTTTGAGCGCTGGTATAATTAAATGTTATTATACAATTATAAATGTTAGAAAAAAATGTAAAATGTCTGATCTTAACTCTCCTTTAATTAAGAAAATCAAAACTCACAATAATTTTCCTCGTCACCACTTGTAATGTTCACACTTTAACTTACGACGTAAGGTCGGTATTACAAACTAAATAAGATTTATTATATTTTATATCGGCTCGCTATGCACACACACCGTCTTCACTTCGCGCCAATAATTCCAATATGTATTATTGTATTTTCCCGCGCTCCGCGATGTGTGTCAATCGAGACGACAGATAATATATACACACATAATATATATTGATATTATAAAATACTAATTTATATTTTATTGTAGATGGGTGTACACTACAAAAAGAGTTGCCAAATTTCTTCGTGCGCGATGGAATTGAAGTCACAGTAAGGCGGTGTCATCGAGTGCCAGCACGCGTAGACTTGTGAAGGAAAGGGGAAGCAGAAATCTCCACGATTTAAAGAAAATAACGTTTCATCTTTTAAGCTCGTGCAATTCACAGGTTAGCTTTAAGCATCAAAAGACGTCACATACCAATTCGACTATGAAATACTCTAATTACATCGAAAAGAGTTTCACTTAAAAGAACTGTCTGATATAAATGACGTGTCACAATGCTAGTCAGTTTGGTAGGTATCACGCAAAGAGGTTGGCTAACAGGAGTGTACGTAGACAATAAAATGATTACGTCAGAGTAAATTACCGTGAAATGAGCAATTTCAAAATAAACTTTACCCTTCTCTAAAAAATTATTTTATTTGTAATGTTGTTCTTTATTACAAACTTTACCATAATGTATTAGGGAATATAGTTTATATAGTAATTGTTTCCGTTGTGCGACTATATTTAAAGGCAAAATTAAAGAAAAGTATGAAACTAATAAGACTTTTTTAAAATTTAACTAAACTAGTAAAGGTTGTATTCAGATGATTTCAAAATTGCCTAAATGTGTACCTAATATGACATACATTTTGCTTTCCGACCTAGAAATGAAACGTTAAATTTATGGAATATAATGCCAGTTGATCACTTTTTATATTTTTATTTTCGTATCCAAGTTTTTGTCCGACTGTGTTTTTAGTTATAGACCTGTAACTGCTTGATAAATTCGAAAAGCATCGGCCCTTACAACATTTACTTTTTTTTTTTGCTTGGAAGTGAGGAACATCAGTACTACTGTAATAATACCTACTATTTCACATCAAAAAACATATTATTTTAATGATAATGATTAAGAAATTAAAAAGTTTGATCATATTTTCTGATACACATATTATCTATATTGATAACATTTTGTAACAGTATACATTTATTTGGTCAACCGGGTGCAATATGAACTAAGCATTATGCATTCCGACCTGTTGTGACCTGCTGTTCCATTAAATGTGACCGTAGAATAAGTCACAAAACGGAGGTCACATAACTTCCTTACTACCTTCTTGTAGTTTTAAATTGTTTAACAATTACCTATCCTACTTAGGATTATTAACTTTTTGATATCAAATATTACAAATATTTTGCAACATGTCAACAAAAATAATTATTAAATAAAAGTGATTTATAATAGTAAAACTTAGTCACACACCTGAGGAACGAAATTGAAACAGAATATTTCAACACTGCGTTTGCGCTGGCCATAAGTTAATTTGAAAATTAAAGCAAAATAGCGTCTATCGATAAAGAATGATATATGTGCTGCTATTTCATGTCGAATTGTTTCTTATTTAGAAGATTTAAAAAAAAAATAGCGGTCTCAGTACGGAATGTTCCAGTTAGCTCAAATTTCGGTTTTATTTTAGATTTATTTTAAACAGAACACAAATAAAAATAAATGTTTTTGATACATTTAACTTTTAAATTAGACTTTTAAGAATTCAAATTATATTTACTAAACCATTCACATTCATGAAATGAAGATAATCTGACACGAGTTGGGAAGGTGACAGGTAAATTCGATGGTCTTAAATATTTTAAAATCTTTGTAAAATTTATATTTGGTAAAGTAACAACGAATCGAGAATTTATAAATAATTTTAAAAACATCTTTTTTTCACTTAAATCAATATATTCTGCTAGACGTCATTCATCATGAAAAAATAATTAAACAAAGTTGAGGGACACGGCGAAAACCTAAGGTATATTTTTTTTTTAAATTGGTCATATATAATTTACACTTTCATTAATTATATTTTGTCGCTCATTTGGGGGGTTTGTTGCCTTAGTCACCAGGCTTGGCAGGCGGGTTGGTGACCGCAGTAGCTGGAAATCTTTCGCTGATAGCGCTGCTGCCCGCTATCAGGATTTACATTTTCGGATTCCAGCATTTGTGTGGTTATACCGCCACGATATCGGTCGCCAAAGCCTCGTTCGTTGATCAGCAGGATGCACCACGGGCAGGTGAGGTTGACGGTAGGGAGCCTAAGGTCGTTGTCGACTCCCCTTATATCCCACGCTTAGGCAAACGTAGTGTAGAACGCCCTGCGGCAAGGTGGACCGACGATTTGAAAAAGGTAGCAGGTACGGGATGGATGCGGGCTGCCCAAGATCGGGATGGTTGGCGTTCTATGGGGGAGGCTTTCGTCCAGCAGTGGACGGCGGTAAGCTGATATATAATTATATTTTAATACATGCCTATTATTCTTATTTTTATATTATAGGTAGGCGGACGAGCATATATCTGATGATATATACCTGATGGTAGGTCACCAACACCCATAGGAATGCCTATGGGTGTTGGTTGATGGTAAGAAATGTTAACCAGCGCTTACATCGCCAACGCGCCACCAACCTCAGGAACTAAGATGTTTAATTATAATTGATTTGTGATATTTATTTATTAATTTACGAAATTTATTATGCCTCAGGGCTCACTTATATCGTTAATCGAGAACAGCTGGACATCTATCGGAAAGTCTACGATAGAATATAACCATCCACTTAACACTTAATCTATCGCTAAACATCACAACTCAGTATTGTTGTGTTCTGGTCTGAAGGGTGAGTGAGCCAGTATTAATACAGACATAAGTGAAATAAGCGTATCGAGTAGTTCCCGATTGATTTTATCACCGTAAGTAAAAAAATAATTTAATAAATTTTAAAATTGTTTTTGACTATGTACTTTGAATAAGGATCGGTATCCTTTATATTATAACTACCGAATCTTTTATATTATAAAGAAATCGTTACCCAATTAGAGCTTAGTCAATTATCGCCCATAATAATTGCTGTAGGTAATTGATTTGTATAAAATAATAACTTGATAACATAACATGTTACGATAAACACTAACGCTTTATAACATTTCTTGTTTTTGCACTAACATTAATTATAAATTTGAACATATTATATACACGTTAGCAAAAGCTGATATAGCAAAAGGCTCGTTACGTTAGCTCATATAGGTTCTTTTTGTCTTAATAAGTTTAAAAAAAAATTGCCTTTTTTCAATGTTTCGGTCGATTTCTAAATAATAAATATTATAATAATAATGGACATCCCATCGGGTAATGATAATTTGTATATTATCTCCTACAAAACTTTTACTGTACGACTTTTTAATCAGTTTTCTACGCAAACATTTTCAAGTTACGATTTCGAGTTGAGTTACGATTACACAAAAATAAGAAATTTTACAATTATAATACACAAGTTTCAGCTTTCTACACTCCTATAAACTAAACGCTTCCGCGCACAATTCTAAGACGGGTACGAAGTTTTCTTTCACGTATATAATATAGCTTACTTGTAAGCGAGAAAATGAAACAAACTAGCAATTAAGTTAAACAAGCGCATGAACAGTCTGTAGGAATTTTATAAAAAAGCACAAAACTTGTCGACAAAATTGTCTATACTCTCAGTACATTACATACATATATACGCACAACCCGCATTGGAGCAGCGTGGTGGAATAAGCGCCATACTTTCTTCTCAAGGAGAGGAGGCCTTAGCCCAGCATAGGAACATTCACAGGCTGGTACTGTAAATACGCATGTCGTGAATATAATGCACTAGTTTTTGCTTGCGCCTTCACCGTGTTATGGGGGAAAAGTTTTAGGAATAATAAAGTAGCCCGTGTCCTTTCAAGCCTGTTTCATACCAAATTTCAACAAATTCAAATTAGTATTGTAGCGATGAAAGCGTAAAAGACATATAAAGCTACTTTATTGTATATGATATTTGTATAACAGCCAACAAAATCAAAACAAGTTTAAATTAAACGTAAAGCTACCACCAGTTCCGTAACAGCCTGTGAATGTCCCACTGCTGGCCTAAAGGTCTTCTCTCCCTTTTTGAGGAGAAGGTTTGGAGCTTATTCCACCACGCTGCACCAATGCGGGTTGTTGGAATACACATGTGGCAGTATTTCAGTGTAATTAGACACATGCAGGTTTCATCACGATGTTTTCCTTCACCGTAAAGCACATGATGAATCACAAATTAAGCACATGAAAATTCATAGGTGCTTCCCCGGGTTCGAACCCACGATCATCGATTAAGATTCACGCGTTCTTACCACTGGGCCATCTCGGCTCTTACCACCAGTTCATAACGTATGTATTCAATCGAGATTGACTGGCAAATATTCTTTCACGATTTTTCTTGTACATAATATTACGTCCTATTTATACGTGTTTTTTTTAATATTAGCGTTTTTTGAAGTCGACAATTTATAACGAACAATTTTATCTATTACACAATAATTCCCATTGTTTCTATCAAAAGCAAAAAATGACATCAACGAAAATAGAAACAAAATGTGTAAATAAATATGTGAAACTACTAAAACCATAATTTATTTAATTTGAATTATTAAAATTATTCAATTGCAAAATATTTATATTTAATTTTTATAAACAATTAATGATTAATACTACATTTCATAACCATAACTCCTTATGAGATAATAATGTATGTAAAGTATATTTTATATTTTAGGTTTTTTTATTAAAGTCAATTGGATCTTAACAATTTAGACGATGTCGTCTCCATGAATCACACTATGAGTCTCCCAAGCGTAGTATAAAACATGCGAACAGTTCGGCAATTCCATCAGTCGCTGGACACTGGAACACGCGAAATGAAGTCTATTATCCTCATATGTGTCGTATGCGTTGCGCTCACCGCGATGAGAGAGTGTGTTGAATGTCGAACGATCGGTTCGTTCGATTCTAAAATCATTCGTTCTATCTTACCGTTCGATCGTGATTCTGGTGTGATCAGTGAAGATGTGTTGAGAACACACAACGAACGAAGAGGAAGGACGAGAACGAAACGTGGAATTGCATTCGTGGGTTTATGCTCTGAAAATAACAATCGATTTGGTGAGATTTGCGTCCCTCGAAAACAGTAAGCACCTATTTGATAAGTTTTCTTTACCGAATTCTTTACCGGCTGTTTGATTGAATTTAACATGTTGGTAAATGTTGAAACCTAACAATTATAATAGGTATTCCTTTTGGGGAATATTTTTCAAATTAATTTTTTATTAATGATTCATATGCAAATACTGATACTTTGATATTTTAATATGAATGTTGAAAGTATTTTTTAATGTGAGTCGAGCTGCATCGTAAATTGAATCGCGAAGTTCAATAAAAACGCGTTTCTCTGATGATGATTGCTCCTTCATTTTTATGATACCTGTTTTGATTGTATTTGTAAATGAACAATTCAAAATTTGAACAGAAAGGAGACATATTTTTTACATAACACATATCGAATCGAAGAATATCGTAGACAAATATTCAAATAGAGATTGTCTTAGACAATCGAATTACCAGTATTGAGATTACAATAATTAAAAAATTAAATAAATATCTTAGTTACAAACTAAATATGAAAATATTAATTATTATTTATATTTCAAACGAACTAATAAAGTGACTTCGTATGCAATATTTTAAAGACTTAAATAAAGATTAATTGAACACGAGATTCCTATAAAAAATATAAAGATAATATTTTCAATTGTAATTTTTTGAGAAGCAATTACAATCAAGCAGTGAAATACAATTATATTTATGTAGTGAATTGTCTAAAATTTGCATACTTTGCATGCATGCATATTCCTAGTTGTTATAATAGGGATACTAGTAACAGCCCTCAAAGATATAATGGCTAAAGATATTACGTATAGTGCTCATTTCATCCTGCTTAATTATCATGTTCTATATTTAAAAAAAAAAACTATTTAAAATGTGAATGTATTATAATATTACGCAATTAAGCGTCAGTATAGGCAAATAGGCCAATAGCGAAGTGGAAATTGCTGTCTCAAACTATTACATCTCCGTTAGTAACATTAAGGGGCTGGTCATTCCAATTTCAAGTAATTCGATATTAAAATAAAATATTATTTTATTTTAAAATATTAATCGAATTAAAAAATCATATAATATTTAATAAATTATCTTTTTTTTTGTTTACAGAAAGAAATTCAATTTACACAAAAAACACCGTCAGAAACATTAAACCAATAAAATATTAAATCTTCAAACGCAAACGCAAATCTCGACAGCTACGCGATGTGTGATGAAATTAAGAAGAATGAGATTATACGTGACGAAATCTGTCCTAGCGACGGCTGACGTGTCGTGAGCGACCGTCAAGAAAGGTTACATCTATAGTTTAACATGACGGCTGAGCAGTGTACTCTGTAAAAGTTTACGTCATTACTCACCCGTGAAATATCGATGACTTAGGGTGCTACACGATTTTGATACGTGTATTCTTAAAATATTATCATTATTGTAGCCAATGTCGCATATAACTTTGTGACATTTCACGTCGCATTTTCTGCGGTTTCAATTCCGTTCTTATAGAATAGCCCTACAGTTATCACAGTCCTACAGCTGTTGAGCGCTAGATAAATATCGTTTAATTAGATGCACTAGAGAGGACATGTTATTTTTACAAATGGATTTATTTTTTTCGTCAGTGAAGTACTTTCGAAGTAACTCACGAAGTACAGAATTTAATCAATGAAGTAATATTGAACACCTGTACATCTGGCTATCCCCTACCATAATTTAACATCGAAGCAAAGACTGAATAGTATAAGAGTATGATAATACCTCAAATTACTTGAATATTTTATTGAATTATCATTGTATTTATAGAATATTATCTGATTTATTTATTTTAATAGTCATATAATTATTTTACTATTTAAAGGTAATACATAATAGGCTTAATATAATATAATATACATATCTTTAGCTGGTCTAAAGATACTATTTATTAATATATGTAATTTAAAACATTTTAATGTTAATTGTTAGGCAATTATATATAAATTAATGGTCTGTAATCATCGCAGATCCTGATATGCGATGATTACTTACAATTCCAATGTCTACATTGGCATTGCAAGTAATATCAACCAAACCTTTCATCGCCAATGCGCTACTAAGTTTCCAATGTTGGTGGCACATTGGCTATGTAAGCAATGCTCAACATTTCTTACAATGCCGATGTCTATGGGCGTTGGTGACCACTTACCCTCAGGTGGCCCATATGCCTTTCTATTCTATAAAAAATAGTAAATGTCCGGTATGCCTATAGCTAAATTGCTCACTCACACTTCAAACACAATAATATTAAGTATTGCAGCTTATTCATAGCCACCCAGATGGGCTTGCAAAACACTATTACCAATTAGAAATAAATTACAGTTATTTCGGAATTATCATTTCACATGTATTATGGCGGGTTAAACTCCGTGCATATTAAGACCGGTAAGTTATGTAACAAATATTCGTTCACAATTTGTGTCATAACGCGTAGACTAATTTAAATATACTATACATAAACGTATTTCCCAAGAATACACGTCAAATAATATTGACCTTTTTACATTTGTCATTAATAATAAATCAAACTAGTTCATATGAGTATTATGTGCTAGCTAGCTATGATTTAAAAGCTTAACAACACGTCATTCAAAACTGTTTAATACTTTTAATTAAACTCAATTGTTGAACACAATTACACTTTAAGTGTTAATATTTACACTTATCATTAATTATCTAATTAAGTTATCATAGAATATTTATAGTAATATTTTTTTTTATATTGCATCATTATATAAGTTGTGATGGTATATGCATTTAGTTACCACTTACCATCAGGTGGCCCTTTAGCCAGTCTGCCTACTTATTTTTATTAAGATTTGTAGAGTTAATAAAATTATAATCAAATTTGAACTTACAAATGACATTACGCAATTTCTTTGATACTGTTATTTGTAAAACTATTATTTTTGTCATAATGGTTGTCAAGAGTAATTGTTATAATGCTGTGTATACATGATTTATATAATAAGCATATTATTAATAAAAAGTGACATAAATAGGCTGTTACTTGTATAATTAATTGATGATTGTATTGTTGCTAAATTTACATTAACGTTCTTTTCAATATTTTAATTTAATGTTAATTAACAATGTTTATTATTTGAAGACTGATTGCTTTTTATAATTTTAAATAAAGTTCTATTTTTTATTTCTGTTTTTTTTTATGACAAAATAACCTCTTTTACACGACTTTTACTCTCCTCTTTACTCGCAGATGCAATTTACTAATAAACAAAACGAGAAGTGCACTTAGCAAGATAATATTAATTATGCATATTTATTTTGTAATCTTTATAGAAGACTAAAGATAAATGACAAATATAAATAATAATAAAATGGGCTCGAGTCCTAATTTTTTTTGTGAAACAATAAAATTGAATTCTAACTGATAATGATTTTTTGGATTACATTTTATTAATAATCTGTGTCTTAAATACAATTTTAATACAATACATTTTTTTTTTATTAAATTGCCAAAGTAATAAAATATTTATCTAGATAAGAATTAAAAAAGAAAATCAGAAAATGGCTGGCGATGAAAATAAAAACAATATATTTATTAAGAATTGGTTTTAAATTTAATTACCATTTCGATATTAATAGAAAATGAAATGGTAAACTTTATACAGCAAACATATATATATAGTGTGTATTAAGTCTGGTTTATATTATTAGTTACTGCTGCAGACATAAAATTTTATTTATTGTTCAAAATTGAGCTCTACATGCTATTCGTGTGGAACATGATCTGCGTTCGTAATGCGTTTTAATATCTACAATACATACATAATATAATGATATGAGATACACTTAAAAATTTATCGTGTCCGTGTTTATCCACAAGAAATTCTATATTATTTCTTGTTATTATATTCAATTATATACCCTTTAATATATTATTTACGTTTACAAAATACTTGATTAGATTTATTCATAAAGACATTTCAAGAAAGGTAAAATAAATATAAATAAAATGTGTAAATTATTTATTAAAAATCATTAAATGCCATGTTAAATAGTAACTAGTATATAAAACTGTTGATCCGGAGCATTTCAATTTACATTTGGTTTAAATAACGAATCTGTTGATTAAAAATTTCACAGTAGAAATAGTAGAGTTTAGATAGTAAGTGTACACTCTCGTACCTCGTATATCACATCACGTACAGTCATTATTCTTGTACCAGTCTCTATCCATGTCGGATTGCCGTCTAAGCGGGCTACGACACAGAGTATCAAGTACACCTGTGCTTGCACAAACACCTGTGCACGTTATATTATATCTCCCGCACAATAGTTAATTACCCTTGTGAACAGTTGCCGTGGATATTGGTTAGTAGCATCGTAATCATATTTAAACGCAATCAAATTTGACCTTGAAGTTCTTACTTCAAAACTTAAAATGCTGTTGAATTTTTTAAATATATTAAATAAGTCGCGTGCCGTTGTTATAAAATATGTATTTGCATATTTTTTATGTCTCTCAGGCTTTAGAGGATAATGATAAACACAGGTTATGTTGGTTTTTACGTAACTTTAAACTGGTTTCACTCTACCTTTACAACTACTATACATAATGGGGATACCTCGGGTTTTTTCTGGTAAAACGGAAATCTATATATGTCTGATTCTATAGAAAGTTATTATAATTGTATAAGATTTTTGTTTATTTTTTAACGGTGTTAAATTTTTTGATTTTATTCTGTGATCAGGATTATCTAATTAATGTGATGTAATACTAATATTTTTTATTCTTTTGATCAGTTTTATTACTATCGTATTCGCACAAGTTTTTTAAATAAATAAAGTAGGTGGCTAAATGAGCCAATGGTGGTGGTCACCATCACCCCTATGGGTGTCTATACACTGACGCTGTTAGAAATTTTTACCATTCCTTACATCGTCAATGCGCCACCAATTTTGGGAACTAAGATGTTATGTCCTTGGTGCCCGTAGTTAACTGGCTCACTCACCACTCAATAAGGAACACAACATTACTAATTATTGCTATTTGGCAATAGAATATCTGATGGCCCTACCCAGACGGCCTTGCACCAACCCCTACCACGAAGTGATAAGGCTACTAGCAAGCTTATTTATTCCAATAGAATATGATTACATCATTCTTATAACTTTTTGTTACATTTTACATACTTCCTGTTTTACCTGCAGCTTTAAAGAAATGAGTTATCTACTTTATTGGCCTAAGCCGCATGGTTCGCGATCTAAAACTATGTACATGTAAAAGAAATAAATAGTACAATATAATATAAGTTTAGGGAAAACGTGTCCTAATTTTTTTATAGAATAGGAAGGCGGACGTGTAAATGGGCAACCTGATGGTAAGTGGTGACCAACGCCCATAGACAATGGCATTGTAAGAAATGTTAACCTTCACTTACATAGCCAATGCGCCACCAACCTTCGGAACTAAGATTTTATGTCCCTTGTGCCTGTAATTACACTGGCTCACTCACCCTTCAAACCGGAACACAACAATAGCAAGTACCGTTTTGCGGTAGAATATCTGATGAATGGGTGGTACCTGCCCAGACGAGCTTGCACAAAGCCCTACCACCAGCAAAGTATACATTCACCAGTCAAGTACGAATATAACTCACAAGTTATAGGTTCTGTATCTTTATATCATATATTATACCATTTATACATATGATTTTACCATTAAGTAATATTTATATATATACATACTTTTTTAAATGCACATAAAACATGCAAACTAAAAATCGTTGTCAACATAATTTGTCATCGATTAAAAACAGAATACTTTAACAAACTACGTCATTAAAACATAAAAAAAAACGTTATTTTGACCGATAAAAAGATTGTTTTGTGATATTTTTAATCGATTCAATATTTCATTACAACACGAGTTTATATATAAGTGCGAACTAAGCTTTAGGTTTACAACGTACGGTAAAGAACCCGTGATCTAAATCTCATACGTATATATATATATAGACAATGCATTTTATTTTATTGTGAATAATTTTTGTTTATGGCAATATTACACGTTATAATTGTTTTCATTTGTCTCTCGTTCATTTCTACCTCGGAATTAAAAATAAACATAAGTTCACTATTTATTAGTGTCTCCTAATACTGACTGGGAAAACCCTTATTAGCAATGTTGCTTTGACCACGGAGTAAAAATACTAAAGTTAACGAGTAATACAAGTCATCGTACAAGCTATAATTAGAATATCATTCAACAACAGAAACCCATTTCTGTATCAAAATTTTAACTATAATTCAATCTTAGTACTAGCTGCCTATCTTGAGTTCGTAAGAAATATTTTTTTTAAGTATTATATCATTAAAAAAAACATCTGCCGGGGCAATATTAACCATTAGGAATTCAAAAACACACACAAAACCTTTTAAAAATCGGCACAGCTGTTTAGTTCAGCGAGTATATAAAAGAAATATATAAGATCCACTTACATATATTTAATTACTTTTAATATATAATTAGTCTATATTTTAATATTTGTATAGATAAATAAAAAAAAAACTGTTTCATTTGTTAAACAATTAATTAGATTAATATTATTTAACATACGTTATATTATATTACTTCCACCAAAATTATTAATATTACAAGAACGACGAACTACCTGCATAATATTTTCTTTAGAATTGTAAACATTTCTGATGTAAGTGACTGTATTGTATATTTTGAGGAATATATGTCTATAAACTGAAGTTTTTTTTTCTAAATTAACAAATCTCTTGTCCCTCTCACACTCAGTCTCACTCACACTCTCCCCTGTCTCCAATGTTTTCCGTACCTTTGGTGTATTTTTTTGTGAGTCAAATATTGATACCGATTTCTGAATCTACGTATAAAAAAAAATATTATACGTTTGAATAAATCGTTCATTCGCTTAATATTAATAAATATTTGTAAATAATAGTACACTGTAAGAACAAACTTAAAATTCACCGTAGAACACGGTCGTAAAATATCAGAAAGTGAAATGCGACTTTAACTGCAATAATTAAGACAATCAAAGGAATTGCATATAAAAATAGCGTATCACTGTAAGTATAAATTTGCTGGTGGTAGAGCTTTGTGCAAGCTCGTCTGGGTCGGTACAACCCACTCATCAGATATTCTACCGCAAAACAGCAGTACTTGGTATTGTTGTATTCCGGTTTGAAGGATAAGTAAGCCAGTATAATTACAGGCACAAGGGACATGAAATCTTAGGTCCCAAGGTTGGTGGCGATGTAAGCGATGGTTAAAATTTCTTACAGTGCCAATGTCTAAGGGCGTTTGATGACCATTTACCGTCAGGTGGCTCATATGCTCGTCCGCCTTTCTGTTCTAGAAAAAAATAATAATATGTTTACAACATTTTACGAATGAGATACAAAGTAAGTTCTTGAAGAACAGCACTGATGTACAGAGTTCACAAATGCTCAAATGATCATTTCATGCCTTCGATCACTAAAGTTTCATGCACATATCGGATCATGCTAATAATTCTGCCTAGACGCCATTATTTTTTGTAAAAAGTCATAACAAATCCTATTTTGTATCAAATTTATAATGAAATTCTAATATTGAATGTTATTTTGATTATAGTTCCTTATCAATATAATAATTAAATATATCTTCAAATCGTAACACAACAATACTTATTGACGATGGAATATCTAATGAGAGTGATACAAGACGATCGTGCATTACTCCCAATTATTCGTATAACTGTACAAATTACATATTATCATAAACATTTAATATCATAGCATATCATATTCAATGCGTTATATTAATGAATAAGCCCTTAAGTAATAACACATCAATTAAAACGTGTGTCTCGTACCGGCTCGGGGAATTTCATTTCTAGCACACGATGACCTAATGACATAATTTTAATATACTTGAACTTGTGATAAATTCTTAGATTACTATCTAAGATACTGATAAAAGGTTTTTTTGTTGATTTTATGACTAATTAAATTTGTGTACATTAGTTGAAATTGTAAAAAATATGAAACAGAAAATAACAAAAACAGTTGACAAATATTATTAATTTTCCAGTTGTGAACAGAACGTCTTTATGTAAATCGTTTAATTTAACGATCACTCATGGTAAACAAAATGATCCAAAACAAAAATATTTATTAGTTTATGTGAAACGAGACTGAAAATAAACATGTAACCATAATGATTATACAAATATAAAATAATATTTTTTAAACTATACTAACATTATCAAAGCGAATGCGACAGTCGATGTAGATAGAAAAAGCATGAAAAGACGCTTCACGAGAGTCGTGCTCGTATAAAATCTGAATATTGGTTTGCTTCAGGTACATTCTTAAGCATATGTATATGTATTTAAAAAAACGGCTTCTTTTAATTAATTTCCCTTATTTTTCCCTGTATGTCATTGAGAAGTCAGTGAAATATAAGATTCATTAATGACTCAAATAATGCATGTGCATAATAATTACACTAAGTTACGGTTAATCATGAATCGGTGCAAGCCGGTTTTTCCAAGAGAAAAACAATGACGTAAATCTCGACCACGTCATGTTGGTAACCGAACTTATGTAATTTTAAACTTTGAAAACGCTATTAAACATAACTTGGCCAAAATCTAAGTTTTGTTGTTATTTTTAACTTGAAAATAAATTTTACGTACCTATATAAAATATCTTTATCGAAGTAGGTCTCCGGGTGATCCAAATTTATTCTTTGACGGATATATTACTGTATATAAAATTACAATATACCATTTGTTACACAAGTATGTTCACTTCTTATCAATATCAACATTGTTATATACTCGTATAGGACAGTTTTTAGTGATTTATATAAATTATGTCATCTATATCACTAAAAACATTATATAACTAAACAGATAAGAAATTTTATAACAATGAAATAAAATGACATTAGAATGAAATAAAGATATGTTTCGCACCTTCCAAAATTTAACTTAAAAAGTTGGTTTATCGGCAAAACCTTACTTAACATATTTTTGGATATGTTACGTAGCCTGAAAGGTAAAGAAAAATGGCTATTTATGCATTTTTAGGTTAGGATATTTCCTAAACCTGAAACAACATACAAATTCTGGCTCAGATTCGAATTCAACAGTAGAAAACAATCGGGAAATTATATACAGGTTTCTTGTTCTGAGTCCTTGTCGGCCCAAGTTATGTTTGTCTTCGAAGTAATTTACTTCGTCCTCAGTTACAAATTGCAAAGTCATGCAATGCTTTCTCTCTACTAAACACGGCATAGACTTTTCTAACTTAAATTGCTATAATAATACTGCACTTTAATAATACATATTATGGATAAAACAGTTAGTAGAAGCGATACAAGTGTGGTCTGGCCTATGCAAGTGAATGTGCCTATTGCAGTAATGAAATAATAATAATATTACAAGCACGCTATCACGGGGAAAAGGACGTAGGATATCTAACACCTGCACCCACTCACACGCAGGTGACGCCGTGGGCAAAAACTAATAACCTATGTTTCGGACCGGTTAAAAACCCAAGCAAAACACACACACCTCCATTATTTGTCTTTTCGAAATTTGCTTCTAATTTTATATTCATATTTTTAAATTACAAATTCAAAGAAGGAAATAATTAATGCTTTAAAAAATCGTGTTATAAAAAATAATAACTATAATATATATTTTCAAATTTAATACCATTCGCGGTAGAATATAATAACATACAATTTCGCCTCGGAATGTAAGTCATTTTCTAGTTAACATTTTAATTAAATAACAGTTTTATTTTGTCATTTTTGACATTCACATACATTTTATAATTATTTTATGATATGACATTTGATTAGTATTAAACAATAAACAAAATGACATCTAAAAGAACCGTATTTATTATATTTTTCCTAACTAATTTGGTTTTTCTTACAACGATACCGCTTTGAATTTAATATTTATAGAGGAATTTTTGTCATGTTTCGAAAGACTGACCCATCATCACGTGAGGATGCGTCAAAATCACGTCGCTGATTGGCTAAGCGATATTCACCAATAAATTTATAGCAATACAATTTAATGGGTGGTAGGGCTTTGTGCAAGCAACCAATGTAGGTTAGGTATAGGCACAATGGACATAACATCTTGGCGATGTAATAAACGGGTAATATTTCTTACAGTGCCAATGCCTGTAGATGCTGGTGACCATTTACCACGAGGTGGCCTGTACCATCTGCCCGTCCTTTTACCTATTTAAAAAAAGCCTTATGTAATGAATACACGTACATTTTCATCAGTAAAGAAAATTGTAGATGAATTATATTAATGAAATTATTGAAGCTGCGAAAATAAAGACAGATTATTATTATTATTATATTACATAAGCTGTACCTTAGGTCTGCTGCGTGTGTTTAATCAATGTTTTGGAATTTAAAACAAAAAAATAGGGTTAACCTTGTTTTAATGATATTAACAATTTAGTGAATATCATTCTTGGAAATTCATAAAACAACTATCATTTGATACGGTGGAGGAACCGCGGGAAAGAGGTTTTATAGGTATTTAGAGATTCGATAATTAGAAGTGTTGCTCGAATTATCGTTAGTATTGTTGTGTTCCGGTTTAATTAGTGAGTGAGCCAGTGTAACAACACAACACAACATAGCTACCAATAAAAGGCGTATATTGGTGATGTAAGTAATCCTTATATGTATATAAACGGAATATAACTGACTCAACACGAGATCTCTGAAACGATTGGTCCGGTTGACTTCAAATTTGGCATAGTTACTTTGAATTTGACTCGAAAAAAGTTGGGTCGGGCAGCTAGTATTACAAACGCGAATGTGAGTTTGTTTGTTACGTCTTAATTACTTTACACTAAACTTAAAAATAATGAAATAAAATCAACAGCAGGCGTATTCAATAATGGTCATTATTTTTACAATATAAAAAGATTACTTTTGTCTGAAATTCCTTATCACCAATAATTTATTTTATTTTTATTATTTATCTTATTTTTTTCTTTTCTCGTTTTGTTTGAGGAGTTAACGTTTTTATTGTCGTATTTATTATATATATTTTTATTATATGCGTATTTATATATATATATTTATATTGACATTTATTAGTTTGTTTTAGTTAAAGATTTATGTTATTTTATTTATTATTACAGCACCTACCTCATATCCCATGAGTTATTCCTTACACTGTTAGTTTGGTCGCTAAAGTTGTAAGCAATTTTTGTTTAGGCTGTATCCATGTTTTGTATTTTTTTCTCCGTGTGGTGTACAATAAAGTATAAAGTAAAAAAGTAAGTAATTTTCCAATAATGTCTTATGCATAAAATATAGGTCATATATGATCCAAGCATGCTATTGAAGCTATGACGTCACAGCTGCTCAAACTACACAATCTCATAGCTATTGACTTTATGGGATAGCGTGATTGTTGGCAGAAACTAGGTTATCGGTAAGTGTAAGTCGATTGGCAAACTACATGTATCCGTAATGTATCCGAGATGGCCCAGTAAAAAGCCGAGATAGCTCAGTGGTAAGAACGTGTTAATCTTAACCGATGATCGTGAGAGGAGAAGAGGAGGTAGGAGAGGAGGCCTTTAGCCCAGCAGTGGGACATTCACAGGCAACTACATGTGTAATAAACAAATGTTACATGACAACAAAATAGTACACAACTCAATTAGGTTTGTATAACACTTTTTTTTTTATATAAATAACTAACAATGGTCAAAATTAGTAAAATAGTTGATAACCTTTGATTTAAAAGGCTAGAAATCGGCTACAAAGTAATTGATTTAAAAACGATTTGAAAAGTTTAATTTGTAGTTGAATAAACTTACAGTAACAATTGTAATACTGACCTTCCTTATTGAGTCATGAAGACGCTCGTATGAGGAATTCATGACGTGTACATTACGTAATGTCATCGCACTACAATGACCTTGAACTTACGTATAACGGTTGATTACATGCTATAAATAATGTTTCTTAGAAATCGTACTAATATCTGTGTATTAAGCTAAAATGTATTAATTTATATACATTAATTTATATATTTTATATATAGTATATAACTGATTAGAAGATAAATATTGAATAGTTTGTATATAAGATTATCAGAGAAGATATTTTTTCCGTAATCGGCTTTTTTATTTTATACTTTTCTTAATTATGTGTGAAACGGTATTTTCGTAGATAAGATTCTAATTAAAATAAATCACGATTTTAATTGCATGTTAATATTGGCTTAATTGCAAAGTAATTAGTTAAAAAGATACAAAGATATTTTATAACATTTTGACTAATCAAAAATTAATTTGAATTTTAACATCAAGACATAACGAAAATTCAGTTTTAATTTCAAATATCATTATCTAGAGTTATTGTTTTGTACCGTAGCCATTCAATTTAGTGTTGACACCAAGAATCACATTAGGAGTCAACATAGCGTCGTATAAAACATATTAACGTTTCGGCAAACGCATCAGTCGCTGGACATATTGGAACACGTGAAATGAAAGCTATTATCCTCATGTGTGTTATGTGCGTTGCGCTCACCGCGTTGAGAGAAGATGTTGAATGTCGAACAGTCGGTTCGTTCGATTCTAAAAATATTCGTTATCGCTCGCCGTTGCGTCAAGATTCGCATGTCGATGTTAATGTGTTGAGAAGAAAACGTAACGGTATAGGGGGTGTGGCGTGTCCTAAAGATAAAAAGCGTTTCGGCTCAATTTGCGTTCACAAAAATATGTAAGTTATTTACTTTATTTTAATTCATATACGTTGGTAGACTGGCAAATGGCTCTGGATTATTAGTTATATTAGCATTTTAAGGAATATTAATACTCCCTTACATCATTAATTATAATCGTGCTTAATTTGTATTTATAATTCATCTTGTGCTCGGCGGTTAGCAACATGGTGAATAAGCTCCAAGTACCCAGCAGTTGGATATGTACAGACTTTTTTATTTACGAATAAAGGTTCAATGTTATCTGCCAATACTTAATGTCCAAAACATTTTCATTGAAATTTGTAACGGACTCAATTAAAAAAAGGTTAAATACAACATATAATACAATACAACGTATAATACATATAATATAATACAAAACAATAAGGTAAAATACAATATAAGCCTATAATAATTATATACAAGCCTAGCGAAATTAAAGTTGCATGTTATTTCGTGTGTCTTAATGTTTTGTCGTGAGCACTACTAGCAATTAAATAGCAACAATTATAATTAGTTGCAGTCGATACTGGTTATAAATAAAAATATATACATAATTTTGTTCGCAGAAAGAAGATAAATGTTGAGAAAAACAATGTGACCGTCACGGGACATCCAGTAGATGTGAAAGATTAAAATTATGATCATTGAAAGAACTTATAGATAGAAAATCGATAGATAAATATGAAATAAAATAAAGAAAAATATTTCATTAATATATACATTGCAACGAAGTATATATTGTCCGCGTCAAACACACAAAGGAATTAGAGATCGGCAGCAGAAAGGGACGAGACGCTTATAGATATTTCAAATCTATAATTGTCATAATATTTTGTCCGTCTTCAATCTCAAACACCTACGCAGCTCAAAAATGTATTGAGAATGATATTGAAGTCATAATATTCTGTTTTCAATTGCCAACAGCTATGCATGCAGCTATGTACTGAGAACATTAAACAAGTCAAAATTCCTCTCTCATCGACGATATGACGTATCGTGCCTGCTGTAATACAAAATGACCTGTTCACACGACTGACTTGAAACACCACCTTGTATAGTATAAATATTTAGATATTTAAATCTTTCCGCCAACATGCATTCGGCATGTTGACGGATACATGTCTGGCAGATTTTTACCCACACATGCAGATTTCGTCACCATGTTCTCCTTCACCACCTAGCACGAGACGAATTAAAAACACAAATTGAACTCATGAAAATTTAGTGATGCTTGGCTTGATTTTGATCAAACATAAGAATAATATTGTAAGAATTTATAGTTCTCGACCTTCAAACTGAGTATTTCTAGCTTTGACTTGAGTGAGGTGAGTCAGGGGTGATTATCTCAATATATTCTACAAATTAACATCGAATGAAAAATGAGTAATAGATGTAAGTATAATTTCGTAATCTATACTATTAGTATGAAAGCGAATGTAACTCTATTTCTCTGTTACGCTTTCACGGCTAAAATAATGAACCGATTTTTATGAATTTAAATATGAGGCAAGCTTGAAGCACAAGGAAGAACATAGAGTACTTCCTTGTCACCTAGTTTTTTACCTAATATCTGCTTCTTTCCTCCTTATACGCGGGCGAAGCCGAGGGTGAACATTAGTAATAAATAATGTAGAGGCCACGCGCTTTGAGAATGGGGCGGAATTTTGTCAAAATATATAAAAAAAGACAGCGCTCTTACTCATTCTAATCGCGCGCGGATTTTACCTAAATCACCTGGAATACCTTATAAAGCTATTGTAAAAATATTATAAATAATAAACTGCGAATTTAGGTATATATTTTATGTAATCGGTTTCTATAGAATATAGTGTGACGTCTAAAATATTGAAAAAAAATAGCTTCCTCTATTTAAAATCTTTAGTCTTAAGATATATCTTTATCTCTCTTAAAGATGTTATTTATTTTATTGGTGTATTATATATTATTATAATTATTGTAAATAAATTAAATGTTTATAATCAAAAACAAAACGAAAGTCTTTATTCAATTATTTATCAATCAACAACAAAATATAACTATTTAATCAGTAGTTCTAGAACATTCTGGTCATAGTCCTGCAAGCGACAGCGTGAATTCTCCACATTCATTTGCCCAACTTTCCCGAGCAGCCAGAATGTTTCCATCAAGCCTTTACCCTGTAAAAATTAATAACACTTTGAAATAAGAGCCTTGATTTAGTTTCATTTAAATTTAATTTGCCAATTTCTTTGTATAATAAACGTAATGATTAATAATGGCGTCAAGTAGATTGTTATTGTTATCTAAAATAGGACCTTAACCAATTTAATAGCAGGAAATTAAACTTCAATAAAACTAATTGCAAAAATTACCGCAACATCGACCATCCCCCGGGATTCCACCAAATAATTTCCGATAATGTCCAATGCCGTCTTCGTCGTATGCGATATATGTATTTTCATTGCTGTAAATATAATAAAATACGTTCTTATATATTTATCCGACCCAGTCTTAGAACACTTATTTTAGTATTTCCTCACAATATATATATATATATATATATATATATATATATATATATATATATATATATATATATATAACTTTATATTATATATATACATATGTAATGTATAATCCACTTTTTTTAATGTAAAACTATCAACGCCAATGTCCATTCTGTAAAAATAAAAGATAATTTATTTTTTCTTATTTAATTGGGGAATCTTTTAAAGCTACCCAGAACTTATGACACATTGTTTAAGCTGTACATTGACAGTTAGTCAGTAAAAAATTATTCCGTACATTAAAATATTCTTCTCGTAATCTTCGCGCCTATTTAATTTGTCTATAAGAGAAATCATCAACTCACGTTCCCCCGTGCTCTCCATCCTGCTAGCGGTGTTGATGGTATCGCCGAAGAGGCAATATCGCGGCATGGTCGCGCCCACGACGCCGGCGACGCAGGGGCCAGTGTTGACTCCGGCGCGCACCCGTAACATCTCCAGCGGTCGGTGCGGCACGCACGCGCCCTGCACGCTGTGCATCAGGGCCAGAGACATGTCCGCTATCTCGGACGCGTGACGATTGCCTATGGTGAGCTCATGATAAATTTGTTTGCTTGATTGATATTTATTTCGCAAAACTGTATTACGGCTCTGAGAGACTATACTATACGTAAGAGAAACGTCGGCCCAAAAATGGTGGTGTAAAACAAGGACTTACCGTTCCGCTGTGGTAGTCCAGATACGACCATATACGCGTCACCTATCGTCTCCACTTTGTACACGTTATACTGCATTATTGTATCGTCGAACATTCTGGAACATATTATAAGATCTTTAAAAAACATAAGAAAAAATACGGATGTCTATTAACGGTTGAGGTAGTGTTACGAATAAAATTGAAATATTTATTTAAAAAAAAAACAGGACCAACAGCTTTACGTGCTCTTCGAGGCACGGGAGTGGACACCCTTCCAACTTCCAGACTCTGGACTGCTACTGAGGCTGAGAATTTTCGACAGAAAAACCCAATAACTTGGCCCGACCTGAGATTTGAACCCAGGACCTCCGAGCCTGCGGCCTTACATCTAGCTGCTAGACCAACAAAGCAATCAATATTAGTGTTAATAATATTGATGCAATGAATACATATATTACAGACACGCGACACAAACTAAGATCAATTTTGTCCGTCTCTACCTGCGCGATTATATTAAATTGCTCATCACATTAAAACGGAAGTATATACTTTTTTTACATTAAAGCCACCACAGATTAAAATTAAAATTAATCTTGTAAAACGATTGAAAAGCATGTGCTACTTGAATAATACTTTATTTTGCTATGTCCATTTGTAATAAATCAAAAATAGATAATTTAATAATAAAATGACGCATTTTTTTATATATTGTATTATGATCCCCATTTAAGAGAACACTTATCATAATAATTACTTCTATGAAAAGATAACATTTCCATATTAAGATTAATTACTTAAACATTTGATCGTTTCAAAATTTTAAGAAATATTATTGAATTCATTTTTATCAATAATTATGTATAAATAATACTTATAGTTTTATATAATAAATATAAGTAAAAGCATATATAATGTCATTCGAAGTAGAAACAAAATAGTAAATAGAAATTGTAAGCTAATTTATATAATTATTTAAATTCGCTTAAATATTATTATTAATTTATAACAAAGGCTAATGGTTAGAACGCTAAATCGATGATCGTGGGTTCAAACCCAGGCAAGTACCACTGAATTTTCATGTGCGTAATTTGTGTTTATAATTGAAGTGAAGTGAAGGAAAACATCATGAGGAAACTTGCATGTGTCTAATTACATTGAAATTATGCCACATGTGTATTCTACCAACCCGCATTGGACCAGCGTGATAGAATAAGCTCCAAACCTTCTCCTCAAAAGGGAGAGGAGGCCTTAGCCCAGCAGTGGGACACTAACCAGTGGGGAATTAAATAATTTAGCAATTTTTTTTATTGTTCACAATATTTTCAAGTTCTTGAAATTGTGTGTCATGTTGGATTCCCATTAAGTAAGTTATCAATTCAAATGATTAACTCACATTGCCGATAACCCCAAATATAAATTGTCATATTAAACATTGAGATTATTTAATTACATATTCTATTAATCACAACATATTATAAAACCAAGTGCGAGCCGTGTCTGTCTGTCTGTCTATTTTGACGCGATAAACTCAATACTAAAGGACGGATTTTCATACAGTTTTCACTAATGGACGCAGTGATTTATGAGAAAGTTTTAAGCAAATATGACGATAATTGTTGAAAACTTCGGACAATATCATGACTGAGAGCATTACTGGCGTGCGCCACGTAATCCAATAGACGTATATGAATATTATTACAATATTAAGGTTTTATATAGAACCTTGTTCTAAACGTGCAAAGCTGGGACGGTTCATTGTCTAGTTGGTAATAAAACAAAATTATTTATCATTTTTAACTTGAATCTGATTTAATTCTCAATATAGATATAAATTCTAAGTATTAGCCGCTTACATTTTTCGCTAACGCTTACGATTATGCTTAGGCTTACGATTAGTGAACATAAGGCTGCAGCTACACCATCGGGAATCTGCAAGAAATAAATTTTTAAACGCGTACTACGCTTGCGCGCCACGCATTCTGCAATGCTGGCTTTGATATCGACCATCATATTCTAAAGATTAAACTCTAGTCAATTCCACTTAAAAACTTCGTCAAAATAAAAAAAGTAAATAGAGCCTATTGTAAGATGCTAATACATACGGCTATGGTTGTTTTTTTTGAGTCAAAAATCTTTACTATAGAAATATGAAGATAATGAAGAACGAATTAATATAACGAAGATATTTACACTTTTATAACACGAAAGTTAAAATAGTTTCCGATCTGTTCTGATAAGAAGTATTTCAAAACTTGATTCTAATAAAAACTTTAAAACGCCCTAGCTTATTATGATGTGTGGTTTACTAATTAGTAGATGGATTTCCGATTAACGCAGTGCCGGCGCGGCTGTTGTACTGCCTTAATATATAGAAACCTGGTTACTTGATATATAGAACGCTGGATATACTGGTGGTAGAGCTTTGTGCAAGCTCTTCTGGGTAGGTACTACCCACTCATCAGATATTCTACCGCAAAACAGCAGTACTTGGTATTGTTGTGTTTCGGTTTAAAGGGTGAGTGAGCCAGTGTAATTACAGGCACGAGGGACATAAAATCTTAGGTCCCAAGGTTGGTGGCGCATTGGCGATGTAAGCGATGGTTAACATATCTTACAGTGCCAATGTCTAAGGGAATTTGGTGACCACTTACCATCAGGTGGCCCATATGCTCGTCCGCCTTCCTATTCTATAAAAAAACACACACAGTATTGCGATCCAGCACCATCGTGGTAGCAGCGCCTTGTACACGAAGTTTTTACCCCTCATACCTCAACGTGTATAAGCGATTGCACGAGTTGAAAGAGTTTAGTTTTAGTTACTTAAAATGATTTTGTAAATTTGAATATCTATTTATATATTTATTATATCTTGTATTATTATGTACTGAATTTGCTTTTATTTTGTAATATTTTAAATGAGATACGTTTTAGCGTTCATTTAGAAATAATTCACTTTGAGATTCTTATTTCTCGTGCACGTTACATGGCAATTAAAAACATGTTAATTTTTTTTATTGTGTAAATGTAAGCTTATTAATATAATCTAGTTTTTTATTTAATTAGATTAGAATTAAATATTTTTTATTCATCAAATATATATGTAAATTTTAATGTGCGATGTATGTAGTCCCTCGTATAAATATATATAAAAAAACAGTCTGATTATAATAATATAGTATATATTACCATGCTAGTGTATAACTAAAAAGAAATATAAAATTATTAAGTATTTGTCGTTGTTTAATATCCTGTATTACTTTTTCCGCGGACATTAATTTGGATTGTATATATAACATATGTTGCATTAATTGTTAACACTTTTGTTTCAACTTCGAGAAGGAAGCCGACCGAAGAATTCGCTTGGGATGGGCAGCATTTGGCAACCTTCGTCAAGTCCTCACGTCGTCCATACCGCAATGTTTGAAGACGAAAGTCTTCAATCAATGCGTCTTACCTGCCATGACATACGGTGCCGAAACGTGGACACTAACTGCGGGACTAGTCCACAAATTCAAAGTCGCTCAGCGTGCTATGGAGCGAGCTATGCTCGGAGTATCTTTGAAGGATAAGATCAGAAATGAGATTATCCGGAAAAGAACCGGAGTCACCGACATAGCTTGCAAAATTAGTAGGTTGAAGTGGCAGTGGGCTGGTCACGTATGTCGTAGGACCGATGGCCGTTGGAGCAGACGAGTCTTAGAGTGGAGACCGCGGATCGGCAAACGCAGCGTAGGGCGCCCTCCAGCCAGGTGGACCGATGACCTTAAGAAGGTGGCGGGCACCGACTGGATGCGGAAGGCGGAGGACAGGGAGCTTTGGCGCACCTTGGGAGAGGCCTATGTTCAGCAGTGGACAAAATGATTGGCTGTTGATGATGATGATGACTTTTGTTTCTCTTTACCATATTATGTCACAATAGATTTTTTATATTGCTATAAACTCAACTTTTCTAGTCACTGTATTCCATTCCATCTTAAATCGCATCAGTAACAGGCTGATGTCGTCAAAGATTGGATTCGGTTGCATCGAAAGCACCTTTTCACTTTTGCCTTGGAATATAATTGTCATAATCAAATCACACCGACCTGTACAGCATGTTCAACATATTGATGATCTCCATGGGCGTACTGTTAGCAGATATAGTGGTGAAGCCGACGATATCGCTGAAGTATATGGTGACGGCGTCAAAAGCCTCCGCCGGTACTGTCCTCTGAGCTCGCAGACTCCTCAGCACCGGCATCGGCAACATCCTAGACAGCAACATGTCACTCTTCTGTTTCTCTGCCATCAGCTGCTGTGTACTCAGCTCTATGGATTCTGTGAATATCTGAAAATTGTTTATCTGCACTAAATTTTTATGATTTGATTTTTTTTTAATTCTTATACATTTGGTACCGTTTAAGCAGTACCGTTTGGTATCCGACTTGAGTTTAAAATAAATAAGAAAGAAATTTGAATAAGTTTATGTCACTGAACAAATCAGGCAGTTACTTATGCTACCGTTAAACAGTTCCCAAAGTTGGTGGCGAATTTTCAATGTAAGGAATGGTTTATTCATACAGCATCAAATTCATTAGGCGGTAGTGACCATCAGATAACTCATTTGCCAATAAGTCTATCTACTATTATAAGCAATAAAAAAAGGCATTAGCTAAGTTATATTCCCCCTTATTCGTCCTATTCAGTCTTGGCGCCTGATATATCTCTCTCTTGTGTCGGGTTTGCCATTCCATCGAATTATCAGCTGTGTTCGCGCAAAAACTGAGCACTAAAATATCTCCTGTTGGCTATTCTCCGTTTAAATGGATAAAACATTGGAAAAAAGAAATATATAAAATAATTATTTAAAATACAATGCCACCGATATTTAACTGTCAGTAGCCTGATATTTCGGACCACTTTATGTGCTCACCTGTATAGTGGTGAGGGTGTGCTGCAGCAACACAACCAGCACGGGTGCCGCGAACAGCACTATCGCGAGTACACTCACGCCCAATACTAGAGTACGTCGCGAGTTCCATATTTCTGTTGCCGCTGATTGCCTGGAAATGTTACCATAATACTGGTAAGTTACATTTCTAGCGCAAGATCACGATCTGTCTCAGTTTACACATCGCTTAGCAATCAGTATATGAGTATACTCGTATACCTCTGAGGTGAGTGACATTTTAAAATAAACATGTAAAATTTTACCATTGAAGATATACTTTTTTCCCCTTCTAAGAGTATCGAAACATCTACTATTCAGGTAAAAAATTATAAAAAAGATGTAATATACAGTTCTCAGAGGTTCCACAAATAAAAAAATGATAGTTTCATAATGTCTGCCCATAGCTTCGTTCACTTGAGGGGCACTTAGGGGGTTTTGAGGGGTGTTAGATACCTTACCTCCTTTTCTGTACCCCCAGACCCCAGAAGATCCGTTGAGTAGCTAACGCGTGAAAGTCTTACAAATAAACCTTTACACTCACTTTTACATTTATAATAATATGTAGAAAACGAAGTCATATGGGAAATTGTAAGACCGCGTGCATTCCAAGCGAATGATGTCAATCATAGTACATTTAAAAGAGCAATGAAAAACTTTTCTATGAAGTAATTCAGTGAGAATTACTTATAAGCAGTCTAGAGTATTTACAATCCTATGTCTCGGTAAGTACTCGTACCGTTGGTTATACGCCAGAAGTCGACCAAGGCTTGTCGGATTGTCATCCTATCGGATTATGAGAGTGAAGGAATAGAGCTCTCTTTTACCAAGCACACATGTATTTGAACTTACACTTATGCACTATAAATAGCTTAAAATTTACTTTAGTTGTTTACACGTTTCAATGTTAGGACAAATTATGGCCTTAAAACAAGAACCTTTGAAGGAGCACAGCTTTTTAATAAAATACCATATGGAATTAGGAACGCATGATTTTATAACTATATTTTTAAAACATTTAAAAGTAAACTAGATCAGCTACACATACATGACAAATGCAAATAAACATTTATATACAAATAAATGCTAGAAGGACAACAAATTCCATTTACATTTTGTATTATCTGACATATAATGTAATTTTTAATTCTTGCATTGTTCTCTTATAAGTTACTTGTTACATCTTTATCAGCATGATATTTAAAAAAAAAACATTGTTACGAGGCTAAGATAAATTAAACATGCCATATTTAGGTTAAAAGTGATAATGGTGTTATTGCAAATTTAGAAATATATCATTAACGAAAAACAAAACAATCCACTATTAATGCTATAATCAGTTAGAAATTTATTTTAATACGCAAAGTAATTAACTTCACACGAGTATATCCGTAGTTTAGGAATGTTATCATGTCGTAATAAAATAAATATGGTTGTACAATAACGTCAGCAACGCTTTACACAAAGTAAAAGCTGTTGTTTCATAAATCGTAATTATGAATTTAATAAACGACAAAACCTGTTTATTAACTTTTGGTAACAAATTGCTTTAGTTATCTAGGGCTTCGTGCAAGCTCGGCTAGTTAGGTACCACCCACTCATGCCATATTCTTTCATGCAGCAATATTTAGCATTGTTGTGTTTCAGTCTAAAAAGTGAAAAGGGCCAGAGTTACAAGGTGTATCAAGGGACATAACATCTTAGTTCCCAAGGCTGACGACGTATTTTTGAAATGAATATACGCCGTATTGCCGTAATATTAAGCCATACGACTTAGCCAAAAATGGAAAAGATAACGCTCGAAAAACTATTTTAGAAAAAGTATACCTGTATTTACTTCATAAAAAAACCAAAATTTAAAAATATACCTAATTTATAGCAAACGAATATTAACAATATAGATATAAAAATAAATCTGTTTACGATGGTCATATATATCGCACAAGTTACATAGAAACGAACAGACGACGCGATAACCTCGTTTTTGAAAGTCAGATAAAATTTAAGCCTTATGACTCTCGTTTGAAAAGAATTTGTCGAGTCTGGATTGAAATAAAAGCTTATTCGTTAATTCACGACCACGACCATAATATTTTTTATTAAAATATTCCAAATAGCTGACGCAGAGACAATCCGATATTTTTCACCGTCGTATTTTCCGATTTAAAATATCCAAGTTTAAAAAATGTTTCTGTATCCAACTTCATTAAGATGTATAAGCAATTATTTTCATTGCATCTTTTCCTACGTAGAACTTGTATCATTTACGGAATTAAATATAATTTCTCCATTATGTACATACGTGTTATGGCCGCGATTACGTTTGAATGCATCTAAATATATTTTATGAAATTTAATATTCATATTTAGTTTAAAATCATTTTATTGTAATATTTGCTAATTTATAAGCATACTCTTGGCTTTAAGGTCCATTTCAGGTAATAACGCTAGTTTGCTAATGAAAACATAGATACGAGTGTGGTGTCTAGAAGCAATTTTCTCCGCAACTATATATGCAAATAAATGCTCTAGCATTCATGTCCTGAACACGTCCTCAAGACAAATGGATTCAATAAAGGAGGAATGGACTTACCGATATAATATATGAATACATAAGTATTTCATAATTGTCATACTAATATCGTGCTTATATACAACCATCAATATCAACTTTTATTATGTTGCTAGCTTACAAGACCGCACATCATGCTATTAATATATTATAATATAGATTTTCGATTTTCTTCTATTTTTTTATTTACCGACCGATATTAGTACATTGACAAGCTATTAACCATTTTTGACCACGTGACTAATTTTCTCCATATACAAAAGCGAAAAATATTTCATTCATAAATCTTACTGTTTTGACAAAGTTTTCCACCAAAGTTGGGAAATAAGATGTTATGTCCCTTGTGCCTGCAGTTACCACTTACCTTCAAACCAGACACAACAATACTAAGTATTGCTATTTGGTGGTAGAATATCCGATAAGTAGATGGTACCTTGACGAGCTTGCTCAAAGCCTCACCCCCAAGTAAAAATTTGTTGCCTATTTGCCAAAAAATACACTTATACATTTTTTCATCTTGTTAACATCTGGTCATCTTGTATCAGCTTTTGCTTGAAATGAACATAGAGCTCGTATGTTAATACACCGACATTAGTGTTCAATACAGATGTTACGTCCAATATATAATCTTCTACATAAATATTTTTTAAATAAAAATAAAATAGGCTTCTAAGATTTTTCTGAATGTATAAAAACTTAATATCCAATACTGATCACATCGATACTTAATGAAGATTTAAGTTTGAAACTACATTGAACCCATTTCAAAAACAATCATGAACATTGGTTCATAAATAAAAAAGTAATACCCAAACAACCATAAATTAAGTCGGTTAAAAACTTTTAGAAAAGTCAGCCAAAAAATCAATAAGCTGGGCGAATTTCAAACACACGCGCTACTTGTACACATATATATCGATTCGCTTACCGAACTATAATCCACAAGTTGCTTTGAATTTCTCTCAAATGTTCTAGAAAGTTGTAGGTTTTCTCTGTAAAGTTGTATGACGTGTAGTGCCACGTACCTTCAGCTACATTTGTTTCATTCCAAACTAGCAACGTTGATGTTTTGTAACTGAAAATATAAGATATATAGTTTAAAAATATGATAGGACTTATTAAAGTGCACAAGTGTGAAGACAAACACAAGTGTAGAGTTTCTAAAAGAGTTCAAGTGCAACAACTTTCGTAATTTTCGAGGTGCAGGAGTATAAATTCTACAAATTTCCAGAATCTAGGGAGCTACTCCAAAGTAAAATCTAACATTTAAAATGTTCGCAGAACCACAGGATCTGCGGCCTCATAAGATCTACTAAAACAAAGAGACAATCAGACAGAAAGATACATAAAACTCTGTACATATTCTCAACCCTAAATTAAATATTTAATTGCAACTACTGAACAACGCTCATATTAGGTACTGTAAAAAATAATGTTTTCATCGTATTCTTTTGGGCCTTATAGATCACGTCGCTATAAAAACTCCGTATCTTAGTTTCGTTTCAACTTTTACGACATCGCATTATTTTGTGCATTTATAGCGGTACCATATAAATACTTACAATACTAAAATCTCCTCAAGATCAGTAGTATTGATCTTCTCGACTTCCATGTATTGCACAGTCGATTGCAGATGTTCCAGCGCTACGGCCAGATGGTTCTGCGCTTTTTGAATTCGTTCTAAATTTCCAGGTGACGAAAACGTAACCATAGTAAAAGCAATAGATAATTCATCCATTGTTTGGACGAGTTCGTAAGTCGCTGACAACTGCCTGAAATAGAAAGCATAAATAATTTTATTTTTAAACAATTTAAAACTATATCTGTTTGCGTTTAGTCGCTTTGTTCGCTTACTTCTTTGAAAGTAGGTGATGGATATTCTCCATAAACAAGACTATTTTCTCCGGAAGTTTTTATTTTATAATACTGAAGATTTTAGTTTAGTAAATTTAATAATGCAAGACGAGTTTTAATGTTTTGTTATAATAAGAAATATATCAAATTAAATATCCATTGAATAGTAGGCTTAAAAAGTCTGCTATAGCATATAGTTTAGCTTATTACACTTAAAATAATTGTAACGTATATATTTTTCACACAGTATTTTTTCATATCGAAATAAATAACATGCTAACTTATGCATTTTTTATAAACAAAAAGACTGTTACCATTTAAAAATTTTGTCCAATCCTTTAAAGATATTACTAAATATTTAAACTGATTTCAAAGAGTGAATTTATTTAAGAGTTTGTAATTACCACAGTACAAGCGGATAGATCACTTGGATCCATCGTTATTGTACTATATTTGTTAATTCAGATATGAACATAAAATCAAAATATATCAGTTTATATATCTAACACAAAAATCAACAAATACTTTATTCAAATAATTTTAAAATTAAAAGTTAATTCAATCGGAATTTTATAACTAATCTTATATTACAGAATATACGTATAACATAAATTTACATATGCATTGAAATAACTGCAAAGGATTTACTAATAAGCCACAAGCGCAGCTCCGTACGCAATTCAATAATAACTCCTAAGTATTTTTATATTTGGTATACAACAAAATAAATATAATAATTCATTTCCCATAAGCTGAGCAACTAAATCAAGACCGTAAGCAGTTGTTGTTGTTGACGTCGGCTCTGCTACAGACACAATATCTTAGACTGCAATAACAAGAATTGGATATATCATGTGGACTAGAACAATATCAAATTTATCATATAAAAAAGTTTATCCGATTTCCTATCTAAGTTCATCCAAGCTAGAGCTGTAAGGCTTTCGAGCTTACTTAGTATTACAGGCAAAAGGAACATAACATCTTTATTCTCAAAGTTTATTGCGTATTGCAATGTAAGGAATGGTTAATATTTCTTAGTGCCAATGTTTATGAGCAATCGTGGCCACGTACCGTTAGTCGGGCAAATTGCAAGTCTGCCCACCTTATAGGTATTAGCTCATTTCCCACTGATGCAAATAAGTAACTACTAAAAGGTAATTTAAGTACATTGCCGTAGTTTAAGCTTAACATACTTTTTCTAACACTGTCACATGAGATATGTTCTCTGATAACTAAGGATTGACTGGAAAAATATAATGCCAAGATTATTGGGCAAATAAATAAATAAAAAGAAGACAGATAGTAGATTATTAGTTTGATTATTAGAGTATTCAGTCAATCTGCAATAAACAATTATTTTTTAAGAATATTAATGTATTATAGCATCGGGAGAGCATAAAAAATTGGTTCAATAAATTCAATCAAATTCATTGTTTGTAGTGTATGGCCGATTAAACCCCAACCGCTGTACGCCAACGTACACTTTATAACGCTGTCTGCGTAGATTTCACACTTAAATTGCAGAGGCGTAGCAGCAACTTTAATAATTCCAACAAACGAAATGGCTTATATATTAGAGGAATTAAATCATATTTATGATATAAATGTCAACCTCGTATAAATAAATCTTGTAAAATGGTCACTAACGACAAAATGGAGAAATCGTTGTTTTAATGTTTATACTGTATAAAACATTTATTTGTGTGACCAATGATACAAAAGTAACTCATAAATTTACGATTTAAGAATAAAAAAATAAACCTTCTATACCCAAAACGCTTTATTCGTTATCAATGACTGTTACTTTGAGTCGGTAATTCAGTAACGGCCTGTGAATGTCCCACTGCTGGGCTAAGGCCTCCTCTCCCTTTTTTGAAGAGAAGGTAGTTCTGGTAGGAGCCGAGATGGCCCAGTGGTAAGAACGCGTGAATCTTAACCGATGATCGTTGGTTCAAGCCTGGGCAAGCACCACTGAATTTTAATTTGCTTAATTTATATATAATTCATTTCGTGCTTGACGGTAAAGGAAAACATCGTGAGGCATCCTGCATGTGTCTAATTTCACTGAAATTCTGCCAATAATACGGGCTGGTGGAATACACCACCAACCCACATTGGAGCAGTGAAAAAAAATAGTCACTAATTGACACTGACAATTTTGTTACTAAGAATTTCATTGTCAAGTCAAATGTCCATATATTTTCAAATAAGCTTGTAAAATTTAACTCTTATGTTGAACTATTTAAGGTGTTCGTTCTTGGCTCATAACAACTGATCTCTATTTTATTTGTCCTTATTTTGATATTATATATGTAGTTTCTAGTAGTATATTATATATGTAGTTTCTAGTAGTAGTAGCATTTTGTATTTCTAAATAGTGTTAAATTTATTTTTATTTTATTTTTCTTTTCTTTCATTATTATTTTAGATGCTTAGTGTCATTTTTGCATGTCATGGTTACCTATAAGTATGGCAATTTTTACCCTTAGACCTATTAGTTTGTAAACTTTGTAATTATTACTGTACGTTGGTGATCCTACTAAAATAAATAAATAAATACAATTTCCTGGATAAATTAAACAAAAAATTCTTAATCTGGTCGTAGTATATAAATGAATTATAATTCCAGTACATGTCTTAGTCGTTACGTCATTGTAAGAAGTGAGTAGCTGGTAAAAGAAAGACATAATGTCGGGAAAGCATCACTGAGTCTTCATATGCTTAAAATTCATGATGCTGTCATCCGTGAAAACATTACGAGGAAACATGCGTGTATCAGATAAAATCTACCACATGTTTCATTCACCAATACGTATGGGAATATCGTTGTGTAATAGGCTCCAGTCTTTTCCTCGAGGGGAGGGACGACCATTACCCAACAGACATTTATAAGAACCTTTAGAGACTGTTACTTTCCCTTTATAATACAAGGGTAACTATCCCAGTTGAGCAATTAAATTGAGCGTTTTTAGATCTTCTTACAGTACAAATGTCTATGGATGAAGGAGATTAACAACCATTAAATAAAAAATTAGTTTAACTACGTTCTTAGTAAAAATAAAGTTTGTTTTTAATTACCTCCATATCACTGAATTTGTTGTCCTTGCATATTTCACGAGATAAACGAGCAACACGGCATTTATTTGTTGATATATTGATATCCTCTTGAACAGGTCCTCCTTCTTCAGATTTCTGGAATATTTTTTGGAAAAAAATATAACTAAATTTTTGTAAATTCGTCATTGACGTATAATTTTAAGATTTTAAGGTATATGCTAATTGCTATCAAGTATTTGTGATGTATTAGAAGTGACATTCCTCTGGACGTAATGAAAAAAATTCTCAAGGTCGCTTCAATATGAGTTTAACGTGTTTATATGCAACGTTTCCGACACAAGCTTCTGTTACGTAATCGCGATTATTGTTTTTTACATTATACAGTGATCATGCTTTTAGTATTTAAACATTAAGAAACATACTGGCCGTCAGAATACAGAATAGAACTGAACCGAAACCAAAAACAAGAATTTAAAAAAAGTGAAATATTACAGATACTTACGATATGCTCAGAATATCCTCTCTAAAATGGCTGCATGAAATTTCAATGGGCATATTGAATAAATACGTTAGTTATAAGAGTTGAGTTTATTTGAGCCTTTTAAACAAAGAATGCCTCTGTCCAAAAATACGAAGCATTAGTTGAAGGCTTCGTTAAAATAATTATTCATGGCATATATATTATCCTATTCACAAATCGTGGTTTAGTAGTTTATACGTAACTAGCGAAGGAACAAACAAACAAAAGTTGAGTTATTTTATATGTCAAATAACGTATATTGAACAGACGGAAAAAATATTTTTTGTGAAACGCATTTGGTTTTTTTAGTTTGATTCGTCTCAATTAAACGTAAAATATATTCTAATTACTTTAACATAAGTAACATTTTTTCTATGTTTTCCTTGATTTTTTCACATACTCGTAATTATATTAAGTATTTTAATTAAATTCCAATTATGTAAAATTATTCAATAATAGTAAAACTATTAATTGTATCATAGCTTATCTCTTGTACATTGTGAAATGTAATATTTCACAATGTACAAGTTTGTATGAACTGTAAAGTAATAAATATCTTCATTAAAAATTTTAACTATCAGCTAAACCCAGGTGTATAAAAAAATGGTTTATTTTGTTAAAATTTAAATAAATTGTAATTAATCATATTGAAGCTGACTCATATACAGTTATCTATATACTAAAATCAACTCTATTATATAGAAGCTAGAGCATAATTTACAATAAAAACAAATAAATACAAACGTATATCTCTGGATATTAATTGGACCACGCTGTGCAAAAATATTCCAACCCCCATTTATAAAAGTTATAAAAATTGAAAAGAGAAAACCATTTCTAGCGTGGTTTTTAAAATAATTATGTAAAATAATGTTATGCATATTCTTATTTAAAAAATATAATTATCATAACGTTGGCTTTCTCGTTTAAATCGTAGTAACTTCTATTTGTGCTTCATTTGTTTTTCATTAATTTCATTTGCGTTGTGTACATTTGAACACAACACGGTCCAATTAAATTTTATAAAGTTATCTCTTCTAATAAACATAAAATAATAATTAATCACTTCATCGTTTTGCACTAGCTACTTCTAAAGGTGACTTCCAACGGTGCGTATTATAAGGACGAACGCCGACCAGCACGTACCGACGTACCGTGGGAAAAGAATCGCAGGAAAATCCGTAGCGGTGCCTCGGATCCGCAATGAGTCGGTAACTTCAAAGTTGCGGTGCGAGAGCCGTAGCGGCAGGATACGTTCTCTTTTCATTTTGCATTATGGAATGACACAATGTCTTCGAATCTCAAGACTGACACGCACCGTTGGAAGAGCCTCGGTGCGGTGCGAGGCTGTCCGTGTTCATCGCCCATGCGTGAGTAAACCGCAGAATCACGCACTGTGGGAAGCCGGCGCATTAAGTTTTTAAGTTGTAAAATGAGTATATTCAAGCCCAAACTTAAAATTATAAATTTCTACAGTTGATTAAAAATATAAACGAAATGCATTTAATTGTTTTTACTCGTTAACAATTTATTTAAATGTACGTAAGGCAGGTTTTATTAATACATTATGTTATATCGTGATTTTAAAATAATTATTATTGACCTTGATTCGGCAAGGCTTCAAAAATTTGATTATTTGGTTTGTATTTATTTCTTATTAAACAACTAGTACACTTAAGCGAATATGTTTTAAAAAACCAGAGTATATAGTATCCGTGAAGAAAATCTAGCCATCGCGATGTAGAAATTCGATGTTTCGAGTCAGAGCTATCTAGTGTAACTTATAGGAGTTATGTTGAAATACAGTGGCGCCGTGGGGCAGTTTTATTGAAGGCTTAATTTAATAAAATGTTTCATTTTACAGCAATGCGTGGATTACATTTTATTCTTTTTTTAATGAATATTGATGATTATCAATATTTATCTCGAGAATTATAAATGTCTACAGTAATACGTGTTTATTTAATTGTTTTGTTATGAATTTAAAATTAAAAACGAAAATAGAAAACTTATTAAATTTAATTCTTTCTTCATGGTAAGATTTCATACCAGTTTTTGATTGATTGTTTTTGACGTTTTTAAAACAATAATATAATAATAATAATAATAATATGCTTTACTGTGTCAAAATAGTTACATAACCAATACAAACACAAACATAAAAGAAAAAACAAAAACTATTTTGAACAAAAGGCGGTCTTATCGCTAAGAGCGATCTCTTCCAGACAACCTTTTGTTAAAGGACAAGAAATACATATATAAAGCGGTAAGGAGGTGTACTGATCATCTCAATTTTTATCTTTTATCTCTTAAATAAATATATATATTATTACTATTATTATTTTATATCTACAGATGTGCTGTCCGTTATTTTGTTTAATATTTTACGTTATTTTAATGTGCCTGCTCTTATTTCCAGGCAGAACATTTTATAAATTTTAGGATTTCGAATTGATGCCAATTTAGTGCTTACAATATTCGTTTTTCTTAATGTTATACGTAGGTGGACTGGCAAATGAGCCACCTAATGATAAGTGGTCACCACCGCCCATATCCCCATCCCCAACCACCAAACAGCAATACTTAGTGTTGTTGTGTTTTTGTCAAAAAGGTGAATGCAGGCACTAGGGACATTACGTCTTATTTCTCAAGATTAGTGGCGTTACGACAATGTAACGAATGGTTAATATTTCTTACAGCGTCAATGTATATGGGCTAGGGCCCACCTGACCGTCCGCCTTCGTGCTTAAAAAATAATTTTTAGCCTTGAAAATTCATTAATAGCTACAAAACCAACATAAAGAAAACAAAATCAGTCGACAAACACAGTTGAAAAAGATTACTAGATCGACTAAACTATTATGCGTTTAATCATATACATGTATAAATATTTATTCAAGAGGACTGAATAAAACGTTTAATTAGATTAGCCACAATATCCACGGTGGCTATTTGGCCGTCGACAGGTTGACTGGCCAACTGACGATATGTTATAGTGCAAAAGTGTGCGCACAAACACAGATGCACTATCGATTACAATTTCACTTCGTGCAAAAGTGTGTGCACAAACACAGATGCACTATCTATTACCTCACTCTCATAATTCAATGGGACAGCAAATCCGACACGACCGGAAAGAGTGCAAGCGTCGGACCAAATGCTTTATGTCCTTTACATTACATACATGAGCACAAACATACATAAATAAACTACAAAAAACATAAGCTATTCCTTACACTGTCAAGGCATCCCCAACCAAAGACACAAAGTCGTCTCACTTTGTTACATAACTCATTTACCATTTAAAACGGAACTGAATACTAAAATATATTTATAGTCTTGATTTTTTTATATCGCCAATGCGCCACCACACTTGGGATCTGAGATATTATGCCCCGTGTGCCTGCAATAACACTCATTCACCCTTCAAAAAGCTTACTTATTATTGAAAAATATGCTGTCTAGCGAAAAAATATGAGTGAGCATTACCTACCCAGACTTGCAAGCCAGCCAAGCCAGTAGGAGCTTGCACCAGACCCTACTATCCAAGTAAACATTATGAGTCAGATAATAACAAAATCCGTGTAAAAAATTAAAACTAATTAAATATTAAACATTTCTGAATAACGCAGGCCAGATATTAGTTAGCTTGCATATAATATAGTCTAGAAAAACATTTTTACATGAACATTAGAAAGCACATCCCGATAGTTTTTCAAGCGTCAACAAGTATAACAAAACTTCGTTGAAACTACGTTGCATTTGCAATTCGGCTTAGTTTTGAATAATAGTCGAACTTCGGTTACCTTTAAATAGGAATGCAATTGTTAAACTGGTACTAAAACGGAATCGATTGGCTAACTTTCCAAATTAGTGGAAGCCGTTTCCACATCACAATCGTTTGATGTAAAATTATTCTTCTTACTTATAATATAAACAGCAGTGCTATTCCTGTGAGTACTTTCATACTCGACAATGAAATGTTGATAACCGACTTATACTGATATACTAATTTGATGCGTGTATTCTTGAAATGTTATAATTATTATGGTCAATGTCGCATATCCCTTTCTATTATTTTACAACCTTCTTCTGCGGTATGTTTCGAATTTGTTCTTACAGAATAGCTCAACAGACTCGCAAAAGTTAAAAGCAAAAGAACCGTATAAGTTCGGACGTCGAGACTGCTTTAACAGTATTGATTCTGTGTACGTTTGTATAAATTGAATCGGTATGGCTTGAAGTTACTATACTGCTTACAAATGTAAGTTTAGCTAAGTGTTCTGTTAAATGAATAAAAAGTTAAATGGAAGTAAATTTTCTCTAAGGAACATGTAATAGAGTTCCATTTTATATAAAACAATTGTTTCAATTATCTTGGTTATATAAAAAAAAATACTTTTTTCTGTTTAGTAATTTTCAGTACTAAATTGGAATTGGTAGTGTTTTATCCCGATCTCTGATCTTGCTGATTTCTCTTCTGATGTCAGATTGACATACAGATGATGAGAAAGAGAGTTGGTGACATCTCCTGCACAGTTAACTAACCCTTGAGCTTCGACAGGAGAAATCATACAAAAAATGTTCTTAGGAAGATACATGATGAAGATGATCTCGTGAACAATTACGGTGACGGCTATTCTCAATGATGATTAGCCAACTGCGCAGGATTATACAACACAATATTGAGCACAAATACAAGTACAAACTCAATTTCTTCACGCTCATACTCCGATCTGCCAATTCAAACATCACACTGCTACTGAGAATTTTCCAATAGAAAAACCATTTACTCTGTATTAACCCTACCTTGTGCTTGAACCCAGGCACAAGGTAGGGTTAATACAGAGACCTCGAGATTTGCAGTCTTAAGACAGTCAAAATTTTTAATCGTGGATCAAATATTCATCATCTCAGACAAGTCGTATTAAAACAATGGAAATGTACAAATCGACTCACTATAACGCTAGCTTGAGCGAGTTCGGGACGTGAAACGTAGACTCCTCGTCTAACCAGCGATCCGTTATTGAAAACGTCCTTTGTAGTACTGTCCTGAAACAAATAAAAATTATACAGACCAAGTAGTATTTCAAAAAAATAAAATGCAAAAAAAACCCAAATGCAAAAAAACACGAAACATTATTTGTTAATATATCAATTATAAAATTTCGAAACGTAATGAAAACCAACTTGAGACTGGCGGTTATCACGTGCATGATATGGGCGCCATCTTGAATTATTATGATAACGTCATAGCCTATGACAGGGGGTACTCTGACAAAGGTACGACTGACCCCTTATTCGTCATATAACCAAATATATACAACTACATACATACAACAACAAACTGATCCATAAAATCATCCTTCATTTTGTATTTAATTCTAGCAGTTTATAAGAGTAAAGAAATAAATTCCTTTGTTTTTAAATTAGCTGAGAAATAACACTAGAAAACAAGCTTATTGTTTAAACAACAGCATACACATGTTGTGATAATCTATGAAGAGAGAAATCCTGCAACTTTCACTTTGAACAAATTCTTTAAAATACGATGAAGATACATGACATATAAAAATCAAAACAACATAAGAAAGACAACATTAAATAAAAAAAAATATGTCAAGGTCATACGACTACGTCTTAAAATTATATTTCTTAATTAATAATTATTAAAAAGGGTTTGAATTTCGAATTACGAAAACAAAAATCCTATGGAATGTTATGATATTCGCAGTCAAAAATTTTTATCTTTAGGCATTTTTATAGATAAAAAAGAATTGAACGTTATTCCATTTTGTAAAAATACAAATATTTCTGTAGCTTTACTTAAATATAAAAATAGTCTGTAATTATTGTAACACGTATATATAAACTATAATAATTAAGAGATAAAATTATTAAAAAACTAAAAGTATAAAAAAACGATGAAAATCATTATTACATATATACAAATGTATAGATTTTTGTGGTGTTCTTACCTGTATCTGAATCTTCACAGACATTGGATCCATGCCTTTCGTTAATTTGCCTACATGTTTATTAACAGGCAACACTGACAATCTACGTTTCAGGAAATTATGGATCGTTTTACGACACCATATAGTTATATATTTGACTAACAGTTTCATATTTGACTAATTTATCAGTTCGACTTACTCTCATTTTACGGATTGTGTAAATTTAAACACATGTATTATTTATTCATTATATATTGACTCGATAGTATTAACATTGTCTAATTATTCTTGAATTGATTGTTAAAATGCCCTTTTGCCCAAAAGATAATGTAACATGATCAACTGTGGAATTCAATAAACACGATGTGGAATTGCAGTTCTATGCTACGTCATTCAGTTCCAATTTTAAGTGTCTAGAACGCCACGCCTGATGATACTGTAAACTAAGGCCAACAGTAAACACTTTTTGATTTATTGTCAAATTTATTACAATAAAATAAACAGCAACTGGTAAAAAGGACCTCGACATCCTTTAAAAATAGCTCAAACATTACTTTTCCTTTATAAATTTGAATACATATTAATGACAGATAAATAATATAATCGCTCCGTAGAAAATGTTATAGTCCAATATAAATAACTGCCATACGCATGGTGATTATAATGACGTAATGATACGACATCAGTACAAAATACACTCATAAACCACAAATGAACAAAGTTTTCCTGTATCCAAATTGGGGCACATAATACACGTGAATCGAATCGAGAGTTGAATACGAGTTCCGTATTTCAAGAGTGCCTGATTTGTGCTCACTTAACTTGTGATCAAGTAATAAGGAAAACTTTCTAAGGAAAGTTGTATATGGGAGCAACTTCGAGACGTAATTAGATAACAATATACAAACCCGCAGGCTCTAATTCATCTTTGATCTTTGAAATAGCCCTTAATATAATTATTATACGGGTGATTAATCTAATGTTGATATTTCTAGAGTGAATTTCAAACATGGACTTATCAGTTAAAAGCCTGTGAATGTCCCACTGCTGGGCTAAGGCCTCCTCTCCCTTTTGAGGAGAAGGTTTGGAGCTTATTTCACCACGCTGCTCCAATGCGGGTTGGTGGAATATACATATAGCAGACTTGCAGTGAAATTAGACACATGCAGGTTTCCTGACAATATTTTACTTCACTGTCAAGCACGAGATGAATTATAATCACAAATATATAAACATGAAAATTTTTGTGCTTGCCCGGGTTTGAACCCACGATCGGTTAATATTCACGCGTTCTTACCACTGGCACCTGGCAACGTGGACTTATACGTTTACTTTAGAAATTTTGAATAATTAATTTTGAATCATATATTATAAGAAAATCCCCCGTCATATCAGTCTATCTGAACACGATCAATTCAAAAACTACCAAACCCATTTTCATTCAAGGTTACCCAACACATGGAGTGATTCATGACGAAGGTTTAGATATATTATTTATTAAGGTTTTGGGTAAATTGACTGAAACATGAGGTTTTCTGAAGATATCGGAAAAAATATACCAACTGGGAGTTCTACTGGCGAGCGCCGCGTAAACCCATAGCGATAGTATGTATTAAGATATATTTTTTTTATGTTGACCCATATTCTTCCGTGCAAAACCAGGATGGGTAGTTCGAATCCAAGAAAAGTGTGCGATTGTAAATATCCCTGATTGCTCAGTGGATAAAACACGTGACCAACCCAACGTCACAGCACAAAGAAATCACCACTCATTTTTTTTTCAAAGTTTGTGTGATAACAATCAATTGAGTGTTTATTGATAAATTCTTATAAGTGATAAAATGTTGATAGCAAATTCAATCATTCAATCAATCAATTTTTCCCTTTAATGATAATTGTTAAACCTTGCCGAAGTTGGGGTAGGCCGCTAGTATTTAATAAGGTGTTACTTATCTACTGATTATATATATTTGTTTAAAAATTTAATTAGTTACTACCTTTTGTTTCTGTTTTTGTTCTTGTTCTTTATTTAAATATTTCTATTTTCTGTTTTTATTTTATTTTTGAGTTGTATATTATGTAATTGTGTTTGGGAATGGTGAGTTATCCTGTAATCGGTTGTGTGATTGTTAGTTTTAAGTTAAAGTGTGTTGAATGTGTGTTATGTACAACTGTTGGAGATCCAAATAAATAAATATCTAATGCGGGTACAATAAATCTTGCTATTGTTTGCGCAAATATCCTGCTATTGCAATTTCAATGGTTAGAACATAAAAATACTGATTATTATCAAAACACCTGCAGTATTTCACAACTCGCTCGCTTTCGTTCCATACGAAAACATTTACTCTTTCAAATATTTTTGATAAATACAAAATAATATTATTATATATATTGAAAGGAATATTATTTTATATATTGAAAGGAACGGTTTCTATCGAGGTTTTTGTATCTTTGCATTTCATTATGTCTTGTAACGTGACAATTTCTTGAAGATGTTTTTTTTTTAAACTGACTGGCAGACATCAAAGGATCCAAGCTCTTTATGTTTGACGGTAAAAAAAATGAATTGTATTTATATTTATTGTATAAGAAGAAGAGTAAAAAAACGTTTTTTTAGACATATCGTAATAATTAAATAATGTACTATAATGTACAGCCTAACCTGTATCATAAAATCCATAGATAATTGTCCTGTCCTGATTCGCTTAAAAGTATTTTAATTATAAAAAATAAAATAAAATAAAAACTGATAATTACGGTTCTAAGCATACAACCCCATGATATACAGAAAAATAGACAAATGAGTCACCGCTAGTAAAAGGATACTCTTAGAGCACCAAACAGTAATCATTAGCTTTCACACTCGACCTCATTCTCGAAGCAATTTTTCAAATTTCACAAAATATTTCGTATAAAGTATACGTATAATTTCACAAATTTTGAAATGTTCAATCATAAAAGGTAAATCCAAATCCAAATAAAACCAGTTTTTTATATTTGTTATGTAAAATGAATGCGCAGCAATTGTTAGTATATTAAGTGTAATGACTGCCTCGTTGTTCTAGTGGCTAGATGTAAGGCTGCAGTGGTCCTGGGTTCAAATCCCAGGTTGGGCCAATAAAAAGTTATTGAGTTTTTCTGTCGAAAATTCTCATTAGCAGCCCGGAGCCTGGAAGTTGGAAGTGAGTACACCCCCGTACCTCGGAAAGCACGTAAAACCGTTGGTCCTGCGCCTAAACTCTTTCCAGTCGTGTCGGATTGTTATCTCATCGAATTATGAGAATTAGGGAATATGTAGAGTGTACCTGTGTTTGCGCAAACACTTATGCACTATAATATCTTCTGCGCAGTCTCTCTCTCTATCTCTCTTAAGATTAGCTGCCGTGGCCGAAATCGGTCTGGAGGACTTTATTATGTGTAATACTACTCAATTAACGTTTGCAGTACCTAACAAAATATTACGCAAATCTATTTATTATCACTATTATTAATATAATCTATATAAAGTAAATAGTTAGTTATTACTTAGTTTTGCGAGTTTATTTTATAACACCATTCAAAATTGGATTTTTACTTAAGCCTAGTTATTTTTTTATTACAATACCAGATATCCAAGCGGCATAAAGTTTGTCTAACTTTACTTCTAAACTAGGGTAATAAAAAGAGGCTTAAATCTATAGCTATACCTTTCACTTAACGATCATTGCGTAATAAAACGAAGACCGCTAAGGCTTTGCGCAGGCCATTTGAGCCTAGACAATAGATAACTACCACAATACAATAATACTTAGTATTATTGTTTTTCACTAGAACAAGTAACTTAGTTTATAGCGCACAAGATAATGTCATTGAAGGTCGTTAAGTTATTAGCGCACTAGTGAAAACAAAGTAACTAGTAACTGCCTTTAATTGATATCCATCTACGAGAATGTTCGAAGTTTCTCTAATGCGGGTTAATGGATACACATGTTGCAGAATTCGGGATCCGGAATAAATTGGAGGTAAATGAAAACTTTCAGCTAATCCTCTAATAGGGTCTGTGGCATTATATGCGTTTTGTGACGTTGTGTAAAATTTTGAAATCCGGGCCTTTGGAAACTTCTAGACCAACGACACATTCAAATGATGATACGAATGTTTTGTATCATTAATTTAATATAATTTAGTTACTTGAATTGAATGTTCCACGATCGTTGCTTAGATTTCCTTGCAGATATTTTCACTTAAACTTTTATAGGATTAACTTTGGCAAACTTGCTCCATTTAATAGACTGATATATACATCCAATGAGTCAACGTCAAAGGGAGACGCTGATATTTTCTTTGAGGACAATATTAACTGATTTGTTGCATGTGTAAATATTAATATTTCCTTTCTGCTTAATTTAATTGTGTTAATTAAAAATATAATGTATTTGTTTACTAAATTACCTTGTTCATATTTTCTATTTTTATTTTAAATATTATTGTTATTAATAGACTGGCCGGATGGCATGGTTGCTAGATACTTGCCTTTCACGCCGAAGGTTGTGGGTTCGATTCCCACCCAGGGCAGACATTTGTGTACATGAACATGTCTGTTTGTTCTGAGACTGGGTGTAATTATCTATATAAGTATGCATTTACAAAAGAAAAGTAGTATACGTAGTATATCAGTTGTCTGGTTTCCATAGTACAAGCTCGGCTTACTTTGGAATCAAATGGCCGCGTGTGAATAATGTCCCAGGACATATTATTGTTATTAAATTTATTTCATAATTAGATACAGAATCTAGTGACACAGACAAACGTTGTTTTATTCACGCTAAACTATCGCTAATGGCTTATGATAATGAACTTTTTTCTTATAATATTTATAAGTGGTTTTACGTGTGTTTTGTATGTAATACATAATGTACGCATCAATTTAATATAGATTTCCAATAATAGCAGTTTTGCTGAGTGAAATAACTTATTCATTTCGTTGAATAGAACGTATATTTACAATTGTGTTAATACAAAGTATAATATAAGACTTATCCTTTATATAATCGCTTAGTATCCAACATATTGAAGACATTGTACTGGTGTAGGGCTTTGTGCAAGCTCGTCTGGATAGGTACCAACAACTCATCAGATATTCTACCGCAAAACAGCAGTACTTGGTATTGCTGTGTGAAAGGTGAGGGAGCCAGTGTAATTACAGGCACAAGGGACATAAAATCTTAGGTCTCAAGATTGGTGGCGCATTGGCAATGTAAGTGATGGTAAAGATTTCTTACAGTGCCAATGTCTAAGGGCGTTGGTGACCACTTACAATCAGGTGGCCCATATGCTCAAAATATATCAATAAAACCCTTCTATTGATAACCTGGTTGTACATCCTTCTGGTTGTATAAGCCTATAATTACAATATGAATTACTAATTGTCGATGATTCTTATTACATGTATTGTTAGTAGTGGTCCACGTAAAAACTTTGTTAAGCTATGGCGATTCTTTCCTTTCGATGATTACTTGCAACCGTGTGAAATAAATCCGATAGCAACCTGAAGCCATACTCCTACATTCCAATCTAAACGACTTTATATACTCACCTGACCTTACTAACGGCAATAACAACCCAGAGTCATATACCCTTACATATAATATAACATATATAAGTCAATAGACTGTGCCAAACTCAAAGGAAACTCATAACGCGAAAGTATGCGACATGACGCACCGATAAAGCTTCAGGGTGGGTGAAAAAAACAACCACGTAACCCGACGGTTAATTTTATATTGAATCCGGTAGAATTTTTAATAAGTCCTCATGGTGAGTCCGCTAAAAAATTAGACACGATTTCCCTAAAATTATATAAATGGTTCAACAAGTAATTCGTTGTAAATTGGACTATGATGTTTTCAAGAAATATCAATAAAACAGATCCAATAAATGTATATTGAAACTTCTATAATCCGCTTAAAATAAATGTATTGATTTTATTTTTTACAAAGCGCTATACTTTGTTTTCGGTTTCTCCTAAGCCGGATCGTAACTATAAAATCGCTAGCGAATAGTTGGACGTGAAGACTTAAACTACTCCTTGAAAATTCTTTTAAATCCGGGACAAACGAATCTACACTATTCTTACCTATGTATGTTCGAGATGGCCCAGTGGTTAGAACGAGTGAATCATAACCGATGATCGTGGGTTCAAACCCAGGCAAGGGCCAATGAATTTTCATGTGCTTATTTTTTGTTTATAAATCATCTCGTGCTTGATGGTGAAGGATAACACGAGGAACCTGTATGTGTCTAATTTCATAGAATTTCTGCCACATGTGTATTCCACCGAACCGCATTGGAGCAGTGTGGTGTAATAAGCTCCAAACCTTCTCAAAAAAGGAGGGGAGGCTATATCCTAGCAGTGGGACATTCACAGGCTGTTACTGTACTATATATGGTATATCGTCATGACCAAACTATACTTTGTATGGTCATGGAGATATAAAATCAATTCAATAGTTTACGCTGTATTTTTTTTCTAATAGATACAAAGACGGACGAAATTATGTGTAATTTTGATATATAACTCAAGATCCGAATTATTTTTATCTCATTAGAACACTAAATGTTTAAATTTTATCATAAAATAGTGCAGATTTTTTTTTTATTGCAATTATATGGACGAGATCGTTAAATGGTAAACATATTTTAGTATCGATTTGATTCTGCCAGTACGTAATAAAACGTGAGCTTCCCCTTAAATGGGATGCGGTAGAAATTTGAAGTATTTTCATATTCGCTAGGAATTGCGTCAGTTTATCGCAAACGCGTTCGATATGATTGGTCCTATTTATTACACTTGGTATGTTTAATAATAAATAATTATTCAATGTCGGGTATGTTTGGGTTTTAATTTTTTTTTTTTATAAAATTGGCAGATGGATGGTGTAATGGACCACCTGATAGTAAATGGTCACCATCGCCCATGGACTTTGGACCGACTGAACCGTAAGAAATACTAACTATTCCTCATATCGTCAATGCGCCAACAATCTTGGAAACAAAGACATTATGTCTAAAATATCAATATATTTTTAAATATATAATAAGAAACGGAACTCTTTATATTTATTACTTAACAACTAGGATTCCTGCGATAACTAAAATAATAAATAACTTAAATACATCTCCTTACGGCAAATATGTAGTTGTATATTATATAATGCCTTTACCCAAAGCAGAATACACTAAAGTTACGTAGCAAAGTTTAACAACTATGAACTAAAACACTGAAGAGCGCTTAACAAATCATTTATATATGAATGTAACAAATAAAATTTCGATGTTCAGCTACCAGAAAAAAACTGAGAACATTCCACATAAACATAAGAGCTTTAGACTCCATCGATACATCGAGGTGTGGAACAAGACTAAAGGGTCAACTCGTTCACTTTCAAAAAATATATATCTGGTAATTATTTCACATTGATGGTATTTTACTAGCCCCAAGTATTTCAGGAGTACAAAAGTTTAGGTATAAGTATAGCTTTTTCGAGAATGAATTCTATATAACAAAAATCATAATACATTTTAATCTAGTAATCATCGTAATTGTTTTAATCAATAAAAATACCTAATTCTGAGCAAAAGTACATAAATAAATACTAACAATGGGGAAGAGAATCTAATTTTATACAGACCATTAAAAAAGCTCTCGTATTTGAAATAACTAAAAGAACATCGCTCGGGGCATTAACCTTGCTGACGGTTGCTGTGTAGTATGTACCCACAATATTTGATACAAGTATACACGATGATGTCACACGAGAGAAAAGCGATTTCTCATACACACATTCACAAACCTCTAAAAAGTCACGTGACCCTGAGCAAAAATACACGGTTCTTTGAAAGAAAAAACATACGCGAGAATTGTAGCTTTTTAGTACCGACCTAACCGTCGGTGACAAATACCGAAGCCTCATTAGAAAATTTTCTTTGAGTTATCTAAAACTTAGAACAAAAACCTTACGTTTGAAGAAAAAATAAATTGACTCAACCCTCGCCGAGGGAAAGTTTTAATTGAAGCGATCGCCGACTACATTTTTTTTTTTTTACGGAAAGAGCTTAATATTAAATTTGTATTGGAAACCTGACGAAGAGGTTAATTATTCAGCAGAAAAAGCCTTAAGCATTTAATAACTATTGCTACTTGCTTAGGCTTCATTAATATTTTATGATTATTTACTTTCATTATATTCTATTTTTAAGTACAGCCTAGTCTCTAAGCAATTTATAGTTTCATGTCAAATGACAGCTCTTGACATTATTTTCAAATGACTATTAAAAAACTTGTCGAACTTTGTAAAGAAACGTTGTTTTGGTTTGAGCACAAAACAAGCAATACAAGCTTTCAAAAAAAAATTAAGTATAAAAAAAACTTCTTAAAACAAGCTTTTATTCAAATTTGCTAAAAATTATAAAATAAACTTTTCCTTTAAAACTTTTACTATCAACTAATAATGTCATCACACAATTTATATGATATAAAATCTTGTCGGGATTTAAGTACTCGTATTTACTTAGTTTGAAAATTTAATAAATTGATTTTATCAATCAGACCAAGTTATTTAATTTACTTTTTTTTCTACCAGGGAAAGCAATTAAATCAAATCAATAATGTTATTTACGGTTACAGAGAGAAAGTTCTCATACATAGGTGATATATAAACAGGGCTGAATTCTCACTGCAATTAGAACTCTATAGCAAAATCATAGAGCTCAAAATTGTATATATAACTGTCATCAGTAATTTGGCGTCACTTTGAGCAGAATTTTGTTAATTAAACTTTATGTTCTTCTATTAAAAGTAGTAATTTATATAAAGAAAACTTTTTATCATTAACTGACATTCGTCCGGAACTTTAGTTTTCATAAAATATTTTAGCATAATTTCGCAGATTAGTCAAGACTTCTGCGATGTAATGTTAACATTTGTTGACGCAATTGTTATTTTACATAATTATAGTACTTATTTTAAATACTATCATTAAACTAATTAGTAAAGTATCGAAATAATGGAAAAATTAAGCTAAAATAATGCCAAAATAAACCTTAATTTAAGGACTATGTGCCTAAATAAGAATTTAAGAGATTTAAGAACTTACTTTTTAATTTAGTAGTGTAATGTTAAAAAGAAATTTACGGCTATACGCTATTTTGATATGAGTACCTAAATATTATAAATATTTTATCTAGTGGTAGGTCTTTGTGTAAGCGCATCTGGTAGTTACCACCCACTTATATATTCTACTGTCAATCAGCCATACTTAATAATGTTGTGTTCCGGATCAAAGGGTGAGTGACCTACTTACTACACTGACTTACTACAGGCATACTACAAGAGACACAATGTTTTAGTTCCAAATCTTTGCAGCGTATTGGTGGTATAAAGAATGGTTAATATTTCTTAAAGCTGGTTATGATAAAGAGGTATGATTAATTATCTGTCGGTGGTGACCACTCACTATTAGACCATTTTTCTTTCGGCTTACCTAAATAAACATATATAGCATATCACTTTCTGACTATTGTGTTCTACGGTAAGTTTCATCTGTAAGAACAGATTAGTTCTACATGACGTTCATAAGCGCCCTTACTTAAAAACGTAGCTTAGCGTGTGATCAGTTAAACAATGCTGTCTTCAGTTTTCGAATTTCTATACAGAAAGAGAGAAATCAGTGTTTCACTAATCAGCCTAGCAACGTTTGTAAATAAGGCCGTTAGTGTTTTTGAGTGTTCAAATAATATTTGACAAGTTATTTTTGATCCAGTAACATTTAACAAGCACTATAAAGTTCCGCATATCACATTTTATTGATTATAAATAGCAGTCTCGTGCACTTAAAGAGTGCAAGGCCTTGTGAATGTCATTAAATAAATACTAGTGGGTGCTAGCAACGCTTAAACAGATTGGTCGATATATTTATGCTGCCTCACCACTTAGAGTCGTAGCTTGTTTACATGCTATCGGACCTCATAGATCAATTGGCAAGCTTGTAAGGCTAGTCCCTGAGGTCATTGATTTAAGCCTGCGCTTGAACTTACACTAGTCGTTTCGCTACTGGATTCTGATATTGATAAAATGGAAACTACACCAGTGTCTGCGCACACACTTATGTACTGTAATACGTATGTGTGACTATTTGCCGTTGAAAGTGGCCGTCGTGACCAAAATCGGTCAAGGTGTCGTATAACATGTCCATTGTCTATGCTGTCAAACGCATTTTTTTTTAATTAGCTTGTTACTTTTCGGAGTTAGCGCCTTTAAACATACATTATAAAAAGAATACACATAAGTTGCATAACACACTAAAATATAATAAACATCTTCCATTTAATTTAATTTATTTTATCTCTCCATAAAGCCGTAATCGAAAGCTTGCGAATGTATATAAACTTGTAAATTACATTGTACATAACAATTATTCTGAATAAATTAATCACACGTTGGTACTTAACCAATTTATTTGTTTATTTAAATAAATTTCGTTCACAAATTGATAAACATTTCTCGAAGGACACAATTATAACATTCTATTGTTGAGATGTGTAACTGTCATAATTTCTTGTTTACTATATTATTTTAATGTTTTCTTTAGTCTACTTAGTCTACATAACGAAATATACTTTATATTCGCAATACAAAGTAGACAGTATTCCCAAATCCATAAGGTAATTGAAAACATCCTAACATTTTTTAAAGTTTTACTGGTTTGACCTGGGATTCGAATCTAAGTCCTCATAATTGACTGTCTCATAAATAAACTACAACACCAATGACGTTATTGAGTATAATAGACTAATAGTTTTCTTTAATGGGTTCCAAGAATTCTTAACTAACGATCAATGTTCTATCTTTTTTTCTCATCATTACGGTTATATTTCAATTAAGGCAGCAATAAATTATAAAATTTTACGCTGCACCCGTTCGCATGAATAAAATTAAAAAATATATCCCGATCTATTTTTAGTCAATGAAATATAAACATTTGCCAAGCGATCTATTAGCCTGTACAATTTATTCATCGTACAACACGCCCCTCCTATTATATCAATCGTTTATTTAAATATCTTGTAATATTTCTAAAACTACTCGTTCGAATCGCAAAATATAAAAATCATTATTTATCTACGTTGTTTCAAATAATATGTTATTCATTTATAATAACAATAATATATTATACATTATTCTTTGTGTATTTGTATTTAATTAAAATGAAACTAAATATTTCGTTATTCTTTTTATAATTATAATTACTTTTTTTATTAATAAAAATATTTATTTTTATAACATAGAAATATTTACTGATTTATAAATAGACGCTGTAGCTAACTTTTCTATAGATATTTTGAAATGGGTCTGTATTGCTTTCGATTTTAAAGTTTACATTCCTTTGACAAAGATATACCGCATCTAAGATAAAAATATAAACTAATTATTAAATTTCATAGCCGCGAGCTACGAAATGTAGCTACATCGATTGAAGAGGATATTATTATGAGAACAAAGACAGAAACACCCGTTTGAAAATAGAGTAAACTAGAAAATGATTGAAAAAGCCCAAGATGAGTTAAGATTATAAAAAGTCGAATTCATACAAAGTTCCGTATCTCAATATTATTATAAATACTACTGCTACGACTACTGCTACTAATACGACTGCATCGTTGGTCTAGTGACTAGATGTAAGGCTGCAGATCCCAAGGTCAAGATTTCAAGCCCTAGGTGGGGCTAATAAAACTTATTTGATTTTTCTGTCAAAAAATTCTCAGTAGCAGAATATCAGAATACCCACTAAAAAACCAGCGGTACCCTTTCCGTCTTAACGAGGACACGGGGTCGCTTGAGCTTGCTACCGTGACGCTCACGCATCGTAAGACCTTACTTATTGTATGCATGGCAAAACTTGCGAATTAAGGTATCGTAGGTAATCGGTAATCGTAGGTGATGTAAATATGAGTGAGACGAAAACATGCCTTATCACAATAAATCGCATCATGCTTATTCGCAGTTTTGTATTTGTAGAGGTAGATGATGGATTTATGAAAAAGTTCCTAACTATATATAAAAAGATAGCGTTGCAACAATTGAACTCGGCTATATATACATACTACATATCTATCCTTTTGTAAATTTAATTATGTCTAATTGCTTTGTTTGCTGTAATTTTGCTAACTGTGAACTTGTCAACGACAAAATATCAACACACTCCCTGCATCGGTAGAGTCAGCAACAATATTTTAATTATTAGTATTAGCAGTTCATTTATTATGTTTTTTTTTTTTATTTTTACATTTTTTTTATTTTACCTTGGTTCGAATAGTGATTTTAATATAGTGATTGTAATTTTTTTGAATTACTTAAAACATTTACCCATAAAAAACTTATCTTCGTTGTTTAATCGTATCAATTTCACTGCATTAAAAAAAAAACAATATTAAAAACCACCTAAAATTTCGAAACGAAATGTCAATAACAGCGCAAACAACAATAGAAAGCCGTACTGTACTTTTAGGCGTCAGCGGCGAGGTGGGAAGGGGAGAGCGGGGTTTGATTCAAACTTACCAGCTTAACGACTTTTTACAACTCTAAGTGCAGTTATAAAAATATAATTACATTTATCAATAATTTTTAGAGTTCCTTTTGTGTGTAAGTATCCTACTGGTATAAGGCCTTCTCACCGTCTGACGTTTAAAGCTTATGCTTATAGACATGATATGAATGATAATTCAAAAAGTTTTCTTTCACCGCTAAGCACCCCATATGATGAGCCCGCAATATTCGCTTGTGATTCCCGTGTTCTAAACACTTCATCAAATTGGTTCCTTAAATTAATCTGAACAATATATAAAACACAAGTAATGGGATCACCATTAAACCCAACAGACAACAGCTTATGTATAATGCAATACTAAAGTGTCAATTTGTATAAATTAATCGTTAATTTCGAATTAAAGCAATACACTGCAAATTTGCATTCAATTTTACCAAAACTTTTATTGATAATTGGCCGCAGAAGTATAATTAACGCATATATTGTCAATTAGTCCTCGTTTCGCTATTTATATTTCGCTTTTATCATTCAAAATAGGCAATCAGACTGGCAAATAGGACACTTGATGGTAGGTAATAACCACCTATAAAGTATGTTACATTTAGCATAGGTTATCTAAATAGCCCATGAAGGATAGTGACCGAAAAAAAAACGGATTTTGGTTACATAGATTTAAGGTTGCAATGTTAATACACACGTTTCCTATCATTAAATATACCGTAACCGTACCGTAACAGCCTATGAATGTCCCACTGCTGGGCTAAAGGCCTGCTCTCCCTTTTTGAAGAGAAGGTTTGGAGCTTATTCCACCACGCTGCTCCAATGCGGGTTGGTGGAATACACATGTGGCAGAATTTCAGTGAAATTAGACACATGCAGGTTTCCTCACGATGTTTTCCTTCACCGTAAAGCACGAGATTAATTATAATCACAAATTAAGCACATGAAAATTTTTGTACTTGCCCGGGTTTGAACCCACGATTGGTTAAGATTCACGCGTTCTTACCACTGGGCCACCTGGCAACGTGGACTTATACGTTTACGTTAGTAATTTTGAAATAAATTATCATATATTATAAGAAAATCCCCCGTCATATCAGTCTGTCTGAACATGATAAAGTCAAAAACTACCAAACCCATTTTCATTCAAGGTTACGCAATAGACGGAGTGATTCATGACGAAGGTTTAGGTATATTATTTATTAAGGTTTTGGGTAAATTGCCTGAAACATGAGGATTTCTGAAGATATCGGAAAAAAATATACCAACTGGGAGTTCTACTGGCGAGCGCCGCGTAAACCCATAGTGATAGTATGTATTAAGATATATTTTTTTTATATTGACCCATATTCTTCCGTGCAAAACCAGGACGGGTAGTTCGAATCCAAGAATAATGTGCGATTGTAAATATCCCTTATCGCTCAGTGGATAAAACACGTGACCAACCCAACGTCACAGCACAAAGAAATCACCACTCTTTTTTTTTCAAAGTTTGTGTGATAACAATTAATTGAGTGTTTATTGATAAATTCTTATAAGTGATAAAATGTTGATAGCAAATTCAATGATTCAATCAATCAATTTTCCCTTTACTGATAATTGTTAAACCTTGCCGAAGTTGGGGTAGGCCGCTAGTATTTAATAAGGTATTACTTATCTACTTATTATATATATTTGTTTAAAAATTTAATTAGTTACTACTACCTTTTGTTTCTGTTTTTGTTCTTGTTCTTTATTTAAATATTTCTATTTTATGTTTTTATTTTATTTTTGAGTTGTATATTATGTAATTGTGTTTGGGAATGGTGTGTTCTCCTGTAATCGGTTGTGTGATTGTTAGTTTTAAGTTAATGTAAAAAGTGTGTTGAATGTGTGTTATTCTTATTAATCTTGCTATTGTTTGCGCAAATATCCTGATATTGCAATTTCAATGGTTAGAACATAATAATACTGATTACTATCAAAACACCTGCAGTATTTCACAACTCGCTCGCTTTCGTTCCATACGGAAACATTTACTCTTTCAAATATTTTTGAAAAATACACAATAATATTGTATTAGTTTTATATATTGAAAGGAACGGTTTCTACCGAGGTTTTTGTATCTTTGAATTTCATTATGTCTTGTAACGTGACAATTTCTTGAAGATGTTTTTTTAAGCTGACTGGCAGACATCAAAGGAACCAAGCTCTTTTATGTTTGACGGTAAAAAAAATTGAATTGTATTTTTATTTATTGTATAAGAAGAAGAATAAAAAAACGTTTTATTTTAGACATATCGACTATAATGTACAGCCTAAGCTGTATAATGAAATCCATAGATAATTGTCCTGTCCTGATTCGCTTAAAAGTATTTTAATTATAAAAAACAAAATAAAACAAAAACTGATAATTACGGTTCTAATAATACAGCCCCATGATATACAGACAAATAGACAAATGAGTCACCGCTAGTAAAAGGATACTCTGAGGGCACCAAACAGTAATCATTAGCTTTCACACTTGACCTCATTCTCGAAGCAATTTTTCAAATTTCACAAAATATTTGAAATGTTCAATCATAAAATGTAAATCCAAATAAAGTCAGTGTTTTATATTTGTTATGTAAAATGAATGCCCCCGCAATTGTTAGTATATTAAGTGTAATGACTGCCTCGTTGTTCTAGCGGCTAGATAGTAAGGCTGCAGACACAGTGGTCCTGGGTTCAAATCCCAGGTTGGGCCAATTAAAAGTTATTGAGTTTTTCTGTCGAATATTAGCAGCCCGGAGTCTGGAAGTTGGAAGTGAGTACACTCCCGTACCTTCCGAGGTACGGGAGTGTACTCACCATATAGTGCACAAGTATGTGTGCAAACACAGGTGCACTCTATATAATCCCTAACTCTCATAATTCGATGAGATAGCAATCCGATACGACTGGAAAGAGTTTAGGCGCAGGACCAACGGTTTTACGTGGTTTCCGAACCACGTAAAACCGTATATAGAGTGCACCTGTGTTTGCACACATACTTGTGCACTATAATATCTCCTGCGTAGTTGGCTAATCTCTCTTAAGATTGGTCGCCGTGGCCGAAATCGGTCTGGAGGATCTTTATTAAGTGTAATACTACTCAATTAAAGTTTGCAGTGCCTAACAAAATATTACGCAAAGCTATTTATTATCACTATTATTAATATAATCTATATAAAGTAAATAGTTAGTTATTACTTAGTTTTGCGAGTTTATTTTATAACACCATTCAAAATTGGATTTTTACTTAAGCCTAGTTATTATTTTTAATACAATACCAGATATCCAAGTGGCATAAATTTTGTCTAACTTTACTTCTAAAGCACATGAAAATTTTTGTACTTGCCCGGGTTTGAACCCACGATTGGTTAAGATTCACGCGTTCTTACCACTGGGCCACCTGGCAACGTGGACTTATACGTTTACGTTAGTAATTTTGAAATAAATTATCATATATTATAAGAAAATCCCCCGTCATATCAGTCTGTCTGAACATGATAAAGTCAAAAACTACCAAACCCATTTTCATTCAAGGTTACGCAATAGACGGAGTGATTCATGACGAAGGTTTAGGTATATTATTTATTAAGGTTTTGGGTAAATTGCCTGAAACATGAGGATTTCTGAAGATATCGGAAAAAAATATACCAACTGGGAGTTCTACTGGCGAGCGCCGCGTAAACCCATAGTGATAGTATGTATTAAGATATATTTTTTTTATATTGACCCATATTCTTCCGTGCAAAACCAGGACGGGTAGTTCGAATCCAAGAATAATGTGCGATTGTAAATATCCCTTATCGCTCAGTGGATAAAACACGTGACCAACCCAACGTCACAGCACAAAGAAATCACCACTCTTTTTTTTTCAAAGTTTGTGTGATAACAATTAATTGAGTGTTTATTGATAAATTCTTATAAGTGATAAAATGTTGATAGCAAATTCAATGATTCAATCAATCAATTTTCCCTTTACTGATAATTGTTAAACCTTGCCGAAGTTGGGGTAGGCCGCTAGTATTTAATAAGGTATTACTTATCTACTTATTATATATATTTGTTTAAAAATTTAATTAGTTACTACTACCTTTTGTTTCTGTTTTTGTTCTTGTTCTTTATTTAAATATTTCTATTTTATGTTTTTATTTTATTTTTGAGTTGTATATTATGTAATTGTGTTTGGGAATGGTGTGTTCTCCTGTAATCGGTTGTGTGATTGTTAGTTTTAAGTTAATGTAAAAAGTGTGTTGAATGTGTGTTATTCTTATTAATCTTGCTATTGTTTGCGCAAATATCCTGATATTGCAATTTCAATGGTTAGAACATAATAATACTGATTACTATCAAAACACCTGCAGTATTTCACAACTCGCTCGCTTTCGTTCCATACGGAAACATTTACTCTTTCAAATATTTTTGAAAAATACACAATAATATTGTATTAGTTTTATATATTGAAAGGAACGGTTTCTACCGAGGTTTTTGTATCTTTGAATTTCATTATGTCTTGTAACGTGACAATTTCTTGAAGATGTTTTTTTAAGCTGACTGGCAGACATCAAAGGAACCAAGCTCTTTTATGTTTGACGGTAAAAAAAATTGAATTGTATTTTTATTTATTGTATAAGAAGAAGAATAAAAAAACGTTTTATTTTAGACATATCGACTATAATGTACAGCCTAAGCTGTATAATGAAATCCATAGATAATTGTCCTGTCCTGATTCGCTTAAAAGTATTTTAATTATAAAAAACAAAATAAAACAAAAACTGATAATTACGGTTCTAATAATACAGCCCCATGATATACAGACAAATAGACAAATGAGTCACCGCTAGTAAAAGGATACTCTGAGGGCACCAAACAGTAATCATTAGCTTTCACACTTGACCTCATTCTCGAAGCAATTTTTCAAATTTCACAAAATATTTGAAATGTTCAATCATAAAATGTAAATCCAAATAAAGCCAGTGTTTTATATTTGTTATGTAAAATGAATGCCCCCGCAATTGTTAGTATATTAAGTGTAATGACTGCCTCGTTGTTCTAGCGGCTAGATAGTAAGGCTGCAGACACAGTGGTCCTGGGTTCAAATCCCAGGTTGGGCCAATTAAAAGTTATTGAGTTTTTCTGTCGAATATTAGCAGCCCGGAGTCTGGAAGTTGGAAGTGAGTACACTCCCGTACCTTCCGAGGTACGGGAGTGTACTCACCATATAGTGCACAAGTATGTGTGCAAACACAGGTGCACTCTATATAATCCCTAACTCTCATAATTCGATGAGATAGCAATCCGACACGACTGGAAAGAGTTTAGGCGCAGGACCAACGGTTTTACGTGGTTTCCGAACCACGTAAAACCGTATATAGAGTGCACCTGTGTTTGCACACATACTTGTGCACTATAATATCTCCTGCGTAGTTGGCTAATCTCTCTTAAGATTGGTCGCCGTGGCCGAAATCGGTCTGGAGGATCTTTATTAAGTGTAATACTACTCAATTAAAGTTTGCAGTGCCTAACAAAATATTACGCAAAGCTATTTATTATCACTATTATTAATATAATCTATATAAAGTAAATAGTTAGTTATTACTTAGTTTTGCGAGTTTATTTTATAACACCATTCAAAATTGGATTTTTACTTAAGCCTAGTTATTATTTTTAATACAATACCAGATATCCAAGTGGCATAAATTTTGTCTAACTTTACTTCTAAACTAGGGTAATAAAAAGAGGCTTAAATCTATAGCTATACCTTTCACTTAACGATCATTGCGTAATAAAACGAGGACCGCTAAGGCTTTGTGCAGGCCATTTGAGCCTAGACAATAGATAACTACCACAATACAATAATACTTAGTATTATTGTTTTTCAGTAGAACACGTAACATAGTTTATAGCGCACAAGATAATGTCATTGAAGGTCGTTAAGTTATTAGCGCACTAGTAAAAACTAAGTAACAAGTAACTGCCTGTAATTGATATCGATCTACGAGAATGTTCGAAGTTTCACTAATGTTTGTTAATGGATATACATGTTGAAGAATTCGGGATCCGGAATAAATTGGAGGTAAATGAAAAGCTTTCAACTAATTCTCTAGTAGGGTCTGTGGCCGTATATGCTTTTGTGACGTTGTGTAAAATTTTGAATCCGGGTATTTGGAAAGTTCTAGACCAATGAGACATTCAAGTAATGATACGAATGCTTTTTATCATTAATTTAATATAATTTAGTTACTTGAAATCAATGTTCCACGATCGTTACTTAGATTTCCTTGCAGATATTTTCACGTACACTTTTATAGGATTAACTTTAGTAGACTTGCTCCATTAAATAGACTGATATATACATACAATGAATCAACGTCAAAGAGAGACGCTGATATTTTTTTGAGGACAAGTATTAACTGACTTTGTTGCATGTGTAAAGATTAATATTTCCCTTCTGCTTAATTTAATTGTGTTAATTAAAAACATAATGTATTTGTTTACTAAATTACCTTGTTCAGATTTTTTATTTTTATGTTAAATATTATTGTTATTGACTGGCCGGTTGGCATGGTTGCTAGATACTTGCCTTTCACGCCGAAGGTTGTGGGTTCGATTCCCACCCAGGGCAGACATTTGTGTACATGAACATGTCTGTTTGTTCTGAGACTGGGTGTAATTATCTATATAAGTATGCATTTACAAAAGAAAAGTAGTATACGTAGTATATCAGTTGTCTGGTTTCCATAGTACAAGCTCGGCTTACTTTGGAATCAGATGGCCGTGTGTGAATAATGTCCCAGGATATATTATTGTTACTAAATTTATTTCATAATTAGATACAGAATCTAGTGACACAGACAAACCGTGTTTTATTCACGGTAAACTATCGCTAATGGCTTATCATAATGAACTTTTTTCTTATAATAATTATAAGTGGTTTTACGTGTGCTTTGTATGTAATACATAATGTACGCATCAATTTAATGTATATTTCCAATAATAGCAGATTTGCTGAGTGAAATAACTTATTCATTTCGTTGAATAGAACGTTTATTTACAATTGTGTTAATACAAAGTATAATAAAGGACTTAGCCTTTATATAATCGCTTAGTATCCAACGTATTGAAGATATTGTACTGGTGGTAGGGCTTTGTGCAAGCTCGTCTGGGTAGGTACCAACCACTCATCAGACATTCTACCGCAAAACAGCAGTACTTGGTATTGCTGTGTTCCAGTTTGAAGGTGAGTGAGCCAGTGTAATTACAGGCACAAGGGACATAAAATCTTAGGTCCCAAGGTTGGTGGCGCATAAGCAATGTAAGTGATGGTAAACATTTCTTACAGTGCCAATGTCTAAGGGCGATGGTGACCACTTACCATCAGGTGGCCCATATGCTCCCAAAAAAAAAAAAGCTTTGTTAAGTTATGGCGATTCTTTCTTTTCGATTATTACTTGCAACCGTATGAAATAAATCCGATAGCAACCTGAAGCCATACTCCTATATTCCAGTCCAAACGACTTTGTATACTCACCTGACCTTACTAACGGCAATAACAACCCAGAGTCATATACCCTTAAATATAATATAACATATATTAGTCAATAGACTGGGCCCAACTCAACGGAAACTCATAACGCGAAAGTATGCGACATGACGCAACGATAAAGCTTCAGGGTGGGTGAAAAAAACAACCACGTAACCCGACGTTTAATTTTATATTGAATCCGGTAGAATTTTTAATAGGTCCTCATGGTGAGTCCGCTAAAAAATTAGACACGATTTCCCTAAAATTATATAAATGGTTCAACAAGTAATTCGTTGTAAATTGGACTATGATGTTTTCAAGAAAAATCAATAAAACAGATCTAAAAAATGTATATTGAAATTTCTATAATCCGCTTAAAATAAATTTATTGATTTTATTTTTTACAAAGTGCTATACTTTGTTTTCGGTTTCTCTTAAGCCGGATTGTAACTATAAAATCCCTAGCGAATAGTTGGACGTGAAGACTTAAACTAATCCTTAAAAATTCTTTTAAGTACGGGACAAACGAATCTACATTAGTCTTATGGTCGAGATGGCCCAGTGGTTAGAACGAGTGAATCTTAACCGATAGTCGTGGGTCAAACCCAGGCAAGCACCAATGAATTTTCATGTGCTTGTGTTTTTAATTCATCTCATGCATGATGGTGAAGTATGTGTCTAATTTTATAGAATTTCTGCCACATGTGTGGCACCGACCCGCATTGGAGCAGTGTGGTGTAATAAGCTCCCAACCTTCTCAAAAAAAGCAGGGGAAGCCATATCCTAGCAGTGAGACATTCACAGGCTGTTACTATACTATATATGGTATATCGTCATGACCAAACTATACTTTGTATGGTCATGGAAATATAAAACCAATTCAATAGTTTACGCTGTATTTTTTTTCTAATAGATACAAAGACGTACGAAATTATGTGTAATTTTGATATATAACTTAAGATCCGAATTATTTTTATCTCATTAGAACACTAAAATAAAATCCAACAAAACTGTATTCGTTTAAATTTTAGCATAAAATAGTGCAGTCTTTTTTTTTTAATTGCAATTATATGGACGAGATCGTTAAACGGTAAACCAATTTTAGTATCGATTTGATTCTGCCAGTACGTAATAAAACATAAGCTTCCCCTTAAATGGGATGCGGTAAGAATTTGAAGTATTTTCATATTCGCTAGAAATTGCGTCAGTTTATCGCAAACGCGTTCGATATGATTGGTCCTATTTATTATACTTGGCATGTTAAATAATAAATAATTAATCAATGTCGGGTATGTTTGGCTTTTAATTTTTTTTATTTTATAAAATCGGCAAATGGACGGGGTAATGGACCACCTGATAGTAAATGGTCACCATCGCCCATGGACTTTGAACCGACAGAACCGTAAGAAATACTAACTATTCCTCATATCGTCAATGCGCCAACAATCTTGGAAACAAAGACATTATGTCTAAAATATCAATATATTTTTAAATATGTAATAAGAAACGGAACTCTTAATATTTATTACTTAACAACTAGGATTCTTGCGATAACAAATCACTTTAACACATCTCCTTACGGCAAATAATTGTATATTATATAATGTCTTTACCCAAAGCAGAATTACACTAAAGTTACGTAGAAAAGTTTACCAACTATGAACTAAAATACTGAAGAGCGCTTAACAAATCATTTATATATGAATGTAACAAATAAAATTTCGATGTTCAGCTACCAGAACAAAACTGAGAACATTCCACATAAACATAAGAGCTTTAGACTCCATCGATACATCGAGGTGTGGAACAAGACTAAAGGATCAACTCGTTCACTTTAAAAAAATTTTGGTAATTATTTCACATTGATGGTGTTTTACTAGCCCCAAGTATTTCAGGAGTACAGAAGTTTAGGTATAAGTATAGCTTTTTCGAGAATGAATTCTATAAAACAAAAATCATAATACACTTTAATCTAGTAATCATCTTAATTGTTTTAATCAATAAAAATTCCTAATTCTAAGCAAAAGTACATAAATAAATACTAACAATGGAGAAGAGAGTCTAATTTTATACAGACGATTAAAAAAGCTCTCATATTTGAAATAACTGAAAGAACATCGCTCGGGGCATTAACCTTGCTGACGGTTGCTGTGTAGTATGTACCCACAATATTTGATACAAGTATACACAATGATGTCACACGAGAGTAAAGCGCTTTCTCATACACACATTCACAAACCTCTAAAAAGTCACGTGACCCTGAGCAAAAATACATAGTTCTTTGAAAGAAAAAACTCACGCGAGAATTGTAGCTTTTTAGTACCGACCTAACCGTCGGTGACAAATACCGAAGCCTCATTAGAAGGCTTTCTTTGAGTTATGGAAAACTTAGAACAAAAACCTTACGTTTGAAGAAAAAATAAATTGACTCACCCCTCGCCGAGGGAAAGTTTTAATTGAAGCGATCGCCGACTACATTTTTTTTTTACGGAAAGAGCTTAATATTAAATTTGTATTGGAAACCTGACGAAGAGGTTAATTATTCAGCAGAAAAAGCCTTAAGCATTTAATAACTATTGCTACTTGCTTAGGCTTCATTAATATTTTATGATTATTTACTTTCATTATATTCTATTTTTAAGTACAGCCTAGTCTCTAAGCAGTTTCTAGTTTCGTGTCAAATGACAGCTCTTGACATTATTTTCAAATGACTATTAAAAAACATGTCGAACTCTTTAAAGAAATGTTGTTTTGGTTTGAGCACAAATCAAGCTTTATGAGTATCCAAAAAAAAAAAAAATTACAAAAACTTTTCCTTTAAAACTTTTACCATTAACTAATAACGTCATTACACAATTTATTTAATATTAAAGCTTGTCACGGGATTTAAGTACTCGTATTTACTTAGTTTGAAAATTTAATAAATTGATTTTATATTGATTGATCAGATTATCAAGTTATTTAATTTACTTTTTTTATGTACCATTGAAAGCAATCAAATCAAATCAATCAATAATGTTATTTACGGTTACAGAGAGAAAGTTCTCATACATAGGTGATATATAAACAGAGCTGAATTCTCACTGCAATTAGAACTCTATAGCAAAATCATAGAGCTCAAAATTGTATATATCTGTCATCAGTAATTTGGCGTCACTTTGAGCACAATTTTGTTAATTAAACTTTATGTTCTTCTATTAAATGTAGTAATTTATATAAAGAAAACTTTTTATCATTAACTGACATTCGTCCGGAACTTTAGTTTTCATAAAATATTTTAGCATAATTTCGCAGATTAGTCAAGACTTCTGCGATGTAATATTAACGCTTGTTGACGCAATTGTTATTTTACATAATTATCATAGTATTTATTTTAAATATTATCATTAAACTATCGAAATAATGGAAAAATTAAGCTAAAATAATGCCGAAATAAACCTTAATTTAAGGTATTTTATGCGTAAATAAGAATTTAAGAGATTTATGAACTTAATTTAGTAGTGTAATGTTAAAAAGCAATTTACGGCTATACTTTATTTTGATGTGAGGGTACCTAAATGTTATAAATATTTTAAATGGTGGTAGGGCTTTGTGTAAGCGCATCTAGTAGTTACCACCCACTTAGATATTCTACTGTCAATCAGCCATACTTAACAATGTTGTATTCCCGATCGAAGGGTGAGTGACCTAGTGTTACTACAGGCATACTACAAGAGACACAATGTTTTAGTTCCAAAACTTTGCGACGTATTGGTGGTATAAGGAATGGTTAATACTTCTTAAAGCTGGTTATGATAAAGAGGTATGATAAATTATCTGTCGGTGGTGACCACTCACTATTAGACCATTTTTCTTTCGTCTTACCTAAATATACATATATAGCATATCACTTTCTGACTATTGCGGTTATTTTCAAATCTGTTCTTACAGATTAGTTCTACATGACGTACATAAGCGCCCTTACTTATAAACGTAGCTTAGCGTGTGATCAGTTAAACAATGCTGTCTTCAGTTTTCGAATTTCTACACAGAAAGAAAGAAATCAGTGCTTCACTAATCAGCCTAGCAACGTTTGTAAATAAGGCCGTTAGTGTTTTTGTGTGTTCAAATAATATTTGACAAGTTATTTTTGATCCAGTAACATTTAACAAGCACTATAAAGTTCCGCATATCACATTTTATTGATTATAAATAGCAGTCTCGTACACTTAGAATGCAAGTGACTTGTGAATGTCTATAAATAAATACTAGTGGGTGCTAGCAACGCTTAAACAGATTGGTCGATATATTTATGCTGCCTCACCACTTAGAGTCGTAGCTTGTTTACATGCTATCGGACCTCATAGATCAATTGGCAAGCTTGTAAGGCTAGTCACTGAGGTCATTGATTTAAGCCTGCGCTTGAACTTACACCAGTCGTTTCGATTGCTACTGGATTCTGATTTTGATAAAATAGAGACTACACCAGTGTCTGCGCACACACTTATGTACTGTAATACGTCTGCGTGACTATTTGCCGTTGAAAGTGGCCGTCGTGACCAAAATCGGTCAAGGTGTCATATAACATGTCCATTGTCTATGCTGTCAAAAGCATTTTTTTTTATTAGCTTGTTACTTTTCGGAGTTAGCGCCTTTAAACATACATTATAAAAAGAATACACATAAGTTGCATAACACACTAAAATATAATAAACATCTTCCATTTAATTTAATTTATTTTATCTCTCCATAAAGCCGTAATCGAAAGCTTGCGAATGTATATAAACTTGTAAATTACATTGTACATAACAATTATTCTGAATAAATTAATCAGACACGTTGGTTATTATCTCGAAATTATTAATCAGACACGTTGGTAATTATATCGAAATTTATTTAAATAAACAAATAAATTAACCAATTTATTTGTTTATTTAAATAAATTTCGTTCACAAATTGACAAACATTTCTCGAAGGACACAATTATAACATTCTATTGTTGGGATGTGTAACTGTCATTTATTTCTTGTTTACTAATTATTATTTTAATATTTTCTTTAGTCTACTTAGTCTACATAACGAAATATACTTTATATTTGCAATACAAAGTAGACATTATTCCAAAATCCGTAAGGTAATTGAAAACATCCTAACATTTTTTAAAGTTTTACTGGTTTAACCTGGGATTCGAATTTAAGTCCTCATAATTGACTGTCTTATAAACAAACTACAACACCGATGAGGCTATTGAGTATAATAGACTAATAGATTTATTTAATGGGTTCCGAGAATACTTAACTAACGATCAATGTTCTATCTTTTTTTCTCATCATTACTGTTGTATTTCAATTAAGGCAGCAATAAATTATAAAATTTTACGCTGCACCCGTTCGCATGAATAAAATTAAAATATATATCCCGTGCTATTTTTAGTCAATGAAATATAAACATTTGCCAAGCGATCTATTAGCCTGTACAATTTATTCATCGTACAACACGCCCCTCCTATTTTATCAATCGTTTATTTAAATATCTTGTAATATTTCTAAAACTACTCGTTCGAATCGCAAAATATAAAAGGCATTATTTATCTACGATGTTTCAAATAATATGTTATTCATTTATAATAATAATAATATACTATACATTATTCTTTGTGTATTTGTATTTAATTAAAATAAAATTAAATATTTCGTTATTCTTTTTATAATCATAATTACTGATTTATTAATAGACGCTGTAGCTAACTTTTCTACAGATATTTTGAAATGGGTCTGTATTGCTTTCGATTTTAAAGTTTACACTCCTTTGACAAATTATAAAATTTCGTAGCCGCGAGATACGAAATGTAGCTACATCGAGAATAGAGGATGTTATTATGAGAACAAAGACAGAAACACCCGTTTGAAAATAGAGTAAACTAGAAAATGATGGAAAAAGCCGAAGATGAGTTAAGGTTATAAAAAGTCGTATTCATATAAAGTCTCTCAGTATTATTATAAATAATACTACTACGACTACTGCTACTAATACGACTGCGTGTTTGGTCTAGTGATTAGATGTAAGGCCTTAGATCCCAAGGTCAAGATTTCAAGCCCTAGGTTGGGCTAATAAAAGTTATTGGATTTTTTGCCAAAAAATTCTCAGTAGCAGCCTAGAATCTGGAAGTTAGAAATACACACTTCTATCTTCACACTATCACACTTTCATCGTGCCTCGGAAAGCACGTAAGCCGTTGGTCCTGCGCCTGAACTTTCCAGTCATGTCGGATTCGTCGATCTTATTATGAGAGTGAAGAAATAGAGAGTGCACCTGTGTTTGTACACACACTTGTGCATTATAATATTATATCCTGTACTCCCGTACTGCATTACTGCCGCAGCTGAAATCAGTCAGCAGGCTTCATTATCATTATCATTATTATAAATAATACCTTATATCACTGCTTTACTATTATATTTTACAAGTAATTGTTACTACTGACTGAATTTTTATCAACAGTTTTCGTATTGATTTAGGAAGGCAGAGATATGGATTTAGCAAGGCTCGAAGGCACAAACCCTTCTTAAACATTTCTCGACGACTTAGAAATTGAAACAAGTAAACTTTGTCTATAAAATGACTTGGATTGAAATCGAAATGGTTTTAGGGTTCTGTATATCCGATGAAAAACGGAACACAGGAATTACTTTCACATTCCGAATTATTTTCTCCATATGTAAGTACGATGCGATGTCGCAACGCAAAACGACATTTCTTACGCTGGAAAAACGCATTAGAGATTTAGGGAGAAAAGCGTCCCACGGGAACAGTGGGGGGGGGGCATGTGGGGCTCGCTGGTGTCCAAGGCGCCGAGTGAGCCCCGAATATCAGAATACCCACTAAAAAACCAGCGGTACCCTTTCCGTCTTAACGAGGACACGGGGTCGCTTGACCTTGCTACCGTGACGCTCACGCATCGTAAGACCTTACTTATTGTATGCATGGCCAAACTTGCGAATTAATTCGTAGGTGATGTAAGTATGAGTGAGGCAAAAACATGCCTTGTCGCAATAAATCGCATCACAACAATTTGCATCGCGTTTATTCTCAGTTTTGTATTTGTAGAGGTAGATGATGGATTCATGCAAAAGTTCCTAACTATATATAAATAGATAGCGTTGCAACAATTGAACTTGGCTATATATACATACTACATATCTATCCTTTTGTAAATTTAATTATGTCTAATTGCTTTGTTTGCTGTAATTTTGCTAACTGTGAACTTGTCAACGGCAAAATATAAACACATTCGCTGCATCGGTAGAGTCAGCAACAATATTTTAATTATTAGTATTAGCAGTTCATTTATTATGTTTTTTTTTATTTTTACATATTTTTTATTTTACCTTGGTTCGAATAGTGATTTTAATATAATGACTGTAATTTTTTTGAATTACTTAAAACATTTACCCATAAAAAACTTATCTTCGTTGTTTAATCGTATCGATTTCACTGCATTAAAAAAAAAACAATATTAAAAACCACCTAAAATTTCGAAACGAAATGTCAATAACAGCGCAGACAACAATAGAAAGCAGACTGTACTTTTAGGCGTCAGTGGCGAGGTGGGAAGGGGAGAGCGGGGTTTGATCCAATCTTACCAGCTTTACGACTTTTTACAGCTCTAAGTGCAGTTATAAAATTATAATTATATTTATCAATAATTTTTAGAGTTCCTTTTGTGTGTAAGTATCCTACTAGTATAAGGCCTTCTCACCTTCTGACGTTTGAAGCTTATGCTTCACTTCATACTTGCCTTCACCGCTAAGCACCCGATATGATGAGCCCGCAATATTCGCTTATGATTCCCGTGTTCTAAACACTGGGCCATTAAATTGGTTCCTTAAATTAATCTCTACAAAATATAAAACACAAGTAATGGGATTACCATTAAACCAAACAGACAACAGCTTATGTATAATGCAATACTAAAGTGTCAATTTGTATAAATTAATTGTTAATTTCGAATTAAAGCCATATACTGCAAATTTGCATTCAATTTTACCAAAACTTTTATTGATAATTGGCTGCAGAGGTGTAATTAACGCATATATTGTCAATTAGTCCTCGTTTCGCTATTTATATTTCGCTTTTATCATTCGAAATAGGTACTCAGACTGGCAAATAGGATAGTTGATGGTAGGTAATAACCACCTATAAAGTATGTTACATTTAACATACGTTATCTAAATAGCCCATGAAGGATAATGACCGAAAAAAAAACTGATTTTGGTTACATAGATTTCCGTAGCCGTAACAGTGGGCTAAAGGCCTCCTCTCCCTTTTTGCGGAGAAGGTTTGGAGCTTGTTCCACCTTGCTGCTCCAATGCGGGTTGGTGGAATACACATGTGGCAGGATTTCAGTGAAATTAGACACATGCAGGTTTCGTCACGATGTTTTCCTTCACAGTACAGCACGAGATGAATTATAATCACAAATTAAGCACATGAAAATTCAGTGATGCACGATCAGCGGTTAAGATTCAAGTGGAAAGAACTTCCACTGGGCCATCTCGGCTCATGGTCATATAGATTTAAGGTTGCATTATTAATACACTTGTGTCCTATCATTAAATATAAGCTTATAAGAATAAGAATATCTATAATAAGATTGGCATGTCATATATGTGACTAGACATGTATGTGTATGTTAAAATGCATATTATCACGTTTTATGCAAATATACTATTATTATTATGTTTTAAGAAATATTAACCCTACCTTACACCGACAATGCGCCACCGACCTTGAAAACTAAGATATTACGTCCCTTGTGATCACAAACGACAACAATACTAATTTTTTAAAAAAACAATACTAAGTACATGAGTACTTAGCGGTAAAAAATGTGAAAACTAAAAATACAAAACAAACGAAGAAAATCATTACCACATGTATTCAAATGTATAGATTTTTGTGGTGTTCTTACCTGTATCTGAATCTTCACAGACATTGGATCCATGCCCTTCGTTAATTTGCCTACATGTTTATTAACAGGCAACATTGACAGTCTACGTTTCAGGAAATTATGGATCGTTTTACGACAACACCATATAGTTATATATTTGACTAAAAGTTTCATATTTGACTAATTTATCAGTTCGACTCACTCTCATTTTACGGATTGTGTAAATTTAAACACATGTATTATTTCTTCATTATATATTGACTCGATAGTATTAACATTGTCTAATTATTCTTGAATTGATTTTTAAAATGTTTTTTTGCCCAAAAGATAATGTAACACGATCAACGATTTGTGGAATTGCAGTTCTATGCTACGTGATTCAGTTCAAATTTTAAGTGTCTAGAACGCCACGCCTGACGATACTGTAAACCAGGGCCAACAGTAAACACCTTTTTGATTTATTGTGAAATTTATTACAATAAAATAAACAGCAACTGATGAAAAGGACCTCGACATCCCTTAAAAATAAATCAAACATTTCTTTTCCTTTATAAATTTGAATACATATTAATGACAGATAAATAATATAATCGCTCCGTAGAAAATATTATAGTCCAATATAAATAACTGCCATACGCATACTGATTATAATGACGTAATGATACGACATCAGTACAAAATACACTCATAAACCACAAATAAACAAAGTTTTCCTGTATCCAAATTGGGATACATAATACACGTGAATCGAATCGAGAGTTGAATACGAGTTCCGTATTTCAAGAGTGCCTGATTTGTGCTCACTTAACTTGTGATCAAGTAATAAGGAAAACTTTCTAAGGAAAGTTGTATATGGAAGCAACTTCGAGACGTAATTAGATAACAATATACAAACCCGCAGGCTCTAATTCATCTTTGATCTTTGAAATAGCCCTTAATATAATTATTATACGGGTGGTTAATCTAATGTTGATATTTCTAGAGTGAATTTCAAACATGGACTTATTAGTTAAAAGCCTGTGAATGTCCCACTGCTGGGCTAAGGCCTCCTCTCCCTTTTGAGGAGAAGGTTTGGAGCTTATTCCACCACGCTGCTACAATACGGTATGGTGGAATACACATGTGGCAGAATTTCAGTGAAATTAGACACATGTAGGTTTCCTGACAATGTTTTCCTTCACCGTAATGCACGAGATGAATTATAATCACAAATTAAGCACATGAAAATTTTGGTGCTTGCAAGGGTTTTGCACCCACTATCATCGGAAAAGATTCACATGTTCGTACCACTGGGCTACCTAGCCAACATGGACTTATACGTTTACGTTAATAATTTTGAAATAAGTGATCATATATTATAAGAATATCCCCCGTCATATCTGTCTTTTTAAACACGATAAATTCAAAAACTGTCAAACCAATTTTTATTCAAGGTTACGCAATAGACGGAGTGATTCATGACGAAGGTTTAGGTATATTATTTATTAAGGTTTTGGGTAAATTGACTGAAACATGAGGATTTCTGAAGATATCGGAAAAAATATACCAACTAGGAGTTCTACTGGCGAGCGCCGCGTAAACCCATAGCGATAGTATATGTATTAAGGTATAGTTTTTTTTATGTTGACCCATATTCTACCCGTGCAAAACCAGGACGGGTAGTTCGAATCCAAGAATAGTGTGCGATTGTAAATATCCCTGATTGCTCAGTGGATAAAACACGTGACCAACCCAACGTCACAGCACAAAGAAATCACCACTCTTTTTTTTCAAAGTTTGTGTGATAACAATTAATTGAGTGTTTATTGATAATTTTTTTATAAGTGATAAAATGTTGATAGCAAATTCAGTCATTCAATTAATCAATTTTTCCCTTTAAGGATAATTGTTATACCTTGCCGAAGTCGGGGTTGGCCGCTAGCATTTAATAAGGTATTACTTATCTACTTATTATATATATTTGTTTAAAAATTTAATTAGTTACTACCTTTTGTTTCTGTTTTTGTTCTTATTCTTTATTTAAATATTTCTAATTTCTGTTTTTATTTTATTTTTGAGTTGTATATTATGTAATTGTGTTTGGGAATGGTGTGTTCTCATGTAATCGGTTGTGTGATTGTTAGTTTTGAGTTAATGTAAAAAGTGTGTTGAATGTGTGTTATGTGCAACTGTTGGAGATCCAAATAAATAAATATCTAATGCGGGTACAATAAATCTTGCTATTGTTTGCGCAAATATCCTGCTATTGCAAAATTTCAGTGAAATTAGACACATGTAGGTTTCCTGACAATGTTTTCCTTCACCGTAATGCACGAGATGAATTATAATCACAAATTAAGCACATGAAAATTTTGGTGCTTGCAAGGGTTTTGCACCCACTATCATCGGAAAAGATTCACATGTTCGTACCACTGGGCTACCTAGCCAACATGGACTTATACGTTTACGTTAATAATTTTGAAATAAGTGATCATATATTATAAGAATATCCCCCGTCATATCTGTCTTTTTAAACACGATAAATTCAAAAACTGTCAAACCAATTTTTATTCAAGGTTACGCAATAGACGGAGTGATTCATGACGAAGGTTTAGGTATATTATTTATTAAGGTTTTGGGTAAATTGACTGAAACATGAGGATTTCTGAAGATATCGGAAAAAATATACCAACTAGGAGTTCTACTGGCGAGCGCCGCGTAAACCCATAGCGATAGTATATGTATTAAGGTATAGTTTTTTTTATGTTGACCCATATTCTACCCGTGCAAAACCAGGACGGGTAGTTCGAATCCAAGAATAGTGTGCGATTGTAAATATCCCTGATTGCTCAGTGGATAAAACACGTGACCAACCCAACGTCACAGCACAAAGAAATCACCACTCTTTTTTTTCAAAGTTTGTGTGATAACAATTAATTGAGTGTTTATTGATAATTTTTTTATAAGTGATAAAATGTTGATAGCAAATTCAGTCATTCAATTAATCAATTTTTCCCTTTAAGGATAATTGTTATACCTTGCCGAAGTCGGGGTTGGCCGCTAGCATTTAATAAGGTATTACTTATCTACTTATTATATATATTTGTTTAAAAATTTAATTAGTTACTACCTTTTGTTTCTGTTTTTGTTCTTATTCTTTATTTAAATATTTCTAATTTCTGTTTTTATTTTATTTTTGAGTTGTATATTATGTAATTGTGTTTGGGAATGGTGTGTTCTCATGTAATCGGTTGTGTGATTGTTAGTTTTGAGTTAATGTAAAAAGTGTGTTGAATGTGTGTTATGTGCAACTGTTGGAGATCCAAATAAATAAATATCTAATGCGGGTACAATAAATCTTGCTATTGTTTGCGCAAATATCCTGCTATTGCAATTTCAATGGTTAGAACATAATAATACTGATTATTATCAAAACACCTGCAGTATTTCACAACTCGCTCGCTTTCGTTCCATACGAAAACATTTACTCTTTCAAATATTTTTGATAAATACAAAATAATATTATTATATATATTGAAAGGAATATTATTTTATATATTGAAAGGAACGGTTTCTATCGAGGTTTTTGTATCTTTGCATTTCATTATGTCTTGTAACGTGACAATTTCTTGAAGATGTTTTTTTTTAAACTGACTGGCAGACATCAAAGGATCCAAGCTCTTTTATGTTTGACGGTAAAAAAAATTGAATTGTATTTTTATTTATTGTGTAAGAAGAAGAATAAAAAAAACGTTTTATTTTAGACATATCGACTATAATGTACAGCCTAAGCTGTATAATAAAATCCATAGATAATTGTCCTGTCCTGATTCGCTTAAAAGTATTTTAATTATAAAAAATAAAATAAAATAAAAACTGATAATTACGGTTCTAAGCATACAGCCCCATGATATACAGAAAAATAGACAAATGAGTCACCGCTAGTAAAAGGATACTCTTAGAGCACCAAACAGTAATCATTAGCTTTCACACTCGACCTCATTCTCGAAGCAATTTTTCAAATTTCACAAAATATTTCGTATAACGTATACGTATAATTTCACAAATTTTGAAATGTTCAATCATAAAAGGTAAATCCAAATCCAAATAAAACCAGTTTTTTATATTTGTTATGTAAAATGAATGCGCCGCAATTGTTAGTATATTAAGTGTAATGACTGCCTCATTGTACTAGTGGCTAGATGTAAGGCTGCAGGGTTCCTGGGTTCAAATCCCAGGTTGGGCCAATAAAAAGTTGTTGAGTTTTTCTGTCGAAAATTCTCATTAGCAGCCCAGAGCCTGGAAGTTGGAAGTGAGTACACTCCCGTACCTCGGAAAGCACGTTAAACCGTTGGTCCTTCGCCTAAACTCTTTCCAGTCGTGTCGGATTGTTATCTCATCGAATTATGAGAATTAGGGAATATATAGAGTGCACCTGTGCTTGCGCACACACTTGTGCACTATAATATCTTCTGCGCAGTTGGCTAATCTCTCTTAAGATTGGTCGCCGTGGCCAAAATCGGTCTGGAGGACTTTATTATGTGTAATACTACTCAATTAACGTTTGCAGTGCCTAACAAAATATTACGCAAAGCTATTTATATATTTAGCTATTATCACTATTATTAATATGATCTATATAAAGTAAATAGTTATTACTTAGTTTTGCGAGTTTATTTTATAACACCATTCAAAATTGGATTTTTACTTAAGCCTAGTTATTATTTTTAATACAATACCAGATATCCAAGCGGCATAAAGTTTGTCTAACTTTACTTCTAAACTAGGGTAATAAAAAGAGGCTTAAATCTATAACTATACCTTTCACTTAACGATCATTGTGTAATAAAACGAAGACCGCTAAGGCTTTGTGCAGGCCATTTGAGCCTAGACAATAGATAACTACCACAATACAATAATACTTATTATTATTGTTTTTCAGTAGAACATGTAGCTTAGTTTATAGCGCACAAGATAATGTCATTGAAGGTCGTTAAGTTATTAGCGCACTAGTAAAAACGAAGTAACAAGTAACTGCCTGTAATTGATATCCATCTACGAGAATGTTCGAAGTTTCTCTAATGCGGGTTAATGAATACACATGTTGCAGAATTCGGGATCCGGAATAAATTGGAGGTAAATGAAAAGCTTTCAACTAATTCTCTAGTAGGGTCTGTGGCCTTATATGCTTTTGTGACGTTGTGTAAAATTTTGAAATCCGGGTATTTGGAAAGTTCTAGACCAACGATACATTCAAATGATGATACGAAAGTTTTGTATCATTAATTTAATATAATTTAGTTACTTGAATTCAATGTTCCACGATCATTGCTTAGATTTCCTTACAGATATTTTCACGTAAACTTTTATAGGATTAACTTTGGCAAACTTGCTCCATTTAATAGACTGATATATACATCCAATGAGTCAACGTCAAAGGGAGACGCTGATATTTTCTTTGAGGACAATATTAACTGATTTGTTGCATGTGTAAATATTAACATTTCCTTTCTGCTTAATTTAATTGTGTTAATTAAAAATATAATGTATTTGTTTACTAAATTACCTTGTTCATATTTTCTATTTTTATTTTAAATATTATTGTTATTAATAGACTGGCCGGATGGCATGGTTGCTAGATACTTGCCTTTCATGCCGAAGGTTGTGGGTTCGATTCCCACCCAGGGCAGACATTTGTGTGCATGAACATGTCTGTTTGTTCTGAGACTGGGTGTAATTATCTATATAAGTATGCATTTACAAAAGAAAAGTAGTATACGTAGTATATCAGTTGTCTGGTTTCCATTTACAAGCTCGGCTTACTTTGGAATCAAATGGCCGCGTGTGAATAATGTCCCAGGATATATTATTATTATTAAATTTATTTCATAATTAGATACAGAATCTAGTGACACAGACAAACCTTGTTTTATTCACGCTAAACTATCGCTAATGGCATATGATAATGAACTTTTTCTTATAATATTTATAAGTGGTTTTACGTGTGTTTTGTATGTAATACATAATGTACGCATCAATTTAATGTATATTTCCAATAATAGCAGTTTTGCTGAGTGAAATAACTTATTCATTTCGTTGAATAGAACGTATATTTACAATTGTGTTAATACAAAGTATAATATAAGACTAAGCCTTTATATAATCGCTTAGTATCCAACGTATTGAAGACATTGTACTGCTGGTAGGGCTTTGTGCAAGCTCGTCCGGGTAGGTACCACCCACTCATCAGATATTCTACCGCAAAACAGCAGTACTTGGTATTGCTGTGTTCCGGTTTGAAGGGTGAGTGAGCCAGTGTCATTACAGGCACAAGGGACATAAAATCTTAGGTCCCAAGGTTGGTGGCGCATTGGCAATGTAAGCGATGGTTAAACATTTCTTACAGTGCCAATGTCTAAGGGCGTTGGTGACCACTTACAATCAGGTGGCCCATATGCTCAAAATATATCAATAAAACCCTTCTATTGATAACCTGGTTGTACATCCTTCTGGTTGTATAAGCCTATAATTACAATCTGAATTACTAATTGTCGATGATTCTTATTATATGTATTATACTTAATAAAACTTTGTTAAGTTATGGCGATTCTTTCTTTTCGATGATTACTTGCAACTGTATGAAATAAATCCGATAGCAGCCTGAAGCCATACTCCTATATTCCAATCTAAACGACTTTATATACTCACCTGACCTTACTAATGGCAATAACAACCCAGAGTCATATACCCTTACATATAATATAACATATATAAGTCAATAGATGGGCCGAACTCAAAGGAAACTCATAACGCGAAAGTATGCGACATGACGCAACGATAAAGCTTCAGGGTGGATGAAAAAAACAACCACGTAACCCGACGGTTAATTTTATATTGAATCCGGTAGAATTTTTAATAAGTCCTCATGGTGAGTCCGCTAAAAAATTAGACACGATTTCCCTAAAGTTATATAAACGGTTCAACAAGTAATTCGTTGTAAATTGGACTATGATGTTTTCAAGAAAAATCAATAAAACAGATCTAAAAAATGTGTATTGAAATTTCTATAATCCGCTTAAAATAAATTTATTGATTTTATTTTTTACAAAGTGCTATACTTTGTTTTCGGTTTCTCCTAAGCCGGATTGTAACTATAAAATCGCTAGCGAATAGTTGGACGTGAAGACTTAAACTAATCCTTGAAATTTCTTTTAAATCCGGGACAAACGAATCTACATTAGTCTTATGGTCGAGATGGCCCAGTGGTTAGAACGAGTGAATCTTAACCGATAGTCGTGGGTCAAACCCAGGCAAGCACCAATGAATTTTCATGTGCTTGTGTTTATAATTCATCTAATGCATGATGGTGAAGGATGTGTCTAGTTTTATTGAATTTCTGCCACATATGTGGCACCGACCCGCATTGGAGCAGTGTGGTGTAATAAACTCCAAACCTTCTCAAAAAAAGGAGGGGAAGCCATATCCTAGCAGTGAGACATTCACAGGCTGTTACTGTACTATATATGGTATATCGTCATGACCAAACTATACTTTGTATGGCCATGGAGATATAAAATCAATTCAATAGTTTACGCTGTATTTTTTTTCTAATAGATACAAAGACGTACGAAATTACGTGTAATTATGATATATAACTCATTAGAACAACTGGGAATAAAACTCTAAAATAAATTCAACATAAACTGTATTCGTTTAAATTTTATCATTAAATAGTGCAGTCTCTTTTTTGATTGCAATTATATGGACGAGATCGTTAAATGGTAAACCTATTTTAGTATCGATTTGATTCTGCCAGTACGTAATAAAACATGAGCTTCCCCTTAAATGGGATGTGGTGGGAATTTGAAGTATTTTCATATTCGCTAGAAATTGCGTCAGTTTATCGCAAACACGTTCGATATGATTGGTCCTATTTATTATACTTGGCATGTTTAATAATAAATAATTAATCAATGTCGGGTATGTTTGACTTTTAATTTTTTTTTTTTATAAAATCGGCAGATCGACGGGGTAATGGACCACCTGATAGTAAATGGACACCATCGCCCATGGACTTTGGACCGACAGAACCGTAAGAAATACTAACTATTCCTCATATCGTCAATGCGCCAACAATCTTGGGAACAAAGACGTTGTCTCAAATATCAATATATTTTTAAATATACTTTAAGAAACGGAACTCTTTATATTTATTACTTAACAACTAGGATTCCTGCGATAACTAAAATAATAAATAACTTAAACACATCTCCTTACGGCAAATAGTTGTATATTATATAATGCCTTTACCCAAAGCAGAATACACTAAAGTTACGTAGCAAAGTTTACCAACTATGAACTAAAATACTGAAGAGCGCTTAACAAATCATTTATATATGAATGTAACAAATAAAATTTCGATGTTCAGCTACCAGAAAAAAACTGAGAACATTCCACATAAGCATAAGAGCTTTAGACTCCATCGATACATCGAGGTGTGGAACAAGACTAAAGGGTCAACTCGTTCACTTTCAAAAAAAAAATCTGGTAATTGTTTCATTCATTGATGGTGTTTTACTAGCCCCAAGTATTTCAGGAGTACAAAAGCTTAGGTATAGCTAGCTAAGTATAAGTATAGCTTTTTCGAGAATGAATTCTATATAACAAAAATCATAATACACTTTAATCTAGTAATCATCGTAATTGTTTTAATCAATAAAAATACTTAATTCTAAGCAAAAGTACATAAATAAATACTAACAATGGAGAAGAGAGTCTAATTTTATACAGACCATTAAAAAAGCTCTCGTATTTGAAATAACTGAAAGAACATCGCTCTGGGCATTAACCTTGCTGACGGTTGCTGTGTAGTATGTACCCACAATATTTGATACAAGTATACACGATGATGTCACACGAGAGAAAAGCGCTTTCTCATACACACATTCACAAACCTCTAAAAAGTCACGTGACCCTGAGCAAAAATACATAGTTCTTTAAGAGAAAAAACACACGCGAGATTTGTAGCTTTTTAGTACCGACCTAACCGTCGGTGACAAATACCGAAGCCTCATTAGAAGGTTTTCTTTGAGTTATGGAAAACTTAGAACAAAAACCTTACGTTTGAAGAAAAAATAAATTGACTCAACCCTCGCCGAGGGAAAGTTTTAATTGAAGCGATCGCTGACTACATTTTTTTTTACGGAAAGAGCTTAATATTAAATTTGTATTGGAAACCTGACAAAGACGTTAATTATTCAGCAGAAAAAGCCTTAAGCATTTAATAACTATTGCTACTTGCTTAGGCTTCATTAATATTTTATGATTATTTACTTTCATTATATTATATTTTTAAGTACAGCCTAGTTTCTAAGCAGTTTCTAGTTTTGTGTCAAATGACAGCTCTTGACATTATTTTCAAACGACTATTAAAAAACTTGTCGAACTTTGTAAAGAAACGTTGTTTTGGTTTGAGCATAAAACAAGCTTTACAAACTTACAAAAAAAAAAAGTATAAAAAAAACTTTTCTAAAAACAAGCTTTTATTCAAATTTGCTAAAAATTATAAAATAAACTTTTCCTTTAAAACTTTTACTATCAACTAATAATGTCATCACACAATTTATATGATATAAAAGCTTGTCGGGATTTAAGTACTCGTACTTACTTAGTTTGAAAATTTAATATATTGATTTTATCAATCAGACCAAGTTATTTCATTTACTTTTTTTTCTACCAGGGAAAGCAATCAAATCAAATCAATAATGTTATTTACGGTTACAGAGAGAAAGTTCTCATACATAGGTTATATATAAACAGGGCTGAATTTTCTCACTGGAATTAGAACTCTATAGCAAAATCATAGAGCTCAAAATTGTATATATAACTGTCATCAGTAATTTTGCGTCACTTTGAGAACAATTTTGTTAATTAAACTTTATGTTCTTCTATTAAATGTAGTAATTTATATAAAGAAAACTTTTTATCATTAACTGACTTTCATAAAATATTTTAGCATAATTTCGCAGATTAGTCAAGACTTCTGCGATGTGATATTAACGCTTGTTGACGCAATTGTTATCTTACATAATTATAGTACTTATTTTAAATATTATAATTAAACTAATTAATTAACTAAAATAGTAAAGTATTGAAATAATGGAAAAATTAAGCTAAAATAATGCCAAAATAAACCTTAATTTATTTTGGCATTATTTTTGCTATATTCCTAAATAGGAATTTAAGAGATTTAAGAACTTACTTCTTAATTTAGTTGTGTAATGTTAAAAAGAAATTTACGGCTATACGCTATTTTGATGTGAGTACCTAAATATTATAAATATTTTAAATAGTGGTAGGTCTTTGTGTAAGCGCATCTGGTAGTTACCACCCACTTAGATATTCTATTGTCAATCAGCCATACTTAATAATGTCGTGTTCCCGATCAAAGGGTGAGTGACCTACTTACTACACTGACTTACTACAGGCATACTACAAGAGACACAATGTTTTAGTTCCAAATCTTTGCGGCGTATTGGTGTTATAAGGAATGGTTAATACTTCTTAAAGCTGGTTATGATAAAGAGGTATGATTAATTATCTGTCGGTGGTGACCACTCACTTTAGACCATTTTTCCTTCGGCTTACCTAAATAAACATATATAGCATATCACTTTCTGACTATTGTGTTCTACGGTGAGTTTCTTCTGTAAGAACAGATTAGTTCTACATGACGTTCATAAGCACCCTTACTTATAACCATAGCTTAGCGTGTGATCGGTTAAACAATACTGTCTTCTGTTTTCAAATTTCTACACAGAAAGAAAGAAATCAGTGCTTCACTAATCAGCCTAGCAACGTTTGTAAATAAGGCCGTTAGTGTTTTTGTGTGTTCAGATAATATTTGACAAGTTATTTTTGATCCAGAAACATTTAACAAGCACTATAAAGTTCCGCATATCACATTTTATTGATTATAAATAGCAGTCTCGTACACTTAGAATGCAAGTGACTTGTGAATGTCTATAAATAAATACTAGTGGGTGCTAGCAACGCTTAAACAGATTGGTCGATATACTTATGCTGCCTCACCACTTAGAGTCGTAGCTTGTTTACATGCTATCGGCCCTCATAGATCAATTGGCAAGCTTGTAAGGCTAGTCCCTGAGGTCATTGATTTAAGCCTGCGCTTGAACTTACACCAGTCGTTTCGATTGCTACTGGATTCTGATTTTGATAAAATAGAGACTACACCAGTGTCTGCGCACATACTTATGTACTGTAATACGTCTGCGTGACTATTTGCCGTTGAAAGTGGCCGTCGTGACCAAAATCGGTCAAGGTGTCATATAACATGTCCATTGTCTATGCTGACAAAAGCATTTTTTTTTATTAGCTTGTTACTTTTCGGAGTTAGCGCCTTTAAACATACATTATAAAAAGAATACACATAAGTTGCATAGTCGATATGCCGATGACATGGTGCTGTTGAGTGCGTCTATTTGTGGTCTTAGAAAACTGATGGCCAAATGTGAGGATTATGTGGGAGGTCATGGTCTTAACTATAATGCAAAGAAAAGTGTAGTGATGGTTTTTGAGGCCGGAGGTAAAGTGCCAAGTAGTGTACCACCTGTAATGCTCAATGGTACAGCACTGCAAAGGGTTTCCCAATTTAAATATCTTGGTCATATATTGACCTCAGACCTCAAAGACGACGCTGATATTGAAAGAGAACGGAGGGCGATGTCACTGAGAGCTAACATGCTGGCTCGCAGGTTTACGCGCTGTTCGGAGAGCGACAAGGGCACGTTGTTCAGAGCATATTCTATGAATTTCTACACGTGCAACCTGTGGGCCAAGTATTCGCAAAAGTCGTACAACGCTATTCGTGTTCAATATAATAATGCTTTCAGGGTGCTGATGGGGCTGCCCCGATTTTGTAGCGCATCAGGGATGTTCGCGGAGGCACACGTGGACTGTTTTTATACTACTATGCGTAAAAGATGTGGAGCCCTGGTGCGCAGAGTGCGGGGCAGTACCAACAGCATCTTGAAACTAATCGCGAGCAGGCTGGACTGCACATATGTGGGTCACTGCTGCGCTATTTCTAATGGAATGGCGCAGAGGTGACTCACATATCTTAGATTCATATTTTTTTAAGATAGCCTTAGGTTAAGTACTAACATAGACATTTAAGTTTTTTTTGTATTACTAACAAAGATGAGTCAATGATACTTGAAATAAATATTATTATTATTATAGTACACTAAAATATAATAAACATCTTTCTTTTAAAATTTATTTTATCTCTCCATAAAGCCGTAATCGAAAGCTTGCGAATGTATATAAACTTGTAAATTACATTGTACATAACAATTATTCTGAATAAATTAATCAGACACGTTGGTAATTATATCGAAATTTATTTAAATAAACAAATAAACTAACCAATTTATTTGTTTATTTAAATAAATTTCGTTCACAAATTGACAAACATTTCTCGAAGTACACAATTATAACATTCTATTGTTGGGATGTGTAACTGTCATTTATTTCTTGTTTACTAATTATTATTTTAATATTTTCTTTAGTCTACTTAGTCTACATAACGAAATATACTTTATATTCGCAATACAAAGTAGACATTATTCCAAAATCCGTAAGGTAATTGAAAACATCCTTACATTTTTTAAAGTTTTACTGGTTTAACCTGGGATTCGAATTTAAGTCCTCATAATTGACTGTCTTATAAACAAACTACAACACCGATGAGGTTATTGAGTATAATAGACTAATAGTTTTATTTAATGGGTTCCGAGAATACTTAACTAACGATCAATGTTCTATCTTTTTTTCTCATCATTACTGTTGTATTTCAATTAAGGCAGCAATAAATTATAAAATTTTACGCTGCACCCGTTCGCATGAATAAAATTAAAAAATATATCCCGTGCTATTTTTAGTCAATGAAATATAAACATTTGCCAAGCGATCTATTAGCCTGTACAATTTATTCATCGTCCAATTTATACACGCCCCTCCTATTATATCAATCGTTTATTTAAATACCTTGTAATATTTCTAAAACTACTCGTTCGAATCGCAAAATATAAAAGGCATTATTTATCTACGATGTTTCAAATAATATGTTATTCATTTATAATAATAATAATATATTACACATTATTCTTTGTGTATTTGTATTTAATTAAAATGAAACTATATATTTCTTTATTCTTCTTATAATTATAATTACTTTTTTTATTAATGAAAATATTTATTTTTATAACATATAAATATTTACTGATTTATAAATAGACGCTGTAGCTAACTTTTCTATAGATATTTTGAAATGGGTCTGTATTGCTTTCGATTTTAAAGTTTACAATCCTTTGACAAACATATAAATATAAACTAATTATAAAATTTCGTAGCCGCGAGCTACGAAATGTAGCTACATCGAGAGTAGAGGATATTATTATGAGAACAAAGACAGAAACACCCGTTTGAAAATAGAGTAAACTAGAAAATGATGGAAAAAACCGAAGATGAGTTAAGGTTATAACAATTCGAATTCATATAAAGTCTCTCAGTATTATTATAAATACTACTGCTACGACTACTGCTACTAATACGACTGCGTCTTTGGTCTAGTGATTAGATGTAAGGCCTTAGATCCCAAGGTCAAGATTTCAAGCCCTAGGTTGGGCTAATAAAGGTTCTTGGATTTTTTACCAAAAAATTCTCAGTAGCAGCCTAGAATCTAGAAGTTAGAAGTACACACTTCTATCTTCACACTATCACACTTTCATCGTGCCTCGGAAAGCACGTAAGCTGTTGGTCCTGCGCCTGAACTTTCCAGTCATGTCGAATTCCTCGATCTTATTATGAGAGTGAAGGAATAGAGAGTGCACCTGTGTTTGTACACACACTTGTGCATTATAATATTATATCCTGTACTCCCGTACTGCGTTACTGCCGTAGCTGAAATCAGTCAGGACACTTCATCATAATCATCATTATTATAAATAATACATTATATCACTGCTTTACTATTATATTTTACAAGTAATTGTTACTACTGACTGAATTTTTATCAACAGTTTTCGTATTGATTTAGGAAGGCAGAGATATGGATTTAGCAAGGCTCGAAGGCACAAACCCTTCTTAAACATTTCTCGACGACTTAGAAATTGAAACAAGAAAACTTTGTCGATAAAATGACTTGGATTGAAATCGAAATGGTTTTATGGTTCTGTATATCCGATGAAAAACGGAACACAGGAATTACTTTCACATTCCGAATTATTTTCTCCATATGTAAGTACGATGCGATGTCGCAACGCAAAACGACATTTTTTACGCTGGAAAAACGCATTACGCTTTTCTCCCACGGGAACGGTGGGGGGGGCATGTGAGGCTCGCTGGTGTCCAAGGCGCCGAGTATGCCCCGAACATCAGAATACCCACTAAAAACCAGCGATACCCTTTCCGTCTTAACAAGGAGCGCTACGGGTTCGCTTGCGCATGCTACCGTGACGCTCACGCATCGTAAGACCTTACTTATTGTGAGCATAGCAAAACTTGCGAATTAATTCGTAGGTTCGTTTGCATCGCGCTTATTTTTCGCAGTTTTGTATTTGTAGTTTTGTATTGTTAACTAAATATAAATAGATAGCGTTGCAACAATTGAACCCGGCTATATATACATACTATATATCTGTCCTTTTGTGAATTTAATTATGTCTAATTGCTTTGTTTACTTTAATTTTGCTAACTGTGAACTTGTCACCGGCAAAATATCAACACATTCGCTGCATCGGTAGGGTCAGCAACAATATTTTAATTATTAGTATTAAGCTCAGCTCAGCTCTAAGTGCAGTTATAAAAATATAATTACATTTATCAATAATTTTTAGAGTTCCTTTTGTGTGTGATAGCCTGTAAGTATGCTACTGGTCTAAGGCCTTCTCACCTTTTGACGTTTGAAGCTTTTGCTTATAGACATGATATGAATGAAAAATCAAAAAGTTTTCCTTCACAGCTAAGCACCTGATATGATGAGCCCGCAATATTCGCTTATGATTCCCGTGTTCTAAACACTGGGCCATCAAATTGGTTCCTTAAATTAATCTCTACAAAATATAAAACACAAGTAATGGGATCACCATTAAACCCAACAGACAACAGCTTATGTATAATGCAATACTAAAGTGTCAATTTGTATAAATTAATCGTTAATTTCGAATTAAAGCAATACACTGCATATTTGCATTCAATTTTACCAAAACTTTTATTGATAATTGGCCGCAGAGGTGTAATTAACGCATATATTGTCAATTAGTCCTCGTTTCGCTATTTATATTTCGCTTTTATCATTCAAAATAGGTACTCAGACTGGCAAATAGGATAGTTGATGGTAGGTAATAACCACCTATAAAGTATGTTACATTTAACATAGGTTATCTAAATAGCCCATGAAGGATAGTGACCGAAAAAAAACGGATTTTGGTTACATAGATTTAAGGTTGCAATGTTAATACACACGTTTCTTATCATTAAATATACCGTAACCGTACCGTAACAGCCTATGAATGTCCCACTGCTGGGCTAAAGGCCTCCTCTCCCTTTTTGAAGAGAAGGTTTGGAGCTTATTCCACCACGCTGCTCCAATGCGGGTTGGCGGAATACACATGTGGTAGAATTTCAGTGAAATTAGACACATGCAGGTTTCCTCGCGATGTTTTCCTTCACCGTAAAGCACGAGATTAATTATAATCACAAATTAAGCACAAGAAAATTCAGTGGTTGCCCGGTGTTGGCTTGCCCGGGTTTAAACCCACGATCATCGGTTAAGATTCACGCGTTCTTTCCACTGGGCCATCTCGGCTCATGGTTACATATATTTAAGGTTGCATTATTAATACACCCGTGTCCTATAATTAAATATAAGCTTATAAGAATAAGAATATCTATAATAAGATTTGCATGTCATATATGGGACTAGACATGTATGTGTATGTTAAAATGTATAGTATCACGTTTTATGCAAATATACTATTATTATTATGTTGTAAGAAATATTAACCATACCTTACACCGACAATGCGCCACCGACCTTGAAAACTAAGATATTACGTTCCTTGTGATCACATACGACAACAATACTAATTTAAAAAAAAAAAACAATACTAAGTACAGGAGTACTTAGCGGTAAAAAATGTGACGTAATGGTGTTATCTATCAAGAGCATACACAAAGCCCTACCAAGTAAAAGAGACCATTTGTATAAAATAAGAGTTAAGGCAATGTATTGTCTGTATTCATTTAATTTTACAATATTAATTTTCTGTTAATTGGACACATATGTATAATATGCGCATGTGTTCTCAATTAGGTGGCCTCGTTTAGCTTTGTTTATTTCGTATTGTTCACATGCCGACGTAATATCAAACCTAACACATAATTAACGTAAAATTATACAACAACATCAAAGTCAAAATTAAAATAATCAATATAGGTAGTTAATTATTGTCTGTCAAAAAATCTACTTACAGCTCGTAAAGAAACATTTTACGAGCCGAGAGCGAGATTTCCCGAGAAGAACCGTCAATAAAAACTCAGCGTGTTTTTCTGTTTTTTTTTTTTTAACAATTGTATTTGCTGTCCAATTATTCTTTTTTGGTAGCGTCAGATAATCTCTTGTAGGTAGATACAACCCACTCATCAAATATACCGCCAATCAGCAAAACTTAGTATTGTTATTTCCCGGTTTGAAGGGTGAATAAACCAGTGTAAATATTCAATTCAATTCAATTTCATTATTTGCATAAATTGAGTTATACTAGATATAACATTATTGATAATATGTACCTTACAACCTGCCGATATTTAGTATGCAAATACAATCTTAATCTACTATCCGCTAAATAAAATTCAAATAAAATTATCAAAAAATACAAAATCAATTTAAAAATAATATATATTTAGGAAATACCTTGATCCATACAGCAGCGTCGTTCAAATAAAAAGAAGACACGCGCTAATTTAAAACCGCCATGTTGTCGGACAAAAAGGTAAAGTAATTAATTAGTTATTGACCCAACTTGTCATTTTTTTTAATGTGTTCAAATGTTTTTCTGGTTTTTTGAGGAAAATTGAGTAAATTATTTATATAAAGTTTTATGATTTGGTGTTCTATTTTTAAAAAAGACTAGTGCGAGGTTTTTGTATAACCACTTCCACCATTGGACGCTTAATATATTATAAGCTATATATATCTTACTTTCCGAACGTACGTCAAGCTGTCAGATTGGTTTTAAAATTGTATTCATTTTTGGCGGGAGGTAGTGCGTAATACGATCAGACGATTCACTGATATATTTTTTGTCATAATATTCATAAAGCAGATTTTTATAAAAGTATTTAGATATTAGTTTTTATAATTTTCTAATAAATGTAATAAAATTCATTTCTTTTTGATTATAATATCATAATTTCAATATCCACATAATCTATTCAAATGAAATGACAATTATAAATTGGTATCCATTAAATAACATTTATTAGACACGCCAGAAAAGAGGTTTTTTTTATTAGAATAAGATATTTTCTTTAACAAGAAACCTTTTACTTTATTTTTTATGACGCATGTTGCTTATAATAAATTTGAGGCGCCATATTAAAGAAACTATTACCATAAACTGCAGTAGTCTGCTCATTAAAACATAGTTTATTTCCTCTGCGCTAATTTTTAAAATATTCAAACAATAGATCATTCGTTTAAATGAATACCTACACTTCACAAAGATACAAGCACATGCAAGATGGACATGCAAGTATTATAAACTTGTCAAAATATGGCTCACAAGAATCACTGGGCTCAAGTGTATACTTATTTTGGGCTCATATGTTTACTTATTTTGGGCTTATATTGGGCTCATATGCATTTCATTTGGCAATGAGACTATTTAAGTTAATTTTGAAAATATATGGCTGCCTATAGCATTTTTAAATAACCTACGAACCATCTTCTTTCCACTTTCACATGACGTGCGACTGCTTATAAGTGAACTTGAAAATTTAAAAGTAATAAGTGACGTAATGAAAAATTAACTTTAATATCATAAATCAAAGAGATATATTGTTCTTATGTTATTTTATATAAACCACTTCGGATATTTTTCAGATGATTTATTGTAATATAATATTTGTTACGTCCAACAAGTAAGGCGAAGGCGATACAACCACTAGTTGAACGAACTGTACAAGTAGGATTGGACATGAAAATTGGACGCCTCCGTTGAGCAGGACATGTCACGGCATGATAGAGGATAGAGTGACTAAAAGACGGAATACCTTACAGTCGTAGACGTTGTTTAGCTGATGATTAGTTAAACAATGATTTCTCTCTTTCTGTCGTTGATTTGACATTTGAAAGAAGAAGAATATTGATTCTCTAAGATTTAAAAGTAAAGCTCGTTAGTGGTTAAAACACATGAATTCAATAGAAGAATGTTAGTTTAATTCGCAATCACCACACGTAGTTTTAAAGTGCTTAATTAGTGTATAAAATTAATTTTGTGCTCGGCGATGAAGAAAATCATATTATATAATTAACTCTAAACCATCTCCCCGAGAGGAGAGAAGGCTTAGCCCTGTGTAACGTTAATTTGCGTTAATTTAGACGAAAATTATAAATATTTCTTGGTACTTGGTACATTGAAGGTATATTCTTAAATACATTTTATTGACTCGGTAATAAAACGTATTTCCTATTAAACCGCAATAGATAAAGTGCGCATGAACTACTCTCGACTTAACATGTAAAGAGTGTGAATAAGGAAAGCTCTTTTTTATATATTCGTAAATTATTCATGAATTCTTCGTCAGAACTACTTGCAACATTGCATACAAATCGCTTCATAACTGATAAAACTGTTTGGGTGTGATCAGTTACGATGCGACTGAAAACGATAAATCGTTACAATTTTAATATAATAGACATCGGTAAGGTAATATGTCGGTATATAATTGAAAAAGAAAACCAATAAATATAGAGTAAAATAATATATAGCGAGGAAATATATAATATAAGCGTTACGCCCACACAAGGGAGAAGAGAACTGTACAGGGGCGGTATGACGCTATTAAAAAGCGTTATGCCCTTTGCAGTCAAGGCATTCAAGTCGTTTTTATCCTCTCGGCGTGAAAACATTATGTTGCATATCAGAAAGTATTTTTTCTTATTATGGCACTTAAGAATTGAGTTGCTTAGGTACGTGTAAATATTTCACTATTTAGTCGTTTCCGCCGGCGGCTACGGCCGCGTGTAAATGACGTTTTCTGTACCCTGTCAAAGTGTATGCAAAATTTCATGATGATGGGTTGAATAGTTAACAAGTATAAGCGTATTAACAAACAAACAAGATTGACGATTACCCTACATTATGATTTCGACTTCCAAAAACTGTATTTAAGAGATAGGTGAAAATAATATAGTATTTGTGATTTCCATAGAAAATAATAAAACAATGTTGCCATATTATATCCGGAAGTAAACAATATTTTATATTTCAAAATAATAATATAAAGAAAAAGAAGTCAATAAAAATAAAAAGTTATCCCAATTTTTCCATATACTTTGTCTAAAACTTTTTCTAAAGATTTGTATATTTCTAAAACAAAGAACCGAAAATTCCCTTCTTATACGACTTCATTTCTTTGTCTGCATAAAAACAGCCTATACGTACATTTCTTTTTCAATATTTTTTTTATTTTTTAAGCAATTAAAACGTTTTAATTTAGTATTTCTCTAAAACGTGACCCGAGTTGGCTCAGTGTTGACACGTGATCTTAAACGAAGATTGCAGGCTTTCTCGGAAATTTCATTTGCTTAATATCAATTTATATTTCATCTCGTGCTCGGTGATGACGGAAGAGATCGTGAAAAAAAACGTGTGTTGGATGAAAATCTGCCACAAGTGTATCCAGCGAAACGCATTAGAGCAGCGTGGCGTAATACGCTCTAAGCCTTCTCCTCAAAAGTCTTAACCCACTAGTGGGAAATTTACAGTCTATTTAGTTTTTATTATTCACAACATAACCATCAGATAGTCAGTTTTCTATAACGAACGAGTTATAGAAAATAAAAATATACTTTATTGAAATTGGCTTTTAAAAGCAATTTTAAAACGCCACTTTACAAGATAGAAATGTAGGTTTTACCGAGAAGAACCGGCAAGAAAGTATTATTGCATTCAATAGTAACACAACAAAAACAAAAAATCTTGACTATTTTTATCACTAAACCGGAAAGATTCTGATTTTGAAAAATAAAATATTAGTAAAGGAATAATTATAAAAAGTGACGACTTAAAAAAATATGGAAATATTAAAAATAAAAATAGTGTCTGTAAAAATCACAACAGCGTGCAATCATCGTGCATTCTTAACTGGGACGTCTCACAACAATCGACGAGATGTCTTGGCAAGCCGTCCATTGCAGGAAATTATATTTTCAACCAACTGTGCCCGCGGTTTCACCAGCGTATATCTTAAAGAAATCACTAAAAGCAAACTTATAGTACTTCAGTATATACAACATTTTTAGTTTTATTTTCGTGCTATATTAGTATTTATTGATTTTCGCACCAGGATCTAGATAGGGCAACATACAATTGGCCATAAGAAAAACAGCATTCCCTTAAACTTTTTCCGACATATTTGAAAAAAACAATCAGAAAAAAATATATACGGAGACGAAACGAAATATCTACCTAACCTATAAACTTTAACTTACAAAGTTATTTACAAACCATAAACAAATACTTAAGTATGAGTATATTCAAAAACCTACTGTTCAAACTTGTTGAAATATGTCAAAACTATAAAAAGTACTTAAACCTGTGTATGATCTTATCTCGCTATCTTCCATAAGAATTGATGGCATGTTTATAAAAACAACTTCGCAAATAATGCATTATTTTAAAACAAATATAATTGCCATACAAGTCTATTTTTGACGCCTGTTTTCGAGTAATATATAAAATACCAGCTGACTCGTGCCCACTTCGTTGGACGGTAAACATTTTTACTTGTCCTGAAATTATGATTGTGGTTCGGAGAGTACTGTGTGCTATGATTTATTTCCTGACTGTCAAAAGTCACGTTGGCCATGACATCCAACTACCATGAAAAAGTCTCATCATTTTTTGGGTATAATATATAGCCTATGACACTCACAAATAATGTGGTATGACTTTCTATTGGTAAAGAGAATTTTTAAAATCAGTTCAGTATATCCCAGATATTACCCCCTACAACCTCACAAACTTTACCTCTTTATAATATTAGTATAGAACAGCGAATAATACTTTGCATTTGTAGGACTATTCTGTAAGAACAAATTCAAAATACATCGCTGAAAACGTTTGTGAAATGTGTGACATTGCCACTATAATTGAAACATTTAATGAATACAATTATCAAAATAGTATATCACCAAAACTCAGTTGTCAACGTTTCACGGATGAGTAATGAAGTTAACTATAACAGAACAGTGCACTGCTGCACTGCACGTGAATTTCGTCAAAGTCAAGTATATTATGAGATATGCGAGAACAAGGAAGCATATTAAATTTCACCTTATAACACCTAGAGCTCGCAATGTTATAGAATACATTGTGTAAATACAATTACAGAAGTAAATTTGTATAATATTTGTAATTTTTTATATAACAATAAAGATTAAAAATATAGATTATGTGGAACCTCTTAAGCTAGGTGAGAGTTTATTATTTGTTCTATCATAATACTATAAGCTTACTTATAAATGTTGTTAATAAGGTAATTAGTTATACAATGCTTTATTTCTTTTTTTTATGAAATAAATTTCAATGGCTCACTCACCCTTCCGTATTGCCGGTTGGTGGTAGAATATCTGAGGAGTGAGTACATACCCAGATGGGCTCGACAACGCCATAATACCAAATAATTTTTAAATTATATAATCTCTAGAATATTTGTCAAATTAATTCAAAAATACCTACTACTCGTTATGAATGAATTGATAATTGTAATATAATTAATTTATTTATGTAAATATTTAATATAAATATTATATAATTTAATACATATTTTCCTTAAAAGCAGTTTATCTACAAACCGCAGTACAGTAATTAAACTTCAATTATTCGAACGTAAATAACTAATATGATATACAGAATTATTAATAGAGGTTATTTAATCAGCTACTGCTATTCTTAATACAAACACAAAATGGTTTAGTGGATTTACCTGAAGGTCACGGGTTCAAGTTCAGATGAGAGCTACTGAGTTATACCAATACTAAACCAAATATTAAATCTCATATCGCTCTGAACTTGGGCGTATTGGAAGAAATTATAACACATTATTAACCGAAATCAAAAAAGGGTGTTTTTTTTCGAATTTCGAATGTATTTTTTTTAAGTTTGTTACCTCAGAACTCCGTCATTTATAAGCCAATTTGATTTTTTTTTTGTTTTGAAGGTATATTTCCGTTTGATCTCATTTAAATTTGAAAACAAAACCACCTCTAAGAGTTAAAAAATAGGGGATGAAATTTTTCGAGACCATAAAAACATTTGAATTCGATTTTATTTTTTTGATTACATAATAATTCTAAACTAAACTAAACCAATATGTGAAAGTGAAGAAGTGGTTTCAAAAGAAGATTGCTTATACCCAAATAAATATGCAGAAGGATAATCACAGATCGAGCTCAGTGAAGAAGCCTATGTTCACCAGTGGACGAAAAAGGGATGATTATGATGACGATGACGATCACTCAGCAGATTGTTCTTAAAAGAAAAACTAGAGGGTCGCTAGTAGTGCACATAACTTAGATAAGAACTGCATGTAAAATACTAGTAAAACAAATGCGCAGAGAAATATAATATTACATTTTTAATTTCTTCAAAGGAGTACGTGAATATGACAAACATGACACCTGGAGGAAGAGAGATGTATGAACAAATAGCTTGAATAGTAAAGGAGTCAGCTGTCTGATGTCGATTGTGATAAATGTATTAAAGTAGTTGTCGGAAGTAAGGCGTGAATGTAAGTAAAACTATACAAAATTAAATGTCCATTTAAATAAAGAAAAGCAGAGGGATTGAAAGGAATATGGTATATATTATGCAGAATACGAAAAATTCATTAGGAGCCACCTGAGATTTCTTTGCTATTCGGAAATTTATTCATTTGGATCACCAACAGTTGTACATAAAATACATTTATCACATGCAATAAGTTCACTAAAAATAAAAATATACGAAAAATTATAGCACACACTATTCCAAACTAAGATTAAAATGTTTAGTTTTTTTTTTTAATATATAAGCCATCGCTTGACTGTTATCACACCTGATGGAAAGTGATGATACAGTCTAAGATGGAGCACGCTTGCCTAGAAGATGCCTATTCACTCTAGACTTGAAGGTACCCATATTGTAGGTGGTGGGGAAAACGGAGGTTGGGAGGGTATTCCAGATCTTAGTGGTGCATATCAGAAACGAGGAAGCAAATCGTTTCGTACGTGTCTCAGAAACGTCAACTACGTACGGGTGCAGATCTTTACGATGCCTCGCAGTTCTATAGTAAAACGGTGTCAGAGGAACCAAATAAAATAGTTCCTGGGCACACTCCGAAATATATTCTGTAGAAAACCGACAGTCATGCCTTAACCTTAACCTTATGACGGTGTTCCAAGGTCTGGAGTTTTGCGACCAGTGTCTGGTCGCCAATGAGTCTTCTAGCACGATGATTCACTGAATCCAAAGCCTCGAGCTGGTACTTAGCAGAGGCGTCCCATAAATGGCTGCAGTACTCCATGCACGATCTGATTTGGGCTTGATATAAGGTCAGAAGCTGTTTCGGTATGAAGTACTGTTTGACCTTATTGAGGATACCGAGTTTTTTACCAGCAGATTTAGCTTTGGATTCAATACATTGCCCGAAGTTGAGTTTGGACGTTAAGGTAACTCCTAGAAGCTCAATACTGTCGGTGATGGGTACAGACACATTTCGGAAAGTCGGAGTCAGGAGGAATGGACTCCTCTTAATGGTGAACAAACACGCTTGAGTCTCGGTAGGATTAAATTTGACTTGATTATCGTCACCCCAATCCGATACCTCTTCCAATGTCAAAATGATGCGTTCTACCAAGGCCTCCCTGTGCTCAAGAGCTTCTGTTGCATTAGCTCGGGGACTGGATATGTATCACTCCGTTACAATTATCCAGTTGCAAAGGCCAACAGTTATCCCGTAGCTAGGAATCTTGCTCAGAAGGCCCTCATGCTAGACCCGGTCAAAAGCCTTGGAAACATCAAGTGAAACGGCTAACGCTTCACCGTACTGCAATCCGTATTGGCACGACTTTTCTTCTTGGGTACAGTTTGTACGTTGGTAATCTTCCAAGCCTTAGGTACTTGAGCGGTTGCAAGTGGCGGTACAAGCGTGTTAGAACAGGAGACAATTCAGGTGCACAGTTCCTCAGGACTATTGCTGGAATCCCGACGGGCCACTGGCCCCGTCGGGATTATACGTGAAGAATTCACGTTCAACGTGCAGAGAATTTTTAGGACCTCTCTTTGTCGAATTCGTATCTCTGGCATAATAGCGTCGCAAGGTGTTTGGCGGTGAGGCACTTTCCGCATCGAGACGTGAATTTTCGGCAAACAGAGCCGCTAGTAAGTTAGCCTTTTCTGTTGCCGTGAAGGCCAGCGATCCATCAGGAGTTCAGCAGCGGAGGCAGCGATGGACGACAGAAGTTCGTCTCAACCGACTTGGACAGAGATGCTTTACTACCACGGGGATAAGAAGCTAATCTTTTTTTTATATAGAAAAGGAAGGCCGACGAGCATGCGGGTCACCTGATAGCAAGTGGTCACCAAACGCACAATCATAATTAAATCACACAATAATCAGAGGTGCCCAAGGGAGCCAACTGACACTGAAAACCGGTCAGGGTCGGTAGTCAGCAGAAGGTCCAGACAATTAGGTGTGTGACCGTCAACGTCCGGCATTCATGTACCAACTGAGAGAGATCTAGCGATAGTGCGAATTTGAGTGCCTCTCTCCCGGCATGTTTGGTGTTCTGGTATGGGAATAGCCAATCTTGGTGGTGAGCGTTAAAATCCCCCAGAAACACCATTTGAGCAGTCGGGTACCAATGTTGGACGGCATCAGCTGTCACGCTGAGATACTCGAACATCCGAGTCGTCTCCTGGTCACCACTGTGCGACCTATAGACACAGGCGTATATGATCTGCTCCAAACCTGTATCTGATAAGCACCACATAATCGAAAAATCGATACCTCCAAGTTTCGGAGACGCCGGCAGCAGACGTCATTACGAGCGTACATACAGACTCCTGCACGAGGTTTAAAGTTGTGCTCACTTGAATATCCGGGGGTAATAAGTTTTAAATAAACTTTAAAGTTATTTATCAAGTAGCTGAAAGTGACATTTTTTTTTTCATTTTTCATTTTTTAAATTACAACAAATATAATTTTGAAAACTTTGTCTCAAACAATATTATAATTTCGTCGTATATTATGAAAGCTATAAAAACGTTGTGCCATTGAATAAAGACGAACATCTTTATATTTAGTTTGACCTTGAAATTTATCCCTAATGAATGATAAGATCACAAACTTTGAAATTGCTTTCGTAAACGAACGTAAACATAAATTTAAAAAAACAGCGCAGTGTAAAAACCCAAGTCACACTTTTAAAACGAATAAATTATGAATATTTCAACACAAGTTATTAGTCTAAGCTATCTTCATATAATCACCCAAAAGTTTAAATATATTATATATAGATATATAGATATATTTCCGATTTTTTTGAAATTTGTTATGCATATTTGGGAGGTAGTAGAATAGGTCGTAAAGTATAATTCATACCGTTAGCTGATAAGGGTGTCCCTATCCAGGTTTTTTTTAAATATTTTTAGACATTTTTTTTTATTTGCATATTATTTTGATTTAACATAAAAAAATACGTATGACCCCAAATTTTCACGCCGCTAATCCATCATCCCATTTTGTAATCACGATTTTAGTATTTTTGTCTGAACAATATTACAATAATTATTTATAGTGAACCTCAACGGAATTTTGTCTACGTCATTCATTTATACGATTAAAAATTTGTAATAAGAGAAATGATAGTATTATCATATGCTTAGGATCAAAAAAACTATCATAAGGAAAAAAACAAAATCAATGACCATTATTTATCAAGCTATTATAACAATATTTAATTTATAGTAGACTCTGTTTTGATTGTTTGAAACTTTTAAAGATATTTTTGATGTTTATTTATTGTTAAAGGATTTAAATTACTGTGACAATATTCAAATTAAAATCCTTTAGAAATAATTAAATTTAATTCTGAATCAAATTTAATTATGATGGAGCCAGTGTAACTACACAAACACAGGCACAAGGGACAATTTAGTTCCCAAGGTTAGTGGCGCATTCGCGACGCAAGGAATGGTAATATTTTTATAGTGCCAATGTATATGGTTGGGGGTGACCATTTACCAATATTATAAAGAAAACAAATAACGGACCACCTTTTTCAAAAGTTCTGTTTGATAATGTGGGACGATTGTACGATGAGCCACCACTCACACACAAAATCCGTAGACATAATCTAAGAAAACAATAATATAAACGTATGAAAAAATCTCAGGTTAGTGCTTTATGCATATATGTATAATGACAATCAATAAGTCGCAGGGCCAAACGATATCCGTTTGTGGCTTAGATTTGGGCACACCATGTTTATCACAGGGACAAATAATATGTGGCATGTTCTCGGGTGGGCAAGCCATCGAGCTTATTTATGTTGGCTAAAGACGGACTGACAAAAAATATCGTACACTCAATTGCTCTTGAAAATTCATTAACTGCTTTAGAATAAAAATATATTACTTTTTTCACTTTACATTTTATTTTTAATCAAACAATGAATATGTCCATTACGTTAATGAAATACATTGAATTGAGAAAATAAATGGTTGGTGGTTTTTTTTTTGTTTTTATCGGCGGTTATCGTCTACAGCGCTCCTTTCCTTTTTCGGTCATAGATCCCATCCCCACAAACTACCATACATTCGTTACTTTTTATTTAAAAACCAAAATATTCAGTAGATATCATTTATATGGCAGAACAACGTTTGCCGGGTCAGCTAGTATTATTATATAAGTAAAGCCGAGATGGCCTTGTGGTTAGAACGCGTGATTCTTAACCGATGATCGTGGCTCAAACCCGAGTAAGCACTATTGAATTTCATGTGCTTAATTTGTATTTATGATTCATCTCGTGCTTGCGGGTGAAGGAAAACATCGTGAAAACCTGCATTTAATTAATTTCACTAAAATTCTGCCACATGAACGAATGAATGCCACAATGAATTCACCATTCCACCAACCCGAATTGGAGCAGCGTGGCGGGATAAGCTCCAAACCTTCTCCTCAAAAAAGGAGAAAGGGCCTTAGCCCAAAAATGCGAAATTCACAGGCTGTTATTTTACTTTATATAAGTAAATACGCGTTGCTATATTTCAATCGCTTTAGATTTAGACTATTGTCATGATATCCGCATATTTCATGTTCTTCTAATGTAAATGTATATTCATATATCACTGGATTCAATAACGTTGCTATAAATGATTTATACGACATTTCCTTCGTCGTTGTACCGAAATTTCCATGAAAATGTACAACTAATACTTTTTATGCTATAGGCAGGCAGACAAATGTTTCACTTGACATTAAGTGGTCACCGCGTCCTATAGACACATAATATATTTATTTATTTATTAGATCACCAACAAAGTACACACTGATACATGATAGCACACAGTTCGTAAAATAAAAAATAAAAGAAGTGGTACCTCAATTACAGGTGATAACTGCATGAACAGTAAGGCAACATATACATACATTAAAGCACAAAAAAGCCAATAAAAGACTAATCAAAATAGCAAGTCACAAAACAAAACAAAACAAAACAAATCAATGAATAAAAAATTAATAAACTAAAATAAAAATAATAATGAAAACTAATATGGATAATTAAGTATTACTTATTAATGGCATTATGGACCTTCTAAATTTAAATATATTGTTGGTAAAGATGTTTACATCCTTGTCCATGTCTACGCAATTATAGGTCTTTAAAATTCTGTTTATAGGTGAACTATGTCCTAGGTTCGATTTTGAAGCTTTAGTTTTAAACAATTTACGCCTGTTCAAGCGTAAGCATTTTGTTGGCGCGGAAATACAGATGAGTGACAGTAGTTTTGGACAGTCCAAAATGCCATTAATGAGTTTATACATAAAAAGACTATCCAGCAAGCATCTTCGATCAGCAAGCGATTTCATTTTAAAATGTATTAACCTATCTTTATAGTTTGGTATTTTTTTAGCCAACCCGTTTTTATAACATAGATGCCACAAGAAACGTTTCTGAACACTTTCTAATCTTTTGGAATAAACATAGAAAAAACATAGAAGGGATTCCATACAACGCAGCAGTATTCCAGTCCGCTGCGGACAAAAGCATTATATAAAGTAATTAGGGTGGTTGGGTTTTTTAAGTCCTTACAATTACGCAATAAAAAACCTAAATTTTTTAAAGCCCTCCTACAGATTGTGTCGACATGCAAATGGAAACGGATTTTATGATCGAGAATGACTCCGAGATCTTGAACCTCACTATGTTCTTGAAACTGGAATTCGTGAAGCAATTCGTCGTTTATATCGTTAATAAATATGTTGGAAAGAATTGGTCCTAAATGTGAGCCTTGTGGGACTCCAGAAATAGCCTGAAATGATTTAGATTTATAACCATTGATTACCACTAGTGATTCTCTTTTGTTAAGATAGGATTGAAACCACTCCAATAAACATCCCGAGATGCCATATTACGACATCTTTCTAAGAAGCATAACGTGGGGAACCTTGTCGAACGCTTTACTGAAGTCAGTGTAAATAACATCAACTACCTGACGAGAATCAACAGCAGTCGATATGGCATCAACGAAAGATACAAGATTCGTTGACGTGGACCTACATTTGAAAAATCCATGTTGGTATGGTGAGATTATTTGTTTGAAGTGCCATTCTATTATAGGACATAGTATTTTCTCAAAAGCTTTAGCAAAAGTTACTAGAATGGAAATCGGTCTGTAGTTACCAATTAATTTGGCATTACCACTTTTAAACAGGGGGACAATAAGAGCTGTCTTCCATGCAGACGGAAAAATACCTGAGGAGAGTGATTTATTGTATATGGTACAAAGGGGATATGCTAGCTGCCCCAGCACCTTTATAAGGGTCCATTCTTTTTAAGACCTTTAGAACATCATCAGGCGATATCTTAATAATATTCAGAAAATTACTCGTTAGTTCTATCCTATGAGAAGGTGACTCTTTCATGTAATTTGTCTCGATATTGTAAATCGAGGAAAAGTGTGTTGCACAAAGATTACATATATCAGGGCCACTGGAGGCTTTCTTTTCGTTAAAAATCATTTGAGATGGATATGAGCTCTTATTTTTTCTTATGCCTTTATAAAAGGACCAAAAGAACCTGGGGGATATATAAGGAATATTAACAATTCCTTATATTGCCAAAGCGCCACCAATTGCGAACGGAGATGTTTTGGCCTGTAGTTAAACTGGGTCACTCACCCTTTAAACCGGAACGCAACAATACTAAGTATTGCTGTTTAGTGGCGGAATATCTGATGAGTGAACACCTCCCCAGACGGGCATTAATAATAATATATAATAAAATAATACTTTTGGCATTCAGGTAAGAGTGAGGTGATCAAATTATTAATCACCCTTACTGTTATAAAATGGCGAAGTTTTACTTCCCCTCTATAATAAGACAACAGATGAGTTAGAGCTTAATTCACCACGCTGCATGGTGGCAGGTTTGCTTTGAAATGTTCAGGATACCTTTCGATGTTTTTCTTTACCGAATTATAAACATTAATTAAAGTTCTATATATTCCCAAATGTCAATATAACTGTGGTTTAAGCACTGGGTTGTATCAATAAGTTAAATCCTATTATTCATATTAATCTAGACTAGATATTCCTGCTCCATATATATCGATTACAACTCAGGCTAATTTGCATTTAGATTGTCTTAGATCAAAGCAATGAAATGTATTTTACATTATATTAAAATATTTTTCTTGTGATTTTAATGATATGTAACGGACCTGATGAGGATAACGATCACTGCCAAGCAGTGGTAACAGTCCCACCAGAGAAAACTGGAGACACTTGGAGAAACCTCAGAACAAAATTCTGGTTATGCTCATATAAATTTGTTAATTAATATATTGCAACCTTTTCTCAAGCATCTACTTTTTTATTTTATTTTTATATTTCCCAGAAGGGCAAATGACTCTACTCCATCTGATGGTAAGTGGTAGTAGAGTCCAAACGTGATGACGATTTATTTCCAAACTTTATACAACATAAACGTTTTCTTGTAAAACATTACGTAATTAACTAATTCGAATATTTCAAATGATTCGTCTTTAATAAACAATCGACAACCGTTGTAATTTATCTGTCAATTTTGTTAAATATTAAGTAAAAAAATCTGTACTACTAATTAATGTGCCCGCATATCGCACAGAGCGGAATCTTACTTTAATTAAATGAATTTTTTATCTAACCTGCCCAAGTTTGCCACAAAGAGGGAAAATTTGCGTCCCGAAACCTGCATCGTGGGACGCAATATGTGAGCCTTGGTAACGGGACATCAACGCTTGGCATTCGACGATTCACTTACATATGAACATCAATTGTTTAGAGTTTCAACTAAATCGGTCGAGTAGTATAGCGTCATCTTTGTATGCCACATTGTTTGGATGGCTTCATATAAGACCCCGGTGTTAGCGGAGTACAGCACAGGAGAGGCCGCGGATGTTTTATATCAATACGATCCCGCAGCCTCTTCGATCTGTGCTGAGGACGGCCATCGCAGTGGTTTTAGTAGGTAAGAATCTCACATAAACCAGTTCTCTTCTATGGGAGCTGGGTACTTTTCTAAAGGTTTCCACTGCGTGAAAGACAAAAAAAAGACCCCGATGTTAAAATTTTTCGTTACATGACCTTTTCTATCATCAAATTCTCAGTAGTCATTTAGAGTCAAGAAGTTACGGTAGTATTTGATATAGGTTATCCTTGAGGTCCAATCTCAATTACGAAGACATTACGACATTACGAAGACATAATATAAATAAATAAAGGATAAAAGAATATGTATTGAATTTTATATACATACATAGAGAGGAGAAGGTTTGGAGCTTATTCCACCACGCTGCTCGAATGCGGCTTGGTAGAATACACATGTGGCATAATTTCAATGAATGTGTCTAATACACAATATTTAACACAAAATAAGCACATGAAAATTCAGTGGTGCTTGCACGGGTTTAAACCCACGATCATCGGTTAAGATTCACGCGTTCTAACCACTGGGCCATCTTGGCTAAGAACAAATAGCTAAACATATTTGAACAAAGATATACAAATATTTTTAATATCCCTGGAGACGGGTCACTATTGATTTTTATTGTATCCAATTTTATTTCGTAAATATAGATAAGCTCAGAGATTTTAAATAGATATACTTATAAGTAAATAAATATTATAAAAATTGTGCATTTGGTAAAATATTACTAATTAAGAAAAAACCCATATATTAAAAAAATCACATTGTAATTTGTAACAGGAAATTAATTAGTAATAGTTCCTTATAATGGCAGGTAGTTGGTACACCACAGTCTCTTCTCATATACGATACCATCATCCGTAAGGCCGCACCTGCCCCAAGCAACGCGATAAGGGCACATCCTTAATGAACAGAGTCATCATGGGTTTCAAGAAGCTGACAAAAAGGATACATTGCTTAATCTTACTCATAAAATTCGAAGGCACGGGATTATATTTATAAGTATACAATCATGTATTAGAATTAAACGCACATAAGAAAGTTGAATATTTACGGCAAGTCGTATCAAATGTATCCCTTAAAAGGAACCGAAACACAAAGTTTTGTTCCGGTTTGAAGTTTTAGTGAGTCAGCGTAACTAGTGGCACAAGGGGTAAAACATCTTAGTTCCCAATATTGGTGTCGCATTAGCGATGCGAGCCGAGATGGCCCAGTGGTAAGACCGCGTGAATCTTAACCGATGATCGTGGGATCAAACCCGGGCAAGCACCACTGAAGTTTTTCATGTGCTTAATTTGTGATTATAATTCATCTCGTCCTTTTCGGTGAAGGAAAACATCGTGAGGAAACCTGCATGTGTCTAATTTCACTGAAATTCTGCCACATGTGTATTCCACCAATCCGCATTGGAGCAGCGTGGTGGAATAAGCTCCAAAATCTTCTCCTCAAAAAGGGACAAGAGGCCTTAGCCCAGCAGTGGGATATTTACAGGCTGTTACCGTATTAGCGATGTAAGGGATGGTTAAAATGTCTTATAGGCGGTGGTGACCACTTAATATCAGGTGACCTATTATAAATATTATATACTACACCTTCGCGATCTTTAGGCTCACTTATCTTATAAACTGGAACGCAATCATACTAGGTATTGAACTTATAATATATAAGCTTACGCAAAGCCCTGCCACCGATTAGATGCGTATGTCTATCTAAAAATAAATATCTCATGTCAAGTAACAAGAACATGAAATTCAATCGTCAAAATTATTTTAAAGCGAGTGAAACTGCGAAGCGCTGCTGCTTATTTAATAATATTATGTACTAAAACCTTCTCCGAATCACACTGCATCTTTTGGTTATATATATATTAGTTACTGCTTCGTTGGTCTAGTGGCTTGATGTAAGGCCGCAGACCCGGAGGTCCTAGGTTCGATTCTTCTTCAATTTTTCTGTCACAAAATTCTCAGTAGCACCCCGAAGTCTGGAAGTTAGAAATGTGTACCGTCCCGTACCTCGGAAAGCACGTAAATTTGTTTTCCTGCGCCTGAACTCTTTCCGGTCGTGTCGAATTGCCGTCCCATCGGATTATGAGAGTTAGGGAATAGAGAATGCACCTGTGTTTTGGGCACACACTTGTGCACTTTAATATCTCCTGCGTAGTTGGCTAATCTCTCTTGGGATTGGGCGCCGTGGCCGAAATCGGTCTGGAGGACATTAAATATTAGTTAAGAACTTTTTCAGTTAGACCTTACAAAAAACATCTACTCATTTATTAGTATAAATAAGATAGATTTTATATATAGTTAACATGAATGAGCGTTCATTGCTTCTCAACGCTTCATCCATCGTTGAAGAACCAAATAAAAATCCGTGTGCACTAAACAGCTATAGTTACATGAATTAATAATAATTATTTAAGAATTTAATCAGGTTATCATCGGAACACGGTGAAGTGAGAATGAGATTGGGATTGGATAGATATGGATTACGTATATGCTTAGCTCTGTCTCCAGGAAAAAAACTTAATGGCAACCGCTCCACGTCCAATTTTCCAGCTTACCCAAAACGAACGTTATTGACATTCGTCAACTACTGTGTTACCAATAGCCTCATCCGAGTACGCTGCGAATACTAATATTTGACTTTCCGATCTTCGTTATCCGACATTGTTATGTTTTATGTAATTACATAGTTTGATTTGTTTAGATTTTCTTAAATTTTGTTTATGGACCAAACAAACATAATACGAAAAAAACCCCTAAATTGACTTTTGTACGAAACCTTAAATATTTTAAGTCGGATTTGTACTTTTCCACTTTTGGAATAACAACCGCCATCCCTTAAATAAATTACAACTTCCAATTCGCCTTAGCTTCCCCCGCATGCTATTTATTACGTTGCCACGAAGTATATAACGGAGGCTGCGGGTATAATTATCATGATTACATTTGTTTATGTATTTACTCAATAAAGTTAAGTATCAATTAGTAAATATACCATTGCTGGGTAAATATGGTGAAAAGAAATATATGAAGGTAAAGAAATAATTATGATATTTCGTTAATTTCTAAGTTTGCCTCGGCGCTGTCATTTAAGTTTCGCAATGGATAATTGTATGGTAATTTAGAAAATTAAAATGACATTAAAATATCTAATGTTATACAAAGAATTATTTAGTTAAAAGTAATAAGGAATTGCCAAGGAAATAAACTTTAAGCGCTATAAACACATATTAAGCAAATGAAAACACAGAAGTGTTAGTTCGGATTTGAACCTGCAATCTTCGGTTAAGATTTACGTTCTATGAATATTTTTTTTTGTTTCTGTATGAGGGTGCAAATTCAAAATCAAAATACTTAATTCGACATAGAAGCGTTACATTTACTTTGATTGTCAAATAAGAAACTACCACCGGTTCGGAAAAGAAATACTGAAAAAACTGGCAAGTGATGAAAAGTACCATAGTAGACTACCACCCCCCATGGACACCCCTTTTATACCGGAGAGCTTGCAGGCATCGCCAGACTTTAAGCTATGAGTAGACTTTTTTGATGAAGGTTTCTATCTCATATCGCTTCGGAAAAGTCGGAAAATTTCATATAGTTTTAAATGAACTTATAAATAATATCTAAATCTTTTATTAACTCTCTTTAACAATTCGTATTTCAAAATAACTTGCAATTAGTATATAGTATACCATGTTCGCTATCGGCAAGCGGTTTGTACCAATTAATTAATGTTTGTACGAATACCAATTATTTCATATAACATCAATTTATATATTATACCGTAACTAATTATGCACACTTGTTACATAACACATTGACGTAAATCCGTTTTTATATATATATACACGGAATTAATTATAAATTTTATAAAGCAATGCTGTGTCTTCTTCCTTCGAATGTCAAATCTATATAGATTACAGATAGAAAGAAAAAAATCAGTTCAGCCGTAAGTATGACAAATCATATTATAAAACTAAGTTCCCATCGCATCTGTCTGTCTGCTGTAAACTCAAAAACTACCCAACGAGTTTTGTCACAGTGATTCATGAAGGCTAGACGTTTAATTCATTAAGTTTATATCACGATTATTGTTGAATGTATCGAGAAAAATCATTATGACACGGACTCTTACTAGCGCGCGCCACGTATTCTAATAGTTATAAATATATTACGATATAAGTGTTTACCCACTTATCAGGTATTCTACCGAAAAACACGAGTACTTGCTATTGTTGTGTTCCGGTTGGAAAGGTGAGTGAGCTAGTGTAATTACAGGCACGAGGGACATAACATCTTAGTTTCCAAGATTGGTGGCGCATTGGCGATGTAAGAGATGGTTATGTAGGCGTTGGTGACCACTTACCATCAGGTGGCCCATATGTTCGTCCGCCTACCTATTCTATAAAAAAAAATGCTGAAATGTTCTCTGCCCGTGGGAAGCCGGGACCGGGTAACTAGTCTATTTGGAAACGATTGAGTTTTAGTAAAAATTTAAGCTATATTTGCCAATGCGTTCTTTCTATTCTTATTCTAAAACTTTTATTGCGTATTCTGTGAGACTTTGGAATAATTTACGTATAAAATCTTCAACGGTAGCCGCTTTTAAATCAACCACGAGAAAATATACTCGAAATAATACAAACAACGAGAATGTGGATATTAGATTTATTTTTTGTATTTATTTTTGATATTTGTATTTATGTGTTTATTATGTATTTATTTATATTACCATATATATCTTTTATATATTATTAATTGTTAAATTTAATGACAGTAGCCTAGAGTTGGAATATATATTATTACAAACCAGAAGTGAAAATGACTTTTTTAAAAAGAATACGTAACAGCCTGTGAATGTCCCACTGCTGAGCTAAAGGCCTCCTCTCCCTTTTTGAGGAGAAGGTTTGGAGCTTATTCCACCACGCTGCTCCAGTGCGGGTTGGTGGAATACACATGTGGCAGAATTTCAGTGAAATTAGACACATGCAGGTTTCCTAACGATGTTTTCCTTCACCGTAAAGCACGAGATGAATTATTATCCCAAATTAAGCACATGAAAATTCAGTGGTGCTTGCCCGGGCTTGAACCCACGAGCATCGGCTAAGATTCACGCGTTCTTACCACTGGGCCATCTCGGCTTCAAAAAGAATACATAAATAAGAATTTGACTTTATAATAAGAAATACACAAATAACCAACAAAACAATCATTAATTACTTCAAATGCTAACAAAAACAACTAAAAATGATAATTCAAGTTATTGTATATTCGAAGCAAACTTCTCGCCAAAGGTGATATTCTTCCTCTATGACGGGCGATGATGCACTTTTTTTTTTTTTAATATAGGAACATTCGGTCCATTCGGTCCGGTGATACATTCGGTCGAAGATTGTTAAGAATATATTTATAGGATACATAACATTCAATTTTTATACGACTGACCTAAAAAACGGGTGTAACATTTTCAGAAATATTGTATTTATGTATGTGTGTTTATTTCACCATATCTTCTAAATGCCGGAACAGATTTGTAAATTCATTCATTCATTAATGGAGGGCAGACGTGATTTTTTTTTTTTTTAAGATTTTTTTACTATTAATATAAAAATATTAGAAAGTAAATTGTAATCCATATACCACAACTTTCTGTGAAACTTTCTGTGACTTCCTACTCGACTTGTAAAACGCAATGTTATTACAACATATTATTCTCTGCGTTTGTCTGTGTCACTTACTAAATAAGAATAATGTAAAGAGACCCTTGCAAAAGGTTATATAATTATTGAGATTATATGTCGTTTACATAAAATGAAACACTTCTTTGTTTTAAATAACTAATAACTAATAATTGTCGTCTATCATGAACTTTAGAAAACCCGGTGAATCTCCTTGTCTTTTTTTTCTATGATCTGATTTTGACTATGAATATTTATTTTATGGATGATGTATGATTGCTATTTTAATATTATTCAAATTAATTCTTATTATTATTATTTTTGCTAATTGTTAGGCTATATAAATATTTTACTATTGGGCAATCACAATACGCATTAAAATAGATTGCATTAATAATATCGACTTCAATTTAATAAAAACTTAAGATTGCATTAATAACAAATTAAAAAACAATTGAACAAACTAGTATTTTTTTTTAAATAACGTAATATGCTACTGAATATATCGGCGTAACCGCTTGATAATAGTGCTTTTATTGAAATAGGTAGACAGGCTGGCAAATAGGCCAATAGGCTACCTGGTGGTAACCACCACTTCTCATAGACATTAGCGCTATAAGAAATAATAACCTTATCTTAAATCGCTAAAGCGCCAGCGACATTGGGAACTAAGATGTTTGTGAATGAACTTTTTGGAATGATGTCTCTTGTGCCTGTAATAACACTGGCTTACACACTCATCAAACTGGATCAAATAATAAAAATATTGCTGTTTGACGTTAGAGAAAGCGATGAGTGGTAACACACAGACGAGCTTGAACAAAGCCTCACCACCAAGTAAATGTATGACTGAATGTATCAGCGTAGTCGGTTGAAATAGCACGCTCAACGAGCAAGCTGTCAACGGATACGTCAATATCCCCAATGAAAAATATATTAAAAGAGCGTGCTCACGGTACGGTAGAAACATTTGCTTGGCGACCGTTGGCCCGTTGAAGAAAGATGAAGATGAAACGCTGTACCAACTTAATTAATCAGTGAAAAATAGATAAAGTGAACTGTTTTACTTAGTAAACAATGGTATGCTGAACTGAACTTACTAATATTAAGCATAAAAAAGCATTAATCGAGAAGACATGCAAAGCAAAAAATCAGTTAATATTCACGTGAAATAAATATAAACGGGAGACGCTGATATTTACAGTCAATTTAAAGGACAATGCCCGAATCTCTATAAAACTTTACCCCGCCCGAAAAGTCGAGTAAACAAATATGTCATGTATAGCATTTTATTGAAGCTTCATGAATTATAAATAAAAATAAAACTAAATGTCTTTTGAACTCCATTTCTTTGTATTTGTAAAATAAATATCTCTTTTTGTCTCGGGGATTTAAGAACACAAATTAAATACATCAAGATTGAACCCATTATTAGTTATGATTCCCATGTCCAACCACGGGGCCATCTCTGCTCGTAAATCGATATATCACAAAAGGGTTAAAGTACCCTTAAGGCTCCAATGGTTTCAAGTGACATTTACATATTCATAAGTCCATTCAAAGGAATACAAATGTATATAAAAAACAAACATTTATATATTATATAGTATTCAATGTAATGTATTGCTTCTGTTCTTGCAAAAGGTCCTAAGATAAATATGTGTAATTTACAAGAAAGCATAAATACCAATTATTTTCAAATATTTAAGTAGTACCGATATTTTTTTGTTGTGGCTTAATAACGTTTTGTCCGTCCTCAAGAAAGGAGATTCTATGTTCGACTATATGTTTTTTTTATTAAATAATTTTGAATTTTTTTTATTGTTTTAAAGGGTCTCGAGGTGATACCGTTATCACCAAGAATATGATGGCCCCATGTAAATCAAATCTGTTTGTGTTTTTTGATGTCGGTTAATTTTTTTTTAAGTTTGTCATCATGGAAAATATTGTGAAAAAGCCCTACCACCTATATATCACTAGACGGTAATAAACTTAAGCATTGCATATTAAGACCCAGGAACCTCTACGACCACATCGAAATATGAAGTTTCTTATATCTAAAACTGAAGTTCATTTTAAGCTTAACATATAGAATAAAATAATTACTTACTCATTAAAAATATCCATCGCTTCGTAATCTGAGAACAAATATCTTGTAACGAAAAGCCGTTCATCTTGAACTGCAAGCACCATTTCACCCAGCGACAGCGTCGTATTTACCTAAAAAATATAACATATTTTAGCTTTGTGCAAGCTCGTCTGGATAGGTAGCACCCACTCATCAGATATTCTACCGCAAAACAACAATACTTAGTATTGTTGTGTTCCGGTATCAAGGATGAGTGAGCCAGTGTAATTACAGGCACAAGGGACATAAAATCTGAGGTCCCATGGTTGGTGGCGCATTGTCGATGTAAGCGATGGTTAACATTTCTTACAGTGCCAATGTCTAAGGGCGTTTGGTGACCACTTACCATCAGCCCATATGCTCGCTTGCCTTCCTGTTCTATATAAAAAAAAAAACATTAATTACTTAAGCAGAATTAGCTGATAATGTCATAACAGGATCTCTATAGTATATACGCTGAAGATTTCAATTTAATCCCATACACGATGAATTGTAATGTACTTATTTTGTGTCTAGAATTAGCAAACCTGGTGAAATGAGCACCCAGTTTTCATTTTCATCTATATGAGAAAAGGCAAAAAGGTGGAACATGAACCAAGGTAACAATTCGGCTTTGAAATATATGTCATTTATTTAATCTATAATGCAAAATCACAATCAAATAATCGTGTACGATATGTAAAGATAATCTAATATATGTACATAGGAACAAAACGTGATATCATTATGATGAAGAGGTCTTGCATGATTTTGCCACGTCGGTAATTCTGGAGAGACAGATTTACTATAATGCACAATTACACTCTCTATTCCACTCTCCGATAATACAACATGACTGGATAGAAATCAGGCGCAAGGTGCGTGTTTTTCGACGTACGACACACGACGCCCGGCACACTTCCAGACTCTGAGCTGCCACTGATAATTTCTAGACAGAAAAACGTATTAACATTTTATTGACCCTGAGCTGACGATCTGAACTAGAGCAACTAATGTCATTTATGGATTTATATTATAATATATTGCTTGTACTAAAGATTTACTGCCTAATACTAACAATAAGAACAAAATTCATGTAACGTTTTTCACTGCTGCTTCCAAGTAAATAATGTTGGTTTAAAATTAAATAAAGAAGAATTTACATACGTCGTGTAAAAATCAACATCAGAAAACCTTGCTAAATACGTACAAACTCTATCTTTTATAATTACTCGTACAATGCGGGTGAAAACCGCAGCGGATGCGGTTGTTAAACGCACTGTACAGTCTAAGCCTAATATGGGCTTAAACATGCACTGTAATGTCAGAATTTCCACTCAAATTAATTTGTCCCGACATAAAGTAGCTGTCAGCCTTAGACAATTAAATCGTGACTATAACTGTACATGATTAAATTCCTAATATACATATATAATAGATTTGAGATGGGACATTAAGGCCATTGGACATTACATAACATTGTTATATTATAGATAATGTCAACGATTCGGTTATATATTTTGTTGACGCACACTGTAATTTAAGTTAAAGACTTTTTTTTTTCTTCAAATAGAGCAACAACTTTTATTTGCATGTTGAGTTAGCCTGTAATTGTATATACTTTGTAACACTACTTTATATACGCATTAAGAAAATTTATTTCTTAGTATTGGCTACCAAATAAATAAATAAAAATAGTTAAGTAAAAAGTAACAGCCTATGAATGTCCCACTGCTGGGCCTCTTCTCCTTTTTTGAGGAGAAGGCTTGGAGCTTATTCCACGCTGCTCCAATGCGGGTTGATGGAATAAACATGTGGCAGAATTTCAGTGAAATTAGACACAAGCGTATTGTGATGTTTTATTTCAACGTCAAGCATGATATGAAATATAAACACAAATTAAGCCCATGAAAATTAAGTGGAGCTTGCCCGGGCTCGAACTCACGTCATCCGTCATCGGTTAATATTCACGCGTTATAACCACTGGGCCATCTCGGCTTAATAAAAATAATATTAACCCGTAAACATATAAGGAAGTATTCTATACTACTGACCGTATATTTAAATATTGCAAAGTTCATTTGCAGAATTAAATGTTGAACAATTAACGATAAAATAAATAAAGCTTTTTTCACCCTTTTGTTGATCTTCTAGTTAACATACAAGACTGCAAATCATGAGTTCTTGGGTTCCAATTTGGTTCAAATTTTTCCGCCAAGAAAATCATAATAGTCACCATTGTATCTACATTAATTACCGTCAACATAGTATTTATTCATTTTTTTAAATAATAAATAAATATAATTAATTATACAATTTTTATCTTAATAAAGTGTAACGAATTATATGTAATATGAATGAAAGAAATTTAAAGATTAGAAGGCGTTTCGAGTTTTTATCGAGAAAATTTTATTTTAATTTTATTTTACTAGATATGTATTTAATTTACTAGATATATACATAATCAAATAAAAGTTTAGCGATTTTGCTTTATATATCTTAAGGTTTATCTTGGGCGAAACTAAGTTAGGTATAAATTTTATTATACATAATATTTAAATTTAATAATATAATCACTTAAAACTATTTAGATAAATTATTTGACCTAACTTTAAAAAATATAAGATTACTGAGTATTAAAAACAATTATTTTCAATACATTTAACGTAAACTGCAACTTCTATTTATTTTACTAAACTTTCCAGAGAGAAACTGGTACAAAGAAAACTAACCGCAGAAATATGTCTTGTTTAAAAAAAAAAACTATTGTTTTCAACTGCAAACGCTGTTTTATTTAGGGTAAATTGTTTTTTATTTTAACTCTCCACTTTAATACTGGTTCAGGATTTTTTAGCAAGAAATAATAATTAACGTAAATATTTTTCTCCTGCACGTGTATTTTCATAATGAATAGACTGAGTGCATTAGAGGCACTTTAATAATATAACTTAGTTTATTTTCCATACCAGAAATGAAATTCGAATATACTCCTACATGATAAAACTAAGGATAAAAGGCACACTTATCCCTTGAAGGAATTACTTCCAACGTATACGTGCCGTCGTATAAAATCCAACTTATATTCTCCGGCTTTTTCAAAACCTTATAAAACGTAATGTACATTTTAATATTTAAACTTTAGATTGAAGAAAATTTGCAACTTGAAACTGTAATTGAAACACTTCGGATTGAAAATTTTAAAACACTTTGCCTAGTGCGACTTTATTCAACTTATTCGATGGAGTTGATGTTAACTGTGATTTGTTTGCAATTATTGTCACTAGATGGCGCTGTTTTCATTTCATACAAATCGATATAATATAACAAATAATTGTGAAACTAGCTAAATCTGTTTTTTTTTAAATATATAAGCTAGCACTTGACCGTTATCACACCTGATAGTGATGATACAGTCTAAGGTGGAGCGCGCTTGCCTAGAAGATGCCTATTCACTTTGACTTGAAGGGATACCACATTGTAGATGGTGGGGAAAACGGAGGTCGGGAGGGTATGCCAGACCTTAGCGATGCGTATAAGAAACGAGGAAGCAAATAGTTTGGTACGTATCTTAAGTAACAGTACAAAACTTCAGAGCTTAGAACACGCTCTGGAGTTTTGTAGCCAGTGTCTTGTCGCCAACGAGCCTTCTAGCACCACGAGCCACTGAATCCAAAGCATCAACTGTTACTTCATCACGAATAAATTATTAAACTTTAATTATATTTAACATTAAGGCAGGTTGCCTTCGGAGTTGGATCGGTTGTTTATAAATAAAATGACATGTTAACACTAAATAGCGGATTCTCATAGTGAAATATTTGTTTACAAATAAGTTGAAAGTTGGCAAACCTGTTTGGCTTATAAAATGATGATAATGTGATTTTAGTTAAGACGGCTCAAAAATCTAAATTTAATAGTATTAAAATAATGACTGTCGCTTGTCAATATATATTTAATAACATTATGTATACATATATTTTTTTCGAAGATGAGTGATGTACTCGCCGTTGATATTAATGCCAACTCCGTTCCAGTCCTGAAGCTTGAAAACATCTTCCAATGCAGCGGTAAACAGTTTCGGAGATATAACGTCTCCCTGTCTTACGCCTCTCTGCAATTGGATAGGTTTTGAGTTCTGATCCTGGAGTCGGATTGACATGGTGGCGTTCTCGTACAAGCACTTTAACACCTTGATATACCGGTAATCGATTTGGCACCTTTGAAGGGACCTCAGCACGGCCCAGGTTTCGATCGAATCAAAGGCTTTCTCATAGTCCACAAACGCTAAGCAAAGTGGCTGGTTATACTCCTCGGTCTTCTGTATAACTTGCCGCAGCGTATGTATGTGGTCTATGGTGCTAAAGCCTTTTCGGAAACCGGCTTGTTCGGGTGGCTGGAAGTCGTCAAGCCTTCGCTCGAGACGATTCGTAATGACTCTCGAAAACAACTTGTAAACATGGCTCTGCCCCACAGAAAGATCTCTGGCGAACACTTTAGAGCCTTTATTCGGCGAGTACATCACTCATCTTCGATTCGCCGACGACATCGTGATTATGGCTGAGACCTTGGAAGACCTTGGCACTATGCTCGATGACCTCAGCAGGATCTCCCAACAAGTGGGTCTTAAAATGAACATGGACAAGACGAAAATCATGTCGAACATCCATGTTGCACCCACTCAAGTCAAGGTTGGAAATTCTGCACTCGAAGTTGTAGACAACTATGTTTACCTAGGTCAGACCATCCAACTAGGTAGGTCCAACTTCGAGAAAGAGGTCAATCGTCGAATCCAACTCGGCTGGGCAGCGTTCGGGAAGCTACACGATATCTTCTCATCCAAAATACCGCAGTGTCTCAAGTCGAAAGTCTTCGACCAGTGTGTGTTGCCAGTGATGACTTACGGATCAGAGACGTGGTCGCTCACTATGGGCCTAATAAGAAGGCTCAAGATCACCCAAAGAGCAATGGAGAGGGCTATGCTCGGAGTTTCTCTGATCGAATCAGAAATGATGAAATCCGCAGGCGAACCAAAGTAACCGACATAGCCCAAAGAATTGCTAAATTGAAGTGGCAGTGGGCGGGGCACATCGCTCGTAGAACTGACGGCCGCTGGGGCAGAAAGGTTCTCGAGTGGCGACCACGAACCGGAAGACGCAGCGTGGGCAGGCCCCCTACAAGGTGGACCGACGATATCAAAAGAGTCGCGGGAAGCCGTTGGATGCGGGCAGCGCAAGACCGGCCAAAATGGGAATCCTTGGGGGAGGCCTTTGTCCAGCAGTGGACGTCTTTCGGCTGAAATGATGATGATGATGATGATGATATTTTTTTCCAGATATGACGTATTATGTGACGTACTATGACGTACATAATGTTAACACTAGCAACAAGCACAAACCTGTAACTACTATTACCCGATTACACACTATCAGGAACTCTTTTGTGGGATAACGTATACGCTTTCACAACAGAATATTAGAAAACGTTCAAAAATATTCAATTGTTAAATTTAAAAAAATCGTTAAGGAACGTTTGTGTTCTGATCTTTTTAGATAATTGCACACATTGGGAATAAAATGAACGCGTCCAGGCCATTTCAAATAAAAAAAATATAATTGTATAACACTGAATACCGCTAAGTTTCTTTCGCCGGTTTTTCTCGGGTCTATAGGGTTTATACAGATAGATTTTTGATAATAAATAAGCAAGTGTAACGCTTTTATTATTTTTTTTATCTTTTTTATATACCGTCCTTATATACGTGGTATATTACATCCAAATACATATCTTACTGGTGGTAGGGCTTTCTACAAGCTCCTCTTGGTAGGTAACACCCACTCATCAGATATTCTGCCGCAAAACAGCAGTACTTGGTATTGTTGTGTTCCGGTTTGAAGGGTGAGTTAGCCAGTGTAATTACAGGCACAATGAACGTAACATAGTTCCCAAGGTTGGTGGCGCATTGGTGATGTAAGTGATGATTAACATTTCTTACAATGCCAATGTATATAGGCGTTTTGTGACCACTTACTATCAGGTGGCCCATACGTTCATTCCGCCTACCTATACTTTAAAAAAATGTTTTTCATGAACATACAAATACTAAATTAATGTAATGACTGTGACGAATGGGTTATGTGTTTGTGTTGGTAGTTACCGTGTTCTGGATGGAAGAGTGAATGCACGAGGGTGTCTCCAGCCACAAAAGACATTATATTGCCCCTTGTTACCGATGCATCAATATATCTCAAGTAAAGATATACTGTGCCCTCATGAGCGGTGGTGACCACTTACCACCAGAGGACCTATGTGCTTATCGGCCTTCCTATAATCAATTTCAAAAATAAAAGCAAAAAAAATAAAAAACATAAATTATTGAATTAATCAATACGATGCAAAAGTTTGAAATTAGATTTAAAAAAATCTGAATATACGAAACAACTCTTTTTTTAAATTAAATGAATTAAAAAAAGGTCTTCGCTATCAAATACATTTGCATACATAGCGCTTTAATTTCAGATTAAACTTTGAATCCATTTATTCTCAAGTTACATTTAAACATTGGCACGGTTCAAAAATTTTAGTTACTAAGCTATTTACAAAACTAATGCACGTACTAGCTGTGGGAATCAACTAATTAAACTAACATCGAGGAAATGCTTGCACGGTAAACTACATATGTATTGCTACTATTTACCTGTGGCTGCCTCCAGAGCCGTGATGGTTCGGTGGTTAGAACTAGTGGATCTTAAATGGTGATTACGGATTCAAACTCGAGATACACTCGGCGATAGAGGAAAATATCGTGAGGACGCCTGCATGTGTCAGATAATATCTGTAACGTGTGTATCTGTACCAACCCGCATTGGAGTGTGGCTAAGCTGCTAACCTTCTCCTCAAAAGGAGATAAAGCCTAAGCCCAGCAATGGGATTTACATTGTCACTTAACTTCTTCGTTCCTTTGCTTGTCGTATTTGTATATATATTGTCGCTGATTTACTCAAAATTATCTATATTATGTAAATAATATTGATACAACAAAGTTTCTTGGTCTAAGATATATAGAATATTTATATCTGTATCGTTACCTGAAAGTAATCTTTTATAAAAATAAAAAATAATGTTTGCATGTGTGCTATATAATACGTTCCCATTCCATCCAATTGTGGTGAAACTTTGCTGAGCTGCGTACACGCTATAAGGAACCGGGCCCAAAAAAATTTTTTTTCAGTATTTTTGTACTTCAATAAAAACGTTCAATGTAAACCTTTATCCTACCCATACAAAGCCAGGACGTGTAGCTAGTACAATATAAAAATAACCAAAATATACCAATTGAGTACGTTAAGGTCAAAATGTACATTATTCAAGTGGGCTCTCTTTTTATATATATAGAATAGGATAGCGGACGAGTACATGGGCCACCTGATGATAAGTGGTCACCAACGCCCATAGATATTGGCATTGTAAGAAATGTTAACCATCGCTTACATCACCAATGCGCCACCAACCTTGGGAACTAAGATGGTATGTCCCTTGTGCCTGTAATTACATTGGCTCACTCACCCTTCAAACCTGATCACAACAATACCAAGTACTGCTATTTTGCGGTACAATATCTGATGAGTGGGTAGTACCTACCCAGACGAACTTGCACAAAGCTCTACCACCAGTGAATTATCTGTCAATCTCTCAATCACCAGTCTCTTTTAAATCGTTGCCATATTACAATTTTAATCTTAATATGAGGGACATGCTGTATGTGATAATAAAATACAATTATATTTACTTATACTATATGAAGATCTTCGAATAACTAATTTCAAGCTTTTCTATTATATAATCCTGTACATTAAAATAAGCTTTTTTTATTATTATTCTTCAAAATATTATATCATTATTATTAATATCAGGTAGGCTTGCAGCGTATTATGTGGAGCTAGTCTTCCTATTAAGGACGATAAATGAAGATTTATGTATGTGATTTTTTCTTCTGTAGTATCTCTTACCTGAAGATCACTATTATTAATTGAAAATATTTGTTATGTTGCTTTTTTATGTTTTATATGTATCAAGGATAAAACAATGTCTACGATGTAAAAAAAAAAAAAAAAATTCTGTTAAAAGGAATGAAGTATCATCAACCAATGATAGAAGATATTATACCAAAAATAAAAAAAGAACATCCATTAGCACAGATTCAGAATACTTCATTCCAACTTATTCAACAAGTTTCCATTATTGTAAAATGAAACTTGTTGAATTATTTAGCGAAGAAATGAGTTCAAGAACTAATACTATAATGTTTAATTTATACAAAAGCGATTTGATATTCTCGAAAATCCAACGAAATTGAAAGCCTTGGAAAGCCACATAATACGTCAATAGAACATTTTGATTCCATGTCTCGTATACATATCTCCGAAGTGACATTCCCGTATCAGTTGTCGTGTGACCCCTTATAAATTTAAGTTGCTTATTATGCAATAACGTTTGCAAATTTGTAATATTAATAATTATTTTGTAATACTGAAATTTGAAGGTCAACTTGACTAATAACAATTAAGACTCAAGAAAAAAATGTTTATTGAAATTGTCAGTACGTAACAAGGAAAAAAGAAAAAGAAATGATCAATGAAAACAACTTAATAAATCTTTGGCTTATCACCAACTACGAAACTAGTAACAGTAATTATATTGCTGTGTTCCGGTTTGCAAGATAAATGACTCCTTACACGAAATTGAATACACACATCTTAGATAGAAAAAGGCTTTCGTCCGGCAGTGGACGGCAAAACGCAGAAAAAAAAAGAAAAACGATTTACTAAGCCACACTAAGTTACGTACTATAATTTGCATGTTACATTCTCGACTCGACTAAAAATATATTCTGGGAATGAGACGATCGCCGCATGGCTATTTCTCTTTTCAATTTTTTGTAAGTGAAACATGATAAAAAAAACCCACTGAGTTTCTTTCGCCGGTTTTTTCTCAGGGCTGGGTGTTTCTTTTCCGAATTGGTAGTTCCTAGTTTGACTATCAATAAGCAAATGTAATGCTTCAATGTTAAAATCTACCAAATTAATTATGGGACAACTTAAAATGCATCAATAAATTATAGTTTCTAGCATAAATCGAAATTAAGGCTAGTTGGTGAAATCGAAACATTGACGTATTTTTGGTGCGTTTAAAAATGAACTAAATCATTCAAAATTAAAAGTTTAAGTTTTTAACCAAAGCGATTTCCCGTTTTCAGCCAAACAATGTCCAACTTCTAATAGACTCATAAATATCCGAGGCCATGGATAATTTAACTATTGATTAATGAAATTCCCTTTTCTTAGTTATTTTTAAATGATTTTGCATTACTCTGTACGAGTTTTAATTTAGGTTATATGTTTCTTTATTGCTTACTTATGTAAAAATAGCATTAGTTTAGAGTATATTCAGAGTTTATTGATGAAAAGCAAGCTATAAAAACTATAGATGCTACTATATATATTAGTTTTAGTTATCCAAAACACGGATGCAATTTGTAGGGTGCTCTTTTTTACAGTTTTGCCTTAAATACTATTATATTTAACAATTTTAGTTGCGTTAACCACTTTTTATTTTACCAAGATATCAGCTATAAGTCCTAAGCAATTCTCTTTGACTTGATTTTACATTTAAAGTCGAATAATTAATAAATACCGTATTGTTTTTTCATCGTAGTAATTGTTGCCTGTATTCTTGTCCATTTTAATCGATCTAACACTACGTTACTACCTTAATCATATATCATATAATGTTAATAGGTAGGACTCTGTACATACCCATCTGGGTAGCCACTAAATCATCATATATTCTAGAGAAGCATTACCTGGTATTGTTGTGTTCCGGTTTCAGTGCGCCAGTATTATTACATACATTATAAATAATGTTTCGTGTTATAAACGAGCCGGTTGGCGTAGTTGGTAGATACTTGCCTTTTGCGCCGCTTTAGGTCGTGGGTTCGATTCCCACCCAGGAAAGACATTTGTGTGTATAAACATGTCTGTTTGTCTTGAGTCTGCATGTAATTATCTTTATAAGTATGTATTTACAAAAGAAAAGTATATAGTATATCAGTTCTCTGATAGTTTGGGATCAGATAGCTTTGCGTGAATAATGTACCAGGATATTAAAAAACTTACATAGCCACAATAAACACTAACATCAATCGCAGATATAATTCGCTAGCGACTATTTGAGGTAATCTCATTGAGTTTTTCTTCCATTCATCTCTATCCCTATAGCCATAGCATCTTAGACTAAGTCCCTCTCGTGCATACCGTAACCGTAACCGTAACAGCCTGTGAATATCCCACTGCTGGGCTAAAGGCCTCCTCTCCTCTTTTTGAGGAGAAGGTTTGGAGCTTATTCCTCCGTGCATATATCTGACGAATAGATGCACTTGAAAATGAAAAGATCACAACACCCGGCAATTTTTTTATCATATTAAAAATAAAAAAAATACCTCAGTCTGAACTGAAGTTCTGAACTGATGTTAGATTTTTGATAATCAATAAGTGTAATGCTTAATGTTAAATGAGATTTTGTATTTGAATAGTTCTATCTCTTTCACTCCTACGAGTTTGAACATTTGAACAGACCACATATATACAGTTACATGGACTCCGTGAACAAGAGTGAATAATGTTAATATTTCCGACAGAAACACTAGTTTAGGCACGTATCATCCATTATTTATAAAACTAAGCTCATAAAAATACAAGAAAATGTTGAATATTTCAAAATATAATGTTAAAAGTAAAACAGTGTAAATTTATTTATTTTGTAAATACACTAAATTCATAAAATAATATCGCGACTATATTTTTGCTATTATAATTGAAATGATGAAAAAGTTTTATGAGATATTTACTATCGGTCCCGGCTTCGCTGCTCGCACGGGTTGAATAAGGGTCTAATTAGGGTATATATAGAGGACCTGTCCTTCAATATTTTATATTAGAGGACAAACTACAAGAATTTTTTTTGGCTTTTTGCTGGCATACTCAGAATAAATCACCAAAGTTTCAACACAATCGGGTAAACAGTTTAGGATCGTAAAGAAGACTATTTTCTATACATACTATTTTCTAAATAAATAAAAATATTTAAAAATAAAAATATTTATTTAGAAAATAGATTATTCCTACAAAAGCGGTGTCCGTAATATCTAACAGCAAACATTTCCAGCTTGTTTTAATGAGTTTATAGTTATAGATTTTATAGTTTTTTTATTTTTTATTATTGAAATACGAATTTTATAAACTAATGTATTATAGATATACTGAAAAAAACCACAAAGGTTTGACCTGGATGCATATAGGTTTGACCTCAGTCTATTAATATGTTAAATGTAATTGTAATTAAGAAATCCTGCATAGAGTAACTCTTTTATGGGGCAATATAATACGGTTTACTGCAGGATCCCAGAAAGCGTTCAAAACGCCTCAGTTGCTAAATTAAAAAAAAAATGTAAAGGAAGCTTGTGTGCTAAAAGTTATTATACAATTAATGAATTTATGGATGACAGCATACCTTGGAAATGAGAAGATCGCCGCCTGGCTATTTTTTCTTTTGTTTTTGGTCGTAGTTTCTAGTTTGACTATTAATAAGTAAGTGTAATGTTTCAATGTTGAATAAAGTATTTTGATTTTAATTTCAAACACAATAAAGCAATTATGCAATAAATTGAAAATAAGTCTAATAAATAAACAGATATAACTGTTCTGAAGAACAGTTAAGGAACATCCAGTGTACTCCACTGAACTCCGTTCCTTCTGAGGATACCAATATTCCACCACGCTTCTCCATAAAAATCATAAGGAATCTTATCAACATTGAATCATTTCAACGGTTTCCATTTTTCATTTTTTTTTTTACTTCACACAATCACCAATCAACGAACACGAACTGTGGTAACACTAATAACTGTTATAATAATTATTTCATCTTAAACACATTCATTTCATCTTAAATACAAATTATATTAATTAAATATTTTATCACAAAGCTTGTCTGACGCCAGCATAATTTCAGTTAACACCCGCGCCTCCCGTCGACGCCTCTCAAGAGTAAACAGTTTCTTGGATTATATTTCATACAAAAATCATTATTGAATATTTGAGGTAAATATATATCAATTTTCATGCTTCGGAGTTTCCATTCTAAATCCCATTTTTTTATTCATAACATTAAAACCATAGCTAGCACATAAAATAAATACGGAGCTGTTTTTTTCTTTGCCCATTATGTATATATAGATAAGAGGAACAAACAGGGAAATAAAAACTACCTAATACTATCTACTACTAGTAGTTCATTGCTCCAGTCTAAACTTTATAGCAGAAATTTATAACAATACAGTCTAGTCTGCTAGCGATTACGTCTAGGACTTTTTTGGAGCTGACCCGCACTTTTCGAACGAACGATGCACACCCTTTTTGCATTCATGCGTGAAAACACTCTATTATTCGCTTCAGCAAACATCCCTGACACACTTATCATTATATTATAATATAATTTATATAACTACTAATCCATTACGAAATCATTGATGAAATAAAAACCATGGCATGAAATAATAATTTCAATGCCATTCGTTATATCGTTAAAACCTGAATCATCTACAACTGTAGATAAACACGTTATCTGACATGTACGTGTATTTATATGTCCAAAAAAAACACTTGATTGTTAATTATACGAAATTAACAAATCAGTTAAAATAATCAAGTTCAAGTTTTTATAGCTACATATGTCGTTACGTCGTTATTATCGTATCGTTACAATGATGTCGTTGCAAGTCTTTACTATAGCGAACAGTCTCAGATTCCTCATTTTTCTATCCAATTATAGTTGCTTATTAATAAGCAGTATTGAAAAATAAAGTAACAGACTGTAAGTGTTCCACTACTGGGCTAAGGCTCTTCATTTCGAGGAAAATGTTTGAAGCTCAATCACGCTGCTCCAATGCGGATTAGTGAATACACACGTGGTGGTGGATGGAGTTGCAGAATTTTAGTGAAATTAGACACATGCAGGTTTTCTGATGATGTTTTCCTTCACCAAGCACTATATATATTATAAACACAAATGAAGTAAACAAAAAATCAGTGGTGCTTGCCTGCCTTTGAGCCCGCAATGATAAGTTAAGATTCAAGCGTTCTAACCACTGGGCCATCGACTACAATGAGTAATAAAAAAGCTTAAGGGGTTTATACTCCTTATAAATAGAAATTAAAATTAGCAACTGTACAAATCATGTCCGCGTGGTATGGTGGCAAGAATTCGAGAACCATTTCAACGTTGAATCGCAATCCTGATCCTAAGGGCGAAAGATGAACGAGCTTATCAACATCAATGGAAACAATAAATCATTCCTGACATATCAACCATTCCTGACATCGCCAATGCGCCTCGGGAACTAAGATGTAATGCCCCTTGTCCCTGTAGTTACACTGGCTCACTCACTCTTCAAACCGGAACACAACAATACTGAATATTTCTGTTTGGTGGTATATCTGATGAGTGGGTGGTACCTACCCAGATGAGCTTGCACAAAGTTCTATCACCAAGTTAAAATAATAGTTTTAATTTATAAATGGAACTAGACACATTGATATAATTTACAAAACACACTAAAACTCTATTATTAATAAGAATGTGAGACTAAGTCTAGCCAATGTTGTGTCATTATCTACTGCTAAGAAACATTTTCGAAGGACTTATGTGAATACTTTCCAAAACTAACGAGCCTTTTGTTTTAGTGAGATAAATAACTAAACTCGAGTTGTTAAAGCTGTTTAAGGTCATTAACTAATAAGACTTTAATCTGAATGACCATTGGTTGACGGGGCTGATGACGTAATAGATGACCAATAAGCAATCAGATTAGTTAATCTGACTTCGATCAGTATTTCATCAATAACTCGTCAATATTTGCGAACAAAGTAAGTGTTAGTAACTATGTAGTTGAGATTGAATTGAATTATTCCATTTTTTTTTAATTTAACTGATTCTAAACTTTTTCAAATTGTGTTCCAAATTGAAATAGTTATACATATAGCATCAGTATATCCGTATGCTAATAAGGTAGAAAGAGGATGAGCTGAATAATTTCAAAAGGATTAAACGCGCTACTCCCAAAGTTTTCTCTTGTTAAACTTCCGGTATTAAGGCTTATCATACTCACCCCTACATATAGCAAGTTCATTGAAAATTATGCTCTGATTTTTAATGAATTAAGTTCGTGTAATGCATGATAAAAACATAATAGATATAATAAATGTTTTTCTTCATGTTAGTTTGATGGTACTTTTAATGTACATGAATGAGGTACAAGCATATGGCATGGCTAGCTACGTCGGAGCATTATCTCCAATCGAAAATAATCTGATTTGTGATTTCTCCAATTGAAAATAATCTGACCTTTTGATTTATAATTTTAAAATAATTTTTATATAATAACTCGGTACTTTTTTGCTATTAAAAAGAGTAAGACGACGCATAAAGCTTTCATTTACCACTATACATTTACACCGCAGTTAGGAAAGTAGGCAGACCCAACATGTAAATATTTAGTCGCTTTAACTCTGCAGTAAAATTATTTTGTGTTGTAAATACGCAGCGCTGGCATTTGTATACAAAACGTGATATTATAACAAGTTTCATCGTAGCCGTTATTTGAATTAATAGCTTACTGCTTAATCCAAATTGCAGGCAAACTTGGTAGCGTAGCGGCAATGTAAGGTATGGTTATTTTTTTCTTATATCGCCAATATATCGCCTATGGGTGGTGGTGAACTTACTATCAGGTACTCCATTTGGTTACCCGCCTGTATATAACATTAAAAGATGATCACTATCGTCTATAGACATTGGCGCTGAAAGAAATATTAACCATTTCTTACATTGTCAATGCGTTACCAACATTGAGAACTAAAATGTAATATCGCTTGTGTTTCAGTTACAATGGCTGTCACCCTTTAAGCCGGAACACAACAATACTAAGTAAGTATTACTTTTTGGCGGTTGAATTTGTGATGAATGGGTTTTGCACAAAGCCCTGCAACCGATTAGATTTCACTGTGCACTGTTTCCAGTATTTTTTATTGCAGGTTGGTGGCCTTACTGGCCTTAATAGCATAACATTTGGGGTGGCTGAGGACTGAGAATCAGCCGAGAAAAGGGAAGACCATGTTGTATACACCAGCTTCAGTCCGATCACCAAGTTACGCAATTAATATATTTTATTTTTTTTTATATTTCGCGGGAGGGCAAATGACTCTACTCCACCTGATGTTAAGTGGTAGTAGAGTCCAAACGCGAGGACGGCCAGTACAGTCGGGAAGAAGGTTCTGCACTAGCCGCCCTCGCCTTGCCGGCCCGCAAGATGCCTCTTCACGCCTCGTTTGAAGGAACCGGGGTCGTAAGAGGAGGGGAATACGTGAGCTGGTAAGGAATTCCATTTCTTGAAAGTGCGACAAAGAAAGGAGTTGCCAAATTTCTTTGTGCGCGATGGAATTGATGTCACAGCTAGTCGATGACATCGAGAGCCAGCACGCGTAGACTAGTGAAGGAAGGGGGAAGCAGGAATTAGGGAAAATAATTCCTCGGAACACTCGCCGTGATACAGTCGATAGAAAGCGCTCAGCGCAGCTATCTCTCGACGCAATTGTAAAGGCTCGAGGGTGTTATTGACCTTTACGTCGCCAATAATGCGGACCGCACGTCGCTGCAACCGGTCCAAGGCCTCAAGTAGGTACTTAGCGGAGCCATCCCAAAGGTGCGAGCAATATTCAACGCAAGACCGTACCTGTGTTTTGTACAGCAGGCACAGTTGTTGTGGCGTGAAAAAACGCCGCACCTTGTTCAGAACTCCGAGTTTCCGTGAAGCTGTTTTTATCACAGCCTCGATGTAATGCGGAGTGCCACAGAGGGAGGGAAGAGGGAAAAATGGTGACTTTTTTGCTGTGAGAGCGCATACCTGTGTTTTCTTGGCATTAAACTCAACAAGATTATCTGAGCCCCATTTGGCGATAAGCTCTAACGTCCTATTGAGTTCAATGACAAGATCCTCCCGCCTCTCCTGAATTTCCGCTCGCCCAGCCACTGCGCGTCCGTGGTATGCACCATGCACTGTACTATCGTCTGCATAGCAATGAAAGTTCCCGAGAGAGAGCATATCATTGATATGCAAAAGAAACAGAGTGGGAGATAGCACAGATCCCTGGGGGACCCCAGCATTCACTACATAGAATTGTGAAGCGCAACCATCAACTAAAACACGAAGGCTGCGCTTGTGTAGGAAGCTGGCAATCCAGGTGCAGAGCTGAGCAGGCAGACCATATGCCGGCAGCTTGGAGAGAAGACTTCTGTGCCAGACCCTGTCGAAAGCCTTGGAGAAATCGGGGCTGACAGCCAACGATTCCCCATGCTTGTCGATAGCTTCACCCCAGAGGTGTATTACGTACGCTAGAAGATCACCTGTAGACCGTTTTGGTCGAAATCCGTACTGACGATCATTAATTAAACAGTGATCTTCTAGGTAATGGATCAGTTGGTTGTTAAGAATCCGTTCCATCACCTTACAAAGTACTGAGGTGATAGCTATTGGCCGGTAATTTGCCGGGTCAGACCGATACCCTTTTTTGGGGACCGCTTGCACATTAGCTCTTCTCCAAGCCTCCGGCACACATCCCGAAGAAAGAGAAAGTTGGAACAGGCGCGTTAACACGGGAGACAGCTCCGCCGCGCACTTCTTCAGCACTATGGCTGGTATTCCATCGGGACCGCTAGCTTTCCGTACATCAAGTGATTGCAGCTCCGCACGCACATCACGCTGCCTGATTTTGATGTCAGGCATCATGTGACCACAAGAAGGTATTACTGGTGGCAGAGCACTACAATCATCGATGACGGAGTTGTCGGCAAAGAGTTTAGCCAGGAGATCAGCTTTCTCTTGCGGACTGCTAGATGATCAGCTAGCTCACGCTAGCGATCCGTCCGGACTTCTGAGCGGTGGCAGCGAAGGTTGGCAGAAATTGTTTTGCACAGACTTGGTCAGACGCAAGAAGCTACGGGAGCCCCGAGGATGTGAAATAAGGTCATGACCAATCTGTACAATCCGCTGTGCGTCCGCTCTCGTGTAAGCCTTCCTACAGGACTTGGAGTTTTTATTGTAGATTGCTTTCAGTGAGTCAATGTTAGATGCCCCGCTAATGCAGCCATTGATCCACTCGCGATATGCCGCCTGCTTAGATGATACAGCGTCGGCACATTCGCAAGTGAACCAACGGTTACGCGCACCCCTACTGTCGAGATCTGAGCTAGGAATGTAGTATTTCATTCCCAACATGATCTCGCCAGCAACAGCAGCGGCACTAGCTGTCGGGTATTTCCACTGAAGCAACGTTCCTTCCAAGGGACTGACGCATAGTAATCGCGCATACCGTCCCAATCTGCCGACTTGTAGTGCCAGACCCGTCGTTTGCATACCGCTGGTGGCGGCAGCTTGGCCTGTGGCACTTTGGTAGATATGAGGCTGTGATCCGAAGAACCAAGTGGAGCTTGAACCACAACCTGATATTCCACCGGGTGAGAAGTCAGCAGAAGGTCCAGTAGAGAAGGCGCTTGCCCATCAATGTCTGGGATCCTGGTGGGCTGATCAACCAGTTGGGTCAAGTCATGTGTGAGAGCAAAAGCATGAGCAGTCCTCCCAGCATGGTCAGTTTTGAGGGATTTCAACCATGATTCGTGGTGAGCATTAAAATCCCCCAAAAACACCAATTCCGCGTTAGGAAACTGCTCTTGCGCAGCATCTGCCACCCGACTAAGATGGTCGAATAATCGGCTTGTCTCCAAGTCACCATTGTGGGATCTGTAGAGGCACACGTAGACCCGACTCTGACGAACCAGATCCACACGTACCACCAACGTAGGTGGAGAAGGAGGGGTCCTCCAAGCAGCGCAGTCGGTGACAGCAAACATCCGTCCTGACGAACAAGCATACTCCAGCTTTCGCTTTGAAGGATTCTTCAAGCATGTAGCCAGGATAATTAAGGTAGCTGGTATCGGCAGGACGGAGTATTTGTGTCTCCGTTAGAAACAACATTGCTGGCCGTGCTGTCTCGAGATGGTGGTGGACAGCGTTGAGGTTAGCGTGGAGTCCACGGATGTTAGTGAACTCGACCTCAAACAGCGTGGGTATGGTGGGGGAGTGCACCGCTGTACGACCGTCATTCCTGCTTTGATGCGCTACCATATGGGAAAAAAGAGTGGAAAAGAGACGTGAAGCGAGCGACGTATTGCCACGATAGGGATGGGCAAAGTGTGGAGGCGTGTTTCCCCAAGTGGTTGCCAAAAGGGAAACTACACTGACCCACCGGACGGAAGGGCCCCCGAACCCCCCCGGAAGTGGCCGCCGGGACCCCACCTTCCGCTCACCAACCGGCACGATGGTCCACCCCGAGATTATGCGTGGCCTGGTGGGGCAGCCTCGCGTACTGGTTAGGCACGCTTGGGCCCCTGTATTATGCCACGGGCGGCCAGCGGAATAGCCGTTTCTTCGGGTCTCCCTGTCCGGCAGGGCAATACAGTTTCCCCTGGCATTGGTTCAGCAGCCGTCTCCACTGGACCAACATCCATCGCGGCAATGAGCACTGGCTGTACGCTGGCTGACCTCGAAACGCGGCTGCAAGCCACTTCACGAGATTTTCACCATGCGTACGGTGGTAACAAGCCAGGCGGATGTTTATCATCCTACCACCAGATGAGCAGATGGTCGCTCAGATATCCCTTAGTCGCCTCTTACGACACCCATGGGTAAGGGGCAGTGAAATGTATTCTTTCTCCGTCACTGCACGGATTGTAATATGTAATTAACATAAGCATATAAATTAATTAAAAAAACAGGCAATTATAGGGACTGCTGGTAGAAGTGAAAACTTGTAATAATTCTAATAGCAAGTAATAAATTCTAGCCCTTTTTATTATATAGCTTTTTATTCATCGAAATACACAGTGTATCGTATACTTGGTATAAAATATTAATACAGCTTAATTTAAATAAATAATAGTTAAAATAAACTTATTTTATTTGTATATACTGTTATTTACATAAACTTTAAATGCTTAAATTATTTGTACTTTCAACGATTTCTTTATACTAACATTAGCATGTCAGTGACCGAGTCTATCCCCCACGATAAACCAGCGCAACACGCCCAAAGAAGTTTTCACTTGAAAAATCTTTCCAGCGCGATTTAGATTAAAAAAGCATTAAAGCGCAATCTATTTAGTTATAGATTTAACACGTTATAGACTTAACTCAAAAATGTTTTAATTATTCTCAAATTAACAACACATCGCCTTAAAGCGCTTTTAATTAATATCATAATAGTATAATTACTAGTTGCAGTATTAGGAAGAAACGATTTATCTAAATATCAAGTTAAAGAAGCGAAGAAATACCAGAACTTCTTCATAATAAGCTAATTTTTTTTTTTAATTAAATCGTTCAATGTTCTGCTATCATAAGTATCACCAAGTTTAAAAAAATTAAATTTCTGCTCCCTAAATACGAAATGTTTTCAAAAATTTTAAAAAGTAAAATCTACGTCTTGTAATTAAGTCATCAAAGAACAGTGAGCCAATTACATGGCTCACGCTTATTAAGCTATAAGATAAACAACATTAATTTAAAACTGAATTGATGGTTTTTAAAAATGTCTACTGAAAAGTGTACAATTTTAATCTCATTATTTAAGCAAATGATAAATTTGAGCCTACATTTTCTCTTGCGAAGGGACTAGCAAATACCAACAAATACTTGAAAGGTGAATCAGTTTGACCATAACACGATACGATATAATACATTTCTTTTATTGTACATCAAATAAATAAATAAAATCAAATTATAAATATATATATGCTCAAAGATTCCGCTACTATAGAGTATATAGGGCAGCAGGGCGCTTTTAGAAAACATTGAACAATAAATTCAAGCTTTCCTAAAGAAGGCAACAAAATATTTTAGTTAAAAACTAAATCTGAAAAAGGTAGCCGTCCCGGGCCGCTCGGCAGATGAGAAACAACAAAATTCTATAAAGAATTTATAATTAAAGAAAACAATACATGAATTTTAAAATTTGGAATTAAAATTAATATAAAAATTATAAAGTTTCGTTTATAAAATAAATATATTTTATAACGATATTAATATAATATACATGACGTCCTCCTGACTTATTTCGGCCACGACGGCTATAGAGGTAGGGAGCTATACGGCTAGGGAAGCTGCCAACTGTGCAGGACATATTATAGTGCACAAGTGTGTGATCAAAAGATCTGCACCCGTACGTAGTTGACGTATTTAAGACACGTACGAAACGATTTGCTTCCTCGTTTCTAATACGCACCGCCAAGGACTGGGTTACCCTCCCGACCTATGTTTACCCACCACCTACAATCAAGTCTAAAGTGAATAGGCATCTTCTAGGCACGCGCGCTCCATCTTAGACTGTATCTTACTATCCATCAGGTGTTATAACAGTCAAGCGCTAGCCTATACATGAAAAAAAAAAACAGTGCGCAAAATCAAGCGGCGGAGATGGAGCCTGGCGGAAACAGTGATAAGAGTGCCGTTTCCTGTTACAGTGTGACTTATGTACAGCAGTAAAAAATTAACAGTAACGTATTATTTTTTATAATAAACCAATTATTATTTCATGCATTGTGTTAGAAACACGATAGGTCTTGGATATGTTATATTCTAAATAAGATTAAAACATATAATTATATGTTTTTAATTCAATAGTTATGCTAATATTATTTATCAAGTGTGACCTTTTTTTTTAACTCCAATATATTAGCAAAGTATTTAATCCCTCTTTTTTGATAATAATATATCAATAAAAATTCAGTCTTAATACTACAATTACATAAGGCTCATTTCTAGACGAAGTCACTTTTGCAGGGATAGCTACGTGTATATAAATTTTTATGTAAAATATTTAGTTTGCATAAAAGTTCATATTTGTTAAAATATTAGTTGGTTAAAATATTGGTTGCTTTCACAACACTGCTTTTGATTTATTGTATATTAAATATTTTTTTATTTTATTTTCTTCATAATGTTTTTACAGGCAGGAGGTGCTTGTATCTTTGTACCTGTCCGGTATAAGTGATATAAGCATACGGGCACGCGACCCCGCCTTCTCCGAGCTACTTATGCTACACCCTGTGTTTTCCGTGGCATAAGTATCCTTATACCTTAAATTCCCACCAAATTTCCTCAATATCCCTCTATCCTGAACTGGTTCCCTACTATAGGTTGGGGAGGTCAGACGACAGTCGCTCCTTATAATACCAGTACCCGCCATTTACTATGGAAGTGGAAAAAAGAATTTACAAAGGTACAATGGCTAGGGCGTCGCCGCAAAACGACGCGCAGGCACATCGCCCTAAACCTGCGACAAGTGGGAAAGGGCTACCGTGTCAAGTACGGGCACGGCTAAAGAAGCAAATACCTAAAAAGAAGCTCCGCTTTGCCACCTGGAACATCGGCTCTCTCACAGGTCGCTCCCTTGAACTGGCTGACGTACTGACGAAGCGCAGGGTTCACGTTGCATTCTTGCAAGAAACTCGTTGGAAGGGCAACAAGTCCCGTGATATTGGACTGGGTTACAAGTTGATCTACTCCGGTTCCCCCTCAGGGAAGAACGGTGTGGCCTTAGTACTATCTGAGGCACTCCAGAACGGTATTCTAGAAGTCGATAGACTGAGCGACCGACTTCTTCGGGTGAAGCTGCTGATAGAAGGAGTAATTACTCATCTTATCAGCGCCTACACTCCACAGGTCGGTGGCTCTGCATCGGAGAAAGAAGCCTTCTGGAATGACTTGGAAGACATGCTCCGCTGCATTCCGAACACCGAGAGCATCGTGATTGGTGGAGATTTGAACGGCCATGTTGGTGAGGAGTCACGTGAATATGGACGTGTACATGGCGGCTTCGGCTATGGTCGTGAGAATGCAGAGGGGGAGTCAATTCTCAGCACCTGCTTATTATCAGACCTTGCCATTGTTAACACTTTCTTCCAAAAGAAACCCGAGCACCTCATCACCTATAAAAGTGGGCCGCACTCCACCCAGATCGACTACTTGCTCATAAGAAGAAGCCAAATTGGTAGAGTGACTAACTGCAAAGTGATTCCTGGGGAATGCCTCACAACACAACACCGCATCCTTGTCATGGACATGCTGGTAGTACCAAGTAAAAAAGTGCCTGAACGAAGCAGACCTAAAACTAAATGGTGGCTGTTGAATGGACCAAAACAGCATGAATTCTGTAAATTCGTTGCTAGCTCCAAGTTAAGCACAGACACAGAAGAATCAGTAGCTAGTCAATGGTCTAGGATCCAGTCAACAGTGAATACCATTGGAAAACAGGTGCTTGGCACTTCGAAGGGAGGCCGGGTCATCGACAAGGAGACGTGGTGATGGAATGGCTCAGTACAGGAGGCAGTTCGAGAGAAAAAGACACAGTTTAAGAAGTGGCAAGAGACCAAATCTCCTGAAGACCGAGACGCGTATAAAGCAGCTAAATGTGCCACCAAACGAGCAGTTGCCAAAACCCGTTACCAGACGCTGTCACCTTTGTATGACACGCTCCAGACAAACGAGGGCCAAAAGACTATCTTCCGTTTGGCAAAGGCTCGGGAGAAAGCGACACAAGACATAACAAAATGTCTTTGTGTCAAAGACTCTAATGGCACTTTGGTTTGCGATGCAATTAAGGTGAAGGAGAGGTGGCACAGCTACTTTAACGTGTTGCTTAACACACAACACGCTAATGTGTCTCCTCCAGAACTGCCTCCTAATCTCGGACTTGTTGCACCGGTAACACCTGACGAGGTACTCAAATGTCTTCGTACAATGAAGAACCGAAAAGCCGTAGGCCCTGACGACCTGCCGATTGAAGCGTGGAAAGCGATGGGTTCTCATGGTGTGAACCTACTTACGTCAGTAAGTAGGTTCACACCTACTTTTTAACCGAATACTTACTAGCCGGAAGATGCCCAACTCTTGGAGATTGAGTATCATTACTCCAGTTTATAAAGGCAAAGGTAGTGTACAGGACTGCGAAAGCTACCGCGGTATTAAGGTTATGTGCCACACCATGAAACTCTTCGAACGCGTAATCGATTCAAGGCTTCGGCAAGAATGTACCGTCTCGGAATGTCAGTATGGGTTTCGCCCAGGCTGTGGAACCATAGACCCCATCTTCGCCCTAAGAATACTAACCGAGGCCCATAGGGAAAAAAAGAAGCCGCTGTACATGGCGTTTCTAGACCTGCAGAAGGCATTTGACTGCGTCCCACGCCAAATAATCTGGTGGGCTTTGAAGATGAAGAATGTGCCACAAATCTATATTGACATTATCCGAGACATGTACCATAATTCGGAATCAATAGTAAGGACCGCCGTTGGCGACACGCATCCTTTCCCGATCACAGTTGGTGTCCACCAAGGCTCGGCCCTGAGTCCTTTTCTGTTCAGTGTAGTGCTTGACGTTGTCACAGCGAAAGCCCATGAGCCGTCTCCCTGGCTCATGATGTATGCTGATGACATTGCACTGGTAGATAAGGACAAGCAGATATTGGAGCAAAAGGTGAACCAGTGGAAGGGTGTGCTAGCGAGGGGTGGTCTGATGCTAAATGTTGCGAAGACCGAGTATATGGCCTGTGGCAGTACGGACCCCGAACCCATAAAGATAGGCGGAGAATCCGTTATCAAGACGGAAAAATTTAAATACCTCGGGTCCGTACTGCACGAGTCTGGTACGATCGACCACGACGTCAGAGCTCGAATAAACGCAGCTTGGGCCAAATGGCGGGAAGTCACCGGGGTAATCTGTGATCGCAGGATACCGGTGAAATTAAAGGGCCTTGTATACAAGTGCATCATCCGACCGGTCTTATTGTACGGCAGCGAGACGTGGCCAGCTCTCGCGAGACATGTTCAGCAACTTCACGTCGCGGAAATGAAGATGCTGCGGTGGATGTGTGGCGTTACGCGACTAGATCGTATTCGTAACGAGCACATCCGTGGTAGCCTTGGCGTTTGCGATGTAGCGGATAAGTTGCAGGAAAGCCGTCTCCGTTGGTTTGGTCACATTAGCCGCAGACCGCCAGACTACGTTGGGAACCGATGCCTGGACTTTGTTGTCGAAGGCCCTAGATCCCGCGGCAGGCCCAAGAAGCGCTGGCTCGATGTTGTGAGGGACGATATGAGAGAGCACGATCTCACTAAAGACGACGCTTTCGATCGGGCAAAGTGGAGGCAAAGATGTAGGAAAGCGGACCCTGGCATTTCTAGGCCGGGAAAACGCTAGGAAGAAGAAGAAGAAGAAGAAGATTTTCTTCATAATGTTTGATACCTCAGAACCCCGTCATTCATAAAATGATTTGGAAATCTAAGAATGATCCCATTGTTACCAAAATCCAGTTTTGATAATGGAATCCATGAAGAATTAGGTTATACTTTATTAGGACATAGCTATATGTATTAAGCGATTATAGTGATTTTGGTATTTCCATCAACAAGTCAAGCATTTTCGTTCAGATGAAGTTGACTGAGAAAATCACAGGTGGCCACCGCAACTCTTCAATGATAAGTAATTCAAGGGTGGCGCCAAGGAAATATTTTTTTTACTATTTAGTACATTTACTCCATAATATTTTATGAAGTTGGTGAAGTTTTTAGTTAAGTCAGTTCCCAAAGACCAATTGAGCTGAAATCTAAAACAGGGCCGTGTGGTTGTCATCACGCCTCATCTACTCTAAGCTTGGGCTCTTTTATCCGTCTTCAATAATACCTGGATTTTTTAAATTTATTTATTTTATTCCATCCGACATACTAAACGTGAAATTATATGTTTTCGACATCTTATTTACAATAGTCTCTCTGGGAATTGAAAATAAAACAAAAGAAAATCTTATCCAACGACAAGTCCAGAAGCAATTTATGTAAGCGTCAATACTTCACAAGCAAGCTCATAGCTCTTACCTATTTTTATATGTCTAGATTTATATTGATATTAAGTTTATTTATTAATGCTTCGTTGGTCTAGATGCTAGCTTTTATAGCTGCAATTCCCGACGTCCCGGATAAAAACATTTTATTTATTCATAGTAGGTAGGTGAACTGATAAATACAACACCAACTCTTTGGACTACGATTGTCATATATCTTCAAACCAGAACACAACAATACTAAAAAGTGCTGTATCGGTGTCTGAAGGTGGATTTGCATAAGGTCCTACCGCCAAGTATTACTATTAAAATTAATTTTTATTTTCTGTCAAGACTGTTTGCAATGAACGCTGCCATTCGAAAGCACGTAGAGCCATTAGTCCTGCGCCTAAACGGTGTGTGGTAGATGATGTCGAATAGCAACGAGGTTAGATTATAGATACGTGGGAATTTCTCTTTATATATGTTTGCGCACACACTTGTGCGCTATATCTTCTTCGTTCCCTAATTTGGATCAAGAACTCATATCTTCATGTCAAAATTAGAAGTACATAGAACTATTATAATATTTAAGACAATTTTATGAAGTAAGTATAGTCAATATGAAAATAACATACTAATTCTATTAAAAAAAAAATAAAAAAACAAAACATACGCCCTTATAGTATTAGTTTGATTGTGACATATTTACTGTATATAGAATTAGTTGTTGTTACTTTGGAAGCCAAGTTAACGGTAAAGATAAAGTTTTTTTATATCCTCTTAAAGGACTTTTATAAGAACTTTTTATTATCCGAGATCAAATGTCTTATATTCAGAACAATGGTTAAAGCTATTCAAGACCGAGTCTTATTTAAACTAATCGAGTGGATTCTTTAGAAATGTCCCAATGGATAGGGCACGTCGTTTTTAAACAAGCTAAGAATGTTTTATTTATTAACTTTCTCGGTTATGAATAAATAATACAGCACAAATATTCTTAATTTACTTGGTCGTAGGTGGTACCCGGTTTGGGTAAGTACCACCCACTCACTTATTCTACCGCTAAGCAGCACTACTTAGTATTATTGTGTTCCAGTTTCATGGGTGAGTGAGTCAGTGTGAATATTTACTGACACGAGGGACATAGCTTCTTAGTTTAGAAAGAATTTTCCGGCAAAAACCCCAAATTTTTTGGGTCCATTCCCTCGGAATCTGCGATCTATAAGCCTTGTTGGCTTATAGATCGAATAATAAAGAAGAAAATTCTGAGGCGCAAAGAACAAATAAAAAACATATATAAGTAAACATAATTGAATAAAATGTATGTATTAAATACTAGTGGTGCCTATAAAACTGGGGTGTAAGTGATCGGTTAGTATTCTTTTAAACGATATGAACTGTGGGACTTGCGTCAAATAACCTACTGTATATTATATTGACCCAAAAATAAATAAAAAAAATATTTGGAGCGTATTGGCTGTTGCCCGGCATTGGGTCATTTATGGGTTGCGGCTATTTATGCATAACACGAGCAAATATATTTCCACAATATTGCGCTTGGAATTTGTATATTTAAATCTTTTTTAATCACGCTTTTATTGATCGTACGTCTTTGGGCACGTCAGTCTGGGTGGAAATTTGAACATTTATTCTATTATTTAAATCAAAATGAAATTTATAGGTGCATTGAATTTTAAATCAAAAGTTTAATATCCAGAGAATTTAAAGCGTGTATTTTTACAAATACACGTCAATTTTATGAAATTATTGAAAAATCCTAACCTCAAATGTTTCCTTAATTAACATCAGTTCAAAATTGAAAAGTGCTGAAATATCTGAAAATATTTGAAAATTATTTTGAATGCGTAAATTTGGAGAAAAATGTAATATTTAAAAAATGTGTGATGACGTAGTATTAACGTTTGAATGAGGTAGTGGTCTTTACCCAATTTGCATTAGAAATAATTAATAAACATGAAAACAATAACAATAAAGAAATTGAAAGCCCAGTGGTAAGAACGCGTGAATCTTAACCGATGATCGTGGGTTCAAACCAGGGCAAGCACCACTGAATTTTCATGTGCTCAATTTGTGATTATAATTCATTTCGTGCTTTACGGTGAAGAAAAACATCGTGTGGAAACCTGCATGTGTCTAATTTCACTGAAATTCTGCCACATGGTTATTCTACCAACCCGCATTGGAGCAGCGTGGTGGAATAAGCTCCAAACCTTCTCCTCAAAAAAGGGAGAGGAGGCCTTTAGTCAAGCAGTGGGACATTCTCAGGCTGTTACGGAATTAAAAGGTACGGAATTATGCCGTATGTGTGACATCGTTTGGCTTTTGTTTCTGTTTAGAATGAAACAAAATTGAATATAAAAAATATGAATAAAAAAAGAAAAACATGGGTTATTTGATATTTTGTTTCAATTTGTGTAAAAATATATTGAAAAAATGAAATGTTGAATTCTGTCTTTTGTCGATACATATAAAATCAATATATACAACACCCCCGTTACTACACAAAGTTCTTTATATCCTAATAGCGTTATTAGTACAATATTCTCGTAAAAGGAAACTTTGAACATCATAATTTTTTTAAACAATTAAAAAAAATCCGACAACCTTCAGAAGCTTACAAATATTTTAATTAAAACCTACCTGTGAACCTTCCTTATTCCTTGAACGTATATATTTTATTAATAATTAATAATTATTGATATTATTATGATGTAAATAAAATAAAATAAAAATATTTGCTTTAAATCAACCTCTACAATAAATAATAAGATTTCATATTCGATTCGCTGATTATATTTGAAATCAGAAAGACGTTTGTTGGCGTCGGATTCTGTTATCATAAGGCATATGGAATATATTTATTTGTCCAATGTCACATTATAAATTAAAAATATAAAAATACAGCTAAAAATACCTTTAAATAAAGAAAAAAATAACTTTACAAAATAACATGAAATACATCAATATATATAATATATAAAATAGCCGATATGGCCTAGTGGTAAGAACGCGTGAACCTTAACCAATAATCTTGGGTTCAAACCCGGGCAAACCATTGAATTTTCAGAAATTTTGCTCAATTTTCATTTTGCTTAATTTGTGATTATAATTCATCTAGTGATTGACGGTGAAGTAAAACATTGTAAGGAAACCTGCATGTGTCTAATTTCACTGAAATTCTGCAAACTCACTCACATCACTGAAATAATTTTAAATAAAAACAGTATACTAATACTGTTTTCTAAAGGTTATCTATGCTGTAAAATTTATGGCTCTCGAGAGTGAGAATGAGGTGCTTTACGTTCTTCCTGTTTTAAGCTCGTGTTATATATTATCAGTTTTATTAACGAGTGCGAAACTTAAGTAAAGGAAAATAACTTAAATATACTTTTTTTCTAATAATATCATTTCATTGTGTATTGTATCACTGTCGACTTCCAAACTTTACTTGGATATTTACTTATTAATTATAATACATTGTGGACAAATAAACCTAAGAACTTTTTATTAGCCCGCCCGGAGTTTTCAAACCAAGAGAAATCAGGGTTTACAGCCTTGTAATAAACCACTAGACGACAATAAAGCTATCAAGTATTCCTACGTAACAACGGGCTAAGCGCAGGCTTTGATTATAATATTTGTTTGTCTTTTTGCTTACAAGAAAACGTTTTAGTATTAAGCCTTAATTGTATTTTACCTGTGCAAAGTAAGAGCGAATTGCTAGCTTATTATACGAGTAAATTAAAATGTATCAAGGCGGGCTTATCCCAGAAAGGGATTCCTTTCAACCAGAATGGTTGAGGTAAGGATCTTAAAAGATAATTAATTTTGAAGTGTATTTTTGTGGTTAGTGAATTTTTCATACTAGAAAGTTATGTAGAAGAGACTAATGACGTCGTTTATTCCATAGAGTGTTTTAAGTCAACACAATTCGGTCTGTATATGTAGGTGTTAGCAACATAACAACCAAAAAGATATAATAACAGACAGTTGGCAGCGAAATGGCAAAGCATTTTTTTACAAAAAGTTGATTATTATAAGAATCCATTGCAACCTTACTTATAAACGTTACGGAATGGCTATTTAGTAAAACACTGATTTATCTCTTTCTATCATTATTGATTTGACATTCGAAAGAAGAAGACAGAGCATCGTTTAACTATTCCGTCGTTCAGCATCGTTTATAAAGCCGTAATTTTTACACCATTATTTAAATGGATCAATCATTAGGGTTTTTTTTATAAAAATAATAATCATCGAAATCGCTTTAAAATTAAAGACGCAGAGCGTAATATTAACAAAACAATGTCGGTTTATAAAATGGGTTCGATATTTAAACCATCTACATTGTTTATCGTATACTATTCGTTTACATCTACTGGCTAGAGAGCTAGCGAGCATTTTGGTATATGATTGGCTCATGTTTCATATCGATAACGGTTACAGTTGAGATCAATACAAATCAATTCAGTCAATTTAAAAAAGTTCTACGTCACTGCGTTTTTGAGTACTAAATTATTTACCTATGACTACCTCTGAAGCTGATGGATACAAAATAAGCTCTAAGCTCTCCTCGAGTCGTAAAAACTAAGGAAAACGAAAAATAATACTGGCAGTTATACGGCTTACTAATTCTGAGATTCATAGTAATTTTACATGTAAAATTCTTAAGCTCTCATCACTAACCCTCAATATAGGAAATGGGTGTCGGACGACACCTCGACCGTGTTTTATCCCTTTAATATGAAACATAAAATACCAAGAAACACAAATAAAACATAAAACTCGTTCCTACACTCTTACCGTAACAGAATACAGAATAGTTGGTGGAATACACATGTGGCAGAATTTCAGTGAAATAAGACACATGCAGGTTTCCTCACGATGTTTTCCTTCACCGTAAAGCACGAGATGAATTATAATCACAAATTAAGCACATGAAAATTCAGTGGTGCTTGCCCGGGTTTGAACCCACGATCATCGGTTAAGATTCACGCGTTCTTACCACTGGGCCATCTTGGCTATTACTCTTAGTCAATTTAAATTTTACAATTTAATTTATATTTCAGTATTTCGAACAATAACAAAGTTTTTAATTATATTTAAAACATTCATAATAAATTCATCTTTGCAGTTTGCACCTTAACGCTGGCTGGATAAAATACCTGACTCGGATAAATCTGTTGTATTTTTTGATTTACTTTAATATTAAATGTTTTGTTTTTATTTCAGTATTTAAATTGTAAATATGAATTATCCAGTATAATTAAAAAAACAATGACAACTATTGTGAAAAGGTTGGTTGAATACAGAAGAAATTTTTTTTATTTTTTATTTGGGCTTATTTCGTTGAAGCGACTTGGAATGGTTTTCGAGGATAGAGTTTCTTTGATCCCTGTATTTGTTTGCTCGAAGGAGTATTTGAGTACGATTTTCTCGAAAACCTTTTTGGAATGTCAAACAAAAACAACGAACGTAGTTCGAAAGCAAGAAGACTTTCAAACTTTAGCTAAATTTATATAATATAGTTAGAAGATTCATTGATCTCTATAAGAGCGTTGTTAAAAAAAGACGCCCGTTAATTTATGTAAGATTTATGTAAGACCGCCATTTTGTTGACAGAAAGTAATTACTCCATTATTGGCTTGACTTGTGATTTGTTATATGTGTTCAATCAGGTTATTTGGATTTTTAAAAGTAATTGAGTGAGTCATTTACATCAATTTGAATAAGTTAACGTTCTATTTTTAAAGAGATCCATTCTAGGGTTTTTATAAAATCAGTTTCACTTCTGGATGATACATATTAATATTCAAAAGCAAAATCAAAATAATCTTAATTCAAGTATTAGTACTAAGTCAATTATGAGTCCTGAAAAAGGTAGACATTTACCTTTTAACAAAGGACGCCTTTTACGGCGGAAGTTTATTTCACCAGTCGCTCTACCTTGGGTTATATGGACACATATTTGACAGAACTTCATCCGATACAACCACGTTTCCTCATGACGTACTTTCTCAACACCGAATAATCAATGAATTATAAATACAAATTCATAAAAAATTAGGATTTGTAATTGGGATCTTTGGTTAAAAACGTGTTCTAATTTTAACTATTTAAGAAAAAGTCAAAGCTAAGCGGAATAGTTTAAGCATGCATGATAAGTAATGGCATAATATATATATGTTTGTACATATATGTTTTATTTGTCTCAGTTTTAAACAAAAGCATTAATTTTACCATCCAAACGTCATTTCAATTCTCCCAAGCAATTTCCTAGAGGAGATTAGAAAACTAAATTATTAACTTTGCAAGTTACAGCGAAACGATTCTCATATAATATTGTGCTACGTACAAAGAACCCCAAGTTTATCGTCTTCTATGGAACTTGTTACTTTTTAAATAAAACCCACACTTTTAGAAGATGATTTATAATTGTATGAACTGAATTGTTGATACAAATGCCGTGTTAAAGTCCCGTTGAACTAAGACAGTGGAAAATATTGTTTAATAAATGTTATCACTTCGTAAGATTATCTATTTTGGTTGTTAATTTTAAGTATTTATTGATAACTTGATGGTACAACTATTTCAATAAATAACGAAATAAAAATAGAGTGCAACTGTATTTGCACCCACACAAACGTAAAATAACATCCGCGCAGTGTCCAAAATTTCCTATGTTTCTAATACCATAATTTTACTTTCAAATCAATTTAAATTTAAACGTCAAATAAGAAGCTGTTCGAAATCGGATTTTACTAAGAATGGTGTATCAAATAAACCAGCCGATGGGAAATGGTCACCGATATCATACACATCGGTATCGAAAGAACTAATAACCATAATTTACAGCATCAATGCTGAACAAACCGTTGAAATTATGATGTTAATTTACTATACTGTTCTCTTGTATATGAAATTCCACTGAATCATTTACCATTCCAAACAGAACATGGCAATATTACTTTTTTAAAAGTAGATTACCTGATAAACGTGAGATACTCTTCGCGCCTGCACAATGGTTTACAGTGATAATTATTATTATACTAATTACTTATCCACTTTAACAATAAAATGTCTTAAAATGTATTATTTACTTAATTTTACGAAACGGCGCGGTTTCGCACGGTAGAATAAGGGCCTATATAAAAAGTTTTTATTGAAGGACAAACATACAAAAAAATATTCATGTTTTTTTTTTTACTTTCCTTTGCTGGCTTACGCAGAACACCCTACCAAAATATCATTCTAATCAGATGAGCAGCTTAGGAACGGAACAAAAATACAAACATTCATTTAAGATGACGTCATGACATTTTTTAAGAAAATTTAACACTAATACGTAATACATAAAATACACCATATATGTACATTAATTAGATGTTGATAGACTATGTTTGTACGTCACTTGGCGCCGCTTCGCCTTCCAGTTGTCACAACCGGTGTTTATGTGCGTAAATATGTTGGAAACTTGGCTGCCTTAAATAACAGTGTGCAAACGTCAACAAATCTTGGAGTAGTACGGACAAATATTTTCATGGCATATAATTTACGAACTGCATCTGAGAAGTTTCTTTGATGTTACTAAGGTGGCCCATTTTTATTTTCAATAAATATAGACTTTAATATTATACAAATAAGTCTTTTTTCGCAAAACAATGTGCTTGATTGTCTAGACAAACTCATCATTACTCGGGAGATACGTGATAAATTATATGACAGATTGTCGTGAACGTATACGACGTTTGGAATTTAATGGCTCGTTATATTCAAAATCATAATGTTCTTAATATTCTCTCCACTATGCTCTTTTGTTTACGATACTAATATGGCGTTTCTTTATTATACAACGCCGAAACAATGTCCATGTTACAATAGAAAAATATCATCTCAAATTAAACTCGAGTAATATACTAATATGAATGATCAAAAGAATATGTTTACATAAGCATTATTTACTTCAATAATTATATAATATCCAAAATTAAAAATGGATATCATTTTTAATACAAATCGCGACCGCGTAGTATGTTGCCAAGAATACTAGCAGTATTTCAACAGTAAATCCGAACCTATTAAAAAAATCTCAGTTTCTTAAACACCGTGTAATACAATATTTATTACCAGAAAATAAAACAGATAACAAAAAACAAGACAAAGAAACACATAAACAACTTATTAAAAATATATCAATGTATTCGAAGCAAACTTTGAAATTGTATACTGCCGCTTTGGAATTAAATTACAAGGCTTTTTGGTATCATTTGTTTAAATAAATGTTTGTGTTCTAAAACATCAAACACAGTGACATTATCTATTCATTCACTTTCATAATATAGTCTGAACGACCTGAAAGAGTTCAGGCGGAGGACCAACGGCTTTACGTGTTTTGTGAGGCACGGGATACTTCCAACTTCCAGACTCCGGAATGCTATTGAGAATTTTTGGACAGAAAAACCCTATAACTTTCTATTTGGTCTGAGTCTCACCACTACGTAAAGCAGTAATAGTACTAAAGCCTTAAGTACTTTTGTGGTTTTTTTATAAGCTGTCTAAATTGTTTCACGTAATTATTTCATTGAATATATTTGATCGTATTTGATCGGTGGAGAAAGTTAAGAAATAAAAGCGTAGTAATCCAACAATTAAACAAACAAAGCCATTGTCACGTTTATAATATGAGATAAGATTAAGGTTTTTTGTTCACATAATAACGGTTATCTGTTTTTATTTTAGTAAATTATTATATACTAAAGATAAAAAATCTTTGTTAAATGAGAAATAAAAAATTGTCAACACAATCGATACACAAGCTCATTATAAAGTGATTTATTACCAGAAAAAAAAACTGTGTAAAATTTCAGCTCAATCATTTAGATGGAACTGTTTAAAATTCAGTGCGATATTTGCACGCACACTAAATTGCATAAAAGCTTGTCCAATCAATGTTTATTATACATTTTGTTGTACTAACTATCAACGCACGGCCAATACTACTAGTTCTATGAAACTGAAATTTGGAACATAGGCTTATTTTACAACTTAAGCATGGAGGAACCATGCAAGGATTTTACGATACTTTAACTTTAAGGGGAGAAATGGGAGACGTAACTCTGTATAAATATTACCCATGTTAGTCGAGACAGCTTCTATAAAAGATTATGATATAGTAAACTTGCTATTTATTATAACTTTTACATGATAAATATAAGTTAGTTTGATTTTTGTTGAAATCTCAATTTAGTTGTGTTCAAATTCAATATATTTCGAATAAATATAAAATTGGGAAAAGGTGAATTCTTTAACAAGATTCTAAGGTCACTTTAGGGCTTTAGATTAAACATTTGGAGTCAGCAAATACGAATATTGGGTCACGTAGCTTTTTATATTAGATTAGTAGCCCTTGACCGCTATACCAGGTGAAACATAGATGTGGTAAATAAAGTGATATTCTCCAGCCCAACATCGATTTGTTACCAACTTTAAAAAATGGTGAAGATTCTCAATTCGGTTGGTTTTTTAATATTTGTTTTTTTTTTTTTATAATAAAGGTAGGTGGACGAGCAATGTCACCAACGCCCATAGACATTGGCATTGTAAGAAATGTTAACCATCGCTTACATCGCCAATGCGCCACCAACCTTGGGAACTAAGATATTATGTCACAAAAACCTTAAAATTCCGTTTTTGAAAATTAAATTACGTCTGTTGGTGGTGGCCACTTAGGTGATATTCGTCGTCGTCGATTTTGCTAAAGTGAAATAAAAAAAAATGAAGATGTGTGAATTTTTTAATCTACAAAATATAATCCAAAAAAAAATCACAAATATTACCTCTGTGTTTAAAAATAGAGATGCGTCGAAGGTCTGCGACAGCTGAGCCATTATTGAGCAGTTCTGGATTATGAGCGCTGCATGGGGCACGAAGCATAGAACCACCATTTGCAGCAGAAATATCCTTCGACCTTGTCTGAGGACAAACCATTGATACGCTATGATATATGTAGGATTAAATAACTATCATATTCCAGCACGTTACTAACTTGGTGTATCTTTAAAGGCAGAAAGACAGGTGGCAGAATTTCCCCTTATTCATTCAGTTTTTCTCATGTTATTTTTCCCTCTCCAACATTATATACACAAATTAAGCACATTAAAATTTACTTGTGCTAGCCCTGGCTTGAACCCGACATAATTGGTTAAGATTGACATATTTAGACCAGTTTTTTATCGATTTAAAATATTTCAGTGAGTTTATATAACACGTCTACTTCTAGGAACCTTCGACTTAGAACCTTCTACTAACCGACTAATTTAAAAAATCTCTTATAAGTAATTATATCTATAATCCATTTATTGAGACCATTCCAAACACGATACTCTGTGATATAGACATAGATGAAGTTCCTGCATCAGGTCGCGGATATCATATCATTGCAATGAAGTGACAGGATACTTAATATGAATCGATCATAGCAGTAGCAGTTGTTCATATCCCTCCAACAACTAGAAAAGAGCTAATGATTTTTGAGCTGAACAGATTTACTTTAATCATAGCTAAGTTCTCGATCAACTCACATTTTGAATAAAATAAACTAAACCTAAACTAAAATTGGTTCATCCGTTTAGAAACTACGATGCCATGTCAAAATTGTAATGCTCCTCTTGTAACCTTGGGGGGTTAAAAACAAGTAGGTACTGATCTTTAATTAAGATCCACGTGTTTTATCTCCTGGGACGTAGTAAGTATATCATATATCTTATGGTAAGCTTAAATGAAAATAAACATTTCATCTAATACGGTAACAGCCTGTAAATGTCCCACTGCTGGGCTAAGGCCTCTTCTCCCTTTTTGAGGAGAAGGCTTTGGAGCTTATTCCACCACGCTGCTCCAATGCGGATTAGTGGAATACACATGTGGCAGAATTTCAGTGAAATTAGACACGTGCAGGTTTCCTCACGATGTTTTCCTTCACCGAAAAGCACGAGATGAATTATAATCACAAATTAAGCACATGAAAAACTTCAGTGGTGCTTGCCCGGGTTTGACCCCCGATCATCGGTTAAGATTGACGCGTTCTTAACACTGGGCCATCTCGGCTTTTATATTTCATCTAATATTGATATATAATTCTTCTGTATATATAATTATTTTGTACATCTATATGTCACTTAACTCCTCCTAAATGGCTGTACCGATTTTAATTTGATTTTTTTAAGTTTGCCGCTGGATGGCTTACATCGGACACAGTGGGTGACGCTGCGATCGGATTCGAAGTTTTTTTAACAAAAAATAAATAAATAATTATTATTTATTCCTTTGAATGAATAAGAACTCTTGGCGGTAGCTTATTAAATATATAAATAAACATTTTACCAGATATTAAGATATACATCATAAAGTCTATAAATAAACTGGCTCAATTATATTTCACATCGGAGCACAATACAAAATTTAAGCGATACGAGTCGAGAGAGCTCTTTAATAATAGCGATTATTGATGCGTATAAAGTTTCATTCGTAGTTTTAACTTTACATATATATACGTATGGATGTGTTCCTTATTTTCGAGAACAGTATTACCGATGATCACTTTTGGAAATGATTTGTGCAAATGAATCAGCCAATGCACCAATCTTGGAACCAATCAAAGACATCTCAGAGTTCATATTGGGTAAAACAATCGAAGATTTAATTAAAGTCTTAATAAATTGTATGACTATTAATCATACTTCTAGGATATAATGGATAAAATTCATTTTAATTATTGAAAAAGTGACCTCCGTAATACCATTAGTATAGTAATCCAATTACCAATAAATCCATAAATAAACATTATGTAGCTAATTGGTAATATCAAGCGCCTCTGATATTCGGTAATTACAGCAAACATATCAACTGTTTCATATGATTTGAAATAAAAAATTATAAATAATGTAAAAGTACAGTATCAGCCTGTGGATGTCCCATTGCTGAGCCTCCTCTCCTTTTTGAGGAGAAGGTCTACCACGCCGCTCTAACGCGGGTTGGTGGAGACGTGGCAGATTTTCGTCTGCCACATGCTGGATTCTCATGATCTTTTCCTTCACCGCCGAGCATAGATGAATTTTAAACATTAATTAAGCACATGAAAACTCAGTGGGTTGCCAGGGTTTGAAATCGGCGTCATCGGTTAAAATTCTCCTCTTCTAATCACTGGGCTATCACGGCTGTAATGTATTCATAAAAAATTGGAGCACCAATGCGGGTTTGTGAACACATAAAAAAGAATTTCATCCGAAACATGCAGGTTGCTTTGAGACATAAATGATAACGGTATTCATTATATTTAACCCCCAAGAAATTGTAATATATATGTATATATTTTCTTTTTTGGATATATAATGCCTTTTTTGTAGAATTTAATTTTTTTTATATAATTATTTAGTTAAGTGATTAGATTCATAATTGTAATTACCTGTTACATATCGTTTCTTATTCTTATTCTAAATTAAGTCATGAAATGACCATATAATATGTCAAACCAAGATATTAATATGTTGAACAATATTAACTATTATCTCATACATTGCTTTCACAAACAGACAAAATATATTCCAGTTGTTACATTAATTTATGGCGTTTTGATCATTGCATCAGAAGCCGTCATGTTCAGACGTGCCCTTGTGACAGTTTTGATAAACGTCTATATCTCTATATATATAACGATACATAATAAATTACGTAAACAGCTTTCAAATTTATTGTTATCTCACTTTTGTGAATAAGATTCCCGTTGAATATAACACATATTTTAATGTTTCAAACAGTTTCGTTAGCTATCTTCATATCTAAGAGCTTACACAGTTTGTTTGTGTTTTATTTATGATTATATTTCATCTCAGATGTAAGAAATATAGAAGAAGTTTGCTTGTTTATCCAACACGTGTATACATTTTGACCACGAATAATAGCAAACTCAAACGAATCGCACTCTTGACTCCTATTGATCTTTATCGGATTTCCGGTATGGCAATGAAAGAGATTAGAGTGATGTATTATAAAGACAAATTCAGAATGGGGAAATCCAACGGTGCTTGTACCCGCATTCTATGGTAAATACAAAACAGGTAAACTGTTCTGATCAATTTTTCTTGCGGCCATTCCGTTCGCTCTTTAAAAGTTGATCAAAAATGTATTTTTTAAGTGTATTTGTAATAAGCCTTTCAACATTTTGTTATTGTTGTTGTTTTACTTTATAATTTAAGGTACCTTTATATTTCACGAAAATATTCAATAAATTTACTTCTCAATAATATACATACTTTTATAAGATTTTTTTTATTGTTTTTTCAATTTCTCTTTTCTTCTTCTATCTTTATATACCTTACCATTTTTTCTTTTCATGAATTTTTAGCTATATGCGGAAACTCAATTGATTTTTATGTATTAATCGTATATATTTAAAATAAATAAGTTATATGTATAAATATATGAATAAAAACAAAATAACATGTTTACTAAGGAATCGTCGCTGAACCGAGACAAATAAAGTTACGCGTATTAAATTGAGATAGTAATACGTCATAAAAATCTTTTTATGACGTAGGCACTCTGAAAAATATTTTTATACCTCAAACGTGTTGTTGCATCCGTCATATTTGAAATTGGAATCATATTTTTTTTCGGTTTAAGACAATATAACGTGCAACAAAACCAGTGTAATCATTTTTCCAAAGGAATTATTACTGAAGGAATGATTAAAATTGTTGATTGTTTATGTCGAACGAAATTCTCATCAAATTATCTGTTGGTCAAATTTATGTTGTTATATCTGTCTGTCGCGTTAAATTTGCGGGTAATGTTTTTTTTTATAGAATTGGAAGGCGGACGAGCATATGGGCCACCTGATGGTAAGTGGTCACCAAACGCCCTTAGACATTGGCACTGTAAGAAATGTTAACCATCGCTTACATCGCCAATGCGCCACCAACCTTAGGACCTAAGATTTGATGTCCCTTGTGCCTGTAATTACACTGGCTCACTCACCCTTCAAACCGAAACACAACAATACCAAGTACTGATGTTTTGTGGTAGAATATCTGATAAGTGGGTGGTACCTACCCAGACGAGCTTGCACAAAGCCTACCCAGTAAATGTGTTTATTAGCCTATATATGTATGTTTTTTCCTTTGTTGCTCCTAGAATTAGCGCGTGGGCCGAAATGGAAATTGATTTGTGTTTATCTTGCGAGTGTCACTGAAGACATGACAGTACAGTTACGATCAAAATTTAATATGGCGAATACCAGACGTGACATTGCAAAAAATAAAAAATGAAAGTCAACTTAAGTTAAGTTAAGTTTACTTAAGTTAAGTGTTAAATGTTAAGTGGGGTATCATTGAATATGTATTTGAAAATCAACTTTAGATATATATTTTCATTTTTCATTCCGGATTTCAACCGTTGATAGATTTAGGATCTATAACTGTTTAAAATTGGCTAGCAACTATTTCCACTTAAATTGTCTGTAGGTACTTATAATAAAGCTGCGATGAAGTTCTTATATAATTACATACTAGGTCTTATTTACGCAGACGATTGACTTACATGGACGCAGGGTTTATGTGAAAACATCCAACTTTCACGGAGACCAGCTGTGGTGATGGTCTCTCAGAAGGTGTGGTGCAGTGTGACCAGTTGTCAACCTTCAATGCGTTCGATGACATCCTGGGACAGAAATAAAATATATAAGTAAAATTTTTAAGCCATTATCGATTTAAGACTTTTAAATATTATAAACTACTTGAATATTCATACTTTGTCATTCGAAAGAAGAAGACACAACATTGT